>BSBN01000050.1:4496500-5192500 GCA_027924645.1 Cunninghamia lanceolata | reverse complement strand
TTCTCCAAATGAGCCTCCAAAATTCCTCTAACTCTCTCCCCAATTTCAAATAAAAATGTAAATTGAAAACAAATCAACAACCCTCTCCCTCTCTTCAAGAGGGATTAAAATAGGCTCTCCTCATGAGCCTTGAGGAATGAGAAGGTGACACATGTCACCTTCTCTTTCCTCCCCAAATCCACTTGCAAGCTTCATGGAATGTGGGGGTGACACATGTCACCCTCCCATTCCACCAAGTCTTGCCTCCTCCGCTTGTGCTTTCTCACACATGTGGGAGAGAAAAGTGGAGCCAAAGAAGGATGTGGGTACTACAAGTGCCCCAATCATATCCTCCCATGAAAGCCCACAAAACCCCAAGGCAACCTCACCAATGTGAGAGAGCCTTAGAGTTGAGTCCTCCACAATTTAGGGGTCTTAAAGACTCCCCCAAGCCTTAGAAAGAGGTGTGGATGAGGTTGAGTGTTTGACCCAACCTTCCACTCCTTCCCAAACTTCCATTTTCGTCACTTTACTTCAGGGTGAAGTTTAAGTCACCAAATGGGATTTTACCTAAGGTTAGACAAGCTCAAATGGTCTCTAAACCCTAGGGGTACAACCCAGTGACACTTTTAACCAATTTTGAGCACCATAGGGTGAGTAAAATCACATAAAAAGGGGTCACAAAAATAAAAAATCAAAAATAAAATCAATTAAACATTACACTTTTACAATACCAAAATACAATCAAATATAAAAGGGGTAGACCTATCCCAAACAACATCACACAATAGCATTACGAAATTTTATCATGCATAGCATAGTTGATCTTGGTTCCTCTTGGAACTAGATTGGCTTAACATGGGAATTCACAAAGTGTGTGGGATCATCTCTGATTATCCGTGTCTTGGTTAGAACACCTACGCACTTAAACAAAAGATTAATCCAACATGTATATCATAGCCGAAGCAAAGTAAACATATACTCACACTATCACATAATCATATAAAACAATCATAAAATCACATCATAATTACATTCATAATTTGCATTTATATAATCCATCTCAAGATAACATTGCATAATAAATCCATAACAATAATCACATAACTAGTGTCTCAAATAGTATCATAATGCAAATCACACGTCAAATCATCGTCGGTGAATCAAATCAAGATCTAGTCTCATCACAATCATGCTAACATAATAAATCAAAAGTAAAAGAATATAGTTTAATAGTCCTGCATATCGGGATCAACAGTCCCCAAAAGTCTAAAATGTGTCACCAACAGTAATATAAAATGGTCAAACTAAGGGAGTGAAAAGGTAGGCCTCACAGCCTGCTCATTCTGATTATTCTCTAGTGACAGAGAGAAAGTATTATGCTCCACATTCCTCCAAAATAAAGTATTTTACTTTACGGTTCTAGAGGGAAGTCTGGGATAATGATAAGTGCCTACAATTGTAGTGTGTCATGTTTTGGTGGTCCGTAAGCAATCTTTCTTTTATGACAGTTGAAAAAAATGAAGTTCATGTGTTCCGATGAGAAGATTCCTATGGATGAAGTGGTTAAGGTTCATGTGGTTGCTCCTAATGATCATAACATGCTTGTGGATGTTTCGTAATCATGTTCCTATCTTGATATTGGTCTGTGTTAAGGCTTTGAGATCGTGTTCGAAGATTGTTCTCGGATAGTGTAACGTGTAACCAATTTTGGCCGACCTAGTTAATCCCAGTGATTGCAGAGATCTCTGGAAGATTGTGGAAGAGTGTTGTGGCATGGAAGATCATGTCTGAGTCCTAGCTAAGGAATGGCATGATCGGCATTTCATTTCCTTTGCATAATATTGTAATAGGTTAGGACCTATTTTATAAATGTTTGTAATGCTGACCTTGGAGATTGTTCCAGTGGTTGATGCTGACCTTGATGATCGTTCCAAGGTTGAAGTGTATAAGTACTTGTAGTTAAGTCAAGGAAAAGGTGTCCTTGAGTGAAAATGGAAAGATAATAAGAACGGTCCAAAAGACAGAGGAGAGAAGAGGCAGAGCAGAGGCAAAGTAGAGCAGAGGAATTATTGTACTTCAATCACAAACATAAAAAGGTGTTTATTGCAGTAGTGAGCCACCAGGAGGGTTTAACAACCCTTATTGTAATCTTGGTAGGTTTAGGGTTGAGGTAGTGAGTCTACTAGACCTAGTTGTTCTTCATGGCAATAAGCCAGTATGTTTAGGCCTGTGGAGTGACCAAGCCTAAACATTATTATTTCAAGATTGTAATATATATTTTTCTCCTCCTTGGCATTTTCCACGTAAAATCTGGTGTCTCTTGTGTTTAATGTTGAATCTATGGTTAAGTTTCTAACTTCATGCATTTATTGTTAAATCATAATAATTGTGGATAAGTGATTGATGTTTAATTACAGAAGTGTTTAATTTTTTGTGACAACTGATTCACCCCTCTCTCAGTTGTCCAGGGAATATCAACAATTGGTATCAGAGCAAGGTTCCTCAGAAGAAAGTTTAAAAGCTTCGGGAAGATTCAAAATGTCTTACAAGAAGGAAGCACTGCATTTTGATGGAACGAATTATACTCTTTGGAAGGCGCAGATGAAAAGCCATCTTCTTTTTCTTGGCTACAAAGTATGGAAATATGCAGAAACAAGATACACCATGCCTCCAAATGGTCTGATGACTGAAGATTAATTCAAAGATTATGATATGGATGTCAAGGCAAAAGATGCTCTGCTAAGCTCATTAATTGACTCAATATTGACAAAAATTGTGGATCTTGAAACTGCAAATGAGATATGGGAAAAGTTGAAAAATCTGTATGAAGGAGATGATTCTATGAGGGAAGCCAAGCTACAAAGTCTGAAAGTGAAATATGAAAGTTTGAAAATGAATGAAGATGAAAACGTATCAGCCTTATGCAAAGGGTTGATGAACTTGTCATAGGGATAAAAGCCATGGGGGGAACTCTCAACGATGAGGAAATTGTAATGAAAATTCTTAGATCTCTGCCCAAGTCCTACTGTCACAAGGTGGCTGCAATTGAAGAATTCATGCAAGTAAAAGAAGTTGATAGGGATCAGCTGCTTGGTAAGCTTACTTCCTTTAAAATGAGAGAGTTTGGTGATGCTATGCCAAAAGTTGAGATGACCTTCAAATCCAGTACTCCTTAAAGAACCTCCAGATCAGAAAAGTACAAGATAGAATCTGATGATGAATTTGATGAAATTGAAGCCAACTTTGTGGACAAACTGCAAAGAGGATCTAGTAAGATTAAAGGCAAATTACCTTTCAAATGTTTTTCTTATGGTAAAGTAGGTCATTTTACCTCTAGATGTCCTGAAAGAATTGAAAGGAATAGAAAAATATATGAGAATAGGCCTAGGACCCAAAAGAAGTGTTATTATGTTGAAGATTTTGATAATGATTAAGGAGTATCAGATAATGTTGAACCAGATAATGCTAGCACCTTTGGAAATGAATGTTTGTTTATTGCTATTAAGGAAGATCCTGTGTCTACTAATTTTACTAGCTGTGTGAAAGAAGAAAAATGAGTGGAAAGTGCTTTGGCTACTTAGGTCATTAATGACAATGATGAATGGGTTATTGATAGTGGCTGCTCTCACCACAACTGGTGATAAAAGTAAGTTTGTGAGTTTGGAAAAATATGATGGGGGACTGGTTAGGTTTGGAGATGATACAACTGGTAAGATTTGTGGAAAAGGATCTATCTCTTTTGATGGCAAGCATAATACTGAAGATGTCTTGTATGTGAAAGGATTAAAGCACAATCTCTTGAGTGTGAGTTAGATGTGTGACAAGGTCTATGATTTAAGCTTCAAGGACAATGGATGCAAGATTAGGGAAAGCTCTGGAACAGTCATTGCAATTGGTAAGAAGACCAGAGGTAACATCTATCACCTAAAAGGAATTGATAACTATTGTTTGTCAGCTCAGACTTATGAGAGTTGGTTATGGCATAGAAGGTTGTGTCACATAAATTTTGATAACATTATGAAGATAAGTACTACATAGGCTGTCAAAGATCTACCTAAACTTGTGAAGTCTGCTAATCCTATTTGCAAGGAGTGTCAATTTGGGAAACAAACAAGAACAAGTTTCAAAAGCAAGGACCAATCAATTGGAGGACTACTTGAGATTGTGCATACAAATTTGTGTGGACCTACCAGAGTAAGAAGTTTGAAAGGAGACATGTATTTCATGTTCTTAATTGATGATTATTCTAGAATGACTCGGGTCACCTTTTTGAAAGAAAAAGCTAAAGCTTTTGATAAGTTCAAGGCATTTAGGGCAATGGTTGAAAATGAGATGAATTTGAAAATTAAATGCTTAAGGTTAGATAGAGGAGGAGAGATCACATCAAATGAATTCATTTTCTTTTGTGAAGAATATGGAATAAAGAGATAGCTATCTGCACCTAGAGCTCCACAACAAAATGGAGTTGTTGAAAGGAAAAATAGAACAATTCAAGAAGCTGCTAGAACCGTGATGAAAGAAGCTGATCTTCTAGAAGCATATTAGAGAGAGGCAATTCACACCACTGTATATATTATAAACAGAGTCCAAGTAAAAGTAATAGTTCTAAGACTCCCTATGAATTGTGGCATGGTAAAGTTCCTACTGTGAAATATCTCAAAGTTTTTGGTAGCAAATGTTATATCAAAAGAGAAGAAGATTTAGGCAAGTTTGATGCTAGATGTGATGAAGGAATCTTCCTTGGTTACTCCACTAAGAGCAAGGCCTACCGGTGCTATAATAAGAGGTTGAATAAGATCATTGAAAGTGCAAATGTTAAATTTGATGAATGTAAGGAAAGGTCTTCAAAATCATGTGGATATGAATTAGATGAACCAAATGTTTCAGAAGTGGTTCAGCATGAAGGGAGCTCAGATGGATAAGAACAAGCTCCAGTAAGTGCTACCAAAACTCCAAGGTATGTAAGACTCAGTCATTCTGAAGATCAAATAATGGGTCAGTGCAAGAAGTTGGGTCCACTTTTTGGCCAAAAAGTGGAAGTGTTTTCCCTAATTTTTAGAATTTGTCACATTTGACCTTAAAATTTGAAGCACTTAGATATGGAATCTTTAAAACATTCACTAAATATAAAATGTTGTACTTGTTCTATAAAACAAAACGGGCACCCGTTCCTAAATGGGAACCCGTTTCTTTGAAAATGGGTACCCGTTACTGTTAGCATTTTTTTTCCTTGCGCGACTTCCCCTACATGTGGACCAAGTTTCTTGCACTTACCCTAATAGGAGATAAGAGCAAAGGGATCTTAACCAAAAGAAAAGTTGTAGAGGAACAGGTAAATTTCTGTCTGATTTCTAAGATTGAACCTAAAACTGTGGATGAGGCTTGCAAAGATGATAATTGGGCAAAGGCTATGGAAGAAGAATTGATGCAAATAGAGAAGAATCAGACTTGGGATCTTGTTCCTAGACTAGCAGATAAGAATGTTATTAGCATTAAGTGGGTCTTTAGAAACAAAATGAATGAGAATGGTGAAGTGGTAAGAAACAAAGCAAGGTTGCTATGCAAAGGATACGCTCAAGTTGAAGGAATAGATTTTGAAGAAACTTTTGCTCTAGTGGCAAGGATTGAAGCAATAAGGATGTTTTTGGCCTTTACATCCTACAAAGATTTCAAGGTTTATCAAATGGATGTAAAGTCTACCTTCTTAAATGGAGAATTGGAAGAAGAAGTCTATATTGAACAATCAGAAGGGTTTCAGTCATCAGATCAGAGTGACATGGTATGCAGATTGAAGAAAGCCTTGTATGGATTAAAACAAGCCCCTAGGGCATGGTATGCATAGTTGGACAAGTATCTGATATAGATAGGGTTTAGTAAAGGTATTACAGACAACAATCTCTACTTCAAAATCAATGATGAACGAATCCTAATTGTTGCAGTCTTTGTTGATGATATTATCTTTGGAGGCAATGAAGGTATGTGCTCAGTTTTTGCTAGAGAAATGCAAAGTGAATTTGAAATGTCCATGTTTGGAGAGATGAACTTCTTTTTAGGTCTGCAAATAAGTCAATCAGATAAAGCTATCCTCATTTCTCAGTCTAAGTATGTGAAAGAGTTGTTAAAGAAATTTGGGATGGAAGACTATAAACCAGTTTACACACCTATGATAACTAGTTGTAAGTTAAGCAAAGATGATAACTCACTCATGGCGGACTAGAAAAAGTATAGATCTATGATTGGAGGATTACTTTATCTAACTCAAACCAAACCTGACATAATGCATGCAATGTGTCTTGTGGAAAGATATCAAGTAGAACCCAAGGAATCACATGTGATGACAGTTAAGAGAATTCTGAGGTATTTGAAAGGTACAATGGATTATGGTTTGTGGTACCCTAAGGATAGTGACTTTACTCTTAGTGCATATACTGATGCAAATTGGGCATGAGATGTGGATGACAGAAAAAGTACAAGTGGAGGTGCATTATTATTGGGAAAAAGGTTAGTATCTTGGTTGAGCAAGAAATAGGATTCAATATCCTTGTCTACTATAGAAGCAGAATACATTGCAGCAGCATGCAGTTGCAATCAAGTGTTATGGATGAAGCAGACTTTGAAGGATATCAGAGTTGTGTATGAGGATCCAATTGCAATCTTTTGTGACAACACAATTTCCATAAACATATCAAAGAATCCAATAATGCATTCAAGGATAAAGCACATATCCATTAGGTATAATTTTTTGAGAGAAAAGGTGATAGAGAATGAAGTCAAGTTGGAGTATGTTTCTACCAAAGATCAGATTGCAGACATTTTCATAAAGCCTCTGCCTAAGGATACTTTTGAGTATCTCAGAGAAAAGTTAGGGGTTATCACCCCTCTTGCTCTAAATTAAGATGCATAGTAGTGCACCAGTCTGGTGGTGCTTCCTTAGATCTGGATTGATGTCTTTTAGGGCTACTTCTTAGGGGGAGTAGTCAGAGAGTTCAGAAGAAAGATTGATTCAGAACAGAAAAGTGCAAATATGTTCCTTTTTCCATTGATGTCAAAGGGGGAGAGAAGTCATGTGAAAAACTTAGTTAGACAAAGAATGCAGAGAGAAAGGGGAGAATCTTGTCTTGATGGCTGTTGCAGTTTTTCACATCATATGTTGCCATCAATGACAAAGGGGGAGATTGTTGCAAGTATGTGCCTAATCGGTGTTGTCATTGATGTCAACATATCTTTGTTGTCATTAGTGTCAACTGTGTCACATTCTATTACTTGTTTAGAAGCCTTATGTGTTGAGGATATTGAGAAAATTGGCCTCTCTGGAAGAATCAAGTGAGTTACAATGGAGTGAAGTATAGACAGTGAGTTGTATGATGAAGAATAGTCTGGTAGATTGTTCTACATTTCCTTCTGCTTATAGATATGGGTTCATGGATTGGAAGTTGTTCAAAGGGTTGTCTCAAGATGCTAAATCCTATGTTTGAGCCTCCGGTGTGAAGTTGTGAGAAAGTTGCATTCACCAAAATAAAGCCTGCTCATTATAATTATTCTTTGGTGATAGGGAGAAAGTATTATGCTTTACATTCCTCCACAATAAAGTATTTTTCTCTGTGGTTCTAGAGAGAATTTTGGGATAATGATAAGTACCTACAATTGTAGTGGTTCATGTTTTGGTGGTCCACAAGCTATGTTTCTTTTATGACAGTTGAAGATAGTGAAGTTCATGTGTTCCAATGAGAAGATTCCTATGGATAAAGTGGTTAAAGTTCATGTGGTTACTTCTGATGATTATAACATGCTTGTGGATGTCTCCTAATCATGTTCCTATCTTGATATTGGTCTGTGTTATGGATTTGGGATCGTGTTCAAAGATTGTTCCCAGATAGTGTAACATGTAACCAATTTTGGCCGACCTGGTTAATCCCAGTGATTACAGAGATCTCTGGAAGATTGTGGAAGTGTGTTGTGGCATGGAAGATCATGTCTGAGTCCCAGCTAAGGCATGGCATGATCTGTATTTCATTTCCTTTGCATAATGTTGTAATAGGTCAGGACCTATTTTGTAAATGTTTGTAATGCTGACCTTGGAGATTGTTCCAATGGTTGATGCCAACCTTGATGATCATTCCAAGGTTGATGAAGTGTATAAGTACTTGTAGTTGAGTCATGGAAAATGTATCCTTGAGCAAAAATGGAAAGATAATAAGAAAGGTCCAAAAGGTAGAGGAGAGAAGAAGCAGAGCAGAGAAGAGGCAAGGAGCAGAGTAGAGGCAGAGTAGAGCAGAGTAATTATTGTACTTCAATCACAAACATAAAAAGGTGTTTATTATGGTAGTGAGTCTGGCAGTGAGCCTCCAATAGGGTTTAACAACCCTTATTGTAATCTTGTTAGGTTTAGGGTTGAGGCAGTGAGTCGACTTGACCTAGTTGTTCTTCATGGTAGTAAGCCAGTATGTTTAGGCCCATGGAGTGACCAAGTCTAAACATTATTATTTCAAGATTGCAATATATATTGAGAGCTAATCCTCCTTGTGGCTTTTCCCCACCTTGGGGTTTTCCATATAAAATCTAGTGTCTCTTATGTTTGATGTTGTATTTGTGGTTAAATTTCTGACTTCATGCATTTATTGTTAAATCATACTAATTGTAGATAAGTGATTGATGTTTAATCGTAGAAGTGTTTAGGTTTTTGTGACAACTGATTCACCCCCCCTCTCAGTTGTCGAGGGAATATCATCAATCATTATGTAAAGAAGGAAAAGGTGCATCATGAGATGAGACATGAATGACACCTGTATCCATAAGGTCATGTATTATGTTTTTTAATGTTTTATATTGATCAGTAGAATGACCAAGCACTCTATGATATTGATAAAAAGGAAGTGTGGAATGACTCTGGTTAGAAAATCTCTTATGTGTAGGAGGAAGAGTGATCAACTAAGACTCCAAGAGAGTTGGTAGAATACTCTCATGAGATTTTTGTGGAAGGATATTCAATGTGTATTAAAGGACTTTCAACCAATTTGACATTTTGGAAGTGATGAATGATACTAGCATGCTCACCCTTATCTAATGTTTAGTGGAAAATGTGGGATTATGATAGTTTATCTAAACCAAACCACACCCCACTCTTTCACATGATAAACATTAGGGAAGTAGCAATGAGCTTGCTCTCTATGAAGGATCAAGCTACAGATTTGTAAATCCCTTTTTATGCTAGATATGACTGAGTAGATTTTTTTATTAGGCCTTCACAAGCTTGTAGTACTCACAAAGCATGAAACCCTATTTTATCAATTAAACTATAAAAAATTGATTTTAGACATAGATAAGGGAAAATAGATCACAGAAACACTAAGCAAAAGGTACAGAGAGTGTGCACCCAGAAAATGAGGGCCTAACGTCAAGGGCACCCGCTCATTTTCCCTGTAATTTTCTGACACTTGAAATCTTCTGTACCATGCTTCAGAGTACCTCTAGAGGTTTCCAGATCCTGAAGAAAATGCTCGGTTGGGCTAGGGCACCCACTCTTTTGACCTAAAAGTTTTGCAATGTCAAAATCAAAAGTTTTGTGATGAAGGTATCTACAACATTTGTCTTTCTGCCACTATTTTATGCTAGATCTTTCTAAATGCATCCTGTACATACAAAAGGAGGAGAAACATGGTTGTGGCTATATAGGATCTTGCCTCAGTCAAGCCCCGTTTTTAGTATTCCTAACTCAACAATAGCCAATGATAAAGATCTGCATATGTGTGTGCTCATCTAACAAATGTGTATGTAGAAATATCAAACCCTAGATGACCTAAGCATCAAGGAAAGATCAACACTTTGTTTCACTCAAGGAAACAACAACAACATCACCTCAAGGAGATGAGAGCAATGAAGACTTGTAGAACAAGAAGGCGAGGCAACCATATCTACGAAAGATTCCAAATCTCAAGTTGGAGGCTTCAACCCTTCTCCCAATCATACAAAAGGTTGTGCAAACCCTAGGAAGAGCAAGATAGTCTCAAGATCTTGATTCCTAATCTTCATCAAATATCTCCATGATAGAAATATTTAATATCTTCAAAGAGCCTCAACAAGTTATTGATCTTCAATAGCAAAAATGGAAGAGTTTTGGCATAGAAAGCTTGCATATATATATTGTGTGTGATAAATTGATTTTCAAATGTCTTTAAATACCTAACCTTAGAAATTCAAATATTTTGAAAAAACGTGTCAACATTGCATGAAAAATGAAACTTTGAAATTAGAATCCTGAGGTGCACGATGGGAACTGACACCCTGCCAAAATTCAAAACCCCAAAAAATAGGGCAGGACAAGGGCATGGGCACCCTTGGCCATGCCCTAATTTTTCCATTAGGTTTGTATCAAGGAGGTTCAGGAGGTTCAGGATGTCCAGAATCCAAAGTTTCTCTTCTAGTTCAGCCAACAGTCATTTTAGAATATGACATTTCTTCAGTTACCTATAGGTCAATCAAGGTTTAGGAAGGTCAGAAATAAATAAGTTGAAAGGACATCAAAGGAGAGGAGATAAACCATGAGAAATTGTGCCATTCCATGCAGGAGGACAATTTCTAACATAACATTTAGCCCCCACTTTAATGGCCATATGACACTACGTGCATATGCAACTAAAGGAAAGTAAATACATCAATCATGAAAAGATACCCAAAAGGATACTGTAGAGGAAGCCAAAGTGTTGTCACACAAGAGGAAGAAGCCCCCAGTCTATAATCTTGTAAGACCACAAAGTTAGGAACCACATCCTACAAAGGAACACTTCTCAGATAATCAAAATCCAATCAATCTGCAACCAACACACAAATGGGTAAGTCTTAAATGCTAAGGGGTTGAGTGATGAGACATGATGAGGTAGGAAATCAAGGGAGATATATGACCCCCTTGTTTCTACTTGCTTAGTCTGAAAAGGAGAAACAAGGTGGTTATCTACACGTACCGTTTTCAATGAAACTTGATGAGAAATGCGTTGTGATGGTCATGTTTGCAAGCAATACCAAAGCACAACACATTGGGTCAAATGGAGGGTAGAACCAGGATTCCAATGCAACAAACAACATGAAAATCTAAGTTTGGTAGCCCAATTTAAAGGCTTATGATGAAAATTATTCAATTTTGCACCTAGACAGTGATAGGAATTCTCATCCACTTACTATATGTAAAGGGAGTTTTCACTTTTGACCATTCATTCTTATTTATCATTGTGTAGAGAAGAGAAGGAGAGGGAGATAAAGACTAGCCATGCTAAGTTGATGTCTATACCAGCTTCTGAGACTAGAGATGCTCCGAGTCCAAGTGGCAGAGAGACAGATCAAGCCTGAGGTAGGGTCCAAACCTCACTTCTGTCATTCATACTTTCCTATTCTTTTTTATTTTCTTGATTTGTGTGCCAAATAGCCTTGTTTGGATAGGGGTTCCTAACTATGATGCCTAAGTCCACCCAAGGCACCAGTGTCCTCTCTGGATGCCCAAGTCTTCCTAGGGCATCTAGGTCCTTCATGGGTACCCAAGTCTAGGAAGGACAAGGGTTCAGGTACATGGTATAGTTTGATGTCTTAGTTGCTTCTTGATGATTTGATGATGTGAATTGATACAATTTCTGAATGTTTAACCTATAGGATGTCCTTGAGACATGAGAGCATATAGGCAGTTGCTTGATGATGCTACTAAGAGACCATGTTGGCACTATGTCAGACGAGGAGAGGGGTGACTTACAAGTAGTGGGTCTTTTGTGGGCATTCTTCATGCCCACAATGAGATTTCATTGTAGCATGCTCATGGTACTGATGGAGAGGTGGGATGCAGACACGTCTACATTCCATCTACCCACCGGTGAGATGACAGTTACACTAGAGGATGTCTAATGTATCTTGTGACTACCTATTAGAGGAGAGACAATGAGGGTCGTAGAGCATCGCTTAGTAAAGTATACTCGAGAGAGCCATCCGTATTGTTTAGGTCACACTATCACTCAGGCAGAGCGAGGTCATATTCAGCTCTAACTACTAGAGTAGGGATGTGCTGACATCCCCTTGGTTTAGAGGATCATGATTGCTACAATTGCATTAGTAGTCGCACAAGATGGACAAGGCAATCACCTTACAGGGGCCTGGTTCATACTATCTAACTGATAGAGGAGTGTAGGATAGTATACATGTGGGGGCGCAACATGCTTGCTCACCTCTACCATGGTTTGGGATGGTATGTCCATTATGAGTCACAGAGCTTGATGGTATGCACCTTACTACAAGTCTAGGTGTTTGAGCATATAAGGTGCACACGTCCTATAGGTTTCCCTATAGAGCTGTCGTGGACATATCCATGTGCACATGTTTATCTACTCATCAAATGCTAGAGGCATGGTGATCTTTTGTATTAGAGAGTGATATTTGACAGGTTGCAGCCTAGTGGCATCATTTGGAGACCATATCGTGGCCATAGACCATGGACAGATCAGCATGGACAGCTAGCCAGGATGCAGAGGGATTGGTTGATAGCCAATCACCTTGATCACATAGTCATCTAGTTTTACTTTGATATGGTGGTGTGACAGTTCGGATGCAGATAGGATATTCCTATGATGTGTTCAAGCTATCCTCGCTCACTACATAGTGTAGTCAGGGTGAATTCCACCTGATGGCTGATGATAACTAATATAGTAGTTGGTGATAGTAATGGTATAAAGGATGTAGAGCTGGTTTCTATTGCAGATGATGTCGGTGTTACCTGAGCATATTAGACTTGGTGACAGACAACACGACCCGCTCCTATCTTTCCTCTTGGTCACCCCATAGGGGATCCTTGACCTTGGGCCAGTCACGTGAGTGACACAGGAGTAGAGGATGACGTTAGTGACTTTGTTGGATACTATGACCTAGACGAGGATGAGGATGATGATGATGATGAGGATGAGATGCCGACACAGTATGTCTTTAGAGTGACACTGCAATGAGATTAGCAGGAGGTAGATAATGACGAGGAGACTGAGTCAAGACCGCAATCGAGTGCTCATGGTCTAGTCCCTACCGATGTTAGGAGATCAAGTTGGCACAAGCGAGGGGAGACTAGTAGTCATATGCCCCCAGCTATAGAGCTAGCTATAGAGCTCATTACACCATGAATAGTTTGAGATCCATCTTGGTGAGATGGAGATCTAGGAGAGATATTTTTATTATGTTGATGTACTTATTTTGATGATTATTTATGATGCCTATATGAGATATTGATATCAATTTTGTCTTTCTTTTGGCTGTTGGGACAAACACATGGCATGATTTTGTGAGTCGCATCATAGCGGAGATTGTTCCTACTAATGTGGCCAAGCAGTAGGTGCGGACGGGATATTCGCCATAACCACCCACAGGGTGGTATGTAGAGATATTTATGCCATTTGTGAGATATAGAGTGGCTGTGGAGGCTACCCTAGATTATTCTACATGGGAGAGAGATGATTTACTTTAGAGAACTGAGCACACAAAAGCTGAGCTCTGGGCACAATGAGAGCAGGATGTAGCACTACCCTTGTCAGAGATGAGTCTTATCATGACTTAGATCTTACAGACTGAGTTGGATCAAGCAAGAACTGAGAGAGATAGAGCCATCATAGATAGAGAGAGGGTGCAGTCACAGAGAGATCAGTACCACCAGATGTTCATGGAGACACAGGGTGAGGTGTTGGGGCTTAGAGGTGAGGTCAAGGGGTTGAATTTGTGAAGTGTCTCTAGGAGTCATTTGTGGTCCGCAGCCACACATGGACTGCATTCTGTCACTTGCACACCACCAGGTCCTGAGGGGACTGATGATAGAGGTTTAGCTATGTGATGTATCTTATGTACTACCATGTCCCATTTTGATGTATGGGATGATCAACTCTAATGTATATTCAAACTAATATACATATACATATATATATATGTATGTATGTATGTATATTATGTTTTCCTATTAATATTTGTAATGTTGTTAATTTATCACATGTGATTTATATAAAATATAACTAGTGATAAATGCTAATGCTTATCTAGAAATGGAATTAATGCTAATGTGATACATATTAAACAATTCTTTACAGAACATTAAGTAAAATCCATAAAGATTAATGAATTTCACACATAACCAACATTCTAGGCTATGTTCAATTAATTCAAAGGTAATCTTAATAAAGCATGTTTAAACAAGATACAACAATAATTAACCAAAAAGGAGATGTAATGTTAAATGATTTAAGACAAAATAATCATATCTTGTCAAAATTGAAGTGGTGTACCTTATTCATTAGCTAATTTATACGCTCTTGATCCAAAGGCTTCAATAACAACATATGGTCCAAGCCAATTAGGGCTGAAGTTTCCTTTTTTTTCAAGGAGGTGCATTTACATTGCATTGATTCTCATATAGTACAAGATCTCCAATGTCGAATGAGTGATGTGTGACACGCTCATTGTATAATTATTGGATACTCTTCTAATGGACCTTAAGGTGCTCAAGAGCATTGATATACTATCCATCAAGCATCTCAAGTTCTTGTAATTGCCTTTCTCATTCTGTGTCATCATCAATAATGTCCTTTAGGGAAACTTGAAATGAAGGAATTTCTAACTCTGGAGGCATTATTGCATTAGCACCATAGATAAAATTATACGATGTAGTTCCAGTGGCCATACGAATTCTTGTTTTGTAAGCCAGTATGCCAGTCTTTTTGATGTTTATTAATAGTTTTCCATAGAATTTGTCCAATAACCTTGTTTGAAGCTTTTACTTGACCATTTGATTGAGGATAGTAAGGTGTAGAGAAGCAATGTTGAATATGATATTTTTCAAGAAATTTATTCACGTCATTGTTATTGAATGGCATTCCATTGTCAAAAACTAAGGCAAAAGGTATACCAAATCAAGAAATGATGTTAACTTGTATAAAATGACAAATTACTTTAGCAGTCGTGGATTGTAGACAAACTGAGCTTCAATCCAATTCATGAAGTAATCAGTAGTAGTGATGATAAAAGTATGTACTTGAGAAGAAGGTGGAGAGATTTTACCAATTAGATCCAAGCCCCAAATAGAAAATGGCCAAGGTGAAACTTGGGCACGAAGTACCTGGGCAGGTGTTCGGATTAAATGTTTATGTTGCTGACATAATAGATATTTCTTGACATATGTGAAGGAATCTTGTTCCATGTGTTGCCAATAATATGTCATATGCAATAACTTTTGTACCAATGATTTTCCTCCAAAATGCCCTCCACAAGCACCAGAGTGAGATTCTTCTAAATTTATAAGGATCTCTGATTACTAAGACATCAGAGAAGCACACCATTATAACTTTGTTTGTATAAGACAAAATGATATAATGCACTATGAGTTTGTGTAGGCAAACTTGTGTGTTTTTAGATTTTGAGTTAGGAATGGTACCATTGCAGAAATAATTGAATATATGGGAGAACCATTCATTAGAATTCATGCTACAAAAAAGGTTAGTATCTGAAGGTTCAACCTCTTCTAGTGTCAGTGTTTTAAGGTTATGGATAATGAAGGTATATTTGTCAGGTGAATTGATAGGGGATATAAGAGAAGCTGCACTTGCCATAGCATCCATGTGTCAATTGTCTTTCCTTGGAATAGTATCAATTTTGAATAATTTAAATTATTTTAATAAAGATAGGGCTAAGTCACGATATTGAGATAATTTATCCTTCTTAGCTTGATACGATCATGTTATCTGTCGCACAATTAATTGTGAATCACCATATATAGTGATGTTTTTGATGTTGAGAGCCAAAGTGACATGAAGTCCTACAATGAGAGCTTCGTACTCAGCAATGTTGTTTGTGCATGAGAAGTTCAACTGATAGGACATGAGAATCGGCTTACTAGGAGGTACTAGTATGACACCAACACCAGAGCCAATTTGACATTGTGAACCATCAAAATACAATTCCCATTTATCATCTACATCTATATTTAGGATTTGATCATTAGGAAATCTCTCCAAACTTTGTATAGCAAAGAGGGAAGGTGTGTCAACTAATGGTCAGTTAATTCTTGTCCTTTAATTGCTTTTTGAGAGATAAATTTAAGATCAAATTTTGTTAACAACATAACCCATTTAGCAAGGCCACCTAAAAGATCTGTTTTAGTGAAAAGATGTTGCAACAGATCAAATTTCACCATGACATGTATTTCAACATTTAAAAGATAATGCTTAAGATTCTGTGTTATAAAGACTAGAGTTAAGCACTGCTTCTCGATGATATTATATCACACTTCATAATCGAGCAAAGTTTGGCTAATGTAATATACAACACGCTCTTTGCCTTCAGTATCATGTTGTGCTAATAAAGTTGCAAGAGCATTACTAGATGCTGAGGTGTAAAGAATAAAAGGTTTCTCAGCAGTAGTAGGCCGTAAAATAGGAGGATTAGCTAGATAACTCTTTAAGTCTTCAAAATCCCTCTGACATTTAGAATTCCATTGAAATTTCAAATCCTTCTTCAGTAATTGAGTAAAAGGGTGAGTCCTATCCATGAGTTGTGAGACAAATTGGTGGATGTCTTGTATCTTCCCTTGCAAACTACGAAGTTGAGATATGTTCTTAGGTACTGGCATATTAACAATTGCATCAATCTTCTTCATATCTACCTCAATACCATGATGCGAGACTATAAATCCCAATATTTTCCACTATCTATGTCAAAGACGCACTTACATTGATTTAAGTGGATGTTGTATTTCTTTATTCGTTCAAAAATTTGATGGAGGATTGTGACATGATCTTGGCGATAAATAGACTTCACAAGAATGTCATCGACATAATCCTCTAAGATATTATGCATGTAATAATGAAATATAAGAGTCATAGCCCATTGGTAAGTTGCTCCTGCATTCTTTAATCCAAATGGCATGACTACCCAACAAAATGTTCCCCAAGGTGTTATAAAGGCTATCTTATATTGATCTTGAGGATTGATGAAAATTTGATTATATCTTGAAAAACCATCCATGAAGGAAATTAATTCATGGCTAACTATTGAATCAACAACCACATCAATGTTAGGCAAGGAAAATCATCTTTTAAAGAAGGAAGATTCAAATCCCTGAAATCGGTACACATCCGAATATGGGCATCAGGTTTAGACATAGCCATGATATTTGAAATCCAAGGTGAATAATCAATAGGGCAGATAAAAATGGCTTCTAAGAGCTTTTCTACCTCAGCCTTTGCTAACAATGCAACCTTAGGATTCGTCTTATGGATCTTCTATTTAAACGGCTTAGCATCCGAGCTTAATACAATATTATGTGTTACAATTTGAGGATCAATACCAGGCATATCCAAATAATTCCAAGCAAATAAATCTAAGAATTCATGTAAAATCTTGGTCATATCTTCTTTTTCTTTTGTGTTTAAACAATCACCTATAGGGATAACCTTTTCAGCGTTATCTTTGTCTGTAGAAACTTCAATAGTTTTTCCATTAAGTAAAGTACTAGGTTCTACAAGGTTGGGTGATTGTGGTAATTATTCATATTCTTCCTTAGATTTTAGAGTATTGTTTACCGAGCAAGTGGACTTCCCAAAATATGCATCATTGTTCAAACAATAAGATAATCCATGTTTATGATGATAACGACGAACATTATCATAAGCTCCCAAGAATTCAATTATTGCTTCATCTATTAAAAAGGTATCCAAAGGAATCTCTCCTAAAGGAAAATTAGTGTCAATCATTTCATGAAATATCAAATTAAGTGTTGATATTGTGTTCACATTAAGATTAGGACATCTACGGGCTTTAGATTCCTTGAAAGGATTATATCCAATGCCACTTAAGTAATGTCGCAAAGTGGATTCTATAGGTACTCAAATCTATTGTTGATTAATGCGGCAACCATTACCTACATAGTCACAATTCTTATAAAGCATCTGAAATCCTCGACCATAAAGAGAGGCCATCTCTTTAGAAGAAGGTGGAGCCTCGTAGGTCTCATAGTCTATAGTGTAAGTAAGAGTATTATTTGTGTTTGTCACCAAAGAGACTTTAGATTTCAGATTTGAATTTTTAGATGAAATCGATGCAACGTTTGATGTTTTAGGATTAGAGTTGTTAATTTTATATTCTCTTGTAGAGGGGGATGTAAAATCTAATGAACTCCAATCATCACCAAGGAATGCATTCGATTGTTTGGAATCTTGCACAACATTATCTGTGGTAAGAAGAGTTGACAAATCAACTTTCAAGTTGTTTAAAATTTTATGATGAACAATTTGCTTTTGTAATTCAATTTGTAAACAGTTATCTGATTCAGGCTTAGCCTCAATAGTATGAAGTTTATCTTTATAAATAAAATTAATTGAATGATGAAGTGTAGAAGGAACTGACCCCAATGCATGAATCCAAGGTCTACAAAGAATCATGTTGTATGATAAGGAACTAGGCATGGCATGAATTAGGGTGGATAAAGTCACAGGCCCAACTTGTTCAGGTAAAGTTATAGTGCCTACAAATTGTCTTCCAACATTATAAAAGCCACGAATACTTATTCTATTGAGTTTAATCAAAGAGGTGTCAACCTTAATCTTACGTAACAAATTGATACCACAAACATTAAGAGCTGATCCATTATCAATCATAACTCACTTGATCAATTTATTGTTTATTGTAATGAAGATAATCAAAGGATCATACTGATTTTGAACTTTGGGAGAAGGCAACTCAAGTTATTGAAATACAATGTCTAGTTTTGTCATGTGCATACAATCTAGGAGAGCTTCTACATCATTTAGCTTGACATCAAGTAGTACAATCACCTTTTGTAAAGATTCTTGGAGCATTCCATGGTATGTAGGCAAAGTTTTTATAAGTTCCCAAAGAGAAATCTTAGTAGGAGTAGCACGAAGCTGCTCAACAAGATCATAATCTTGACCAATTTTATGTGTTAAATGAGGTGCTTGAGGAAGCATATGTTGAGAAGCTGGTAAAGATATTGGAATGCTTGATTATTGTTTTCTTTTTTTTGTTATTTTGAGTATTATATGTATGAGCAACCATAGTATGACCAGGTTGTTGTGAATTTTGATGTGTTGTTTGCTTCGCATAGTTATAGATGTAATCAGGAGGTCGAGAAGAAGGTGGAAGACCTCTAACAATGAGCACTAGTTTATAGTGTGGTTGAGCCACATCCAAACATAGGTTGACCACTATTTTTGGCTTCACAGGCTCTTCTTGAGGTTTAGGAACATAGATTGCATTTACTAATCTTTGAAACAATGACGGTTTAGGAGTCGTAGTGGAATGTTTAATTGAGATAAAGTCCTTAAGGGCTTCATCTAACATAATAAAGTCATCACAACTAAATGACTCATCATACACATGAAAGTCTTGTAAAACGTAATCTAACACTATAACATGTTCTAAATAACCCAACACTTTAATGTAAAGTAATATAACATAAACCTTGTAGAAGTAAAGTAAAATATCACTATGCAAATCACAAAGTTGTAATTTTAAACTCTTTTAATGAAAGGCTAAAGAAATCAATCAAGATTCAATCTATATACTTTGATAAAAGAGAGTTTGCAATCTAAATGTTATTTAGGACAGCAAACTTTTTCAGATCTAATGTTAAAAAGGATGCAAATTCTTTTAAAGCACGGGTTCACCAAAATGTTTAGTTGAAAATGTGGGACTATGATAGTTTATCTAAACCAAACCAAACCCCATCTTTTACATGCTAAACATTAGGGAAGTAGAACTAAGCTTTCTCTCTATGAAGGATCAAGCTACAGATTTCTAAATCCCTTTTTATGCTATATATGACTGAGTAGATGTTTTCATTAGGCCTTTAAAAGCTTGTAGCATTCACAAAGCATGAAACCCTAATTTATCAATTATATTGTAAAAAAATGATTTTAGACATAGATAAGGGAAAACAAATCATAAAAACACTTAGTAGAAGGTATAGAGAGTGTGCACCCAAAAAATGAGGGCCTGAAGGTCAAGGGCACCCGCTCCTTTGCCCTGTAATTTTCTAATTCTTGAAATCTTCCATACTAGGTTTCAAATTACCTCCAGAAGTTTCTAGATCCCAAAGAAAATGCTCAGTTGGGCTAGGGTGCCTGCTCTTTTGACCCGAAAGTTTTGTAATGTCAAAATAAAAAGTTCTGTGACCAAGGTATCTACAATGTCTATATTTTTGCCACTCCTTTCCACTGGACCTTTCTGAATGTAACCTGCACATACAAAAGGAGGAGAAAGATGGTTGTGGCTATATAGGAGCTTGCCTCAGTCAAGCCCCATTTTTGGTATTCCTACCTCAACAATAGCCAATGATATAGATCTGCAGATGTGTGTGCTCATCTAACAAATGTGTATGCAGAAATATCAAACCCTAGATGACTCAAGCATCAAGGAAAGATTAACATTTTGTTTCACTCAAGGAAACAACAACAACATCACCTCAAGGAGATGAGAGAAATGAAGGCTTGTAGAACAAGAAGGCAAGCTAGTCATATCTGCGGAGGATTCCAAAGCTCAAGTCAGAGGCTTCAACCCTTCTCTCGATCATACAAAAAGTTGTGCAAACCCTATGAAGAGAAAGATAGTCTCAAGATCTTGATTCCTAATCTCCATCGAATATACCCATGATATCAATCTTCAATATCTTGAAAGAGCCTCAACAAGTTGTTGATCTTCAATAGCAAAAATGGCAGATTTTTGGCATAGAAAGCTTGCATATATATTGTGTGTGATAAAATGATTTTCAAATGTCTTTAAATACCTAACCTTAGAAATTCAAATATTTTAAATAACATGTCGACATTGCATGAAAAATGAAAAATTGAAATCGGAACCCTAAGGTGCATGACAGGAACCGACACCCTGCCAAAATTCAAAACCCTAAAAAATAGGGCAGGACAAGGGCATGGGCATCCTTATCCAGGCCCTAATTTTTCCATCAAGTCTATATCAAGGAGGTCCAGGATGTCTAGAATCTAAAGTTTCTCTTTCGGTTCAGCCAACAGTCATTTTAGAATATGACATTTCCTCAGTTAGCTATAAGTCAATCAAGGTTTAGGAAGGTCAGAAATAAATAGGTTGAAAGGACACCAAAGGAGAGGAGCTAAACCATGAGAAATTGTACCATTCCATGCAGGAGGACAATTTCTGACATTATATCTACAAGAGGGGGTTCATCCTCCGAGGAAAGAGGAGGGGATGAAAGAGAAAAGAGTCCATCTTTGAAAGATAAAGGTTCAATAAAAGCATGAGCCTCATCATCACTCAAAGAAGAGTCACCAAAGGCAAAGAAAGAGATTTTATCCATAGAACTTTGAGATGGATGTGGTGAAGAAGTATCATCAACCTTAAGGATAGGCTCCTCACAGGTGATGAATGAAGAGAGAGATATCTATATATCATTTGGAGGGTCCAAATAGTTTGAGCACATAACCAAAGGGGGAGAGAAGACAAGGGCCTCTCCACATCCTTAGTGATGTCCAAGGGGCTTAAACATGCAACCAAAGGAGGAAGAAAAGATAAAGAAGTCTCCACATCCTTAGTTATGTCCAAGAAGTTTGAACATGTAGCCAAGGGAGGAAGAAAAGATAAAGAGGTCTCCACATCCTTAGTGATGTCCAAGGAGTTTGAACATGCCACTATAGGAGGAAGATCAATAGGATGAGACATGGAATCATCATGGACTATGGTATATGTAGTAGAAGTGGAAGAAGAATTATCACCATCATCTTTCTCATGATAGTTCATGGAGATGAATGTAGTAAAGTCTTCTAATATAGAAGGATAGACAACCATAAGAGCCATGAAGATAGAAAAATCAGATATACAATAAAGGATCTCATACATTGAACATGTAGAAATATCCATATCATAAATGGAAGCTACATGATCTAAGACATATGGATGAATAGTAATGAAACTAGACAATACCTCATAGTCGATAATGTATGCATGCAAAGATTCCAGAGAGAAATAACTATAAGAATCCATGATAAAATAAAAAATTTAAGAATGTATTTAGTGTTTTGTTTGATAACTTAAACACACAAGATAAATAGGATATGCAACATAAATGTCTAATCAGTTAATCAACTAATCAAACACAACAAAGAAGGTTGTACAAGAATAAGACACATCAATTTCACCAAAATGTAAGATAGGAAAGGTGACCTAATTGATTAATGAATTAATTAGATCAATCTTCCTCATCAAATACTAGAACACAAGCCACCAATAACTCTATGCTTGGTTGTTATCCCTAAAGAAGAGCCATGCTATGTTGGTGGGGGATCTATTCCTTTGTTGCAAAGATGAAAGATTGATAATAAATGGGTTGATTAAACTAAGAAATGCGAATACTAAATGAATTAACAGAGAAAATGTATAGACAATAGTTACAATATTTAGAAAATAAGGGTAGAATAGAAAGGAGTAGATCAAATGGAACTTGGCACCAAAAGCAGGAGCTGACTGAGCAGGACACTAGCACAGGGCGCTAGAGTCCTTAGGGTTATGTACAGACATAACTTCTATTTGACGATATCTATATTTGTTCCTTCTATCTTTCTGTCACTCCTCGATGTCAAAAACCTCTTGTTGCAATCTGCACACATGCAAAAGGGGATAAATGGTTGTGCTATATAGGGGCTTGCCTCAGTCCAACCCCATGTTGGTGTTCCCACCTCCACAACAACAATGATGATGATGATAAAGAGTGCATGTTCATGATGAAAATAGGCAAAACAAATGATAAACACTACAGTAAACCAATATCATGAAATGGTCTTAACACAAGCATGAAACCCTTGTTGGATTGATGTCACAACACAAATCACCCACAAGCAGTTGATGGAGAAGGAAGAACCTTCCTCAAATACCTGCAAGGGTTAGCACAAATAACAAATAATCTTCACAAGTAGAGAGCTTCAATAAATCTAAACTGCACAAAAGAATTCACATCTTAGAACTTGTAGAGAGCTTGTTGATAGATCCATCATGTATATCAAAATGAGGGAGAGAGAGTTGTTTATATATGAATCCCAAATTCTTTTCAAGGGCCCATTTGTGTGAGACTAATGAGATGCATTGCTCAATGCAACAAGGTTGACATTCAAGTTTAAATTCTTTCAACGCTAATGGACGGGATGCTAGCACAAGGCACTAGTGTCCTGGTGAATTTTTTCCTCAAAAGGCCCGTTAACAAGGGACTTAACCTTATTTATTAGCAAAGTTGTGAAATAGGTACATTGTAAGTAGAGATAAACACATACACTAAACTAAGTGCTAAGCCTATTGTGAAATTGTAGGCGGCGATAATTTACGATGCTACACTAATATGCATGCTCCTTATATTTTAGGTTCATCTTGTCCAACTGAACTCTTACCTCTTCATGTAGATACTTTATATGTTTTGCATAATTCTTTGTCATTACACACTTCTTATGATTTGCAGTGAAATCCCTTAACTCGGAAAATTTTTTAGGATTTTTCCTATATGTCCTATACTTCAATTTACTAAATTAATAAATGAGAACTTAGCTTTTGGTAATGCCAAATCTCAACTACCTATATTATCACTTGTCAAACATCTCAATATGTTACCTAGACTTATGTTTACAACTTTTTTCTATCCATCAGTTTGTGTGTGATCAACTAAATTAAATTTTAACTATATATTCATCTTCCTCCATAATATTCTCCAAAAATGAACAACAAATTTCATATCTTTATCTAATCCAATACTCTTAGGTAACCTATGTAGTCTCACAATTCCTTTGAAAAATAGATCAACTAAATGCATGAGATCATTATCTTTTTTACATGCAACAAAATGAGTCATCTTGGAAAATCTATCAACAATTACTAGAATAATGAAATTCACTCCTCTCTGAGTTCTTGGTAATCCCAACACAAAATACATACAAACATCATCCCATTATCTCTAAAGTATGGATTTTACACCACAATCCATGTCTCACTTGAAGCGCATTGAGTTATTCACCCTTTGTTGCGACTTGTGCACCACAATCTACAAGCTACTACTACCTCATACATAGATTTAACCATAAGCATATGTATTAATATTTTGTGATAATCTTTATATCTTAAATGATTACATATGGGAATGTATATAGGAGCTTTTCCCCTAGTGTTGCATAAACTTTCCATATGATCATGCATAATTATAATTATAGCACGAACTTTCTCATAGTGAACTACAGGTTGTATGTATCTTAAAATACATCATATCCCTAAATATAATCTATATATGATTATCCCTAATTGTGCACATGCATGATTATTAATCCATTCACTCTATATCTATTGCTAGGTGCTATGTGTGGCATGTATACAATATGAATGGTTGTGGTTATGGCACCAAACCAAGAGGTTACAAACTTTGCACATATTGTACACATGTTTATTATAGAATTACCATGACTGTAGTGGTACTTAGACATGATTTCCAATACTTGGAAGGTAAAATGAATCAATAATATCCTTCACATTATATTCTCTATCTAGCCTATGATGAATTTGTTGCTTCTGCCAAGGGGTATTTGTATTTTCACCAAAATTGGTAAACCACCATGTTTTGATACCTACACAATTACCATCTATTTTTTTGAAGATACTTCATGTCATCCCATGTCCACATCTAACATGTATACAAGCTCCTTAACCTCTAAAACCAATGAAAATAGATCTCCATGGGAAGGAAAGTCCTGAAACACTTCTCTTGAGATGATGTCAAGTACAATCAATTGCTTGATTATGAACTTGACCCACTTTTATAGACCAATCATCCATCAAATAATCTAGCCAAGGAAAAATATAAATGTCTCTCAAAATCATGGATTATACAGAATGGATAGAGATGATTCTATGAAGGCTCTAAAGTAAAGTTGGACCTTATAGTGTCGATGAACACCTTTTGGAGCTTGTTGTTGGGACCCAATCTAAAAATATCCAAATCTACCTAAGTCCTTGTTTATTTGGTGAATTTTGCCTAAGTTTTGGATTTTTGTTGCCCTCATGATCCTTTAATACATTAAGAATTGTAAAATTCAAAATTATTCTAAGTATGGATGCTTTTTCCTTTGCTATATCTCCTTTTCTTATTTTTGAGGTTTTCTGATGTTTTAAGGACATTGGAACATGTCCCTGGGTCCTTAGGTTCCCTAGTTCCCCAAAAGTCTGATGTCTTGTTGGGGTACTTAGATCATCGGTCTCAATTCAAATTTTATTTTAGATTTTTGGAGTCATGTTATAAATCATGCTTGGGGATTTCATTTTATATTTGTTGGGACTTCATTCTCAAATTTTCTAAGTGTTTCAAGCTTTACTAGACCAATTTTTACCTTGGAAGAGTATTGAAGTATGCACAAACCTTCACCAAGATTCCCAGGTTCCAAGGTTCCCCAAAACCCTAAACTTCCCAAGTCCCCGAGTCCTTATGCTTCTTGTTTCCTAGAAACCCCCAAGGTTCCTAGGTTCCAAAGTTCCCCAATCTCCTAGTTTCTTGAAACCCCAAACATCCCAAATTCCTATGTTCCCCAATTCCCTATGATGCCTGAAGTTCCAATATTCTCTATGTTCCTTGGTTCCTTAAAACCCCAAACTTCCAACATTCCCTATGTTCATTGGTTCCCCAAAACCCTGAAGTTCCCTATGTTCCTCAATCCTTGGAGGTCCAAAACCTCAAAGGTCCTTATGTTCTCAATTTTCCTACAACTCTATTTCCCTTAGCCTTTTCTTCATTTCCCTTCACATACCATTTGGATCCCCACCCCAGACTAGACATTCCTTCCCTTTCCCTCCTCTACATTTGGCATCTATATCCTTCCCCATGAACTTTTTCCTTCACCTTACAGATGTTCAAGAGTTCAAAGGACTTAGGCACTTTGGGATAAGTCCTAGGTCCCTATGTTCCTCTAAGTTTTTCTAGCCAAAAGGTTCACATCTCATCCTGTCCATGTGAAGATGATGCGATAGGCATGGGTGACCTAAAAATTTGTTGACCACTCTTGTAATCCTACTAGAACAATAAGACTAAATGTAATGGTATATATACATGTTTTTAATATGTAAAAGGGGTTGGTGTTTGAACCAATTCGTGACTTATGTGCTTCAAGTAGTGTTTTAAGGCATCAAATAATGCACATCCATCTTTGTAAATGATGTAGATTGTTTGTAATTTGAGGGAAGGTGTAGTCCAGAAGGTTTTGTCCCTGGTTCAAAAGCATTCTTGCATCAACCAAAAACATTTGCATTTTAGTTTGTTTCTTTTTATTTTCCAGTTTAGTTCAGTCAGTAGCAATTTTTGTATTTTGGTCTGCATTCTACCGTAGTGCATTTTAGATCTAGTGGAGATGGAATTAGCATCTAGATTCATTCATCTATATCATATCCAGAATTCAGAGCATTCGGATCAGTTACCAGAAAGTTATCGCTATTAGAAGATCAACTTTTTTCTCAGAACAGAGCATCCTGACAATCTCAGATAACCAACTAAAGGAGAAGACTTGCAGTGCATTCCTCAACTTGTGGAGCCTACTGACACATCATTCAATAGTCTGTGGTTCATGGCTAACCTTCCTCGAGATATGCACATCATTGCATTCATTTACAGAGGAGTTCTACTCATTTAGGACTGACCTGTCCATGTACACACATTACAACTCTTCATTGGAGTTTGTGATCTTTCTTGGCTGACACAGAGGAATCTTATGATCCAAAGATGATATATATTGATGTAATAAACCCTTAAGAAATTAGTTCATGATAATAGTGATAGTTGATAGTTTAGATTTTATGCGAAGGAGCTTCAAAACTATATCTTGCACATATTTTGATATTCTGAAATCAGGCCTTTCAGCCCTAGTTGTAAGCCTACATGATGCCCACTAGATTGTATTTAGATTCTATGGTATATTGAATGATTGAATCTACATTTGTTTCATATCTTGGAGTTGTTTTTGTTGTGTTTACTCTTGCTACATGGACTGGACAGTTCATTCTGTGAACCCTCCTACAGTGACTGTACCAAGTGGTATCAAAGTGAAAGTTCAAATCTTTGGAGTGAATTCAATGAAGTTGAAGAAGGAATTTTGTAAGATCTTGTTGTGGACAGATTGCCAAATTGAGGCAGGTTAAGTGTGTCACAACCGATCACCAAACTTGAGGTAGTTTACACTTTATCCTAGGAAGATGCCGCCGAGGAGAGTTGTTGCTATTAGAACAATGGTTGGTAGAATGGATGAGATGATGGAAATGATGAAAATAATGTGAATTCAATTAGATGGTATTGAAGAAGATAGGTGAAGAGGATTGACACCAAGACCTAATGTTGAAAGTGATGATGAAGAAGAATTTCAATATGTTGAACAAACTGGTGAAACCCTAGGAGGTGATGAAGAAGAAGAATTAGATCAAGTGAAGATGTTGTGAGCTATTTCAAAAATTGGAAAGAGATCTAGAGTTGATGTACCGAACTACACTGGCAATTTGAATCCTAAAGAATTGATTGACTAGATAAATGACATGGAAGAACACTTTAGTATGAAGAAGTTGAAGATTCAGAGAAGGTGAAATTTGCAAAGACAAAGTTGAACGGACATGTTTCTATATGCTGGAAAGAAATTAAGTTGGATAGAAATAGAAGAGGAAAAGAAAAGATTACAAAGTGGGACAAGATGGTGACAAAATTGAAGAATTAGTTTATACTTGTTGACTATGAGTTAGAATTGTTGAAAAGATTGCAGAACCTGAGACAAAAGGAGAAATCTATGAAGGAGTAAATTGAAGAATTTCATAAGATGATTACAAGGATAGGACATAGTGAATCAAGCAAGGAGAAAGTGGCTAGATACATCAATGGAATGAGATTGAACATTCAAGAAGAACTAAGTTTAGTGAGGATGACATCTTTGGAGGAAGCATATCAATTTCCCCTGAAAGTTGAAGAAAAGATGAATAAGAGACATGATCAAAGACAGAGAGGCAGAGGAGGTAAATTTTAGAGGTAGAACATTTTTTGGAGGACATAGATCATTTGCGGAGTAGAACAAGCCTGACAGCCCATTCAAGAAGGATGACAGAGATAATAATTCTTACCAGAGAGATGATAGAAACTTTTACCAGAGAGGAAACCCTAGTGCATACCATGGTGCAGGAGCACCTACCTGACAGCTGGCCTCCATGAGGTAGTTAGTTTGTTATAGGTCTGGTTAATGTTTCCAAGAAGGTCTTATAAGACCAATGCATGTAATAAGGTCATGTTGACCATACTTTACTATTTTTAGCTAGGTTGTTAGGACAGCTGTTATACTATATGTCCGGTTGGATCCTCCCAGCCGCTTGGAAGCTCCCAGCCGCTGGGAATCGAGTGGTAGTACTCGCAAGCAGATCCTATTTATGCATGAGGATCAGTTGGTTTTAGATATAGATACATATTGAGGAGTATTGCAGATCATCGATCAGACTTTGCAGAGAGTGAGACAGAGAGAGAGACAGAATATTATATTTGCATCTTTTGAAATCAATAAAGAGATCCTGTTTGTGTCCATTCTCTGTTTTGAATTCCATTGTGTAATCGAGTTTCTATTCTGGTGGTTGCATGGATTCGCTGATCCATTCCACCAGTTGATTCGTCGAATCGGGGGAATGGCTATGTACAATAGTTTAGGATTTAGTTTGCATTTTCTGTTTGTTCGCATGTATGTTTGCAGGATCATCGTCGAGAGGTGTTGAGAACCCTAGCATGGGTAGGTGCTAGGTCATGCTGGTTGTTAGAATCTGGAAAGTTGTCCAGGAAGCAGATCGGGTCACCTCAGGAGGTTCGGTGGATTGAAAAATTCACTAAGGTTGGAAAATCCATCGCAACGGCATCATCAGGATATTTCTGTGGATATCCTGCAGTTACTTCAGGCGTCATCCGAGTAGATGGAGGTGAGCATGATGCAATTGTTTGCATAAGGTGAATGCGTTTCAGGGTGATCATCATCAGGTGTTGCCGAGTAAGAGTATATCGGCATAAGCTAGTCGATCGGGTTGATAAAACCATCGCGGGCCGATAATGTTATGTTTGGCTGACAGCAAGATATTGGAGGAGCTGCATATGACGTCATCGTCATCAGGATAATCGTCATCAGGACATTCTGAAATATCACCCGATAAAGGTTTATCCTGCTGACCATAAGTGTTTTGGTATCGGCATAAGGCATCGGGGAGATAAGTGGATCGGGAGGAGGAATATTCGGCGGAATATTCGTCATCAGGATGTTTCAATATGACCGGATAAGTCATATCCTGATGCTGTTGTTTGAGTAGTCAGAGATCGGGGTGACGTAAGCATCGAAGGAAAGGTGCATGAGGTTGTCGTCATCAGGATATATGAAGGGAACCGGATATTTTATATCCTGCTGATGAACATGATGTTGAACATCATGATGCTGAAGATAGAGGTTGGCGGTAAGATGAACAGTGAACATCAGGAGGATGTTTGCGCTTGCCGAATATGATGATGCTGCCGATAGCCGAATATGATGATGCTGCTGATAGGCGAAGGGTCGAAGGTTTGTCTGCAGGAGGATATCGGTTGGCAAGAGAAAATATGATGATGATGACAGTGTTAAGAAATATGATGATGATGATGATGGGTTGTAGACATACATGCTGTATGTCAAGGTTTTAGTGTGGATGCCTCTGCATCATACCAGAATGAGGGATATAGAAGAGAAGGAAGAGGAACTGATAAGAGAACATTTAAAGGCACTTGTTTCAAGTGTGGAGGTGAAGAACATAGAGCATTTGAATGTAATCAAGGGAGTGCAAGAAAAAGAGTAGAGAATAGTGGAAGAGCAACTTATGTTGAAGAAGAACCTGTTGGATCACTGAGTTCAGTTGGTAAAACAGAGAAAGGAGAATCACTTGTGATGAGGAGAGAACTATTTCAAGTAGAGACAAATGAAGAACTATTGTAGAGGAAGAGTTTGTTTAGAACCAAATGCAAATCAGGAGGTAAATGTTGTAAAATTGTAAATTTTGATAGTGGTAGTTCTGATAATCTAGTTTTAGAGGAGATGGTGACTAAGCTAAAGTTGGAAAGACTGAAACACCCTAAGCACTTGTTGATAGAGATGAGAGTTGAAGTGTTGGGATTTGATGAATTAAAGAACATGTATGAGGGAGACACTGATTTTGCAGAACCTTGGAAAGCATGTAACAAACCTGTTGTGACAGAGAGGAGTAAGTGGTTGGATTATTTCATTTAGGAAGATATGTTGTTCAGAGGAAATCAATTATGCATACCTAGAAGTTTAATGAGAGATAATTTGATCAAGCAGAAACATAGTGGTGGATTGGTAGGACATATTGGGATTAACAAGACAGTGGCATTGCTAAGTGAAAACTATTTTTGGCCTTAGATACATAAGGATGTTAGGAAATTTGTGCAGAGTTGTAGAATTTGTCAAGTTACAAAAGGGAGTAGTTAGAATACTAGATTGTATAAACCTTTAATAGTACCAGAGAGACCTTGGGAAGACATAAGCATGGATTTTATGATGGGATTGCCTAAGACATAAAGAGGACATGATTCAATATTTGGTGGACAGATTTTCAAAGATGTCTCATTTCATACCTTGTAAGAAGACAATTGATGCAATGCATGTAGCTGACCTATTTTCAAGGAGATTGTGAGATTACATGGATTACCTAAGAGCACAATTTTAGACAGAGACACCTGATTTCTTGGATACTTTTGGAAGACACTTTGGAAGAAGATGAAGACAGATTTGAAATTTAGTTTAGCTCATCCACATACTGATGGACATATAGAGGTAGTGAATAGGAGTTTGGGAACCTTGTTGAGATGTTTGGTTGGAGAGAAGTGTTGTGATGCTCACAACACGCCCCCTTTTACTTCTTAGCAAAATGAGGACCCATGTTGTGGCTGTGGCTTTTTTCTTGTGTGTGGGTTTGCTTGGTGGTAAAAGGGAAAGGGAAGTGAATGTTACAAACCTCGTTGAAAATAAATAAAAAATAGCATTAAGTATCAGAGCAGAATAAGGGTGAATTCCTTGTCAAAAATGAGTGAGGGTTGTTTTTGAACCATTTTAAAATTCCCAATATTCTGCAAGATATGGGTGTTTTAGGTAAAATGCACTATAGTAGGGTTTGTATGTGGCATTTACAAAGCCATTTGTATTTTGTGTTGTTGTATGAGTCGCACAAGGGAGTTATCAGATTTATTACATCATTATACTTGTATGCATTTTGCTAATGCTTTATCCTTACATACAAGTCGGGCCCGGCAGAGTTCAGAGTTAAAATGAATAATCGATTAAGTACATCGGAGGCATTTTAAGTTTGTATGTTTGGAAAAAGAGAAACATACAAGGTGATATACAATAGTATATGCATATTGCGAAACTGATAAGAATATGAAATGAGGTTTTATTGAGGTATGTTTCGTGCTTTGTACGTATGTTTTGGGAGACATACATTGTGGTATACATACAATGTGGAACTCAGGGAAAATGAAAATTCGATATAAATGATGCAACATACCTTAACATATATCGAAAGATGCATTTCACTTTATATATGTCAGGGAGCTAAAAAGTAAGTAAATTGTGGTTTATAAAAATGAGAGGTCTAAAAAGGAGGTACTAAATGTTTGTATGTATTTAGACTTGTATTAGAGGGTTTGATACAAGTGTTGTTGTATCGCAGAGGTACAAGTGAAAAGTAAAGTGGGTCCCACTACTTGCATATCTAGCTTGTATAATAACAATGTATATCTTTGATATACAAGTTGATGTACAACTTAAAAGATGCAAATAAGAGATACAAGATGGATGTGAAAAAGAAGTTCAATATAGAAAAGTCTTTGTATGTTTATGATATACATATTCGAGATACAAAGGAATAAAAAGCATCGCGAGAGATAAAAGGTAAAGAGAGGGTTTGTATAGGTTGTTGTATATGCTCTTGTATATAATGAGACATGCAAAGAGTGATATATAAAGAGAAAGATACAAGTACGGACAAAAGGAAAAAGGGAAAGAACGTTAGTTATGGTTGTTTGCATATATGTTTGTATGTTAAAAGATACAAAGAAAATGTACAAAGAAAACATACAAAGATAGCATACAAAGGATAACATACAAAGAAAACGGGATGTATGCAGAAATGAACTAACGGTAAAAAAAGGTTTAAAAAATTAAAACACTGAAATTGAAGGCTAAAGCTTTTGGGCACATTAATTGTTGTAATTAATGCTGATCTAACACTTAAAAAGAGTAAAATTCAATGAGAGGGTAAATTTAACATATTTTGCCTTTAGATATACATTGTTAAGAGTTAAAATTGTAGGAGAAGGAATTGTTATAGTGATTTGAATAGAACTTATCAAAGCGAAGGAATTATGGTAGCTGGACAAAAGCAAAATGGTAAAAGTAAGTCAATGATTGAAGTTGAGTGGTCAAGGAATATAGGTATTTATCCCAAAACGTTGTTACATTTCAAATGGTAAATTACATGTTAATTTCAGTAATTTCATTATAAAACGTAGGCATTTGTCAAATTACCATTTTAAATGCTAATTAACTGGGTAGAGCTTAACAAATTTAAAAGTCAAAATAGAAAGGACAAACAGGGTTAGGGTAAAATGGTAAAAAATAAAAAATCGTAATAAAACCCTAGGTAAAAGGTAAAATGAAGAATTTAGAAGATGCATTGTTTCACAGGATGGCCCCGAGGCAGAAAAAGATAGACACAGGGGGTGAGGTGAAAAAAGAGAGAAAACTACATAAAGAAATAGAAAAAGAAGAATTACCCTTGCACAGAGGATATCCATCCTTAATCAGTACGAGTGGCGTGGGCATGGATACGAATATAGGAAATTATGATGCAGATGCTTCATAGGATATGAAATGTATATGGGAGAGTAGATTGTACAAGGCTGCAGGTTTCCCATTGGCTATGGAGGCTAGAGATTTGTGTTTAGATTATGTAACTCTATATGATCCAGCTACCAAGAAGATTATGTTGTATGACAGACTTATTGTTGATTTAACCACAGAGGGGATTGCAAAGACATTTGGATTAGAAATCAATAAGAAAATGAGAGATATTCATATAGATCAATATAATGAAGATTTTCATACAAATGAAAGGGAGTGCAAAGGTAAAGTATTCCACAGTTGGTACAACCTGGAAAATAAACCCAAGGCTGTAGCTAGGGTGCATAAGAATCTGATGAGATTATAGTTCAAGGAAGAAATCTATTTGATGATCACAATGCTGAGTAGATTGGTAGGACTGAGAGATGGCACCAAATGTGAACCATGGATGCTTACTGTTATTAAGTTCATAAGAGCGGGAGAAAAAGAGCAGGGGCAGATCTACTGGGCCAAAGCAATAAGCACAGCTATATGGAAACAAGCCATGCTGAGAAAACAAAAGATGATGCCCTTTTATTTGTCTTCTTACTTGTTATACTCATGTGCAGCAGAGATTAGACCATACATACATGGAATAGAAAGGGTAGGAACCTTAGGGAATGGTCCTGGTCAGAAATTAGTATATGAGAACTACCCTGACCTACAAGAATAAAATGCATTGAAGAAATTTGCTTTAGTCAATGATGTGTTTTATACTTACATGGCAAGAATTTTGAGAGAGGAGCTTGATAAAAGATTATCTAAAAATGTAGAAGATGCAATTGGATTTCATAGTTCTTGATTCATTAAATTTGAACATTTTACTTATATCAGGACTAAAGGATTTGAGGGAAAACCCTTTATGTTACCTCGGTGTCCTTCTGATAAATTGATTGTTTTGGAATTTTCAAGGTAGAATTTGAATGCCTTTAAAATGTATAAGAGGAAATTCAGTAAAGGAAATCTAAAGTTGCCTTGGGCTATTGGCAGATACTCCTGTTACAGTGAAGAGGTTGCAGGATACTCAGAACAAGAATTAAGATATTATGGCTTTCAGGAATTTGATTTAGTTAGGAGATTTGATCCTTTCCATAGAATCCAAAATTATGTTGACCAAAACTATAAGCATCAGATACATATTGAGGATTTTTGGTTTGATTGTAAAAATGATAAGGAGTTGGGGAAAAGGGCTCATAAAAGATTAACAATTGAGCAAATGAAGTTCATAGGTGATATATATGTTCCCCCAGAAGTTCAAGAGGATGACAAATTGTTGTATCATAGTTATGCAGAGGCTAGGTTGGCTCCTATTACAGAGCCTGATTGGTCACAACCTTGGAACACATCATTGGACATATTGTCCAAACCAATTATATTGTTTTCAAAGACTTGGTTAAAGGATAGAATTGAAGAACTCAAAGCTGAAGGAAAAGAGATCACCTATCCGAGGAAAGGGAGGAAAAGGGTAAGAGAGCCTAGTGAGGATCTCCAATTCTTTTATGAGAAGAAAAGAAGAATTGTAGAAGATAAGATTGTTGAAAAAGATAAGAATGCTACTTTAATGGATCCCTATGCATTGGGAATAATAGTAGCAGTGGCATCAGATACATTTGTGGATGCAAAATCACTAAGTAATGAGGTTAGTACAGAGGAAGCACAAACTTCAAAAGGAGTAACATGAGAACAAGTTAGAAGGGCAATACTAATAAGTTTATCAAAAGGGGAGCCTTCTAAAACAAGTGAGGTAATAGGAGCACAACAAGTAGGTGAAAAGTTGAGTAATATACCTAGTGCCTCCACTTCATCACAAAAGAGACAAATGTATGTTCAAGTGAAGAGAGAGTTGGCTAGAGAAATGCTATAAGAGTCAAAAACACAAAAAGCGAAACAAAATATTAAAATTGTTCACAGTGGGAGTGATACTAGTGAAAGCGAAGAAAGAGGAATGTATGCTAGAAAGGAGATTGAAATAGAGGAGGGATCTAGTGATTTCCTAAGTGAAGAGGAAGAACAAAGCACTCAGGCCAAAATAGAAATTGAACAAGGCCCAGAGCATGAAGAGGAAAGGGTACAGGAAGAAGCAGGAGCAGTGGATCTATTTGGTACCCTAGTCCCTCCTGAAATCATTATAGATGTGCAAGAGGAGGCACATAAAATTGAGGAATCTAAAAAAGAAGAGGCACCTGAGGAGATAATCACAGAAAAGCATGCTCAAACAGAAGAAGAAACAAAAGTTGACACCTTAGGTGTAGATTTCCTGGATATTTTGAATATGTATGATGAACAAAGCGAAGAAGAGAAGAACACAGAAAATATGCAGGAACAAGAAAAAGAAGTAAAAGAAGATGATACAAAGGTAAGTTCACCTATACATATAGAATAGGTACAAGCAGAGGATACAAATAAAATAGAAGATGTAACCAAGAAACTTGAAGAGGAAGCACCTACAAAAAATGTTGAAGAAAGTAAAGGTGAAGAAAAAACAGAGGATACAAACAGGATAAATGAAGAACAAACACATGAGGAAGAGGACAAAGAAGAAGAATCATTAAAAGGAGAAGGTCCTAAAGAAGAAGATGAGGTTGGAGGGGACACAGAAATTGAAGAAGAATAAAATGAAGGTGAGTTCAAACATAAAAATGACCCCATGGAATAAGAACCTCCACCTCAACAGCAAATTCCACAACAACAACAGCAATAGGGAGAAGTAGAAACACCTCATGAAGAGGTAATTGATGAAGTTAAAACTGCAGAGGGCACCAAGGAGATTCCTGCATGGTTGGGAGAGGAGATAAGAAAGGAAAAGAAAGAGGTACAGTTGGTACCAATTGATATTAAGAGTTTGTTAGGTGAGACCACACCAAGGAAAGAAAGAAGAAAGGCTAGGACAATGTCAGCTATACAGAGAGGTCCAGATGGATCTAGAATGTTGAACCTAGCCATACCATAGAAAGAAAAAAGCAAAAGGTGAAATAACCTTAGAAAAGTATAAGATACTAAATTTTGACCTTGGGCATACTACATGGGAGCAGCACATCACTGAGTGGGAGGATATGCACCAAGTGACAGTAGAGATGCTGAGAAAAGATAGAGACAAGCAAGAGTATTTGAGGGGACATATTGTCCAATTACAACAATTTATTAAAGGGATATTTGATCCCAATACCACAATCTGAGAACTGCCCGGTGACATAGCAGTTGTATCTAAAGAAGAAATAAGGGACATGGAAAATAAGAGGCTTAAGGCCAATATTTTTAATGAATGGTTCAAGGATTTTATGCAAGAGGGTGAGCATATAATAAAATAGGCTATAAAAGGTTGGGAAGTGGTTATAAGAGAAAGGAACAAATGTAATATACTTTTGCATAATTATCAATTTAGAAGTGAAGAATGCAGGAATGAACTAGCACAATTGGCAGAAATAGAAGAACGAGCAGAAGAGTTAATCAATGGAGGAGTTATTAGCCCTTCACTGGCAAGTCAAGTGCCACAAGGGAGATTAGAACTTAAATTTGAGGAAGATAATCTTAGAAAGTGTATAACTATTGCCCAGGATTTAGAATAAAAAGTAGATGAAATGATTAGAATGCACAAGAAGATAATAGAAAGACTCTTAAAGCATGAATGCATGGATATATCGGCATATGAATTGGAGAGGGCCTTAATAGAGTTTAATGTCATTTTTACACCATGCATAGAAAATCTTGAAGCATATATGAGAAAACAAATGATGGATTCATTAATGGAAGACAGTGCTAAAATGAAGAAGTACAAGAAAAGGAGTGAGGGATCAGAGAACAGAGAAAAGAAATTAAAAGGAGTTACACTACAGGAGTATATATGGACAAAGAGTCTAGGAGGGGACTGCACTTTTGTGGAGGGTGTGATCAACAATTTCAAAACATACTTAAAGGAATAAAAAGGTAAAAGAAGCAACAATTTTGGGAAAGGTCAAGTAAAGAGTATCAGCGAGTAGAAGTCAAAGAAAAGGGGAATCTTATTTTTGAAAATATTCCAACAGCATCCTTTGTGAAGGAAAAGATGCCATTTAGCCATAGCAATGAGAAGTTTCAAAATCTATATAAGGAACTTTGCTACTTGTACATTAATTACACATGGATTTTTTAGAGAATAGCTAGCAATTGTAATTTGTTTGAACACTTTGAGTAGAAAGAGTATTTTAGTTTAGAGGAGGTCACCTGTGTCTACATTAAGGAATGCATGGAGCATCTAGCTTCCTTACTATATATGTAAGACGTTTTGTATTTTTTTTGTAATTTGATTGATGAAGCAAAGAGTCATTCATACATTGTAAATCATATGTGACTGTATATTCTAAATACAAATACATCTAGAATTCTACATCTACTTTAGAGTGTCTTCTGGCTCTTGTTTGTATTTAAAATATTATCTCTTCAAAAGCTTGCAATCTTGAATGTATGTTCATGAAAATACTCAGGGCTTACATTTAAAGGTTTACTCTATTGATTTAATCAAGTTTACTATACTACTTACAATGTGAATAATAGCACATTTAAATCTTGTAGCAGAATGAGGTTCAGTTTAAATTTCTCTAACTTTTCCCAAATATTTTAAATACTTGGCTTACATGCAAAAATTTAAAGGAGATTGTCTAACAGTTGAAGGAAATCCGAACAATTGAGTTAATATTTGACAATTTTCATAATATTTGAAAAGAAAGGCTTGTTTTAATATAAATCATATAAAGCTTTGTGATACAGAAGCAAATTTATGTGAAAAGATGGATGATATGTTGATATTTGTGATAACTTGCATAATTCGAGTCTAGTGAGTCATAAATCTCCTTAAATCAAGTAAGGGCCCTTGCATATTACAGCTTCACCTTAACCTACTAAATTATCCACAAGGTCAAGACCTGACCATACAGAACTTGGGATTAAGTAATCTTAATTGATTTCTTCATATCTTTCAAGACATTTAGGTTCATTTTTGTGAATTTTAACTTTTGTTATGAATGTGTAAAAACAATCATCAACAATTTTTGGTGCTAGAAGGAGGACCTGATTGGAGTTAAGGTTTGTTCTAAGTAAAGCTAGCTCATAACAGTAGTAGGGTGACCAGGTCTAAATCCTATTCAGAAGACATATTTGTGCAATTACCTGATAAAAGACAAAGTAAAGGTCCTTTGATTTGGAATCCTAGAATATCACATGCAAGAGTTTCATCTGGAACACCTCCTAGATCACCTTTTAACATCCATAACATTGTGAGTCCTAACAGTTCTTCATTTAGATCTTTAGATCTTGGTTCAGGTCCTCCTAGAGGTCCTAGTCCTCCAAGAAATCCTAGTCCTCCAAGAAATCCAAGTCCACCTAGAAATCCAAGTCCACCTAGAAATCTAGGTATTTCCCAAGGTCCAGGTCAAGCACAAGTACCTGCAATGGCTTACTTTAATGTCAATTCTCCTATAACATTCCCTGATTATCACAAGATGCTAAAGAATCCTGAAAAGATATATCCTAAATATTAGTTGCATCAGGATCCAGAAGATCACATTAGGATATTCAAAGAGGCATGCTTTAGAGCCAAGTTAGAATATGAGGATGTGGTGTGTAGATTGTTTCCTTACACCTTCAATGAGCAGGCTTCTAACTGGTATGTTAACTTGCCCAATGGTTATATTTCTTCTTGGGCACTTATGGAGGAAACATTTTTGTCTAGGTTTAGAGGACCAATAGATCCTTCCACCTTATTTCACAAATTGGCTGCAATTAAGAGAGGTGAAGGAGAGTTGATTGATAATTTTAATGATAGGTTTCAAAAGGCCTATTCTAGGTTAGTAGCTCCTTACACAGTAACTGTAGATGCATTATTAGCCATGTATTATGTTCCCTTAGATCCACTAACTGCTATGTTTGTCAAAAGAAAGGTTGATATAGATACAATATCCAAAGCTTATAAGGAAGCAGCCTCAGTAAACCAGGCGATGAGGTAAACAACTTATAATCCATTTCTTAATGGAGGAAATCCTAGGATGCAAAGTCAAACACAATCATGCAATGGAGCCCCTACACATAATACTCCATTATTGAATCCAGTTCCTACATACACACCTGTGTATAATCCTGCCCCAATCCAGGCTATAGTCCCTTATACCTGTAACACTATCAATAATAATCAGAATAATGGTCAATCCTTCTTCCAACCTCCTCAAGATACATTTGTGGCAAAGGCACAAGATGAAAGGGAAGAAATCAAAGAGATTACTACACGCTTGAGAAGATTGACTATTGAAATGACACAACTGAGAAATAAAAATTTCTATGGTAGAAATAATCAAGGATACAGTCAGAACCACAACCAAAATCATAACCAGAATTATAACCAAGGTCAAGGTTCTAATCAAGGTTAGAATTATAATCAGAATCAAAATCATAATTAAGGACAAGTAGTGCAAAATAGAGGACCTGCTACAGATAATAGATCCTGGGGTAACAACAATAGGAATTAGAATCAGCCAAGGCCACCTAAGACATGGAACACAGGGCCAAATAATGGCACTTTAGCTTCTCCATTTAAGAATTTGGATAATCAGGAGACTAAACAAATAGCTAGAGTTCAAATGGCTAATGTAGCATTGAAGAATTGGTGCAGAATTCATAATGCCAGTGCCCATGCTGAACTAGATTGTCCTCAGTTCCATCTAGCAGCTAGTATTTTCAATGTAGATGTATAGGCTCCCACTTCTAAGTTTCTCATTCCCAAAGGTAATGAAATAATGCCCTCAGGATACGAGACTTCTTTAGTCTTAGAGACTTTTACCTTTGTAACTAGAGAGGAAGAAGACCAATTGTTAGTAGATGAACCTTATTTTTGTGAGAACATATATCCGGAATCAACCTTAGTACTAAATGCATTTTAGTTTCCTTTTGAAACTAAAAATGAAGTGTTATATGAAACAAAAGAGGTAAGGGCTTTTCAATAGTCAAACAAAAATCATTCCTACCATTTGAGAAATAACACTAGGCCAGGAGGTCCTTTAACTACTTCCACTCCTAACAATTTCAATACTCCCCCAGATCAGAATGCTAGTAATAATCCTGCTATACTGAAAGCCAATCATCATGTGAATAATGGAACAGTAGCACAAAAAGTCCAAACAGGTAAAACAGAGACAATAGAAACAATGAGGTTGATGAGTTACTTGTCAGAAGAGATCAAGAAAATCAAGGTTAGTATAACTTTATGTGAATTATTAAAAAGTCTAGGGGTTAGAAATGCTTTCATAAAATCCTTGGATACATCTATGACAAGTGAGGTTTCTGTTGATGTGAATGTTCCTAATAGGGATTCACAGCCCAAAGAAAAGAGTAGGAAAACTAAACAACCTTCCAACACTAATGTGGTAATGTATGCAGATAAGAGGGAAGCTCCTCCTTTCTTGTTAACCATTAGGATGTGTGGAAAGAACATACATAATTGCATGGTAGATTCTAGTGCATGAGCTAATGCAATGCCTTTAGGAATATGCAAAACTTTAGGGCTGACTCCTACTAAATCTACCAAAGTTATTACACAATTGGATAAGACTAAGGTTAATGTGATAGGAGAATTGATGCATATTCAAATGCTGTTAGCCTCATATCCTAGGGTGAGTTAGTTTATTGACATTTAGATAGTAGATATACCTGATAATTATGGAATGTTGTTGAGTAGAGACTGGTCCAAAACATTGAATGGATATATGGCCACTAATTTTTCACATATGTGGTTACCTTGGAGAGGTGTCCCAAATCAGATTAGGATAGACTTTGAACCCAACATGAAACACATGATTACAGAATACAATAGGACTAATGAGATATTGTATGCTTCTATTGAACTAGGTGTTTATAGAGTCACTAACAAAGGGGTACAAATTGAAGAAATCCTAATGCTGAATTTTAAAGAAAATCCTATCAGTAAAGAAACAGTATTGTTCATTGAGTCTGATGAAAATTCTTCTAATGAAGAAGATAATGCAATAAATAGTTTTGGTAGGGTCATTAGGCAGGAAATAGAAAAGTGCATTGAACAGGAGATTTTAGTTCAACGCAAATTGTACAAAGGCATGTACAAAGTCCATGATAAACCTCATTCTAAAGAAAATTGTGGAATGTGCAGAGATATTATTGAATATCAATACATAAAGTGTACAAAGGGGAGAGAACTGTAAGAAGGAAAGGTTAATCCTAATCAACTAGAGAAGTACTTTCAAAACAACATAGGTGTGTTGACTTAGATTTAGAAGAAGAAACAAAGGACAAGAGTGTTTGTCATTTTGATTTACAAATTGAAAGTATATATATGCAAGTAAGTCAAAATGAATTGCCTATGAAGGAACATGATAGTACCACACAGGTGATAGGAGAAGCAAACCATGCCAAAGTAAAAGGTCAAAAGAATAAAGAAGGCATGTGGACACTAAAGTGTGATGGATCTAAATCTAAACAAGGTGTAGGTGCAGGTGTAGAACTTATAGATCCTAAAGGTAAATCATATTTAGCAGCATATAGGCTACAATTTTCTTGTTCTAACAATGTAGCAGAATATGAAGCTTTGATTTATGGACTTGTTATGGCCATCAAGAAAAAGGTGAAAATGATCAAAGTGTTTTCAGATTCTGAGTTAGTGGTTAGACAAGTAAGAAAGTTGTATGCATGCAATTATAAAAAGATGGTTTGTTATAGGCATAGGGTGTGGGATTTGATAGATTCATTTGATCCTTTTAACATAGAACATATCCCTAGAGAGTTGAATCATAGACCAGATGCACTGGCAGTTGTTGCTAGCACTTTGGAACCCTTCACATTGTCAGGTTTAAAGTGATTTGCTGTTGAATTAGTAAATGTTCCTAGTATACCAGATAATGTTACTCATTTTCAGGTATTTGAGGGAGATCAGCAAATTGTAGATTTTCTAGCTTGTAATGAGGTGTTTGAAGCTCAAATTATTGATGAACAAGAAAGGCCTGATGTGTCTTGGGATGAAGAGGACATAATCAACTTAAAAAGCAATTTCTTACCTAATGGGGTAATTGAATTAGAATAGATTTTTGACTTTGATGGGGTAGTAAGATAGAAGGATTTAATCAAAACTGAGGGAGGTAAATGTGATCCATATAATCTTGGAACAGAACAGATTCCACAAAATGTACTGATTGGAAAGGTTTGCTCTGAAGAGTTAAGAAAAGAAATTGTGGATGTTCTGAAAGAGTACAAATATGTCATAGCCTGGACATATGAAGATTTAAAGACATATGATATGTCCATCATAACTCATGTGATACCCTTGAAACCAGATGTTAAACCATTTAGGAAGAAATAAAGGCCTATGAATGCTATTCTAGAGCCTTTAATCTTTGAAGAAGTGAAAAAATTGTTGTCTGCTAGGATAATCTTCCCAGTAAGACATTCAACCTGGGTAGCTAATTTAGTACCTGTGAGAAAGAAAAGTGGAGACATTAGGTTATGTGTAGACTTTAGAAATTTGAACAAAGCCTTTGAAAAAGATAATTATCCACTACCTCCCATAGATGAAGTGCTATAAGTAGTAAATGGGGCTAAGATGATGTCTTTTCTAGATGGATTTTTAGGATATAACCAAGTCTTAGTTGATAAAGAAGATAGGTTGACAACCACTTTTACTTGTAAATGGGGAAATTATGCATATAGAAGAATGCCTTTTGGTTTAATCAATGTAGGGGCCACATTTCAATGAGCCATGGACATTGCATTTCGTGGATTATCAGGTAAATGCATTGTTATTTATATGGATGATTTAACTATTTATTCCAAAGATGTATCCACTCATGTTGAATATTTGAGAAGAGTACTTAAAAGATGTGAAAGGTATGGGATTTCTCTTAACCCAAAGAAATGTTCTTTTGGTGTAACTGAAGGAAAATTGTTAGGACACGTCATTTCTGAAAATGGGATATCCATTGATCTTGATAGAATAGAAGGAATAAAGAAATTACAATTACCAAATAGTAAGAAAGAACTAAAGTCATTTTTTGGTAAGATTAACTTTGTAGGAAGTTTATTATAGGATTTGTAGAAATTGTACAGTTGTTGAGCACCATGTTGAAAAAGGATGCAAAGAGATAAATGTACACCATTGATCAATAAGGGAAGTATCTCAACCATAGATGAAGTTTGTAGCCGTAGCAATGAGAAGTTTCAAAATCTATATAAGGAACTTTGCTACTTGTACATTAATTACATAGGGATTTTTTAGAGAATAGCTAGCAATTGTAATTTGTTTGAACACTTTGAGTAGAAAGAGTATTTTAGTTTAGAGGAGGTCACCTGTGTCTACATTAAGGAATGCATGGAGCATCTAGCTTCCTTACTATATCTATAAGACGTTTTGTAAGTTTTTTGTAATATGATTAATGAAGCAAAGAGTCATTCATACATTGTAAATTATATGTGACTATATATTCTGAATACAAATACATCTGGAATTCTGCATCTACTTTAGAGTGTCTTCTAGCTCTTGTTTGTATTTGAAATATTATCTCTTCAAAGCTTGCAATCTTGAATGTATGTTCATGAAAATACTCAAGGCTTACATTTAAAGGTTTAGTCTATTGATTTAATCAAGTTTGTTGTACTATTGACAACATGAATAACAGAGTATTTAAATCCTATATCAGAATGAGGTTCATTTTAAATTTCTCTATTTTTTCCCAAAAATTTGAAATACTTAGCTTGCACATAGAAATTTAAAGGAGATTGTCTGACAATTGAAGGAAATCCAAACAATAGAGTTAATATTTGACAATTTTCATAATATTTGAAAAGAAAGGCTTGTTTTAATATAAATCTTTGTGATACAGTAGCAAATTTATGCAACGAGATGGATAATATCTTGATATTTATGATAATTTACATAATTCAAGTCTAGTGAGTCATAAATCACCTTAAATCAAGTAAGGCCCCTTGCATATTACAGCTTCACATTAACCTATTGAATTATCCACAAGGTCAAGACCTAATCATACAAAAACTTGGGATTAAGTAATCTTAATTGATTTCTTCATATGTTTCAAGATAGTTAGGTTCATTTTTATGAATTTTAACTTTTGTTATGAATGTGTAAAAATAATCATCAACAAGAAGGTAGGAAGTTGGGACTTAATTCTTTCACAAGTAGAGTTTGCATACAATAATTCAGTAAATAGGAGTACCAGAAGAACACCTTTTGAGATTGTTACTGGAGTGAATCCTAGAGTAGTGATAGAACTGAGAGACATGGGTACAGAAGAAAAGAGAAGTGTAGAAGCAGAAGAATTTACAGATCACATGAAGATAGTGCATAATTAGGTGAAGAGGCATTTGGAAGATATGAATAGAAAATATAAGGAGCAAGAAGATGAGAAGAGAAGACATAAGGAATTTGAAATTGGAGATGAAGTGATGGTATACTTGAGAAAAGAAAGATTTCTAGTTGGAACATATAACAAGTTGAAGATGAAGAAGTTTGGACCTTGTAGGATACTCAAAAAATTTGATTTAGAAAATGCATATGAAGTGGAGTTATCAGAGACACTAGGCATATCACCTATTTTCAATATTGCAAACCTATATCAATATCATGAAGCAAAGTTTAGTGACAACATGACAGAGGACTTAAAGAAGCAATTACCACAACAAGAACCATAGTAGATTGAAGACATTTTGGACAACAGAGTTGGACGCAACACCAGAGGAAGACAATACAAAGAATACCTTATAAAGTAGAAAGATAGACCAGAAGAAGATTCATCTTGGATTTATCAGGCTAAGGTGGACCATCTTGGTTCTATCCTAGCCCCAGCAAAGTGAGGGACTCACTTTTTTCAATAACCCCAGATGTCTGATGCATGAGCATCCCTGGTTCAAGAGCAATCTTGCATCAACCAAAAACATTTGCATTTTAGTTTGTTTGCAATTCAGTTTGTTTCTTTTAATTTTCCAGTTTAATTCAAACAATTCAGTCAGTAGCAGTTTCTGTATTTTAGTCCACATTCTACTGCATTGCATTTCAAATCTTGCAGAGCTAGACTTAGCATCTATATTCATTCATCTACATCATATCTAGAATTCAAAGCATTTGGATCAGTTACTAGAAAGTTATCGCTATTAGAAGATCAACTATTTTCTCATAATAGAGCATCCTAACAATCTCAGATAACCAGCTAAAGGAGAAGACTTGTGAAGTATTCCTTCACTTGTGGAGCCTAATGACACATCATTCAATGATCTGCAGTTCGTGTCTAACCTTCCCAAGATCCACACATCATTCCATTTATTTGCAGAGGAGTTCTACTCATTTAGGACTAACCTATCCATGTACACACGTTACAGCTCTTCATTGGAGTTTGTGATCTTTCTTGGCCAATGTGGAGGAATCTTATGATCCAGAGATGATATATATTGATGTAATAAACCCTTAGGAAAGTAGTTCATGATAATAGTGATAATTGATAGTTTATATTTTATGTGAAGGAGCTTCAAAGCTATATCTTGTGCATATTCTGATATTCTGAAATTAGGCCTTTGAGCCCTAATTGTAAGCTTGAATGATGCCGGACAGATTGTATTTGGATTCTATGATATACTAAATGACTACATTTGTATTTGTTTCATATCTTGGAGTTATTTCTGTTGCATTTACTCATGCTACATGGACTAGATAGTTCATTCTATGAACCCTCCTATTGTGACTACTCCATTTTTTTTCCAAATGGTATGTCTCCATAGCATTTTGTAATTATTCAAGGAAACCCTCAAATGGATTATGGATTTCCTCTTTCCACATGTTGGGACTCAATTAAACAATGGTCAAAATCCTAAGTCCTACAACCCCTTTGTTAGCATTCCCATGTTGTGCCCATCAACTATATCTGATCAAAGAAATCTTTTATGGGCCCCTATTGGGCATGGTGTTTTCTCATTGTTTTGATTTTTCCTCTTTATCCTTCAAGTGTTTTCCCATGTTCAAAAACCCTCAAAGATTCTACAAAATCATCTAAGTATGGACTCTTTTTTGGCAAGTTCTCTAGTCCATGAACCCACTAAAAGCTCAAAAGGCTTTATGTTTCAGTCTTTCAGTAGGTTCATGAACTAGTGAACTTTTCAAAAGGGTTCACAAACTCTTGAACAACCCAAAAAAAAGAAGAAAGGAAAGACAAAGAAGAACAAAAGAGAAGACATTTTGGCTGTTTGGTAGGTTCATGAACTTGCGAACCTAATAAAAGGGTTCTTTAGTTTATGAAGGGCCCAAATAATTCCAAAGGAAAGAAGAAAGAAATGTCATGTATTTCAGCATGTTTATAGGTTTGTGAACTTGCCGAATCACTGAAAAAGAAAGAAGGAAGAGAAAGAACAAGGAGGAAGTCACAAGTAAGTTGTTTTTGTGAGTTTTAAGGTTCATGAACTTACTGAAATGCCAAAAATATTCTCAAGTTTCCCAAAGGCCTGAAAAGACAAAGAAGAAAAGAAGAGAAAATAAAGATAAAGTGAAATGTTTTGACAAGTTTGTAGGTTCATGAACTTGTCAAAATGTTGAAAGATGGAAGATAAAAAGAAAAAAAGAGAGAGAGAAGATGAGGCTCTTTCAGAAAATTCATAAGTTTATGAACTTGTCGAAGCACTAAAAGATGAGGGAAGAAGAGAAAAAATGAAAAGAGAAAAGAAAAGACAAAGGGTTGAAAAGGTTCGTGAGTTTCTAGGATGCCCAAAAAGTTGAAAAAGAGGATAAATAAATGAATGTTTTGGCTAGTTCATGAGTTGAACTAGCTAAATTATTGAAAAGGAATGGAAATATTTTTAAAATGTCAAACATGTTGGGGATAACAAGGAAAAGGGTTTTTGTTAGAAGCTTGTTGGTGTTGTCATTGATGTCAACCTCTAGCAGATGGTTCACTTGGTTTCCAAGTGCTTTTGAGAAAATTTGAATAAAAAGATGTGTAGTATGACAAAGTTATGTTTAGCATTGTGCTCCACATTTCTTTTGGTTGAAGATATAGTTGTGCAGTTTGGAAGTGATGTCAAAGGTGTTCAGAGGTGTTATATCCAGAGTTTCAGGTTCTGGATCATGTGGTAGTGGAAGATGTGTTTAACAGAGTGTTTTGCCTATGAAGAAGGTTGTCTAGGAGAAATGAGATTTCTTCGTACCTCTTCACATTAAGGTTTCGTGTCTTATAGTTCTAGGAACATGCTTATATTGTCTGTATCTACTTTCCCTTGAAGTTTCTAGTGTTGGGTTGCTCTACAAGTTTAATTCTTGTGTTGGAGTTCAATAGTAGTGCATCCTAATGTGTAGAATTAAGACATTCTTTGTTTCAGATGGTTGTGGCAGTGTTGCAAAAGATTTTGATGATGTTGAATATTTTGGAATGATATGTGGATGTTGTGTAGTGTTTCTTTGTGGTTTACATGATGTTTTTGGACTTGGAGAGGTGTGTATGTGGTCACTTGTAGTATTAGCTCAATTTTGGTTGACCTAACTTGCTAGCACTATTTGCGGAGGTACCTTGTGGATTGTGGATGTGATGAGTAGCATGGTGATACTGATTCGGGTCCTAGTTAACCCTTGTTGTGGTCCACCTTCACTTCTTTTGACCACAGAAGTGTTTGGTGTTGACCTATTTCAGTGTTGTACATTTGAGGTGCACACGTTTCATTAAGGCTGACCTAATTGAGATTATTTGGGTCATGGATGGTATACATGCAACATGAAGTTTGAAGTGGAGGAAGCAAGAGAAGATGATGAGAATGTGAATCAAGGGTGGTGAATTGAGTGCAAGCTTAAATGCTTATGACTCCCAAATGCAGTGAGTAGAAGGTGTCTACATTTCAGTTTGCTTGAAGTTGCTAGAGGCAGTGAGCCAAAGGTTGGAGATGGCATAAAGTTGCAGTGGTGGATTTCTCTTATTGCCTTGAGATAGTGAATCTCTCTATAACATTCCTCTTCTATTAATCTCTCTTCTAGATAGTGAGTCCTTCTGGAAGTGAGCCTTTCTTCTAGGCAGTGATCCCTCGATAGTGAGCCTACTTGTATTTGGTGTTGTTATTCATATATATGTGAGCTAATCCTCACTGTGATTTTTCCCTTCTTGAGTTTTCCACATAAATCTGGTGTTCTTATGTGTTTTGATGTGTTTGCATTGATGCTTCATATGTTTACATTCTCCTAATGCATAATAAGAGTTTGAATATTGGAATAGCATTGAGGGTTTAATGTTTTAATGTACAACTAATTCACCCCCCTCTTAGTTGTCCTGTGCATACTAATAATTGGTATTAGAGAAAGGTTCCTTGAAGAAGCTTAACCACTTGAGGAAGATCCGGATGGCACATAGGAAAGGTATTAAGATTCCCTTGTTTGATGGATAAAATTATACTTTTTGGAAGATCAGGATGGAAAGCTTTCTTGTCTCACTACAGTATGGCATATGGAAGTTAGTTGAGAAAAAATATACTATACCTACTAATGGTCCAAAGGATAATGATGAGATTAAAGAGTATGAGAATAATGGCAAGGCAAGGAGTGCTCTTCTAAATAATCTTTCTGATTCAGAATTAGTGAAGGTAATGAGCTACCAAACTACTCGTGGAATCTGGAAGAAGCTAGAAAGTATCTATGAAGAAGATGACAAGGTAAAGCAAGTAAAGATGGAGAATTTGAAGACCAAGTTTGAAACTCTAAAGATGTTAGAGGATGAGAATATTGCAAGCTACATGCAAAGAGTGGATGAAGTTGTCAATTCCATCAATGGTCTTGGTGGAAAGCTGGAGGAAGCTGAAGTGGTAAAGAAGGTACTAAGAACTCTTCCAAAATCTTATAGTGCTAAAGTTTATACTATTGAAGAAGTTTAAAATTTAGATAATTATACTAGGGATCAATTTTTGGTACTTTAACTACTTTTGAACTAAGAGAGTTTGGTCAAGATGATTCAAGAAAAGAGACTACTTTTAAGGTTAGCAAAACAGAAAAGAATGATGAGTCAGACTTAGATAATTTTGATAAAATAGAAATAAATTTTGTAAGCAGATTGAAAAAGGGCTCTATAAAATATAGAGGTAAGTTACCCTTCAAGCATTTCAATTGTGGAAAGATAGGTCATTATGCTTCAAAATGTCCGGTAAAATTTTTAAATGAAAAATACAAGGATAATAAAGGTAAATCAATCAAGTGAAGTTATTCTATTAAAGAATATGCTAGAATATCTGATGATGAGTTTGACTATCTGGATTATGAAAGTGATGAATGCTTGTTCATGGCTTTGAATGTTAGAACCAATTGTACTCACTTTGAAAGATGTATGAAGGAAATTCCTTCGGAAATAGGGGTCACTATCAAAGGAGCCTTGATAACTACTTTTCATGCAAGAGAAGAGGAAAACTACTGGATAATTGATAGTGGATGTTCAAATCATAGACAGGTGATAAGAATAAGTTTGTTAAGATTGAGAAGTTTGATGGAGGTTTTGTTAAGTTTGGATATGATACATCTGCTAAGATCTGTGGAAAAGGTTCAATGAGTTTTGATGGCAAGCACAATACAGATGATGTTCTCTATGTCAAGGGTCTTCGACATAATCTTCTAAGTATAGGACAAATGTGTAGCAGAGGATATATCCTTGTGTTTCAAGATGTTTGTTGTGAAATCAGAAAATAAAGCTTTGGAACTCTGGTTGCTATAGAAATAAGGACAAAGGGAAACGTATATCATCTCAAAGGTGCTAATGGTATGTTCTTTATGGTTAAAATCAATGAAAGTTGGCTATGGCATAGAAGAATGTGTCACATCAATTTTGATAGCCTAGTGAGGATTAGCTCTACTCAAGTTATGAGAGATCTACCAAGAATTACAAAGCCTATCAATGCAATTTGTAAGGAATGTTAGATTGGGAAGCAAACAAGGAAGATTTTTAAAGTCAAAACATTCTACCACAGGACCATTGGAGTTGGTACATACAGATCTATGTGGACCCACAAGAATAGGAAGCTTTCAAGGTGATAGGTATTCCATGTTGTTAATTGATAATTACTCTAGAATGACTTGGGTAACCTTTCTCAAAAAAAATTAGAATCTCTAGATAAGTTTAAAGCATTTAAAGTTATGGTTGAAAATGAAATAGATTTAAAAATCAAGTGCTTGAGGTTTGACAGAGGTGGTGAGTTCACCTCCAATGAGTTTAACTATTTTTGTGAAGATCATGGAATAAAAAGGTATTTGTCAGCTCCTAAGTCTCCTCAGCAGAATGTAGTTATAGAAAGGAAGAATAGGACAGTTCAAGAAGCAGAAAGGACAATGTTGAAAGAAGAAAATCTACCGAATATATATTGGAGAGAAGTCATTCACACTATAGTCTACATACAAAACATAGTGCTAGCAAGGGTCAACAGTTCAAAGACTCCATATGAACTATGGTATGGAAGAACTCCTACTGTAAAATACTTTAGCGTGTTTGGAAGCAACTACTACATTAGGAGAGATAAAGAAAACATGGGAAAGGGTGCTACCACAATAATGGGTTACACTTTCTTGGACATCCTGATTTTTGCTGAAATCACATATTTTTAGAAAATATAATGATTTGAGCCTTAAAAGGTTCCATTTAAAGAATTTTAATTGAAGAGGGTTTGATCAAACCCCTTAGATTCAAACCCCCTTGGGTAGAACCCCACTAGTATTAAACCATACCTATAATGGAGTCTCCTCTACACCTATCAAAATGCTAATAAAAAACCACTTTTGATTTACCTTTTGGGGGATCAAATGAATTCATTTAAAATTTAAATTTTTTAAGTATGTAGTCCTTATTATAAGCTTCCCAAAAAGTATAATTTTAAATATATTTAATTTGATTATTATATTTATTTTTTATTTCTTGTGAATGTAGGTTTTTCATTGAACATTAAGTTCTTTGTTCTACACACATGGAAAATTAGTAAATTAGTGATTTTTCTTTTGAAAAATATCTATGCCCTAGGTATTGGTGTCATTATTTCAACAAAAGAAAAAAAATTGAATTTTGATACATATAGAAAAATTTATGTTTTACGGAATACACCTATATCTAAATTATAATTGGTTTGACTTCAAAACTTATTTAAAACAAAAATATTCAACAAAACATTATGAAACCAAATGCATGCCCTATATATTGGTGTAACCAATCTAAATTCAAAATAATTAGAATTTTATCCTTTGTAGAAAAAAAATATGTGCTACAGAATACACATCACTTAAAAAAAATATGGTTAACTATTAAAAACTAGTTATCAAAGGAGATACAAAAAAAATTACAATTTAATTCCAAATTTTTTTCAAAAAATATATTTAGAATCTACAAACAAAATCTCACAAATCACTAGTTTGCATCATCTTCAAATTCCTAATAGTTTAGTGGCTATAGGTGTCAGAAAGTGAAGATTTAGTTCAAAATGTTGATTTCAATGTCAAGTTTGGCCAAAAAATGTAACCCATTATTGTGGGATGACCCCAAAGTTTGATACAAGATCAGATGAAGGAATCTTCCTTGGGTATTCTATGAAAAGCAAAGATTATAGATGTTACAACAAGAGGCTAAAGAAGTTAGTTGAAAGTGTAAATGTCAAAGTGGGTGAAGAACCACATCAAAGCTCAATGTTGATAGAAGGATATGAATCTGATGAGCTCCCTTGAAGAGAAGAAGAAAGAGAAGAAGAAAAGGAAAAGGAGATGCAAGTTGATGAAGAAGATGTTCTGGAAAGGATTCCTAAGACTCCCAAGTATCTGTAGAAGAATCATTCTAAAGATCAGATCATTGGAGATAAGAACAAAGGTGTATTAACAAGAAGAAAAATTACTATGGTAGATGAATAGGTAAATTTATTCTTATTGTCTAAAATAGAACTCAAAATAGTGATTGAAGCATGCAAAGATGAATGCTAGATAAAAGCTATGGAAGAAGAATTGATGCAGATAGAGAAGAATTAGACTTGGGAAATTGTCCCAAGACCAGCAGACAAAAATGTGATAGGAACTAAATGGGTGATCCGGAACAAATTGAATGAGAATGGAGAATTAGTCAGAAATAAGGCTAGACTTGCGTGTAAAGGCTACTCACAAGTGGAAGGAATAGATTTTGAGGAAAAATATGCTCTGGTCACAAGAATGGAGGCCATTAGAATGTTCTTGGCCTTTGTAGCTCATAAGGACTTCAAAGTTTATCAGATGGATGTGAAATCTGCATTCTTGAATGGAGAATTGGAAGAAGAGGTATAAATTGAACAACTAGAAGGATTTCAGTTATCAAATGATCCAAATATGGTCTACAAATTGAAGAAGGCAAGGTAAGGACTTAAACAAGCTCTAAGAGCTGGTTATGCAAGATTGGATAATACTTGTTGCAGTAAGGGTTCAAAAAGTGCACTACAAATAGCAATTTTTATTTTAAAGTTAAAGAAGATCAAATCTTGATTGTGGAGGTATATGTTGATGATATAATCTTTGGAGGAAATGAAGGTATGCGCAATAGATTTGTAGAAGAGGTGTAGAAAGAATTTGAAATGTCAATGTTTGGGGAAATGAATTTCTTTCTTGGATTACAAATTAGTCAATCAGAAAGAGGTATTTTCATTTCACTGTCAAAGTATGTTAAGGAAATTTTGAAGAAGTTTGGAATGGAGGATTCCAAACCGGTATGCACTCCTATGGCTATTGGTTGTAAGTTAAGAAAAGATGATGGATCTCCTAAGGTTGATCGGAGCAAGTATAGATCAATGATTGGTGGACTATTATACCTAACTACTACTAGACTAGATATCATGCATTCAGTTTGTCTTGTGGCTAGATTTCAAGTAGATCCCAAAAAATCACATGTTACAGCAGTAAAAAGGATATTTAGATACTTGAAAGGCACTCCGAATTATGGCTTATGGTATCCTAAGGACACTAATTTCTCCTTGAGTGCATATACATATGTAGATTGGGCAGGTTGTATAGATGATAGAACAAGTACAAGTGGTGGTGCTTTCTTTCTTGGAAGCAGACTAGTCTCATGGTTGAGTAAGAAGTAGGATTCAGTGTCATTATCTACTGCAGAGGAAGAGCACATTGTAGGAACATCTTGCTACACATAGGTGTTGTGGATGAAACAGACATTGAAAGATATCAAAGTATCATATGATGAACCTATTCTATTTTATGTGATAATACAAGTGCTATCAACATTTCAAAGAATCCAGTAATGCATTCAAGAACAAAGCATATTTCAATCTAGTATCATTTCCTAAGAGAAAAGGTTGTAGAGAATGAGGTGAAATTGGAGTATGTGCCCACTAAGGATCAAGTTGTAGATATTTTTACAAAGGCTCTTCATAAGGATACTTTTGAGTATCTCTAGAAGAAGTTAGGGGTTATTGCCCCTCCTTTTAATTAGATGTATATGTGTGTGCATCTATTCAAGAAGCATTTCAAGATACATTCTTAGTCCTGGACTGATGTTGAAAGCTACCTTTCAAGGGAGTAGGTAGTGGTTCTACCAGTTGGTGTAGTCAAATGGAACATATTTTATGCCCTAAGGGGGAGAGTGTAGAAAAATGAAAACAATGGAGTGAGAACAGGTGCTTGCTGGTGTTGCAAGTGGTGCCCTTTGCCATTGATGTCAAAGGGGGAGAGAGTTAGAGTGGCTGAAAAACCATAGTGCAAGAAAGAATGTGAAGAGTAAGATTTGCTCCAGTCAGGGGGAGTACTACTGGATGCAGAGCTGCTGATTGGTTTCTTTTGTTGTTGATGGTTTTTTAGAAAGTTGGTGTTGTCATTGATGTCAACCTCTAGCAGATGGTTCACTTAGTTTCCAAGTGCTTATGAGAAAATTTGAATAAAAAGGTGTGTAGTGTGATAGAGGTATGTTCAATGTTGTGCTCCACATTTCTTTTTGGTTGAAGATATGGTTGTGTAGTTTGGAAGTGATAATCAGAGGTGTTCAGAGGTGTTATATGCAAAGTTTCAGGTTTTGGATCATGTGGCAATGGAAGATGTGTTTAACAGAGTATTTTGCCTATGAAGAAGGTTGTCTAGGAGAAATGAGATTTCTCTGCACCTCTCTGCATTAAGGTTTCTTGTCTTGGGGTTCTACGAACATGCTTATATTGTTTGTATCTACTTTCCCTTGAATTTTCTAGTGTTGGGTTGCTCTGCAAGTTTAGCTCTTGTGTTGGAGTTTAGTAGTAGTGCATCCTAATGTGTAGAATGAAGACATTCGTTGTTTCAAATGGTTGCGACAGTGTTACAAAAGATTTTGATGATGTTAAATATTCTAGAAAGATATGTGGATGTTGTGTAGTGTTTCTTTGTGGTTTGCATGTTGTTTTTCAACATGGAGAGGCATGTATGTGGTCACTTGTAGTATTAGCTTAGGTTTGGCCGACCTGACTTGCTAGCACTATTTACGGAGGTGCCTTGTGGATTGTGGATGTGATGAGTAGTATGGTGATATAGATTTGGGTCCTAGTTAACCCTTGGTGTGGTCCACCTTCACTTCTTTCCACCACGGAAGTGTTTGGTGCCAACCTATTTTGGTGTTGCATGTTTGAGGTGCACACATTTCATTAAGGCTAACCTAATTGAGACTATTTTGGGTCGTGGATGGTATAAATGAAAGATGAAGTTTGAAGTGGAGGAAACAAGATAATGCAAATGTGAATCAAGGGTGGTGAGTTGAGTGTGAGCTTAAATGCTTATGACTACCAGATGTAGTGAAAGAAGGTGTCTACATTTTAGTTTGCTTGAAGTTCCTGGAAGCAGTGAGCCAAAGATTTCGGATGGCATAAAGTTGCAGTGGTGGATTTCTCCTGTTGCCTTGAGATAGTGAATCTCTATATAACAATCCTCTTCTATTCTTCTCTCTTCTGGATAGTGAGTCCTTCTGGCAATGAGCCTTTCTTATGGGTAGTGAGCCTACTTGTATTCAATGTTTCTATTCATATATATGTGAGCTAATCCTCACCGTGGTTTTTCTCTTCTTGGGTTTTCCACATAAATCTGGTGTTCTTATGTGTTTTGATGTGTTTGCATTGATGCTTCATATGTTTACATTTTCCTAATGCATAATAAGAGTTTGAAGATTGGAATAGCATTGAGGGTTTAATGTTTTAATATACAACTGATTCACCCCCCTCTCATGTGTCCTATGCATACTAATAGTTTCCAAAGTAAAATAGTCCAATAGGTTGGCACCAAAATTAGTATGTAGTGCAGGTGCACATTCAAATGCCCCAACCACCTCAGTACATTTCTAGGATCACTATGAACACAGTAGGTGAGCTCTCAACTATTGCACAATCCTATCCATTCATTCTGAGTGGGAAATGCCTCAAAAGTAGATCTCATTCAATGCAGATTAGGTTGCAACATTTGAAGGATATAAAAACAAATGTTGTATTCATTTTAAAGGGTTGGTCACTGAGCCAGTTTGGGTCTACAAGTGTCTTAGGTGAGTTTAGGGCATCAAGAAAAGACAATCTAGCTTGCAAATGAGGAAGTGCATCTAGTATAGTGTAGGAAGAAGTTAAAATGCACATCTATGCAGTGCTATGTCTCCATGGACTTTTGTAACAACTCAGGGGAATGTATAATCACAATTGTATGTTTTCTTTCACCATACTTGCTGGTGTGAATGTAAAAAGATTAGATAAATGTATGGCAATATTTTATTTCAATACAAAGCTTTTTATGCTAGTCTTTTCTTTGTTTCATATGGGTTGTTGCAGTTCAGTTTTGGATTACTAAGTATGTCCACTATATGAAATGTAATATTTGATATGAATGTAAATGCACATCTAGTTCTATTGATGTTTTACTGGGTACATCTCCTTCCTCTTTGTTTTTCATGACTTTTTTGCCCAATGGAGTAGGCACCAATTCACATTGGTGAAGGATCAAACACTTTTTAAATATCATCCTCTATTATAGGTAGTTATGGGAGTATATTAGGTTACTCATGTTGTTCATGATTCAATATTACAACTAGAGATAAATTTGAAGAAACCTAGAAATATTTAAAATCATTTGTGAAGCATTTTCTTGCATGCCTACACCTTATAAATAGTGTAAGGGAAGTTAAGTGGATTCATCTTCAGGGATATCATGTTTGTAATCATTTTGATAGCACTCTGATAAATTTTCTGGGTCTTCTTCCAAGTTTCGATCTTCATGAGTCCTTGGTTAGGGTTTGGTATTCAAAGTATTGAAAATTTCTTATCCCTAAGGTGTAAAACCATGAACCCTAAGGTCTCTTGTGAGGCACCGTGGTGCCTTTTGTTATAATTGTGAGTTGACCATTTATTGCCCACATAGATCCTTGGGTCGTATCTTGATGTCTAGGAGTGTCATCCCTTTTACCGGCCCTCCTTTGGTTCACCACTTATTGCCTATGCCTAAAGTTCTTCTTATATGATTAAGCTTTTGTCATGGCCCCTTCTTGCCTAGTAGACTGAATGTTGTTTTAAAAGGGGGCATGTGCCTTTCTACTTTGCAACTCATGGCTCATTGCAAATTTCTCCACATGTTGGCCCTATGCTGCTCCTAGTGGAAATAAAAGGCAAGACTCTCCCAGGATTGTGCCAGCATTCCACATGTCGGCTTGGCACAAGTTCTATGAAAAAACTAATATAATTTTCCTCTCAAGTTGCACCACTGCTCCACATGTCCTAGCCTGTCTTCCATTTGGAAAAGGTATGTTTTATTGCTACAATATATGATGGTCATGGAGCACACCAAGTGTCAAAGGGATGTGCCATTGTACCATGCTATACTGTGGGACCCACTGGTGACTAAGGTGAATGCAGGCATGGCATTTTCTTAATAAAATACAAAGGGGACATTTTACATGGAAATTCAAATGTATACCACACGGCATCATTTGGGTGCTCTCCACCTTTCTATGGACCTTCATATCTAGTTTATTTTTATACTTGTGGAGGTGTGAGAGCCCGCCATGTAGACTCTATGGACTCTCTCTTCGACAATGTATCTAAGGTGGCAATCCAAGTGGATTTTTCTCATTGGTTTGTGCCTTACTTTTTGTGGTGGCAGGGATTCGCATCTCAATAGACTTGTATGCACCATTGATCTAAGTGACCTATGCTACAATCAAAGGCTCATTTTCAAAAGGGAAAAGGTACAATGGTGGCTCATTGTAAACAATGAACCTACACATTTATGGCTCTCTCGAGCATACATAGAGATCTCCTCGTTGCCATTTTTGTACGAAATGAGTCCTTGAGGTTTCTGTGCTCACCTGAAGGGATATCTTGTGGGGTGCCTTGCAGAATCTACTGAGGTTAGCTTTCCAAAATTGATAAAATCCTGAGATCGAGGAACCGAGTTTGGCAACCACCGTGTGGAATTGACATTTACAGGTGCCATTGGCTATGTGAAATAAATATGGGAATGAAGTACAACCTCCATTTTCCACTTCCTGCAATATTGGTATATTATTCAAGGATTTCCATTTATGACTGCATGCCCTGGTACGTGTTGAACTAAATTATTCATAAAAATACCAAGGATGTGGGAGCCTTCAATTCATCTATAAATAGCTATGTGTATTGCTATTTGTGTCTATCTTTCAATCTGTGAATGTGAAAATGGGAGGTTTTCTGAGTTGTCTGCTACCTATGCCATTTCTTTCCTTTAGAGACTCTTCTATGTTTTCCTAGTTGATATTATGTTCTTACAGAGTGAAGGAATCAGAGACATTTTCTTCAATGGTATAGGTAGTTTGGGAAGAATACAAGAAGTTGGTTAAGAAACATTAGGCCCTTGCCTGACCCCAACTTCCCCTTGTTTTCATCCAGATGGGGACTTTGAATCCCAGTCTCCTGACTCCCTTGACTCTCTATTGCTGTGAGTTTTTAGATTGGGATTGGTGGAAGCTGGGACCTATTTTTTCCTCTTCCCTTCCCTTTGTATGATTGGTTCTAATAGAGGCTTAGTGGCAATTGAAGGGTTATTGTTCCCCTAGATGAACTAACTGGAAGAGAGGAAGGAAAATTAAGTTGACAAGAAGGGATAGTCCTTTGTTCAACTTAAACAAACACTTTCTACTTCTTCCTCCTTGCCTGGGATTTTGGCACTGCCAAAATCCACTTCATGTGGCTTCTTTAGGCTTCTTGAGGGTTGAAATGGCTGAAGGCTCCCCCTCAAAAAATGAAGAGCTACTTTCCTGTGACTGGAGCACAAGAGAATGGAGGGAATTTTGATTTCCTTATTTATACAGTCCTAGTAGGGATTCCTATGTTTGTGTGTGAGAATGGAGAGGTGAGGCAAAGGATTCTTGTCTTATTGACAAGTATCTAGATATTAAGGATGGTAGAAACAAAAGAGCATTTAGCACATTTCCTTCCATTTATATCATTGTCCACCCCCACGCTAAGATCAGAAAACATAAGGACAAAAGATAGTTATCTCATCCTGTTGGATGAGATAATTTGTTACAAAGGCACCTCTTATTGGTTAAGAGACGATTATATTTTCTTTCCAATTGATGTAACAGTTGTAAAATGAAAATGTAACGTGTAAGTGGCCCATTTCTTGTTGCTCCCTTGTGTTATAAAAGGGTATTTCAAGGCCATTTACAAGAGTGTTGTTGGTTGATCTCTAGAAAATGTTGTAGCGAAAACGCAGGGAATAGAAATCTTGTCTTGTCTTAGGATTTTTGAGTCTGTGTTATTTGTTCTTATGAACTTGATGGTGGTACTAGCATCTTGATAGAATACAGTAGTAGATTTCTAAATCAAATTGTCTCTTGATGTATGGTTGGTGAAAATTATGAATAAATAAGTCAAGGACTATTTACTTTGTCTTCATGAAAATCTTATGGATGTATCTTTCTAACTAAGGCTCTTATTCAAGAATAGGTTAAATGGCTTGAATGGGCATTTAAATTTGTGTGAATGTATACAAGAATATGATAAGTATGATTTGTTAAGAAGGTTGAGTATGATATTGTAAGGCAATATTATGAAGCTCTTTGATGCTTAGATGAAATGTTGTCATTAAGTTCCAAGCTACATTTGATTGAATCTGTGGCCCTAAAATAAGGTACCGATCTCTTGCTTCTACATCTAGTTTTCAACCCCCAGACTAAACATGTACCCCAAATACTTTGAAATCTTTAAATCTAGTTATAAATGTTGCTAAGTTAATGTTTCGTATCGTTCTATGATCTTGAGAATGCAAAAGCTTAAATGATTAAAGCCAGGTCTTTATATTTTTTATAATCCTCAAGTAAATTTGTATAGAATAAATCTACTATTCATAGTATTGATAATACTTGGCACGTGATATTTTAAATACTGCCAGGGATCACCCTCCCAGGTCTTGTAGAGTCTAAAGTGTAGAGGGAAAGTTATTTTAACTTTCACTTATGTGTTGGCCAACCCCCCACCAAAACCAAGTATTGAAAGTGGCTAAATCATAGGTTATTCATGAGATCAAGTTGGGAATTCAAAAGTGCCAATAGAAATGGCAACTCTACTAGGGAGTATTTGAGTAAAATTTCATCTTATCCCAAGTCTTATTATCCCTTGTTTACAAATACCAAAGCTCTTGTAGCAGTCAGAGTCAAGAAGTGTTAAGAATTTGAGATCTTGGATCCATTTTTCATATTTGTGTAACTTTCCCTTTAATTTGTCAAGGGTCATGTCAAAGTTCTTTATATCTATAATTTCTCAAAAGATTGACTAACATTTTCATATATTTTATATTCCCATAATTTGGGTGGCAACTTTGAATCTCTTGAGTTGGTGTAAAGATTATTTCAAAGAAATATGTGAAGAAAGTAGAGGAAAATTACAAAAAGGATGAGAAGAACTAGATGACAAATGAAGAATCATCCTGACCAAAAACTGGAAGGTGAATTGCCATAAAACACTTGGCAATCTTGGAAGAAAAAGATTGTAGACACTAGTAAGTTGGATATTTGCCCTCCTCTAGTAGGATCTAGGTTTCTTCTTTCTAGTAGTGATGAAAACTTGCAGAAATCATATGAGTTTGGTATGACTTCTACAAATGAAGATAACTCCATTTTGAAGTATTTTGTTGAAGAAGAGCAAGCCCGTTCAAGTCTCCTAGCTAACAAGTAGCTAGTTCCTAGAGTGACAAGCCACTCTAATCCCACAAAGTATGATCTACTTGGTAATCTTGTTAGTAGGTCACCTACCCCTGCTTTCCATATTGTTTAGTGGAAAATTGGATTTGTTAATGTTTTAGTGTTTTGATGTTTAAATCCTCCTCTCCACTTTACATTCAAGGATCTAGGGTCGAGTGGTGAACACTATCATACCCTAGATCACTATGAGATGTAGGAAAACTTGGATTAGTGAGTTTAATTATCAATTTCTCTTCTCTTATGCTCAATTGACCATTAAAACCCTAATTATGCAAATATGGAAATAATCTGATGAATAACAGAAAATGCTCTTGCATACGAAAGTGAAATGGCAAATCATGGAATACTTATTTTCAGGGTTCTAAGGTGGAACAGTCAGGGAAATTGGAGCGGGTGCCCAAGTCCAAGGTACCAGTTTCTTTATGTGATCTGGACCTCCTTCCGACACGGATCAGTCCTGTAACTTTGATTTCTGAGAACTCAGCTGTGGAGGACACTAGAGCGAGTGCCCAAGTCCTAGAAGTGCTTTGGTATCTTTCTTTTCTTCAGATCCTCAATCCTTGATGCTTGTCAATCCTTCCTACAACTTCACTTTTCCCAAATGTGACACCTGTAACCTACAATCACAAGACTTAGTTTGGGGGTTGTGGCGTTAAGAGGCTTGCCTCAGTCAAGCCTCGGAGGACACTTAAGTCTCTATACACTATTGTCACATAAAGAACATGTGCCCTTGTGAGGTAGAGGTAAAAACCAAAGGAATTGATAATGAAAATAGAATATAATGTCACCTTGTAGTGAAGCTCTCATGGGAGGAATATACTCTTCATTCCATGAGGAAATTGATGCTCAAATATGCAAACAAACACATAAACCACACAAATCTGCTCTTGCAACACAATGAAAGCCTTGAACCACCTTGAGAACACAATAGCTTTCTCCTAATCATCTAGTTTACAAATGAATGCCTAAACATGCTTTTATATGCAACTACAAACACTGCCACCAAGATTTTTGTAATTCAAACTTACCATGTCAGCAAAGGGACCAAATAATGGTCACAAATCAACACCCAAAAATTAGGGCTGCCCCAAAATAGGGCAGGATGAGGGCACAAGCGCCCAAGTCCTCCCCCCTATTTTGGGCAAGGTACAGCTCAAGGGGTCCTTCTAGGTCCACTTTTCCATGAAACCTAGGTCTCATTCCATCGGGATGCCAAAATATGAACTAAGATGTCCTAAATGCATGCTAAAGACCCGAGACCTAAACCTTATGAGGGAGAAGCCCCCAAGGGGATATTTTCTGACGTTACATTTAGCCCCCACTTTAATGTATGTATAAACATGAGGCCAATACATGCATTAAAGTAAGGCCACAAACACAACAAACAGGCCAAGCACAGAGAAGACATGCCAATCACATAGAAGACAGTAACAAGCACGCAAAACACATAGAAGATAGTAAATGCATAGGAGACACATTCATGCATGGAAGACAGGCATGATTTCTTTTCTTTTCTTTTTCTCATATATAGGAAATGTAGATGCAAGTATTGGAAAGTAAATAAGCCTCCCATAATATAGGATGCACTACCCTAGTGCACAGGTCTCTGTATATGTGGGGCAACACACATGCAAGACACGCAAAACCTCCCAAAATGTAGGAAGCATTACCCAAAGGTGCTAGTCTCTGCATATGGGGCAACAAACATGCCACTCAAAACAAGCATACCAAAACACACACACTTGAAGACACAGATAAAATACGGTAGACCAGTGATGGAGTGTACCTATTTCTAGGTCCAACACCATCTCAAGCACATTACAGGCACACACTGACAATTGGGCTTCACCACAACAATCGCCAAAGACATGCTTAAGGGTTGAGTTATTCACAAAACTGCCCCCCGCCTCTGCAGAGGACTTTTGAAAATGACAGGATGTGCAATCTGCTCTGAGAAATACACCATCCCTACCCCCACAAAGGGCTTAAGATAAAAAAGGATATACATGATATCCTGCCTCCACAGATGGCTTACATGATTGATTGATTGATTGCAAACAAAATTAGGATGCATCATGCACTACCCTAAGGCACAAGTCTTTGAATCTGAGGTCAAACACATTACTAACATCTATAACAGATAGCTTACCTTATATATGCCCCCACCTTAAGGTGGTTGATATCAGTTATCGATATATAGAAAGTTAAGGTAGGAAGAAAACACACAAGGGAACACCAATTTTCACAAAGCCCATGCCCCTTAGAGGTGACATGTACTTTATGATTGCCAAATATTTCCACAAACACATCCCTACAAGAAACATGTTAGTGTCTACGAAATCATGATAAACAACAACATCAATGCATATGATTAACCACACAAGAATCTAAGGTTATACCATGAATTCGGAGTTCAAGGATAACCATAGGGCTATATCACGAAGCTCTCCGAATTGAGTACCATCGAGGCTAGATTCAAAGATAAACAAAGGTGCATGTAGTAGTAGTATTGTTAAGGTTTGTAAATGCGACAAAAACATCATCAAATTCACTATGTGGAAAGCACGAGTGCTTCCATTAGCCAAGTGTCAGATAAGATATACAACGCCATCGTCATATTAGGAACTAAGTCCATTTTTTGATTGCTCTCGAAAGGGACACTAGGTCTGCATCAGTATAAATGTTTGTCATCATCTATCTACTAGATGGAAACACTAGAGGAAGGGAAACAATAAATAAGAGAGGAGAAACAAGTGTCTAAGGGACAGTCACATAGGAGGGTACCCTCAGGTCACCAACCACGACATTATGTTCGTAAGATAGAACACACAACAATGAAATTAGAGAGGTAATTTAGAATAATGATGATACAAATAGAAGAAGGTCACAACAAAGCCGGTCTCCTGGTATCCCAGACCTTATAGGAGAATCAGGGGTCATCCTAGGAGGCCTAAACAACACATAACACATCACAGAAGAAGCACATCACGAGAGAGATAAAAGGTTAGAGATACCTACCTGTAGGGTCTTCGTATTAGATCTTGGAGCTTGCGAACCTCTTGGAGAGGTACTCGATCATATTTAATGCAAAATTTGAGTGGTTCTTATGAAAGTCTTGTTTGTTACCATATGATGCTTGTTCCTTAAATCCTTGTTTTAATGAGACTTTTTGTTGTTTATGAGGGGGAGAACCACTAGTATTTCTGACTATTGATTGTCGTCGTGCTCTTTTCCAATTTTTAGCGAGTTTTCATTGTTGAATCTTTCTAGAATGATAATGGGAATCATCCTGTACCATCTTACTCATCTATTGTTCTTGCTTTTCTGATGCATTTTGATTATCTCCTGATCCATATAAGGACAACAAAGGAGGAACCTCAGCATAAATTTTGTTTCTTCGTGGATGAGGTGGATTATCCATTTGTGTCTTATCCACTTCAATCATTCTGACGATACTATCATAGTCCAAGTAATCATTATCATCTACATCCACTAAACCTTGTTCCACCATATTATTTTTAGTATGTTTAGGGAAAGGACTAGTGAAGATTTGTAAGTTTTGATTCGGTGGAGCAACTGATTTGTTTCCATTGTCATTCACACCTGATACTTGGATGAAATTTGAATCAATAACATCTTGTATTTCATGTTTAAGACACATACATCATTTAGTGTCATGTCCTTACATCCGATGATAATGACAAAAGGCATTAGCATCGAAGTAAGGTCCTTGTTTACTAGGATCAACAGGCTTGATCGAAGGAAGCTTCAAAATGTTATTACTCATGGCTTGGTTCATAATGGAATGGTAGGATTCAGATATTGAAGTAAACTTTCTTGGTTGGTATGATGCTTTCTTTGGATTTGATATAGCTAAAACATTTGAAAATTTGTTTGTATTTGGTCCATTAATCTTGATGAAGTTCCTGTTATTATTGTTTCTCTTAAATTTGTTTTGTGATGATTCACTTGTGGATTGACCAACTTGAGCTAATGAGTTTTGGTTTTCATACTGACTAGATGAAAGTTGATAATCACGAAGGGTAGTGCATAAATGTTGAAAGGAGTTGTACTTCATCAAGAAGATCTTATCATGAATATTAGGTTGTAGATTTGTAATAAATACCTTTTAAACATCTTCATCTTTCATCTGATATTGAATTTGTGCATAAATCCCTTGATACCGACTAATGAACTCAGTCAACTTATCTTTCAGACCTTATTTGCATTGAACCAAGTCAATAAGCGTGACTTGGGATCTAATATTTGCTTGAAAATGTTGTAAAAATTGATCAATCAACTACGAAAAGGAGTGTATTGAATTTGAAGGCAAAGACCAAAACCATTCTAAAGCAGTATCTTTGAGAGATTGTGGGAAAAGTTTTGCCAACAAATCCTCTTCAAAATAGAAATCACTACACATAGCTATGAATGCAGCCACATGAATATTGGGATCTCCTTTTCCACCATATTTTTTAAAGTGGGGAGTCTCAAACCTCTCAGGCATAGAAGTTCTCAAGATTGCATAGGAAAGGGGATTACGGGCATGATATGTTGGTAGACTAGGCTGCAAAGAATTTGTTAAGTTTGTTACCTTTTGTTGCAAAGTAGTCATGCCCTGTAAAAGTTGGTTTAGGATGGCATCATTGGGAGATGCGGTTTGTTGTGAGTAATTAGAACCAAAGTGAGGAGGTGAATGAGCTTAAGATATGATAGGTGGAGGCTGGGAATATGCCAACAATGGTTTGACATAGTGATATGTAGAAGATGGTTGTGAGTAGGTAATAGGTGGTTGGAAATGAGTGGAATAAATAGGTGGTTGAGAACAATTATGCATAGAGAAGGTCCCTTTAGGAACCAAATTTTGATAATCAAATCCCACAGCTTTGTAATTAGTGCCATTAGATACTCCAATACTAGTGGTAGAATTACTACAAGCATTTGTATCAATTGTTAAGATTGTTGATGTAAAAGTTGATATTCCCATAGATGGTATAGGTATGGATACTTGAGTATGAGATGGTGATAAAGTGTTATTTATCGCTTGTGTACATTCAGTCACCAACATGATATTGGTTTGTACAATGTGTCCTAGACCGCAAATTGCATTTACACCATCTTGTCCCTCTTTTATCAATTCTCTTATATTATGAATTGTAGGGACAACTTCTTCAGCTATTCTCTCATTTTCCATAAATGATTGAAATTCAGCTAGCTCTTTATCCAATTTCTTTATTTGCTCATTAGATACATATCCTATTGCCTCAATAGTATTATCAACATCATGAAAATTTTGTTCTTCCATTGTGGTCGGAGGATGTATAATATCTTGCACAATTTGTGTTTCTCCCTTTGTAAAGAAGGTGCTCAAAGGATTATTAGAGGTAGGAATGTTGTTTTCAAGAGGACTAGATCCCATTAACCTTTTACTTCTTGAAGGGATATTGTTTTTAGGACAGTGTGTCATAAATCCTATACAAAAGCATACAACACAAAACACACAAATTGAGAGAACAAATCCTAAGAGAAGGATAAGATTGAAGTCCAAAAATGCTTGGTTTGTTGTACTTTTTCAATGCAAACGAATGAATCAAAGGGTGTTGTAAGGATTTCAGTCAATGGAAGAAAGTTATATGTCTGATATCAGTCCAAAAAATCAAAAATATCCTTCTCAACACACTCTTGATGTGATCTCAAGTTAATGCCAAGTTGAAATATAGTGAAAATATGTCAAAATAGGCAGTTTTTTCACCAAAACTCAATGCAAAAGAGAATATGATGATGGAAAGAAAATAATATCAATAAAAACATCCACTTAATGTCAAAATACCCAACACAACACACTTTTAATGCCACTTAAGGTAAAACCTTAGTGAAAATATAGCAAAATATGCAATTTTTCACGGTTTTTCAATTCCAAGACCTAGAAAAGGAGGTCTTCTAATTAATCTCAAGAGGTAAAGAAAATAATATCAATGATATCAGTAACCTCAATCCATAAAATTTGTCACAACACACTTGGAATGCAAACTAGGTTAAATCCCAGGGCCAAAAATAGCCAGAATATGTAGTTTTTCACTGAATTTTCAATACAAGAGCCCGTTAAAAGGGTGTTGTGAAGTTTTTTATGAGGGGAATAAAATTATTACCATAATAAAATAAAATTAATTCCAATATACCTTTCACAACATGCCTATGGTGCAATTTTATAGAGTGAATAAGGCCAAATTTAGTGAAAATAGTTGTTTTTGAAGCCCTAGGTTTGAGATCTTGGGACAAAATGCTATGTGAATGTTTTGAAGTCTGATTTATGATGGAAATGAATTATTATCAGATCTGAAAATGATTTTCAATCTTGAACATGCAAAATGCCAATGCAAATCTAATGAAAATGCATGAAAATTGCTAGTTTTTTGTTGAATTTTTCTATGCAAAAATGCAAATATTTTAAATCTAAATGCAAATTTACACTAAAATGAAAGACTATAGACAAATGAAAATTTGAATGAGGCTCTAAAATCAGTATAAAATTCTGAGAAAAGATTTTGCCTACTAACCCTAGATTTTGGAAATACTAGGTTATATCAAAATTGCCAAAATTTCCACAAAGGCCTAGCAAATTAATGATGAAAATGCAATGCAAATTATTGAATTTTAGTTTTTTTATATAGTTCATATCAGATCTGATGCAAAAATCATGAATTAGGAAAATTTAGAAAGAATTGATGCAATTTAGTAAGCCAAACAATGCAATTTTTTTGAATTTTTCAAATTTTTTAAATTTTTCTCGATGCAATAAAATGAATGACTATATGAATGAATGAATGAAATCCAAATATGAAGACACACACTTAGAAAGTTTCAATTTAAGTCCAAAACATAGGTTCACCAAAATGTTTAGTGGAAAATTGGATTTCTTAATGTTTTAATGTTTTGATGTTTTCGTGTTTTACATTCAAGGATCTAGGGTCAAATGGCGAGCACTATCACACCCTAGATTGTTGTGAGATGTAGGGAAACTTGGATTAGGGAATTTTATTATCAATTTCTCTTCTCTTATGCTCAATTGACCATTAAAACCCTAATTATGCAAATACGGTAATAAACTGACGAATAACAGAACATGTTCTTGCATACGAAAGTGAAATGGCAAATCACAGAATACTTATTTTTGGGGTTCTGAGGCAGAATAGTAAGGGACACTTGAGTGGGTGCCCAAGTCCAAGGTACTAGTTTCTTTGCAGGATCTGGACCTCCTTCCAACATGGATCAGCCCTATAACTTCTATTTTTGAGAACTCAACTATGAAGGACACTAGAGCAAGCACCCAAGCCCTGGAAGTGCTCCGGTGTCCTGCTTTTCTTCAAATCCCAAATCCTTGATGCCTGCCAATCCTTCTTACAACTTCACTTTTCCCAAATGTGACACCTGGAACCTACAATCACAAGACTTGGTTTTGGGGTTGTGGTATTTAGAGGCTTGCCTCAGTCAAGCTCTGGAGGACACTTAAGTCTCCAAACACCATTGTCAGATAAAGCGTGCATGCCCTTGTGAGGCAGATGCAAAAACCAAAGGATTTGTTAATGAAAACACAATATAATGTCACCTTGTGGAGAAGCTCTCATGGGAGGAATATGCTCTTCATTCCATGAGGAAATTGATGCTCAAATCTATAAACAAACACACAAACCACACAAGTCTACTCTTGCAACACAATGAAAGCCTTGACCACCTTGAGAACACAATGGCTTAATCCTAATCATCTAGTTTAAAAATTAATGCCTAAACGTGCTTTTATATGCAACTACAAACACTATCGCCAATATTTTCATAATTCAAACTTACCATGTCAGTAAAGGGACCAAATAACAGTCACAAACTGACACCTAAAAATTAGGGCTGCCCCAAAATAGGGTAGGACTAGGGTGGAGGCGCCCAAGTCTTCCCCCCCTATTTTGGGTAGGGTACAACTCAAGGGGTCCTCCTAGGTCCACTTTTCCATGAAACCTAGGTCTCATTCCATCGAGATGCCAAAATATGAGCTAAGATGTCTTAAATGCATGCTAAAGACCTGGGAGCTAAACCTTATGAGGGAAAAGCCCCAAGGAGACATTTTCCAATGTTACACATATTAATGTTGAAAACCTTTTAGATAGTGCTCTAGAAACTTCTAGTTTAGATACGACATTGCCTAATGAGGAAGAATTAATGAATGAGATTAATGAGTTGCATAAAGAAACTCAGAGAGTAAAGGAGTTAACTATGAGAAGGGCTAAGGAAAGAGAGGAAAAGATTAGGAATGGTATGGATTAGAGGGATAGGTTGAAAGTAAGGCTAGAATGAATGAAGTTGTTGAGTCTAGAAGAACTTGAGCCTATGCTTTTCATATCCACTGGCCCAGTAGTTTCCCAAATACTTGGTCGAAATATTGTAAATGTCCCATTGAGAACTACCCCTACAAATACTTGGACTAGTTTTGTTGTCACTACCACTATTGCAGCCCCTTTTGTCTCCAAGCCTTCTCTTCAACATGGTGATAAAGGGAAGAAGCCTTTAAGAGGAATAAGTATTAATGAGGCTAGATCTCCTCAAAGAATTCCTTCATCTGAGGAATTTGACTCATTAGATCACAAGTTGAAGAAAGCAAATGAACAATTGCAAAAGGAGTTGGAAAGAGTAGAGATATTGGTTGTAAATTCCAAAATACAAAGGAAGATTGAATTTCTAAAGTCTTCTATTGGTAATCACGTAACTTTCGTTCCTCACAATCCATTAAATTCTTCACCCACTAATATAAATGCTTTAGCATTTGCTAACCAATCTAGCCCCACTCCTCATGCGCCTACCTTCTCTGAAGGCTAGAATATGAGACAACAAGGGAGTCTGGGTGCAGGGAGAAGTGGTACAAATAGTCAGCATGAAAATCAAAGATATCATTTTCATAGAAGACCCTTACAAATGGAGAGATATAGGTAGGTGTGTTTTGCTAGGATACTGGGTTATCCTAATCCTATTCTAAATGATTTCAAAAATATGATGGCTAAATTTACTGGAAACAATGCACTGTCTAGCGAAGACCACCTCAGGACCATCTTAAACCTATTAGATGATTATGAGGTCAAGAATGAGGATGTAGTCATGAAGTTGTTTATATAGTCATTGGTAGAGGATGCTAGGGACTGGTACAGAGGTCTACCAAAGGGTAGTATTGGTTCTTGGGAGGAATTCATAAAAATATTTAGAGAATAGTATGGTGATAAAATAGATCCCTGATTCATGTTGAACAAGTTTAACGACATCTCTAAAGGACACAATGAAATGGTTTCTGACTTCAACACCAAATTTTAGAAGGTAATGTTTAGGCTTCCTGTTGGTTTGAGACTAATTGAACAAGTCTGCCTTGTTTTATATGGTAATGCTTTTGATTCTAAACTCAGTTATTGTTCAAGAGATAAAGACCCTCAGAATTTGAGAGAGGCTTTCAAGACTTCTTTGCATATTGAAAGTAATAGAAAGGCCTCTAGAAAGGTAGGAAAAAGAGATGATGTAAAACTGCTAAAAAACCCTAGGGGTCAAGAAAAGTTGCCAACACAAGAAGATAAGATGGATAAGGTTATGAATGCCTTAAAGAACTTGAATTATAAGATTTCCAAACAAGAAAAGGGTCTGACAAATGAAAGACCATCAAGGTTACATGATCAGCCATATAATACCAACTAGCATAATGGTAAGCATGTTCCTAATAATCAAAGAAATTTGTAGAGTAATGATCCTCCTAATCCATTGAAGAAAGTTTCTACAAATGTTGTGGATAACACTGCATGGTGTCTAGCTTGCCAGCTACCCCATTCACCTCATCAATGTGTAGTAGCACAATCTCTTGAAGAAGACCAGAACACATGTGATGATTATGAATTTCCTGATGAACAAGATGGGGTGATTAATATGTTGTTTTCTGATGGTGAGTGTTCTTCTGATGAAGAGATAACTGAAGTTAATGTTGATAATCAAAGACATGCAATGAGTGCATTTTAGAAACAAGTGTTCTCTAATGAAGATGATGAAGAGAGTTGTAGTACGAATGCCGTTGAGACTGAAGGAATTGATGTGACTTTAAGGAGACCATCAGATGAAGAAATCAATAAACTAATTGTTGCTGTTATGGTTTAGTTTAAAAGTAATTACCATATGGGAAATAAAGTTGTAAACAAAGATATGGGCAAGGCTGGAAGTGTGTTTATCAAGGAGAGTCAAGCAGACAAGAAGAAAGAAGAGCCAAAGGCAAGAAATACCAAGGTGTGGGGATAGAAACCTGATGCGATACATGCTAGTGAACCCTTGATTTCTTCCATCAAATCTGATCAAGCCTTAGAAATTGAAGATTGACAAGGAAAAGAAGAGGAATGCGGTTCAAGGCATTAGTGAATCTAATGTAAATAAAGGGACAACTGAGGACAACCTTGTGGTGGCACATGATTTGCCCAAGTATACCCCAGTTGACATGTTCCAAATGTTGTCACAAGTGAAGGTGTCAGTTCCATTTTTTGAACTAATGAGGATTGAAGAGCATAAGAATAGGGAAGTGGCCTTTATCAAGGGTGTGGGTATAGCTTGCAATGAAAAAAGAGAAAATATTTAGCCTGAAGAAAACAGAGAGAAAAGAAGAGAAAGGGATGTTGAGGAGAGCAACAATGATAACCCTCAAGTGTTCTTGGGTGCCACACTTACTACATGCCCTAATCAAGTGGACCCTTTTTATGTATCACTGATCATAAATGAAAAGTTGATTAAGAATTGTATGATTGATTTTGGGGTGTCATCCAATACCATGCTAGTTAGAGTCATGCAAACACTAGGGTTGAAGATTACTAAAGCTTATGGAAAATGCTATGCAATGGATAATAGAGAGGTCCTGGTCATAGGGATCATAAGGGAAATACCTTATAGGTTGGTAACATATCTTGATAAAGAGTTTGTGATGAGTACAACTATGGTAGATATCCCTCCAACTTATGGGATGCTTCTATCTAGAAAATGGTCTATTGCCATTGGAGGAAGCATGCAGTGTGATATGTCCTTTGCCACTATCCCTATTGATGGCAAGGATGTTAAACTTCAAAGGGAGCCCATGGCTCCATATATGATTGTGGAAGATGAACCCGAGGAGCATGTCCATTTTGTTGATATAGACATTGATAACTTCAGGGTTGAGAAGTTGCCAGAAGAAGAAGACAAGAGGTATGTACCTTTGGAAAAGGAGGTAAGGGAACAAGCATCTAATGATGAGTTATGGACTATGTATTTTGATGGTGCTTGTTCTAAGGAAGGATCTAGTGCAAGTGTTATCCTTATTTTGCCTAGTGGCAAAACTTTTAAGTATTCATTTTCATTAATGTTTGTTTGTACAATGTTGCTAAATATGAGGCTTTATTACTTGGGCTAAAAGTAGCATACAAACATGGAATAAGAAAGTTAAGAGTCGTAGATGACTTAGAATTGATTGTGTCTTAGGTAAGGTTAATATTAATGTCTAAGAATAGTAGATTGAAGCAGTATAGAAATGTTGTTTGGGACACAATAGAAGTGTTTGATGATTTTAACATTAAGTGGGTACAAAGAAATAAGAATGCTATGGCAGATTTTCTAGCCAATATAGCATTAAGGCCTCATGCTATGACCTTTACAGGTATCTCCATGGTTGAGATACAAACAAGGCCTTCTATCCCTGATAACATTCAGAATTGGCAGGTATTTAATAATGATGAAGATATACTAAGATTCATGCAATGCATAGACCAATATGAAAGTCACGAGATAGACATTGGAGCATTTGTAAAGGAAAAGGATGGAAAAGAAATAGTATTTGGATGTGAGGTGATCCAGCTCAAGACTAATAAAATTCCTAGAGGTCTTGTGGCTTTGGAAAGGGACTTTGAGGGCCCTGATAAGAGTACAATTAAGCAAAATTTAATGCATCCAGATGACCTGGAAGAAATAAATCTGGGAACTGAGAATGCTCTGAAGGAAGTATATATAGGAAAGAAAATGAAGCCTTAGGTTAAAGCAATACTGATTGTTGTACTAAGAAAATATAGGCATGTGTTCACCTAGATGATTTAATAACATACAGAGAGGACTTGTTTCAGCACAAGATACATCTTAAACTAGATGCAAAACCCTTCACGCAGAAGCAGAGACCAATAAACCCTACATTAGCGCCCAAAATGCAAGAGGAAATAACATAGTTAAGAGAAGGTGGAATTATAAAGCCAATCAGACATTGAATTTGTGTGTCTAATCTTGTGCCTCTTAGAAAGAAGAATGGTGATATTAGACTTTGTGTAGATTTTAGAAATCTTAATATATCATCATTGAAAGGTAATTACCCATTGCCAAATATGGAGGCAATAAGAGTCACTGGTTGTGAACTGTTGTCTATGATGGATGGTTTTTCAGGGTAGAATTAGGTGAAAGTCAAAGAATTTGAGTAGTTCAAGACAGTATTTACAACTCCTTGGGGGACTTATGTTTATGTCAAGATGCCTTTTGGCCTGACTAATGCTAGTGCTACATTTCAAGAGCTATGGATGTAGCTTTTTATGATCTAATTAATGTCATCATGGTAGTATATCAGGATGACCTAATAGCATTCTCCAAGGAGGAGGATCACTATATGTACCTAGAAAATATTTTTATCAGAGCGTTAGAATATGGAATATCTCTTAATCTGAAGAAGTGTGCTTTTGGGGTCACTGAAGGGAAGCTGCTAGGACATATCATGTCCAAGGAAGGAGTAAGGATTGACCCTAAAAGAGTTGATTCCATTAATAAAATTCCACAACCAAAAAATTCCAAGGGTATTCAATCCTTCTTTGGAAAGGTTAATTTCTTGAGAAGTTTTGTGACAAACTTTGCAGAGATTACTAGGCCAATCTCAAAAATGCTGAAGAAGGGAGAAAAGGTTTCTTGGAGTGAGGAACCAAGTGAAGTATTCAAAGGCATAAAGTAGGCCATCAAGGAGGCCCTAGTTTTGAAGTCTCTAGACTTTTCAAATCCATTCCAACTTTTCTCTTTTGCTTCTTTTCACACAATTACCGCAATTTTACTGTAGAAGAACGAGGAAGGCTATGAACAACCTATTGCCTTTTTCAATAAGTCTTTACAAGCAGTTGACCTAAAGTATGACATGAATGAAAAGTAGGCCTATGCTCTGGTAAAGGTGGTTAAGAATTTCAAACCATACCTAGTTGGTGCAATAATTGTTGCTTATGTCCTAAGTGTCATTGTCAAAGATACTTTTACATAGTAGGAGGTCACCGAAAGGAGATGCAGGTGGATTAATAGGATTTAGGAATTGAACATTGATGTGCAAATTACTAAGTTGGTCAGAGGATAGGGACTGGCCAAGTTGATGGCAAAGACAAATTTAGAGGCCAACCAAATAAACAATATTAAAGTTGTTGATGTATCTCCTGTTTGTGATATGCAAACTACAAGGTGGTATAGGATATTACCTACAAAATATGTCATGCCTTGAAGGGATGACTGATAATCAAAAAAGGATAGTCAAACTACAAGCTATGAAGTATGGTATCATTGAAAGTGAGTTGTGGTGGAGAAATGTAGATGGAGTGTTGTTGAAGTGCATTAATGGGGACCAAGCCCTAGAAGTTCTAGTTGAAATGCACAATGGTGCATGTGGTGGTCATTGTATGGCTAAAACAACCACACAAAGTATTGAGGGCTAGTTTTTGGTAGCCCACATTATTCAAGGATGCACATAGACTAGTAAAAAATTGTGATGTTTGCCAGAGGTTTTTAGGGAAGTTGAGGTTCTCAGGGAATCTACCTCTTAGACTAGTCACAGTACAAGCACCATTTCAACAATGGGGAATTAAATTTATAGGAGAAATTGTAGAGAAATCCAGTGGTAGACATTCCTGGATCCTAGTAGCCATAGACTATTTCACGAAGTGGGTTGAAGCCATTCCAACAAGGCAAGCTACTAGCAGGGTGGTAATTGATTTCTTAACGAATAATATTTTGATCATATTTGGTGTACTAGAAAGGATAGTATCTGAAAATGCTATGTGATTTAGATCAGAAGAATTCATAGGTTTCTATAATAAGTATGGGATACAAATTTCCTATTCAGCCCCTTATCACCCACAAGGTAATGGACAGGCCAAATCCAACAATAAAATTTTAATGAAGATCATAAAAAGAGTGATAGAGAAAAATAAGAAGGCATGGGATTCAAAGTTGAGACAAGCCCTTTGGGCTGATAGAATGACTACCAAGAAGGCAACAGGTTAATCCCCATTTAACTTAGTTTATGGCATGAATGCCAGAATGCCAACAAACAACTTGTTGCAAGTATATAAGTTCATCCAGGAGTATGATGAAAATGTTATAGACAAAATGCAGTAGAGAATCAATATTCTAACAAAGTTGGATGAATTCAGAAGAGATGCACAACAAAGAAACTTAAAGTTGCAACTTCAAGTGAAGAAATTACACGACAAGAAATATTCTCACAAAAAGTTTGAAAATGGAAACATGGTCCTGATGTGGAATGCCAGGGCTAAGGATAAGGGAAGACATGGAAAATGTGATGCCTTATGGTTAGGTCCCTACTTGGTTAGTAATGCCCATGGAGAAGACTCATACTTTTTGCAGTCTGTGATAGGTGAACTTCTAGAATTACCAGTACATGGACAATTCCTTAACCCATACTTCTCTTGAGGTATGTTCTATTCCATATCCAATGTATCATATGTATATAGTGTGTTTGTCTTTTTTGTTTGGTTCACTGCATTTGGTTTGGTTGTGCTCTGTTCCTTGCATTTGGTCTGGTCTACTTCACCGAGAGTTTCTCTAGGATCTCATTTTGTTCATATTGAACAAACATCCCCGAACATGAGCCACTGATAGGACTCTGATAAATTTTCTAGGTCATCTTCCAAGTTTTGATCTTCGTGAGTCCTCAGTTAGGGTTTGGTATTCAAAGTATTGAAAATTTCTTGTCCCTGTGTAAAACCCTGAACCCTAAGGTCTCTTGTGAGGCATCATGGTACCTTTTGTTATAATTGTGAGTTGACCGTCTATTACCCATGTGGATCCTTGGGTCATATCTTGATGTCTAAGAGTGTCATCCCTTTTACCAGCCCCTCCTTTAGTTCATCACTTATTGCCTATGCCTATAGTTCTCCTTATATGATTACCCTTTTGTCATGGCCCCTTCTCGTCTAGTAGAGTGAATGTTGTTTTAAAAAGGGGCATGTGCCTTTCCACTTTGCAACTTACGGCTTACTACATATTGCTCCATGTGTTGGCCCCACGTTGCTCCTAGAGCAAATAAAAGGCAAGACTCTCTAGAGATTGTGTCAGTATTCCATGTGTCAACTTGGCGCCAGTTATATGCAAAAGCTGATATAAGTTTCCTCCCCAGTTGCGTTGCTACTCCACATGTCTCGAACTATCTTCCATTTCTAAAAGATATGTTTTATTTCTACAATATATGATGGCCAAGGAGAACACCAAGTGTCAAAAGGATGTGTTATTGTACCATGCTATACTATGGGATCCGCTGATGACTAAGGTGGATGCAACTGTGGCATTTTCTTTATAAAATACAAAGGGGGAACTTTACATGGAAATTCAAATGTGTGCCACGCGACATCATTTGGGTGCTCTCCACCTTTCCATGGACCTTCATATCCAGTTTATTTTCATAGTTGCAGAGGTGTGAGAGCCTGCCATGTAGACTTTGTGGACTTTCTCTTCAACAATTTTCCTGAGGTGGTAATCCAGGTGGAGTTTTCTCATTGGTTTGCACCTTACTTTTCGTGGTGACGAGGATTCACATCTCAATAGACTTGTATGCACCACTGATCTAAGCGACCTATGGTACAATTGACGATTCATTTTCAAAAGGGAAAAGGTATAGTGGTGGCTCATTGTAAATAGTGAACCTACACATTTGTGTCTCTCTTGAGTGTGCATAGAGATCTCCTCACCACCATTTTTACACTGAATGAATCCTTGAGGTTTGTGTGCTCACTTGATGGGATGTCCTGTGTGGTGCCATGGCAGAATCTGTTGAGGTTAGCTTTCCAAAATTGATGAAATCCTAAGATCAAGGTACCATGTCTGGCAGCCACTGTGTAGAATTGACATTTGCAGGTTCCATTGGCTGTGTGAAATAAATATGGGAATGAAGTACAACCTCTATTTTCCACTTTCAGCAGTATTGGTACATTATTCAAGGATATCCATTTATGACCGCGTGCCCTAGTATGTGTTGAACCAAATTAATCATAAAAATACCAAGGATGTGGGAGACTTCAATTCATCTATAAATAGTTGTGTGTATTGCTATTTTTGTCAATCTTTCAATATGTGTAGGTTAAAATAGAAGGTTTTCTAAGTTGTCTGCTACATATGTCATTTCTTTCCTTTAGAGACTCTTCTTTATTTTCCTAGTTGATATTATGTTCTTACAAAGTGAAGGAATCAGAGATGTTTTCTTTAATGGTATAGGCAATTTGGGCAAAATACAAGGAGTTGATTAGGAAGCATTAGACCCTTGCCTAGCCCCGACTTCCCCTTGTTTTCATCCAGATGTGGACTTTGAATCCTAGTCTCTCGACTACCTTGACTCTCTGTTGTTGTGAGTTTCCATATTGGGATTAGTGGAAGCAAGGACCTATTTTTCCCTCTTCCCTTCCCTTTGCATGATTAGTTCTAATAGAGACTCAGCAAAAATTGAAGGGTTGTCCCCCTAGATGAAACAACTGGAAGAGGGGAATGAGAATTAAGTTGACAAGAAGGGACAGTCCTTTGTTTAACTTAAACAGACACTTTCTACTTCTTCCTCCTTGATTGGGATTTTGGCACTGCCAAAATCCACTTCATGTGGCTTCTTTAGGCTTCTTGAGGGGCTGAAGTGGCTGAAGGCTCTCGCTCATAAGATGAAGAGATACTTTCTTGTGCCTAAAGCACCAGAGAATGGAAGGAATTCTAATTTCCTCATTTATATGGTCTTGGCAGGGATTCCCATGTTTGTGTGCAGGAATGGAGAGGTGAGGTGGAGGATTCTTGTCTTATTGACAAGTATCTGGATATCAAGGATGGTGGAAACAAAAGAGTATTTAATGCATTGCCTTTCATTGATATCATTGCCTACCTCTACGCTAAGATTAGAAAGCATAAAGGATAAAAGACAGTAATCTCAGCCTATTGGAGGAGATAATTTGTTACAAAGGCATCTCTTATCAGTTAAGAGATGGTTATAATTGCTTTCCAATTGATGTAATAGTTGTAAAATGAAAATGTGACATGTGTAAGTGGCATGTTGCTTGTTGCTCCCTTGTGTTATAAAAGGGTATTTCAAGGCCATTGACAAGAGAGTGTTTTTGGTCGATCTCTAGAAAATGTTGTAGAGAAAACATAGGGAATGGAAGTCTTGTCTTGTCTTGTCTTAGGATTTTTGAGTCTGTGTTATTTGTTCTTGTGAACTTGACCGTGGTACTAGCATCTTGATTGAATATAGTAGCATATTTCTAAGTCAAATTGTCTCCTGATGTATGGTTGGTGCAAATTATGAATAAATAAGTCAAGGAATGTTTACTTCATCTCCATGAAAATCTTATGGATGTATCTTTCTAATTAAGGCTCTTATTCAAAGAATAGGTTAAATGGCTTGAATGGGAATTTAAATTTGTGTGAATGTATACAAGGATCTGATAAGTATGATTTATTAAGAAGGTTGAGTATGATATTGTAAGGCAATAATATGTAGCTCTTTGATACTTAGATGGAATGTTATCATTAAGTTCCAAGCTGCATTTGATTGACTCCATGGCCCTAAAATAAGGCACTGATCTCTTTCTTCTGTGTCTACTGTTCAACCCCCAGACTGAACATGCACCCCAAATACTTTGAAAATCTTTAAATTCAATTGTAAATGTTTGTTAATTTAATATTTCATCTCATTCTATGATCTTGAGAATGCAAAAGCTTGATGGTCTTCATATTTTTCATAATCCTCAAGCAAATCTATATAGAACAAATCTGCTATTCATAGTATTAATAATACTTGGCATAGGATGTTTTAAATACTATCAGGGATCACCCTCCCAGGTCTTGCAAAGCCTAAAGTGTAGAGGAAAGTTATTTTAACTTCCACCTATGTGTTGGCCAACCCCCCACCATAACCATGTATTGAAAGTGGCTAAATCATAGGTTATTCGTGAGATTAGGTTGGGAATTAAAAAAGCACCAACACATTTGTTGGTGCATTTGTAGGGTGCATTAATCAACTTAATTAGAGGTTTTATGTAGCCAACTTGTCTTGGCCTAGTGATAAATATAGGGTTCAAGTATACTTTGAGTATGGCTGCAAATATTTGTTCATGCTTCATCATAAATGGTTCAAAACCCTATTAAGGATACCTATAGGAATACCCTCCTGGGTCTAGCTAAGCTTGAAGTGTAGGAGAGCACACCCACTCTCATCAGTTGGCCCTTAATCATCTTCAATCTATTGATGAGACTATGTTGCATTGTCTTGATGATACCCCTAGCCTAGAAGGTGAAGAACATACTCTAGGGTTTTGGACTAGCTATTTTGGGAACCAACGCCACATTTGTTGGTATGAGTGTAATAGGATTTTGATTATTGTTGCAGTAATATAATGCATTGCAAGTGTTCTTGTAATGATCTTTCTACTATTTCCATAAGTTAGATGAATGTGTGATAGAATTTTAATTCATTACAAATCTTTTGTGATGGTCTTCCTTATGTTGCACATGAAAGGAAGCAAGGAATGCAGAAAATGCTTCCTACACTGATCTACTGAGGAAATATTTATGCAAATTTTAACTTTTACAGTTACAGATTAAGATGCATGTTATCAGAAAGATAATAACAACATTCAAATACAAAACTCACAACACAAGATATATGTGGTGAAAACCCTTTCAGGTAAAAAACCCCACACTCCAAAGCCACCCAATACATTATTCAGGAATCAAGAAGATTACAATATACTTGGAGAGCAAGATTTCACAAGAGTATAACCATCCAAAGATCTAGGAGGTAACTCAACATCTATAAGACTCTTACACACAACCTCCATCTCAAGCTCCTGATATATAGGAGATACAATACAATAAACCATCAATGGTAATTACAAAACCATGAGCCAAAACCACCCAAAAGTGGCACCCAAATTATCTCCAATCAAAGATGGCTTGTGATGTGCCAAAACACACACCAACACATATAACTCTCCCCTTTACAACTCTTTTAAGTGTCTAAGACATTTTTACATTTCCCAAAAATAGGAGGTCCAACTTTTGGAGGCCATAACTTTTGATCCGAGTGTCTAATTGATGAACCATTTAATGCATTAGAAAGCTTGTGAAGAGATCTATCACACTATAACCTACTTTGTCAGTTATGACAAATTTTAGGATGTTTAGGGACTTTTAAGTGCCTCAAAATTGATTTTGAAACCTTTTTCAGAAGTTTCAAAAAATAGAAACTTTAATATCTCGCGATCCATATATGATCTTGAGTTGAAACTCACCCGAGTTGTTTACTTAGCAGTTCCACACCTTGTGGGAAAAAATTTCAGTCAATCCGAGGTTAAATGTAGAGTTACTAAAAATAGTAAGTCCCACCATTTTTAGGCCTTTTGGAAACCTTGAAAGTTCTAGACCATTCTCCAAGATAAAATGTATTCAAAAAGACCAAAACTGGGAAGAATAGTAACCTATAGAAGTTGCAAGGTTGAGACACTTTTCCTAACATTCTCCCACTTGTCAAACACCTTGCAAGAACAAAAGGAGTATCAACACCATGATTTAATTACTAGGAGCTAAGAGGCCCATAGACTCTGAACACCATTTGAACTTCTCTGTGCTCACAAGTTTTGTCAAGGAATTTGCAACATTCGTCAAAGTGTCAACATTCTCCAAGTTTACCTTCCCATCCTCTACCATGTCACAAACAAAATGGTACTAGACATCAATATGCTTATTCCTCGCATAGAAAGTAGGATTCTTCGCCAAACATATGGTACTCTGACTATCACAATAAATAGCAATCTTTCCTGCATCAAATTGAACATCAGAACATAATCTCTTAAGCCAAATGGCTTCTTTACAAGCATGAGTTGCTATCATGTACTCATATTTAGTAGTGGATAAAGCAAACACAAGGTGCCTCTTACTCATCTAATGTAGGAGCATCCCTAGTTCAAGAGCAATCTTGCATCAACCAAAAACATTTGCATTTCAATTTGTTTCTTTTCATTTTCTAGTTCAATTCAGGTAGTTCAGTCAGTAGCAGTTTTTGTATTTTGGTCTGTAATTACATTTTAGACCTTGTGAAGCTGGACTTAGCATCAAGACACCTTCATGCACAACATATCCAAAATTTAGAGCATTTGGATCAAGTACTAGCAAGCTATTGCTATCAAAAGATCAAATATTTTCTCAGAACATAGCATCCTGACAATCTCAGACAATCAGCTAAAGGGGAAGACTTGTAGAGCATTTCACAACCTTTGAGGATTAATGACACATATTTCAATATTGTTTGGTTCATGGCTGACCTTCCTCAAGATCGGCACATCATTCCATTCATTTGTGAAGGATTTCTATTCATTTAGGTCTGACCTATCCGTGTACACATGTTACACCTCTTCATTGGAGCTTGTGATCTTCTTTGGCCGATGCAGAGGAATCTTTGGTTCTGGAGATGATATGAATTGATGTAATAGATCCTTAGAAAAGAAAATTTTCAATAGTTATGATCAATAGCAAAAGTCTATAGTTTAAATTCTTGTGAAGGAGCCTCAAAGCTATATCTTGTGTATATTTTGAAATTTTGTAATCAGGTCTGTGAGCCCTAATTGTAAGCTTGCATGTTGCTAGCCAAATTGTATTTGAATCCTATGATATACTGAATGACAGAATTTGCATTTTCTTTGTATCTTTGAGTTGTTTCTGTTGTGTTTACTCTAGATGCATGGCCTAGATAGTTCTCGTTGAAGGCCCTCCTAATCATGACTACAGCAAGTGGTATCAAAGAAAAAGTTTGACTATTTGGGAGCGAATTGAGCAAAATTGGAGAAGGAATTCTGTAAGATCTCACTATGGATAGATCACTAAATCCGAGGCAAGTTACTTGTATTGCAACCGATCGCTGATTGTCAGGCAGTTGTCACCTTGTAACCTGATCGCTGAACTTGAAGCAATTTACACTTGATCCTAGGAAGATGTCGCCAAGGAGAATCTATGTTGTTGGAACAATGGCTGGTAGAATGGATGAGATGATGGAAATGATGAAAACAATGAGAATTTGATTGGATTCTATCAAGGAAGATAGGCAAAGAGGATTGACACCTAGACCTAATGTTGAAAGTGATGATGAAGAAGAATTTTAATTCGCTGATCAAAATAATGAAACCCTAGGAGATGTAGAAGAAGAAGAATTAGGTCAAATCAAGGTGTTGTGAGCTATTTCAAAGATTAGACAGAGACCTAGAGTTGATATACCTAATTACACTGGAAATTTGAACCCTAAAGAGTTGATTGATTGGATAAATGACATGGAAGAATACTTTGAGTATGAAGAAGTTGAAGATTCGAAGAAGGTGAGATTTGCAAAGACAAAGTTGAAAGGACATGTTGCTATAGGTGGAAAGAAGTTCAGTTGGATAGAAATAGAAGAGGAAAAGAAAAGATTACAAAGTGGGATAGAATGGTGACAAAATTGAAGAATCAGTTTATACCTACTGACTATGAGTTGGACTTGTTGAAGAGATGACAAAACCTGAAACAAAAGGAGAAATCTGTGAAGGAATATACTGAAGAATTTCATAAGATGTGGGATTCATAATTTGAAACTAATGTAAGAACCTATTAAGATACCACAAATACTCTAGAATTCTTACTCAAATTCAATACATCAATGAAACTAAGATAAATGCAATAAACATGATTTATACCTTGCTAAACTGATTTAACCCATGTGTTCCATTGTTTCCTATCTTCTCAATGATCTTGTTGATGATGATGTTGTTCTTAGAAATGTACTTCCTTGCTTTCCAAGATGACAAAGAGAGGAATGGATTTATGGATGCAAATGCAATGTGAAGGATTTCTACAATGCAACTAAGATAATGATGATATGATTATGATATTGATATGATGCTAAATGATGTTGTGAAGCTAAATGATTATGTAACTATGAAGATTATGATACTAATGCAAATAGGGGGGACAAAGGTACACTTAATTGCTTGATGGAAATTTTTGTAGCATATAACTACTATAGCTCATGTGATGTAAAATGGAGGTGAGGAACCTACTTTTATAAGACAAAGAGGCTCAAATCCAAGTGTCAAAAGATCCACGGTGGAAGAACGAGTCTTGTGATGTGTACGGTAGAGATTTGATTAGTTGGGATGAGAGAGATAAAAGGGGGAGATGTTCCTCCTACAATGATAAGCTGGAGAGAAAGGTGTGAGCATGAGGCCACTTGTCACAATGCTCTCAAGGACCAAAGAACAAGAGTCAAAGAAGGAGTCCTTTGTAGGGTTGTTGGAAAGAATCTAGGAACTATGAGACATGTGTCTCTAAGTGTCCTTTGACTATGATGGCATGGAAAGACCAAGCTCTTAAGAATACGTATGGTTAGAGAATAAATAGGACATGTGGGTGAGGATAGTTTTATAATTAAATATTAAAAATATTCAATTATGTGTGCAACATGATGAGGTGGAAAGTGAGGTGGAAATGATGTGGATTTATAGAATTAAGACCTTAGGATAGATGATTAATTAAATAATTTGGAATTATTCAATTAAGAATTATTTAGAGGAATTTGGATGATTTAATTAAATAAATTGATCAATTTTTATTTAATTTTTGGAAGATTAAGATGAATGTGAATCAAATAAATAAATTAAGATATTTATTTATTGATAGAGGAATAAGAATAAAAAAATATTAAAATATTTATTTAATTTGACTCGATCCATTTTTAGGTGTATACATTTTGCCTCTCTTTGAGACAATGTGTTTTACCACATTGTTTCAAAGAATTTTTTTTTTTTGAGTATGATACATGCCCTAGTTTGCCCTTGGTATAGGTTTAATAACACTAGGATGCCCCCTCGGGAGATTGGTCAATTTGGATTTGGAAAAGGATGACGAATGATTGCACGATAAAGAAGAATGAATGGTAGGATCATCATGTGAAAAATGTAGGCAATGGAAGATGAAAATGGATGAATAGCAAAGCATGCAAGATAAAATGATAATACACACAAGAAAGAATACACAAATAATACAAAAACAAACAAGGTATTGCCCCCGTCAAGCTGTAAACCAATGATTAATTGATAATGATTGATGATGATAGTGTTGTCATTCGGGGAACGATATATCTCTAGGTCAACACAAAGATGTGGGAAAGACATATCCCATTGATGATGATGATTGATTAATTCACAGCAAGATTGGGATCAAGACCAAATGATGTGATTGGATAATGTGACAAGATTGATTGACTCAATTGGTATCGATTAAGGATGACTTACATTTGGATCATTGATTGAATTGATTTGATGATTTATTGATGATTGAATTGATGATTGGTGATGCCCCAGCCACTCAAGAGTGAGGGTGACAAGGAAAGATAATGGTAAGTTAACAAATACGACATCTAAATGATGATGATGATGCCCCCTCGAGAGGACAATTGGTGTGCTCTCGAAATGAAAAGAGAGAAAAGGGTGAGTAGATAAAGAGATATAGATAAAGAAAGGACTTGGATCTTAAGCCACTTGGAAAAATAGTAATTATGGAATGCTTATAAATGAAATGAAATGCAAACCTTACCTGCACAAATGATGTTTTGTCATCTTGTAAACAAGTATTTGAAGTACATTTTTTCCTCATTGAGCTTTTAAAATATTGTAAGGAAATACAAGCATCTAGGTATAATTAAACCATGATGACCTAAGTATCTCTTACATGGATTTTGATTTAGCAAGTTAATATAAGCATCTAGGCAAACTTGAATCAAGATGACATGAGTATTTCTTGCATGTATCCACAAACAAGGAATGCACTCTTTCATGCTTAGACCCATAATGTCCTCGATGATCTTTTACTAATCATGTTGTTAGACAAGTCGTCACATTACTAAAGATTAATCCACAAATAGGAAAACAAATGAAAATAATCATGCCCCATCATAGCTCCTCTAGTCTTGGACATCCTTGAGTAGCATAGGAAACATGATAACAAAAATCAAGACCTAAGACTTGAACTTATAACAGCCATCAAATCTTCTTTCCATAGATATGTTTTCTTACCATGATAACATATATAACCATCCTGATAGTTTAGGCACATTGTTGTCTGATATAGGTCAATGTCTTGCGTCAAAATTTTGTTGAAAATGGTTAGTTTTTAGTGTTGCATGTTGTTTGGAGATAGTATCGCGATCTTGATTGTTCTCCTCTGAGATTGTGACATTCAAGAATCCAATTCCTTAACTAGGTTGAGGATTTTTCCCCCAGTCAAGTAAAAGACCTACTTATTATAGATGAACGGATGGGAAACTTGATGTGACGGACCCTAAGTCTTGGTGCAAGGAAGTAGGTGGGATTGGATGGATAAAATGATGGGTGATAAGGGATGGAATGGGTGTATGCATAAGATAGGGAGGATGTGATCTTCAAAGACTATGTCGCATAGGAATAACTTATCCTATTCTAGGTGCAAGGCTTGGGATTTGACATGACAAATCTTATGATGAAGGAGGATGATAGGATTAGTTTGAAAGGGATGAGGTATTTCAAGAGATATCTAAAACATTTGTCAACATTGTGCCCTTGATCTTTATCAAGATCAAAAGGAGGAAGACAGGATGAAAGGATAACAATATGATAAGTATATGTAGGATAAGGATGATAGGATGGAATAGTAAGATAGGATGGAAAATGATAAGGTCAATGAGACAATGTGCTCCCAAGGGTAAGTGACATAGAAGATCAACCTACACATTTTTAGGGTTAGCCAGTAGAAGATATCAATTAAATGCAAATAAAGATTAAATAGAGGAATGAAAAATACACAGAAATAATAATCAATGAGAGACAAGTTTTAACATGGTTCACCCAAACTCAGGCTACATCCACCAACAGAGAGTCCAATATTATTATCCAGTAAATCAAACTGATTACAACTAGCAATCCTTGCAATTTAATACCACTACAAAATGCTACAATACACTATCAATAGAAACCCTAACCCTTAGCTGCTTTTATCAAGCCTTATGTTGGTTACAAAAAAGGGTTTTTTTATGTCGGTGAATTAAAAAAATAACACCCGACACCTTTATAAAATAATAAAATGGGGGGGAAATTTGGGGGGAAACCGTGCCGATAAAAGTGGAGAAAATTTAACCTCTGAGTCTAATTAGGCTCCATATAACAACACACATGACGCATGTTTTCTAGGTTTTCATCATGATACTTATCCAAGGCACCACCAAGGGTGGTTTTCACTGTTGGATGAAGGGATTTTTCTTTAATCTTTTTTTTATGGGATATTTGGATGGGATAGGTGGATATGGATAAGAGGGACTCAAGTGTCTAGTTTCATGAAGGGTAGTAGTCCTACTAGGGATGGATGTCATCACATGGACCATATCAATTCTCATTATGCTCATAAAAGTTGGTATGGGATTTCATGAAAGGGTGATGGATTAAGTAGATAGTGGATTATGATGTGGATTAAGAATGACTTATGTAAAAGGATGGATGGAAGGCTTATGCAAAAGCATGGACCATAGGAAAGTGATTGGGGAGATATGTAGGATAGTGGATGAAGGATGGGGAGATGGAGGTATGTGGAAATGTTGTGAAATGGAAAGGAATCAAGACCAATGGTTGCACCCACCATGATAAACATTGAATCTTTTGATGTGGAGGTGGTGTAGGAAGCAATGGCAATGTTGGCTTAGGAGATGGGTGATGTAGTAAAGTAGGTACCCACATAGACTTAGTATTTTTATGATTTTTGCTTTGCTTGTGGGAGTTGTATATGGAATGGGAATTTTGAGATTTTTGTATGGAATGGGATTTTTGAGATGTGGATGCTTCATTTGAATTTCTTTCTTTTTGCTCAAGTACCCAAACCATTTTAGTTTTGGACTTTTCTTGTGGAGGTATGGGCTTGGATAGATTCTTGGATTTACTTTTCTTTGTCTCTTTGTATTTGTGCTTTAAAACATGAGGATTTTTAGGATATTTTTCTTTATAGAAGGAGGTATCCACATTTTTATTTTTATATCCCTTGGGGTTGGTGGAATGGGTGAGCTTCATGTTTAGACATTGTATGCATTTGTTGGTCATGATTAGGATTTTTAGGGGATTTATGGATAAGAGGATAATTAGGTGTTGGTAGAAGTGTAAGCAAAGTGCATGGAGGGATAGTAGGAGTTGGAAGGAGTGGAGGTAAATTGGATGGTGGAAGGTGTATGGTCACATGCTTTTGACATTTGTAGGATGATGGAGGTGGAATGGCAACATATGTCTTGGGTATATGATAAGGTTTGTGATGGCAAGGAGTGGATTTAAGAGGCATGGAGGAAGTACCAACATCTTGAGATTGATTTTCTTGGGAAATATAACCAAGGCCATAAGAACATGGAGGGATTGTGACATGGATAGGCTCCAAAATACCTTGTTCATGAAGGCCTAAGCCTTTACCTTGATAGTTCATTTTTTGGAGTATGCGGTGAATAATGGGATTATGGGTGATTTGGACACTAGATGCGATCTCATTATTTGATGGGGAAGGTGAAGTGCTAGATAATGGTTGTTTCTCTCCTAACGAAGAACATTCATGGATGAAGGTGGTGAGACTAAAGGGATATGATGGGGGATTTGCAACATGGTCGATAATGGGTGAGGGAGGATCATTAGGATCTTGGTTATCATTATGCTCACTAAGATCTATGGTATTGGTTTGATCATATAAGTGTACTTGGGAGCCAAGTGTCTCATAGAGAGGAATGAATGTTTATGGATCATGGGTAGGGCTAGACGAAGAAGAAGTTTCTTTGCTTTGAAGGAAGGCCATGAAACGGGGTGGATGTTCAAGTAGGTCAACAAGATTTTTATTAAATGGAGTATGTAGGTCTTGGGTATATTGTTTATGGATGGTTGTGAGGGTATGAATAGGATCAAGGTTTTCATGGATAAGTTCATCATGGATATCATCTTGATCATGGAAAAGATATATGTTATGGATAGGTTGGATTTGGATTTCTTTCGCATGGATAGGTATAGGATCAAGTTGCTCGTGAATAGCTTCTTCATGAGTAATATCTTGATCATGGAAAAGATAAATGTTTTGGATGGGTGGAATGAAAGGAATTTGATCTTGATTTGGATAAAGGGTTGATGTTTCTACATGCTTTAGATTAGACCCTTGGCATAGCTTTTGGTTTTGAATGGAAGTGGAAATCAAATACTCTTGGATAGTCTTGAGAGGCTCTAGATGCTCAACAACATGAGAGTATGATATATCTTGACTTAGACTCATGATGGGAGATTATTTAATGGATTGTGAACTACCTAATGGGATTGGAGAAATAGGCATGACATTTGAAGTTTCTTGGATAGTTTCAAGGATAGGAATTTGATGGCATGAGGGTGGTTTACTCCTTGCTAATATCCATTGGATCACATCCTTCATGAGTATATGGGTGGATGGACAATATAACGGATGGAGAATAATGGTAGATGGCGTAGGTTTATGATTGAGGTTAGGATTGCTTGTGCTAGATGAGGATGAAATTGGATGAGTGGGTTTGGATTTCTCCATAGAGTTTAATTTTATTTTAGATTTTGCAAAGAGTCTTTGGAAAAAATCATTCAAGGATTCATTGGTTGACGGATTAGAACTTGGAGTGTTTGATGGTGGCATTGGTGTAAGACTAATAGGCTTTAATATAGGCATTCTATTGGATGGTGATGGAGGGATGATAGGATTGGACTTAGGTGGAAGTTTTGATGGTTTAGACTTTAAGTGCGTTAGGGATTGGGTTAATGAATTAGGATTATATGATGGAGGTTCCATATCGATGGATGGATGAGGGAAGCTAGTAGATGGATTGGTGTATGATTTCAAACTTGAGGTGGGATTTCCCTTGTCTAGAGTATCATTAAGATGACCTTAGGATTCTATAAAGTTCTCATCATCACTAGGATTAACAAAGTTCTCATCATCACTAGGATCTACAATGTTCTCATCATCATTAGGAGTAATTTTTGGACCAACTTGGAGTATGTATGGTTTTGGATTTAGCCTAGATTTGTTGATGATCACAACCATTTTGATGAATGAAGATTGGACTAGGTTCAAGGATGTGAATATGAGTAATTAGATGGAAAATGGATGGATTGGATGAGAAACTTGTGGATACAAGTGATGTTTTTGGTGGGTGTAGTTTGGGTGAAAGATTGGATTGAAATGAGTTGATGATAAGGTTTTCTTAAGGTTTGTTTTTAATCTTTTGTTCAAACAAGGGTCTTGAGCTATGATGAATAGCAATCAAAGTGTTGATCCAAGGTGACTCAAAATAGAGATGATAGGAATCACTATTGTTGTAGACAAACCTTGTCAAGATGTTTAGTGTAGTCTCTAGATTGAGGATGATTGATCCTGATAGGGAAACTAACCAATTTGTTTTGTTTTGAAAAAGAAGATATCAATGACACCTTTGGGAAAATTTGATTTTGTTTGATTTTTGGGATGGCTAAGTATGATATGGTGAGTGAAATGTTTGAAAAATGAGTATGGGATGAATGTTTATCGTAAAAATGACTTCACTAATAGATTCTAGGCCGAAATGGGTATCAAAAGCTGATTTTGTTTTTTTCTCAACACCTCAGGAACAAATCATTGTTTTGCATGTGCATGTTTATATGCATAGAAACAAAGTTTAAATGCACAGTTCTGTGGATTATATGTGCCATTTTGTATGCACTAGTATGTTTTTTATATGCGTAGCAGGATGTATGTGCAGAAAAGAATGGCAAATGCACAGCAGGATGTGTTAAATGCGCAGCATAAGCACATGTGCAGCAAGATTTGTCAAATGTGCAGCAAAAAGTCTCAAATGTGCAGTTCTACTCAATGACTAGTTTTTGTTCAAGTTTGATGATTTTTGGAACATTTTTCAAGATAACCTAATGTTTTTCTTGTGATGATTTTCTTTGTTCTTGTGCAAGAAAACACAGTAGACAGTACAATGTGATGTTTGTTTGTGGCATTTAGTGTTTATCACAAATTTTTGAAAACATGTACAATCCTAGGTGAGAAAAGATACTACTTATTGAATCCCAACTTGGATTTCTCCAGCCACTTAAATCAAGGTGGACAACTAGAAACTTGTTAGCACTGGCTCCCCCTTACATGGCACACACTTCTCGGGCATACCAAGTTTCATTCCCCATAAAGAGTTGAATTTTTTGTCTCTACACATGATTAGTGAAAATGTTGGGTGGCTTCAGAGGTCTGACCTCTTGCATCAACAAGTAAAAGGATTTTGGTCTCTAAAACAATGGTTCTTAGAAACTTTGAGGGACCAATGCCTTGCGAGCATGCGGCAAGCTACTAAAAGATTTAATCAATCCTACTAAGAGTTTCAAATACTTCACACAATGTGCAAATCATTTCCACAATGTGCAAATCATTTCCACAAAGTGCTAGTACACCTCTTTTCAATTTGGCACCGAAAGGCAAGGCTGACATCAATTAGGACTTGGCTTTCGCCTTATCCCATTTATAGAACAGGTCAACAGAAAGCTCTGCTTAAGGTCGTCCCTCTTGAATGAATTGCAATCCAAGAGTAGGCCTTTGTAAGGTTGAACAAGAAAAAGGGAGATGAGTCTGGCTTTTTTATCACTCAAGATGTTGTAAGGGGAGAGCATATGCCTATCACCTTTACAAGCACAACAAACACTTGTTCATTGGCCACTTAGATTAAGCTAGATGTGTCTAATCTACCAACACAAAATGCCATTTTTGCATGATAGCATAAAAGGAAAAATAGTCAAATTTTGCCTTTTAATTAAACTATGTGATGATTTGTATGTAAAATTGTATTGCAAAATGATATGATTACTCCTCCTAATTAGAAACTAAGTGAAGATTGTATGCAAGTTGTATGGAAGATTGGATTACTCCTAATTTAAACTAGATGAAGATTGTATGCAAGTTGTATGATGATGCCTAAACCAAGCCCTAAAATCTGCAAAAACCCATTGTCGGTAGTTTGAAATATTTCTTTGACGATTGATGATACCTGCAACAAGTGTTAGCATAAACAATTATCAAAAAGACATCCTAAAAACTAACAAATTTCATATGCATAGAAAGAAGTATCAAATGCACAGAAAGAAGTTTTAAATGTGCAGGACTGATATTTTCTTCACGGATGCACAGAACTAGAAATTGACTGCACAGGAATGAACTAGAAATTGTAAGGACACCAAAAACTCAAATTTGCAAGTTAAAAATGGGGCAGGGCACCACGGTGGGTGCCAAAATGTGATTAATAATATGAAACTAATGTAAGAACCTACTAAGATACCACAAATACTCTAGAATTCCTACTCAAATTCAATACATCAATGAAACTAAGAAAAATGCAATAAACATGATTTATACCTTGTTAAACTGATTTAACCCCTGCATTCCATTGTTTCCTATCTTCTCAATGATCTTGTTGATGATGATGTTTCTCTCAAAAATGTACTTCCTTGTTTTCCAAGATGACAAAGAGGAATGGATTTATGGATGCAAATGCAATGTGAATAATTTCTACAATGCAACTAAGATAATGATGATATGATTATGATATTGTCATGATATTGATATGATGCTAAAGGATTATGCAACTATGAAGATTATGATACTAATGCAAATGGGGGGGCCAAAGGCACACTTAATTGCTTGATGGAAATTTTTCCAGCATATAACTACTATAGCTCATGTGATGTAAAATGGAGGTGAGGAACCTACTTTTATAGGCCAAAGAGGCTCAAATCCAAGTGTCAAAAGATCCACTGTGGAAGAACAAGTTTTGTGATGTGTACGGTAGAGATTTGATTAGTTGGGATGAGAGAGATAAAAGGGGAAGATGTTCCTCCTATGATAACAAGTTGGAGAGAACGGTGTGAGCATGAGGCCACTTGTCACAATGCTCTCAAGGACCATAGAACAAGGGTCAAAGAAGGAGTCCTTCTTTGTAGGGTTGTTGGAAAGAATCTAGGAACTATGAGACATGTGTCTTTAAGTGTCGTTTGACTATGATGACATGGAAAGACCAAGCTATTAAGAATAGGTATGGTTAGAGAATAAATAGGGCATGTGGGTGAGGATAATTATATAATTAAATATTAAAAATATTTAATTATGTGTGCAATATGATGAGGTGTAAAGTAAGGTGGAAAGGATGTGGATTTATATAATTAAGACCTTAGGATAGATGATTAATTAAATAATATGGAATTATTCAATTAAGAATGATTTAGAGGAATCTAGATGATTTAATTAAATAAATTGATCAATTTTTATTTAATTTTTGGAAGATTAAGATGAATGTGAATCAGATAAATAAATTAGGATATGTATTTATTGATAGAGGAATAAGAATAAAATAAATATTAAAATATTTATTTAATTCAACTTGAGCCATTTTTAGGTGTATACAAGATGATCATAAGGATAGGACACAGTGAAGCAAGCAAGGAGAAAGTGGCTAGATACATCAATGGACTGAGATTGAACATTCAAGAAGAACTGAGTTTGGTAAGGATGACAACAATGGAAGAACATATCAGTTTGTCCTAAAAGTTGAAGAGAAATTGAATAAGAGACATGATCAGAGACAGAAAGGTAGAGAAGGTAAATTTTAGAGAAGTAGAACATTTTCCAAAGGAGAGAGATCATTTGTGAAGTAGAATAGACATGAGAACATATTCAAGAAGGAGGACAAAGACAACAATGCATACCAGAGAGATGACAGAAATTTTTACCGTAGAGGAAACCCTAGTCCCTACCGGAGTGAAGGATATAGAAGAGAAAGAAGAGGACCTGATAGGAGAATATTTAGAGGAACCTGTTTCAAGTGTGGAGGTGAAGGATATAGAGCATTTGAATGTAATCAGGGTAGTACAAGTAAGAGAATAGAGAATAGTGGAAGAGCAGCCTATGTGGAAGAAGAACCTGTTGGATCACTAAGTTCATTGGTAAACCTGAGAAAGGAGAATCACTTGTGATGAGGAGAGTACTATTTCAAGTAGAGACAAATGAGAAACCATCATAGAGGAAAAGTTTGTTCAGAACCATATGCAAATCAGGAGGTAAATGTGGTAAAGTTGTAATTGATAGTGGTAGTTTTGATAACCTAGTTTTAGAGGAGATGGTGACTAAGCTAAAGTTGGAAAGATTGAAACACCCTAAGCTGTATCAGATAGTATGGATTCAAGATGACATAAGGTACTAGTGAGTGAACAATGTTTGGTGAAATTTCATATTGGATCTTATCATGATGAAGTCTTGTGTGATATTATGCCTATGGATGTATGTCATCTATTGTAGGGTAGACCTTAGCAATATGATAGGAAAGCTATACATGATGGGAGAAAGAATACATACACTATAACATCAAATAGAAATAGAATTACTATAATTCCTTTAGAAGATGATCCTAAGAGTGAAGTAAGTGGAAATGCTAGAATATGTTTGGTAGATGGAAGGAAATTTTTGGATGGTTTGAGACATGAGAATATGTGTTATGCCTTGATTCCTAAGAAGCCTGAAACATTGAAGAAGGAGACTGAAGAATCACAATAGGAGATAACTGAATTGTTGATAGAGTATGAAGACATCATATCAGACAATGTACCTAAAGGATTGCCACCAATCAGAAGTATCAGTTATCACATGGATCTTATACCTAGAGCTAGTTTGCCTAACAAAGTAGCACACAGAATGACACTAGCAAAGAATGAAGAATTGAATAGGCAGATACATGAATTGTTGAGGAAGGGTTTGATCAAAGAAAGTTTGAGTCCTTGTGTAGTACCTACAGTGTTAGCACTAAAGAAAGATGGAGAATGGAGAATGTGTACAAACTCTAGAGCAATAAACAAGATCACAATTAAGTATAGATTTCCTTTACCTAGGATGGATGATATCATGGATTGTTTGAATGGAGAAAAAAATTTCACACAGATAAATTTGAAGAGTGGATACCATCAGATCAGAATCAGAGAAGGAGATGAATGGAAGACTACTTTTAAGACAAATGAGGGATTGTATGAGTGGTTAGTGATGCCTTTTAGACTGACAAATGCACCTAGTACTTTCATGAGATTGATGAATGAAGTTTTGAATAAATTCTTGGGTAAGTTTGTTATTGTATACTTAGATGATATTCTAATTTTCAATAAGATAAAGAGGAACATTTGTAGCACCTTAGACAAGTATTGCAGAGACTGGGAGAAGAGAAATTACTGATAAACATCAAGAAGTGTAGTTTCATGAAGGAAGAATTAGTATACTTGGGATTTGTGATTTGTGCAGAAGGATTGAAGATGGACCCTGAGAAAATAAGAGCAATTGTCGAATGGCCTACACTGGAGAGCTTTGGAGAAGTTAAATCATTTCATGGATTGGCTACTTTCTACTAGAAGTTCATCAGACATTTTAGTTCAGTTTGTAACCCTATTGTAGAAACAATGAAAGCTGACATAAAAGATTTCAAGTGGACATCAGGAGTAGATAAAAGTTTTGAGTTGTTGAAGCACAAGGTGATAGAGAAATCTATTTTGGCATTACCGAATTTTAATAAGGTATTTCAAGTAGATTATGATGCAAGTGGGAATGCAATTGGAGCAGTGTTAAGTCAAGAAGGTAGACCTGTAGCATATTTCAGTGAGAAATTAAATGATGCAAGGAGAAGATATTTTGTTTATGATCAAGAGTTCTATGCCATAATTCAAGCCTTGAAGAAGTGGAGACATTACTTGTTGCCTAAGGAGTTTGTGTTGTATACAGATCATCAAGCTTTCTAGTATTTGAATAGTCAAGGTAAGTTGAATCAGAGACATATGAGATGGGTAGAGTTCATGCAGAGTTATACTTTTGTGTTGAAGCATAGGAGTGGAAAATTAAACAAAGTTACTGATACATTGAGTAGGAGAAGAAACTTGTTGACAGAAATGAGAGTTGAAGTATTGGGATTTGATGAATTGAAGAGCATGTATGAGGAAGATCTTGACTTTACAGAACCTTGGAATGCATGTAAGGAACTTGTTGTGACAAATAGGAGTAAGTGATTGGATTCTTTCATTCAGGAAGATATGTTGTTCAGAGGAAATCAGTTATGCATACCTAGAAGTTCAATGAGAGATAATTTGATCAAAGAGAAACATAGTGGTGGATTGTCAGGACATTTTGGCATTGATAAGATGGTAGCTTTGGTAAGTGAAAACTACTTTTGGCCTCAGATACATAAGGATGTAAGGAAATTTGCATAGAGTTGCAGAGTTTGTTAAATTGCAAAAGGGATTAGTCAGAACACCAGATTGTATAAACCTTTGATAGTACTGGAGAGACCTTGGGAAGAAATAAGTATGGATTTTGTAATGGGATTATTGAAGACACAGAGATGACATGATTCAATATTTGTAGTGGTGGATAGATTTTCAAAGATGGCATATTTCATACCTTGTAAGAAGACAATTGATGTAGTGCATGTAGCTAACCTATTTTTCAAGGAGATTGTGAGATTGCATAGATTACCTAAGAGCATCATTTCAAATGGAGATACAAGATTTCTTAGATATTTTTGGAAGACACTATAGAAGAAGATGAAGACAAATTTGAAGTTCAGTTCAACATTTCATCCATAGACTAATGGACAGATAGAGGTAGTGAATAGGAGTTTGGGAAACTTGTTGAGATGTTTGGTTGAAGAGAAGGCAAAATTTTGGGATTTGATTCTTTCACAAGTAGAGTTTGCATACAATAATTCAGTGAACAGGAGTACTGGAAGAACACCTTTTGAGATTGTTACCAGAGCAAACTATAGAGGAGTAATAGAGTTGAGAGACATCAGCATCGAAGAAATGAGAACTGCAGAAGCAGAAGAATTTGTTGAACATATGGAGACAGTGCATAATCAGGTGAAGAAGCATTTGGAGGAGATGAACAACAAGTATAAAGAACAAGTAGATGAGAAGAGAAGACACAAGGAATTTGTAGTGGGAGATTAAGTGATGGTGTACTTGAGAAAAGAAAGATTTCTAGTTGGGACATATAACAAGTTGAAGATGAAGTTTGGACCTTGTAGGATACTTAGGAAATTTTATTTAGGAAATGCATATGAAGTGGAGCTACTAGAGACATTGGGTATATCACCTATTTTCAACATTGCAGACCTATATTAGTATCATCAAGCAGAGTTCAGTGACAGCATGGAAGAAGACTTGAAGAAATAGTTACCACAACAAACACCAAAGTAGATTGAAGATATTTTGGATAACAGAGTTGGACGCAGCACCAGAAGAAGACAATACAAAGAATACCTTGTGAAGTGGAAAGGTAGAATGAAAGAAGATTCATCATGGATTTCTCAAGCTGAGGCAAACTGTCTTGGTTTCCCTCTAGCCCTAGCAAAGTGAGGGACTCACTTTTTCAATAACCCTGAATGTCTAATGCAAGAGCATCCCTAGTTCAAGAGCAATCTTGCATCAACCAAAAACATTTGCATTTCAGTTTGTTTGCATTTTAGTTTGTTTCTTGTAATTTTCCAATTTAGTTTAGGCAATTCAATCAGTAGCAGTTTCTATATTTTGGTCTACATTCTGCCGTAGTTGTATTTCAAACCTTGCAGAGCTGCACTTAGCATCAAGACACCTTTATGCACAACATATCCAAAATTTAGAACATTTGGATCAAGTACCAGCAAGATATTGCTATTAGAAGATCGACTATTTTCTTAGAACAAAGCATCCTTACAGTCTCAGACAAGGCTTAAATTTGACAGTCAACCTTGCCTATCAAGCAATTTTTTTATGACAGTTATCTATTCAATAGTGCCTTTAAAATACTCTGACATACATTAGTATAAGTAAATTATATAAAAACCAAATATATATATTATCACAATCCTATACAAATTTTGACAGTTTGTCCAAAATCTCTCCTTTCATCTGATACGGTCTTTTCAAAATTTCAATTGTATTTTATAGCTAAAATGCCTAAATACAGCTATACAACTATCAAATTTAAGCCCTGGTCTCAAAAAATCAGCTAAAGGAGAAGACTTGCGGATCATTTCACAACATTTAAGGCTTAATGACACATCTTTCAATATTGTTTGGTTCATGGCTGACCTTCCCCAAGATCCGCACATCATTCCATTCATTTGCAGAGGAGTTCTATTTATTTAGGTCCAACCTATCTGTGTACACACATTACACTTCATTGGATTTTGTGATCTTCCTTAGCTGACGTGGAGGAATCTTTGGTTCCAGAGATGATATATATTGATGTAATAGATCTTTAGAAAAGAAAATTTTCAATAGTTATGATCAATAGCATAAGTCTATAATTTGAATTCTTGCGAAGGAGCCTCAAAGCTATAAATTATGTATGTTTTGAAATTATGTAATCAAGCCTGTGAGCCCTAATTGTAAGCTCGCATGTTGCCAGCCAAATTGTATTTAAATACTATGATATAATGAATGACTGAATCTACATTTGCTTCATATCTTTGAGTTGTTTCCATTGTGTTTAGCTACACGACCTGGATAGTTCTCTTTAAGGACCCTCCTAACCATGACTGCACCATCATCCAACTAATAGCACCACCAAACATAGTGAAAACATAAGCACTAGTGGATCTCCTACTGTTAATGTCACCTGCCTAATCTAAATCCACAAATCCATGAATACAAAGTGAATGTTGAGGTCCTATAGGATAAGCATGATAACATAAGGAATACTTGGAAGTACCCTATAAATATCTAAACACTCTCTTCACTGCATCCCAATATACCCATCTAGGATTAGCCATAAATTGACTAAGGACTCTCACTGCTGGGGAAATGTTTGGTCTAGCACATACCATCACATACATCAAATTGCCAACTGCACTAGCATAAGGAACTCTACTCATATCTTCCATCTTAGAAGGAGACTTTGGACAATCTGCAGTAGATAACTTTGTCCCCATTGTAACAGGAATAGTCAAAGGTCTGCAATCCACCATGCTAAATCTCTCCAATACAGTGTTAACATACTCACTCTAGCCTAACCAAAGTTTTCTATTTGTTCTGCCTCTTTTGATCTCCATCCCCAGAATGTATTGAGATGACCCTAGATTTTTCATCTCAAGTTGTGCTGACAACTAAGACTTCAAATAAAAAATCAAACTTTTACCATTCCCAATGAGTAACATATCATCGACATACAATGCAATAATGAGAATGTGATCATTGTCCAACTTGTAATAAACACAATGATCTTATTTCAATCTTAGAAATCCAATACTCAACACAAAGGCATCAAACTTTTGGTACCACATCCTAGGAGATTGTTTCAAACAATATAGACTTTTTCAACTTGCAAACCAGATTTTCTTTACCCTTCACCACGTAAAGCTCTAGCTGTGACATATAGATTTCCTCTTCCAAGTAACCATGAAGGAATGTTGTCTTCACATCCATCTATTCCACTTCTAGATTATATGTTGCTACAAGAGATAGCAGGAACCAAATAGATGTTAGCTTTGCAACATGAGAAAAAATATCACCATAGTGAATTCCCTCCACCTAAGAATACCCCTTCACAACCAATCTAGTCTTATATTTCTCAACACTGCCATCTACACCAAATTTATTTTTGAACACCCTTTTGCATCCAATAGGTTTTGATCCTTTAGGCAAAGGTACCAAGTCCCAAGTATTATTCTATTCCAAAGAAGCCATCTCCTCTTCTATGGTCTCCTTCTAGGAACCTGCATCTTTCGTACACATACCCTCTTTCATAGTTCGAGGCTCATCAGAGTTAGAAATCAAAGCAAAAATACAACTGGAATCATGCAATGAATAGCCAAACCTATCAGGTTGCTACCTTATCCTCGTGGACCTCCTCAAAGATTGAGGTTGAAGTTCTTGATCTTCTTCTAAACTTTCAGAGCTACTAGAGCTCTCCTCATTATCAGGTCTAATAGATGTTTTTGGTTCAACTTTCTCAGGAGTGGAAGGAAGTTGAACCACATTCTCTTTCTTCTCTTCTTTCTCTAGCTGCAAGACAACAGAAGAAGGATTGAGCTCTCTAAAGATCACACTTCTGCTATATAGAGATCTCTCAACTATTGGATCCCAAAGCTTGTACCCTTTCACACCAATGCCATAACCAATGAAGATACACTTCACAACCTTATTCTCCAATTTAGACCTCTTCTCCTTAGGTACATTTGTATATACCTCACAACCAAATACTTGAATGTATCTCAATGAAGGCTTTTTACCAGACCATACCTCCATAGGTGTCTTATCAATGGGCACTGATGTAGGAGACCTGGTGACCAGGTAACAAGCAGTGGCAATAGCTTCATCCCAAAACTTGTGTTCAAGGCTAGCTCTAATTAGCATACTCTTTGATCTCTCCATCAACGTTCTATTCATCCTCCCTGCAATTCCATTCTTCTGAGGGGTATATGGAGTTGTCTTGTGCCTCTCAATCCCATGTTCTTTACATAACTTGTCAAAATCTACTAAACAAAACTCACCACCATTGTGAGTCCTCAAACACTTAATTTTTCTATCCTTCTAATTCTCTACAACAGCTTTGAACACTTTGAATCTACTAAAGACTTTAGATTTACTTCTAAGGAAATACACCCATGTCCTTCTACTATAATCATCAATGAATGAAACAAAGTAAACAAATTTTAAAATCAAAGGAACATTAACAAGACCAAACACATCAGAATGAATCAAGTCCAACACCTCAGAAGATTTGTGAGTACTAGAATAAAACTAAACATGATTTTGTTTTCCATAAATGCAATGTTCACAGAAATCGAACTCAAGATTATAGTCATTCAGACCCTCAATAAGATTTTTATTTTTCAAGGTCCTCAAACCCTTTTCACCAATGTGACCAAGCCTTTGGTGCCATAACATTGTTTTCTCAGTTGGAAGTTTCATCTCCATAGAATGAGCACACTTAGGTACCCAGAAAGCATGACCATCAAAAGTAGATGCAACAGTCCTCTTTGCTACTAGTTCCAATGGTGAGGATGAAGACTGTGAATCTCTCTTCTTTGAAATAAAGGCACTATTGCACTGAATTGTGATGCATCAAGATAAAATAAAGTGCCAATCCAAACACCCTTAGCCAACACCATAGATCTCTAGTCATCTTGCATCCTCCATTCAAGAAAACAACCTGCACACCCACATCATTCAACTTACTTATAGAAAGGAGGTTTCATTCCAAACTAGGGATATGCAGAACACCATTGATTCCCTTCACTCATCCATCAAGGAATTGAATCAAGACTCTTCCATGGCCACCAATCTTTAGGTGAGAATCATCACCCAAGTACACTTGTCCACCATCGTGTTCTTCATACTTCAAAAACCAACATCGATGCGAGGTCATGTGAAACAATGCACTAGAGTCAATAAGTCACACATCCTTAGATGCATGTGTTTCTAAGGAAGTGACAAGCGCTTCTCCTTCATCTTGAGAGGACTTATCAAAATCTGAATCATAGTTCTTCTTTTTCTTTTTCTCCTTGCACTCCTTACGAAAGTGACTAGGTTTGCCGCAGTTCCAACATAGAGCCTTGGACTTTCTAGGAGACTTAGATCTCCCACGGGATTTGGATCTTCCTTTTTCTTCCTTCTTCTTATCCTTTTCTTTCCCTTCTCTTTAGATCTACCATGAATTGCAAGAGCCTCCTTAGCCAATTCAAAAGACTTTCTTTGCATCTCTTCAGACAACAATGAAGAGACCACTTCATCCATCTTGAAGCTGGTAGTGGTACTCCCAATGGCCATAACAAGGTGATACTATGAATCTGGTAAGGAACATGGTAATGTCATACATAGATCCTCCTCCATCTTCACACCAACAAAGGTCAACTGGGCAACAAGCATATTGAATATGTTCAGGTGATCAGCAACAGATCCTCCATCTTACATCCTTAGAGAATACAATTTATTTCATAGGAATAACTTGTTCACCAAGGATTTAGCCTGATAAACATCTCCAAACTTCTTCCAAAAATCCTTTGCAGTCTTCTCTTTATGGATATTTAGGAGCACTAAATCAACCAAACAAAGTCTTATCAAACCCTTATCTTTTCAATCTTTGAGATCTTGGTCTGCTTGAGACATTTCCATTGGTTTTGTACCAGATATGGCATCCCATAAATCTTGATCTACAAGCATGTCCTCCATTTTGAGTTTCCACAACTTGAAATTACTACCATTAAACTTCTCTATCTTAACAATCCTGGATGTGCTCTCCATCTCTTTCCTGCAATAAAGATTTCAAAAGACTCTGCACAAGCTCCCACTCAAATGAAGATCAGCTCAAAAAACCCTCTACCCAACAACTAGAATCAAAGGTGATCAGGCTATGATACCAACTAAAAGGAAGTAAGATATGTAGAAAATGCTTCCTACACTGATATGCTGAGGAAAGATTTATGCAATTTTTTTCTTTTACAGTTACAGATTAAGATGCACATTATCAGATGAAAGGAAGCTAGGTGTGCAAAAATCACTTCCTACACTAATCTAATGAGGGGAGGAGAGTGCAAATTTAATTTTATCCTTACTATTATAGCAATGTTAAACCTACTAACAAAGATATTACAGCAACACATAAACAAGAAAGAATGATAGAAGAAGAGAGACACAAGATATATGTAGGGGAAACCCTTACAGGGGAAAAACCCCACACTCCCAAACATAGCTCAAATATATTACATAAACAATGAAGGTTACAATACAACACAGAGCCAATTCTCTTGTAGGAGTCTTTGATACTCATATCTGGAGATGATTTGGTAGCATAATAGTACCTGTAAAACCTATAATACATCACCTCCTCAAAGCACATGTTTATATAGAATATACAAGGCAATTTTGGTTGTATCTTGGAATGGGCGTCCAACATGGCCTCATGGCCCAAAACCCATGCCTATGGACACTTGTCCAACCTTGTAGAATGTTCCTAACACTTGTGAGGTCACCCAAGCCCAAAGAGGTCACCTATTCCCAAAATGGGTAATGACAGATGCTTCTATGACTCTTACAACCGTCATAGAATCTATAATAGTTGTCATAACTTACAGCTGTAAGAGAATCTATCATACACATGCCCATGTCCTACTATAATCATAAATGAATGAAATAAAGTAAACAAATTTTAAAATCAAAGGAACATTAACAAGACCAAACACATCAAAATGAATCAAGTCCAACACCTCAAAAGATTTGTGAGAACTAGAATAAAACTAAACACGGTTTTATTTTCCATAAATGCAATGTTCACAAAAATCAAACTCAAGATTACAGTCATTCATACCCTCAACAAGATTTTTATTTTTCAAGGTCCTCAAACCCTGTTCACCAATGTGACCAAGCCTTTGGTGCCATAACATTATTTTCTCAGTCGGAAGTTTCATCTCCATAGAATGAGCACACTTAGGTACCCAGAAAGCATGACCATCAAAAGTAGATGAAACAGTCCTCTTTGCTACTGGTTCCAATGGTGAGGATGAAGACTCTAAATGTCTCTTCAAATAGAGTGCCAATCCAAACACCCTTAGCCAACACCATAGATCCTCTAGTCATCTTGCATCCTCCATTCAAGAAAACAACCTGCACACCCACATCACTTAACTTACTTATAGAAAGGAGGTTCTATGCCAAACCAGGAATATGCAGAACACCATTGATTCCCTTCGCTTGTCCATCAAGGAATTGAATCAAGACTCTTCCACATCCAACAATCTTCAGGTGAGAATCATCACCCAAGTACACCTTTCCACCATTGTGTTCTTCATACTTCGAAAACCAACCTCGATGTGAGGTCATGTGAAAAGATACACTAGAGTCAATAAGTCACACATCCTTAGATGCATGTGTTGCTAAGGTAGTGACAAGTGCTTCTCCTTCATCCTGAGAGGACTTATCAAAATCTAAATCATAGTTCTTTTTCTTTTTCTCCTACTTGCACTCCTTGCAGAAGTGACTAGGTTTGCCGCAGTCCCAACACAGAGGCTTGGACTTTCTAGGAGACTTAGATCTCCCATGGGATTTGGATCTTCCTTTTTCTTCCTTCTTCTTATCCTTTTCTTTCCCTTCTCTTTAGATCTACCATGAACTACAAGAGCCTCCTTAGCTGATTCAAAAGACTTTCTCTACATCTCTTTAAACAACAACGAAGAGACCACTTTATCCATCTTGAAGCTAGTAGTGGTACTCCCAATGGCCATAACAAGGTGATCCCATGAATCTGGTAAGGAACACAGTAATGTCATACATAGATCCTCTTCCATCTTCACACCAACAGAGGTCAACTGGGCAACAAGCATATTGAATATGTTCAGGTGATCAGCGACAAATCCTCCATCTTACATCCTTAGAGAATACAATTTCTTTCGTAGGAATAACTTGTTCACCAGGGATTTAGCCTGATAAACATCTCCAAACTTCTTCCAAAGATCCTTTGCAGTCTTCTCTTCATGGATATTTAGGAGCACTGAATCAATCAAACAGTCTTATCAAACCCTTAGCTTTTCAATCTTTGAGATCCTGGTCTGCTTGAGACATTTCCATTGGTTTTGTACCAGATATGGCATCGCATAAATCTCGATCTACAATCATGTCCTCCATTTTGAGTTTCCACAACTCAAAATTACTACCATTAAACTTCTCTATCTTAAACATCCCAGATGTGCTCACCATCTCTTTCCTACAACAAAGATTTCAAAATACTCTGCACAAGCTCCCACTCAAATGAAGATCAGCTCAAAAAACCCTCTACCCAACAACTAGAGCCAAAGGTGATCAGGCTATGATACCAACTGAAAGGAAGGAAGATATGTAGAAAATGCTTCCTACACTAATCTACTGAGGAAAGATTTATGCAAATTTTAACTTTTTCAGTTACAAATTAAGATACACATTATCATATGAAAGGAAGCTAGGTGTGCAGAAATCGCTTCTGACACTAATCTAATGAGGGGAGGAGAGTGCAAATTTAATTTTATCCTTACTATTACAGCAATGTTAAACCCACTAATAGAGATATTGCAACAACACATAAATAAGAAAGTATGACAGAAGAAGAGAAACACAAGATATACGTGGTGAATACCCTTACAGGTGAAAAACCATACTCTAAAACATAGCTTAAACGTATTACGTAAACAATGAAGGTTACAATACAAAACAAAGCCAATGCTCTTGTAGGAGTCTTTGACACTCGTATCTGGAGATGATCTGAAGCATAACAGTACCTATAAAACCTGTAATACATCACCTCCTCAAAGCACCTGTTTATATAGAATATACAAGGCAATTTTGGCTGTATCTTGGAATGGGCATCCAACATGGCCTCATGGCCCAAAACCCATGCCTATGGACACTTGTCCAACCTTGTAGAATGTTCCTGACACTTGTCAGGTCACTCCATCCCAAAGAGGTCACCTATTCCCAAAATGGGTAATGACAATTACTTCTACGACTCTTACAACCGTCATAGAATCTGTCATAGTTGTCATAACTTACAACTGTGTATGGGGAAAATTGACTATGTTTAAATGATAAACACAAACAAATCAAAAGCCCATAACATAAAGAAAACTAATCTAAATAAAATCCATTACCAATAAATCAATGAAATATGAAAGCTTTTACCGAAATTTGTATTGTTCCCTTTGTTTGAATGTGGATTGCTCAATAATGTTGTGAAACCATGTTTGCAACAAGCAAGTAAAATGTTCAAAGTGCTCAAAGATCAATGTTAAAAGATCGTAAAGTTACTTAATCGATGCGATGTATGCTCAAAGCATTGTAAAGGATGCCTGAGAATAAGTGATCGAAGAGGATTTGTGAAGGATATGAGGGGGGTTTATATAGGTTTCAATAGAGATCAATCAATGGTCCAGATAATTCAAAAGAATTAATGGAGGATATAAATCAAATAACCATGATGAATGTGCACACAACATGTGTCAATCCATAAGGATATTTTTATTAAGATGTGATGAAAACAAGATTCATTGAATAGATAACTCAACTTGTAATTTTGCCTTTTTTAGAGTTCTAAAAATAAAACTGATTGTGCACATGAGTTAACAAAATATTTTAAGAGGAATTGGAAAGATAACTGAAATTAAATAAATACATTTATTTAATTGTTTGTGCATGATTGAGGAACAGGAGATTATAAATAAAATATTTGATTTTATCTATTTTTAGGGGAAAAAGAAAAAATAAATAAATAAATTTATTTAATTGTTTGTGCAAGATTAGAGGAATATGAAGATTATAAATAAAATACTTTATTTTATTTATTTTTAGAGTATTGAGATAATTTAAATAAATTTGCATAATTTATTTAAATTTAGAATAACAAGTGATTTTAATTAAATAATATAAATTATTTAATTGTAGATAAGATAGAATTGGATGAGTTAATTAAATAATTTATTTATTTAATTAATGTGGATTTGAATTTTGAAAAAGGATGATGAGTTAATTAAATAATAAACATTATTTAATTTTGGAAGAATAAGTTTGATTTAATGAAAATTAATTAAATAAAGAAGATTTGTTTAATTAATGTTGAAAGTATGTGATTTAGAAGAAATAGATGAAATTAATTAAATAATTAGATTATTTAATTAACGTTGAATGCAGGTGATTAGACAGATTAGACGAAATGCAAGTGATGTGATGACTTGGTCATTTTTGGGTGTCTACATTTTGCCCCTCTTTGATGCAATGCAGTTTACAGCGTTGTGTCAAAAAAAATGATTGTTGAAGACATGATACAATTTTTTATGCCCCCATGTAGGTAGTTGCCCCAACGTATGCCCCCTCGAGTGGGAAGACAAGGAAGCGATAGGAGAATTGGGTTGACACTCAACTAGAAGATTATGTTGGAGATAGGCTAGGTTAGATAGAAGAAAGGAGACAGAAGAAAACATGAGAGAAAGACTGTTGATCGATATTTGCTTGAAAACTACATAAGGCCATGGGTAAATGGATGGGTAAATGAATGAGCTTGTTGCATTAGTTTCCACAATTGTTTATAAAGAGCAATCCTTGTTTTTTATATAGCACATGGATAGTTTGGCACCAAGGTATAAAAGACCAAGGTGCTGTAATATTCGAGTGCATGGATGTTGACTCTGCAAGCAAGCGGTTTGAACTTAGATCCCTTAGACATAATATGACCTTGTTATACATGTGAATGAGCGATAGTCTTGAACATAAAATAAACTTCGATACATGTAAATGCAAGAAGAATATTAAATATGTAAGATGCTAGGTCGTAACAAATACAAGATAAATATGCTGCTAAGAAAGATGCTAAAGATCATTCCTCAAACATGGCACACAAAAGCAATGACTATGCCCCCAATCCGTACTACATCGTAACATACCAAGATTATAGATAAATCAAGGTAGCCTTGAATAGGTAATGGATAAAGGAACAAAAGATAAACCAAAAAGCAAATTGACTAACTTACAAAGTAAACATACAGCCAACATATTCTCTTGCCAAAGAGGTTGCTCAGATAGATTGGATAGGAAAGATAACAGCCTTATCGTAGGAGTGATGTGTCCATTAAAGGGGGCTATCTACCTAAAAAAGACAATGTCACGCTGCAAGAAATGCTAAATGTCGCAGGAGACGCGTGTGTTGGTCTCGACAATGGAACATTCTACAGAAGACAAGCCTATGGATCTGGTGCTTTGATTAAACTGGATTTAGCTGATGTTGGCAATCGGAATAGTAGGACGATAGATGACTCTAGAAGAAAGTTGCTTTGCTTTAGGTTTGTTAAGGACTTTTTCTTTGAAAGGATGCACTTTTTTATTGTTTTGTTGCTTGAGTTAGTCAAGTCGAGGTGAACGGATTTTGATAAATGGAAGACTAGAAAGATGGAGTGTCAACGGATTGAGATGGGTGAAGAATGATGAATCGTCTGTGCCTAAGTACTGGATACTTCCTTCGTATTCTAGAATGCCTACATACCCTGTAACCATAGGATCAAGGCACATTACAAGGAAATATGAAAAACGATAATATGTAGTTCTGGATAGAGTGATGAGTGGGTCAAGGTGAAAGGGGTAGATCTTATGTACCTGAGTACTGGAAACTTCCTTCATATTCCAGACTGCCTACAAAGAAGACATAGAAAGCTTTGACCTAGGGCAAGATAGTGATAACTTCTGACACAGATCAAGACGTGGGATGACGATGGTGGACATTGACAAATTTCTAAGTTATACTAGATAGGGAGATGGAAATGCAAACAAGGCCAATGGTTTTATTATGTATGGATGGGTAAACCTTGTTCTGAAATCAACATGGAATGAATAGGACCTAATAGATGATGGATGCTAACTCTACACATAGCACCTATTTGCCAAGTTTTCATTATGGTACTTATCCAAGGTGCCTGTTTGCCAGGTTTTCACCAGAGGACAGATTATTTTGTTTTTGTTATTTTTATTGTTTTTTTTTTGGAATACTCTGAGGATCAGGCATAGAACTTCTTAAGATGAACACTGTTAAGTGGCTCATCCAGAGGAATGCCGTCAAGTGTAGCTAAAGTATAAGCTCCTGATCCATATGTTGCTATGACAATAAAGGGACCTAACCAGTTAGGCTCAAACTTGCCTTTCTTTACTCGTTCTGCTTGATTCCTCTGATTCTCTTTGAGTACAAGATCACCAATTTGGAACTATCTTTCTTTGATCTTTTTGTTGTAATTACGCCAAAGGCAGTTTTGATAGACATGGAGATGATTAAGCACAGCTAGGTACCTTTCATCTAGTAGTTCTAGCTCATCTAATCTAGAATTGCAATATTCTTCTCCACCGATCAGGTTTTGCATGGATACTCTAAGGGATGGGTTCTTGACCTCTATAGGTAGGATGGCTTCAGAGCCATAGACCAAGGCATAAGGTGTGGCACTAGTTGGTGTTCTGATACTAGTGTAGTAGGCCCATAGGGCGGGATTGAGCTGCCAGTGCCAATCTCGACTAGCTTCATTAACCGTTTTCTTGAGGATTTTGAGAATGGTTTTATTGGAAGCCTTAGCTTGGCCGTTACTCTATAGATATAGGGAGTTGAAAAGTAATGTTGGATATTGTATTGTGTGCATAAGGTACAGACATCTTGGTTCTTAAATGGTCTCCCATTATCAGTGACAATGGCTTGGGGAATACCATACCGGCAAATGACGTAGTTAAGGATAAACTTGGCTATTTGCTTATCAGTGATATAGGCCATGGGAATGGCTTCAACCCACTTCGTGAAGTACTCAGTGGTGGTAATAATGAATTTATGGCCATTGGATGAGGATGGGTGGATTTGTCCTACAAGGTCGAGACCCCATTGAGAAAAAAGCCATGGAGTTGTCACAGGTTGTAATTTATGCGCTGGTGCGTGAATCAAATCTCCATGCTGCTGGCATTGTAGACACTTCTTAGCAAACTGTAAAGCATCATGCTCTATTGTAGGCCAGTAATAACCTATTCTAAGTATCTTCTTAGTGAGATTAGGACTGGTAGAATGTGCACCACAGACACCTTCATGTATGTCTCGTAAGGTAGCTTCGGCTTCTTCCACGTTAAGACATCATAAAAGGATACCATCAAGACTCTGGTGATATAGTGTATCACCTAGAATGGTGTAATAGGAGGATCAACAAATAAAGGTTTTGCATTGGATTGATGATAGTTCAGAGGGGAAGGTATTATTTTTAAGGTATTCATAGATATCTTCGTACCATGGGGAATTGGGACCAACAAGTTCGAACATGATTTCAGTAACTGGAACATAGACAGCTGGTATCAACAACTGGTTGATCAAGAATTCACATTTCTATGTATTAGCAGGCATGTCTATAAGTGACCCCATAGAAGCCATAGAATCTGCAGCTTTATTATGCTCTCTTGGAATTTGCTCAAATGTGATGCTAGAGAAGTGTGGTTTGTAGGAATCCACTAGTTGCTTGTAGGGGACCAACTTTTCATCCTTTGTTTGGTACTCATCTATGACTTGTCGAATGACTAGTTGTGAGTCTCCATATACCTGTAATTCTGTGATGTCCCATTGAACTGTTGTATTGAGACCTATGAGGAGTGCTTCATACTCGACAATGTTGTTGGTGCAAGGGAATGCAAGCCGATATGACTTTGGAATATAGTCATTTTGAGGTGTGATAAATAATATGTCGACCCCTAATCCATGTTGTGTAGGAACCATCAAAGTACAACTTCCACATTATTGAGTTGGAAAGAGTGAAGAGATTCTCGTCTGAAAAGTCTGCTACCATAGGGTGTGCATCTGTCATGGGTGCTTCTGCTAGTTGATCTTCTAGGGCTTGTCCCTTGATTGCTTTACGATCCATATACTCAATGTTGAACTCACTAAGGATCATGACCCATTTAGCTAGTCTACCTATGAGAGTTGCTTTCGCTAGTAGATACTTCAATGGATCAATTTTTTCTATAAGATTTGTGTATTGGTTTAGCATGTAATGCCACAACTTTTGGGAAGCGAACACTACTGCTAAACAAGCTCTTTCCATTGGTGAAAAATTGAGTTCATATCCCACCAAGGTTCAACTGATATAATAAATTGCATGCTCTTTTCCTGATTCATCATTTTGTGCTAGAAGAGCCCCGAGGGCTAAAGTTGTAGTTGAGATGTATAATATCAAAGGTTTATCGGCCACTGGTGGTACTAAGACAAGAGGTATAGCTAGATACTCTATGAGATAATCAAATACTACTTGACATTTATCAACCCATCAAAATGAGACATCGTTTCAGAGCAAGTGTTGAAATGGTTGACATTTATCTGCTAGCTGTGAGATGAAATGCCTAATGGATTGTAATGCAGATGCGCCCATTGGGTTTAGACACAGGTACAATGTTTGAGACCCAATCTGAATAGTCAATAGGTCAGATGAACTTTGCATCTAACAACTTCTGTATTTCTACTTTTACCAAGAGAGCTATCTATGGGTGCATCTTCCTCAGCTTTTGCTTGACTAGTTTCACTTTTGGATCAACTGTGAGATACTGAACCACTAGCTTAGGGTCTAAACCTGGCATATCAGCATAGGTCCATGCAAAGTTGATGGTTCTCTATAAGAAGAATTTGTTAAGATTCTTGTGCTCTATTTCTGATAATGATGCTGCCAGGAATGTGGTCTTTGGATTTTGCACTGTGCCAAGGTTTATCTCTGTAGAATCTTCCACTAGGAGAGCTGACTTCTCTTGAGACTTAGATGGTAGGGGAAGGTCAAATCCTCCATCCTTAGGTGCCACAATTAGGTTTTCACCTTTGGATACATCCTTTGTTTTTACTATTTTGTGATCGGGAGGTGCCACGGTGTGGTTTTCCCCTAGAGATCTTTCTTTATTTTTACTTTTGCGACTGGAGGATTTGGCATTCTCACCAAAATAAGTTGTTGTCTCTAGTTCCATTACAAAACCTACTTTATGATTGCCTACAGGGATACCCTCCTGAAGTCCCATGAACTCAGCTATAGCTTTGTCATTCTAAAATACATCTATAATGGGGGACCCTTGTTGGTCCCAATTGATAAGTTCAGGGTAGACAAGTGTTACTTTCTGGGTGTTTGTGGTGGATGTTAGGGATACAGAGGATAGCATAAATACTGAGTATTCTGTAAATAGGTCAGTCATATGGAGGGAAAATTCATTGATGGTATCCTCATTAGACGTCGAATCTGTGAGAGAAGTTTCAGCCACCTTGTTGAGGATACCCTCGATGTCCAAGGCACACGGTACCTTTCTACCAAATCCTGACCCCTTCTTGTTTAGTTTCTTTGTCACACTAATGGGCTCCATTGTTCCTTGATTTTGTTTCCCAAGGACACCTTTGCCTTTATAGCCCATGTTTTTGACTATCCTTAAGCCATTGTCATATTACTTGACTGGTATTGTGACCGGTTCTTTCTCCTTATAGAGCCAAGAAGAAATGTCCTCAATAGTTTCCCCTTCCAATAATTTTCCCTATTGGAATTGGGTTAACGATTTTGGGGGAGGAATAGCTACTTTTTTAGTTGCCTTGGCAATGGGCGGTTGGCCATAAGATTTAGGGGACAAAGGCATTTGCCTTACACAACAAGATTTTGAGATATCATAAGTTCCAAAGCCTATATCACAAATGTGAGCTTTGATTTCAGGAAGAGGATTAGGTTCACTTGTAGAGGCTTGCGTTAGATTTTTAGGATCGACATATAGTGGGGATTCAAGGGCTTTGTTATTTTGAGGCACTTGGTTACAATTCTTATAACTGCCTTGCAAGACACGGCAAAATTCAAAAGGATTGGGGTCTCCTGGGATAGTGATCTTCATACCATTGTATGGGTACTTTAGAGACTGATAGTACGTGGAGGGAATAGATTTCATTGCATGGATCCATGTGTGGCCTAGGATAATGTTGTATGGAAGCTCAATATCAAGAACTTGACACCTAGTTTTAAGCATGATGAGGCTCAGTTGTATAGGCAAGTGGATGACACCTTTTGAGCGGCACTCAACATCATCATATCCCTTGATTGTAATACTTTGATTAGTGTTGACATGATCCTCAGAGTATCCCAATTTCTTAAGTAACTTTAAAGAATAGATGTTGAGAAAAGCACCACCATCTATGAGTATGCATTTGATTTTGCGCTTATGGATGAGAACCTCAATATGAAGGGCATCATTGTGACACGGATCATGGGATGGGAGGTCTTTCTCAGAGAAGACCACATTGTAGGGTGAAGCAATGTTACCTACTATAGCTTAAAAATCCACGACCGCTATGTTGTTAGGAATCGAAGACTCTTGGAGGGCTTTTTCTAGCACCACTTTATGTGCGGGTGACAACCAAAGAAGGTCCAAGATAGAGATCTATGCTAACGTTTTCCCTAGATGTTTGACAAGATTATAATTAGATTGAGTTGGGAGACTGGGTGTAGGACCACGAATGGTGACACGACCATGACGAGTTGTAACAACACAATTTGTAGATTTGCCTTTGATTGTGAGGGTAGACACTTGACTCTCTTCAAAATGACCCACAATGAAGTCAAAGGAAGTGGAAGAATGATTAACACCTTTACCTTTATCCAGAGGAGGCAAACCATGGTGAGGGAATGGTTCCTTGTACATGTTGAGGTCTTTGTTCATGTGTTGAGCTGGTGGTTCATCTTCAAAAGAGATTTGGTTGCCTTCGATGAGATTTTAGATTAGGTGCTTGAGTTTCATGCACGATGCGGTTTTGTGCCCTTTGCTCCTATGGAATTCACAGTATTCATTGTCTCTATACCATGTAGTTTTGTAAATAGGTTCGCCATATGGGGGACCATCAGGTAAGGTGATGAGGCCTTTGTGTAAAAGCTTCTATAGGACCGATTCGATGGGCTCTCCCAAGGGAGTGAATTGACGCCGCAGAGGGTAACCTTGTTGAGGCTTCTCTTGTTGTCGTTGTTGTTGGTTTTGATATGGTTACCTTTGTTGTTGTTGTTGTTGAGGTTGACTTGGTTTGGAAAGTTGAAGCGGTGTTTGCAATGTTTGGACATGTTTAGAATCGACCACCCCATCGTTGACCACATTTTTGTTTTTGTTCCAATATTTAGGTTTATCATTTGTTTGTTGTTGAGGAGCATTGTCTTTATTTTCTTTGAAGATTTTGACCACACCCTTAGCAATGAGGGCCTTTTCGATGTTGATTCCCTTGTATGTGATTTCATCAAAGGTTCTAGGACTAAGAATTTGCAAATGAAAACCTAACTCTTGGTTGAGGTTCTACACAAATATGCTAACAAGCTATTTTTCAGGTATCTTGAATGGGAATTTGCTAGCCATTTGCCTCCATCCCTGAAGGAATGAAATGAAAGTTTCACCATTTTTCTATTTGTTGTTGCATAGATCAGTCATGGAGATCTCATGCTCTGCATTGTAGGAGAAATGGGTGGCAAATTTCTCTACCAGTTCATTAAAAGACTTGATTCCCATGGGTAAGTGGGAGAACCATTCTATAGCTTGACCTCCCAGACTGTGAGGAAAGAGACGCATCGGATATGTGTCGTTGTATGAGACCTTGAAGCAAGCAAGATAGAATTCCCTGGGATGGTCTTTCGGGTCACCTTTTCCTTTGTATTTATCAAATTTGGGAATAGTGAAATTTTGAGGAAAAGGGATCATGGGTAATGACCGATCAAAAGGATAAGGACACACTTCTTCTAAAGAGAAGGTCTTCTTGGTGTGGCCAAATGTAAGATCAGATAGCTATTGTTGAACTTCCATGATTTTTAGCTCCATGGTCGTGGGAGGGATTGGAAACATCTCCTATTGTCCTAGAAGTGGTTGTTGATGCCCATACGGAAGATTGTAGTGTAAGCCATGGGTATTGGTATTATAAGGGTCATATGATTGGTTGGGGACGTATGCATTGTATGTTGGATTGAGATTGGGTTGGAATTGGATGCTTTGATTTGGAAGAGGTGGGGGTGGCGCTAGGCAAGAATGTAGGCTTTGTGACAATTGAAGCAAAGAGTGTGGTGAGGGAAAGCTGAAGTTTGGGTTAGGTTGCGATTGCAGCACATAGCTTTGGGAAACTTAATGTTGGGAATGTTGAGGGTGGATAGGTAAGGTGTTGAAAAGGTTTAGCGTTGATGATCATAGTGGAGGGGGAATGTAGGTAGATGTGTTTTGCAATGGTTGGGGTTGATTGAGGATGAGCGTGGAAGAATGTTGTGGTTGTGGTTGCATGACCCTGGTTGGTTGAGGGATACGAAGGTTTGATGATGTGGGGGGTGGTGCTTGTTGAGACCCTTGTTGCATGGTGACGTAGTTGTTCCCCAAATTGTAATTTGGTGGGAAACCTACTCGTGATGGGGTAACCAATATTCTACTTGCGATTGGTGTGGACACTTTAGGAGTTTGTTGTATGTTTGATCGAGCTATGGTGGTTTGTTTAGCTAGCTCTGCTTGACATTGAAGAGTCTCCTGTTGGTGTTTGTAGATTTCCATAGGAGTCAGAAGCGATGATACGGCCCTTTTTCCTATTGGGTTTTGATAAAGGGGATTCTCATATTGGGTAGTCATCCTTCCCTACAAGCTTTGTTCAGGTAAGGGTGTGGTCACTGTTGACATAGTTTGGACTGTTGTTATGGTGTCTTAGGTGTTGCTTGGCTCGCTAAGCGTGGATAGATCAAAACCTTTGGGTAGTTTGGCTCCTTGCTCTGCTAGAAAGCGAAAGAAATGATCTTGGTTCTCACTAAGGATTTTGTCAAAGGTAGCCACAGCTCTAGGATCTTGTATGAATTCATCAAGATCTTGCCCATCTTCTTGAGAGGATTGACCTATTTCACAGTGTCGCTCTTCTTGAGATGGGGCTTGATCTGCGGTATAACCTTGTGGAACAAAATCTAGAGGCATGCCAGTGGTGTAGTGAGGTGTACTTACCAAAGGGACCCTTCCTTCCTGAGATCGGACTGGATTGACAGTATAACCTTGTGGGACACAATCTGGAGGCATGTCGGTGGTATAGTGAGGTGTACTTACCAAAGGGGTTCTACCTTATTGTGGATTGCTTGGTTGATCAAGGTGCGGCATGTTTGGAGAGTTGGTTGATCTTTCCGTGGGTGTCCTAGGAGTAACTTTGGGAGTAATGTTGAGTCAGCCTGATTGCAGTGTATGAGGAGGTGATTTGTGCTTCCTAGGGACAACTTGCTTGGACTTCATAGTTTGCTAGAGCCTAGTGGTTACCATGGAATACACTAGGACAAAAGGAAATGCTGGTATTCTGCTTGTGTTTCGAAAAAGACAAACCCTAATGCACAATTTATTGGACCTGTTAGGTCTCAAAAATGCAAGTTACTAATCCTAAGAGGATGCCAGGCTCTATATTTGGATTTGTAACGTTTTTGAACTAACTTGACGAAATCAACCTTCAAGGTTTGATGATTTCCTACACTTTAGGTCCTGCTACACCTAGGTGGGTGAACCTTGAAATATTAAAGCAGTCTGAGTGTGGATGAATGGACTAACTAGGTCTATCTACAATGGCATAGGATGTAGGATAGATGACAAAGCTGACTAATTAATTCTATGTGTAATGTTTAATAGGTGATTGGCAGGAATTGTATAAGCAATATCAAAAAAGGTTTTAATGAGTTGAATGAGACCAGTGCCTTGTTGGGTAACAGAGTCAACTTGAAGGACTAAGACCAGTAGTTTCTAAATGGTAATAATTCTAGATATTTGGCACAGTTCTGGTTTATAGCTTGTATAAACATGCAAGTAAATGACTGACAGACTCTTCTTGATAATCCAACCAAATAAAATCAGATATCTTTATAATTCACCAGAAGGTACTTTAATCCTTACTTGAAGGAACCAAATGAAATGAAAAGACAAGATTACAGATAATATTTTGCTGGAGACAGTGTGTCAATCCTAATTATATGGCTCTACTTAGTAATCCCAACTTACTACTTCCAGGTTACTGTGAATAAATCAGAAGGGTTTAATTCCTTAGGATGGACACCAACCGAATTGATCACACAGATACAGCGAATGTGTATTGACAGATTAAATATATACTTGATATTTTAATCTGAATAACAGGGAAATGCAGAAATGGAGACAGCCACACAACTGAATAATTTCAACAAATAACTGATACCCAAATGGAAATACTGAATCAGAGAACTTCAAATTTCTTCTTCAAAATAAAATATGCAACATGATCATTCTGGAATATTATGTATATGTATATCTAAAATATCTTCTACTGCTGATCTATTTTTCAGCATAGATTGTTTGAACTTATATAGACATTTTCATGAAGAGATACGACTCTTCAATAAGTCTCTTGGGATTTTAACCAATACAAACAATAATTACATAATCTTAGTTAGGCTCTGTTTAGCCATAAATAGACTTTTGTTATATGATCCAAGTACTCCTACGCACGGTGAGAATCAGTAAGCTCGACTGCACTCCTGGTGATTATACCGAGGGTGACCATTTCCTCCAGTTGCTTGCAAACTTCTGTAGATACAGAGGCTTTATCTTTTAGGGCTCCTGTGGCTTTGTGTAATATAACTTGACAATCAATAGTCCACTCTTCTTTGCTCTTTATCTCTCCATTATCTTTGAATATCCTGGGCACCCCTGCGTCTGATGCATCAGTCCCTTCCTTAGCATCAGCTTTGAGTTTATCATAATAATTCTGGTACCTTTTGAGCAATGCTCTTGCATCAGAGATATCTGTGCTATCAGTGGTACCTCTGTTTTGCAACTCGATCACCTTTTCTTGTATCCTCTGATCAAGCCTCTCATGTTCTTTGACTGCTTTATGATTTTCCGAGTAGTTATCCCAAAACTGGTTTAACCACCGTACCATGTTTGCATACCTGCTCTGCAGTACTGTAACAAATGCATCTATTTGAATTTGTTTGGCTTGATCATGGGATATCTCTTGACTACTTTGTGAGCTCTCACCTTGAGTTATTCTCTTCGTAGATTGCCCAAAGGTGCTCTTAACAGCGTCCTTCAAGTAGTCATTCTCCTTTGTTAATCTTTCACAATTCAGCTTATAAGCATCTCTTTCCTTGATTAACATCTGAGCTTGTGCTTTATTCAATTTTGCAACATTGATACCAATGTCTGCAGTAATTATGGGGTCAGTCTCACCTGCTCTAAAAGTCATAACATGGCCAAAAGTTTTTTCAGTGTCTATGATGGCCGTCTTCTTATGGGGAGGATACAATGCCCATATCATTAAAGAATTTTCATCATTATTGTATCTCGTTCCCATATAGACTTCATTAACTCCTTCTGGAGTAAGCTTATACTTATCATCAGCATTATTCAAAAAACTATCAAAAACCAGAGCAGAATTTAAATCCAAGCCGGGAAAAATCATAACCCCCGCATCTTTAAGCAGCTGTCTGCCTCTGCTTGGTGTCATATCCTGCATTTCCTTGTCCACTGTCTCCTTTAACATCTCTAATAACTGTTTTTCATTGTCAGCAGAAACATTATCTACTGACTCTCTAATTTCCTTTCCCTTGTATTTATACAGGAATGATTTAAATTCCTTTGAATGAATGAATGTATCATCTGACACAAAAGAATCATAAGCCTTTTGGCGTGGATCTTCATCAGCAGACCCCTCCTCATCATGTATCACAACTGGAGGCTGATATTGTTGCATTTTTCTTTTAGACATTTCTATTGTCTTATCTTGTGGCTGTTCAGTCAATTCTTCCTCTTCAGAGGATACCACTTCAACTTCTGCCAACTGCTTTTTCTTTTCATTCAAATCTCTGTTATATTTCTCCACCACCAAATCGACTTCAGCCTCTTCCAAATTTCTAATGACATCATCATGTGGATAATGTATGTGCATGTACCCACTGAGATTTTGTTTTCTTCTTGCATAGTCAATGAAACCCTCAGGGTCAAACCCTTTCCTCACCTCAGCAGTCACCATGTTATAATGCATTAGTTTATCCAAAATGAGATTGTACCCTTCTTTTGAAACCACAGTAAAATCTCCAAAACACAATGTACTAGGCATGAATGATTGTTTATCATGCGAACTTAGATGCATGACATTGGAACAATGCATTTGCCTAATTATTTCCAGATATGCAATCCTGTCAGGGACAGTTTTAGGCAATATAAAGGGAGCATCCTCAAAACCATACACTCTGATCATAGTAGCATCCTCAAAACAATACCAGTCTCCCCAATTATGAGTGACAGCAGGGGGGCCACCAAAATCTTTTGGTCTGAGGAATCTTTTTATTTCATCTGAAATTGAATATTCACAGGGGTGGTTGAAATACCTATACAGCACTTTAACACAATGCTCTTCAAATTGAGCATAGCTGGAGTTAGCATACCTGCTATCCCAGATTCTGGTCCACATTTGTACAGGTATCTTCTCCCCTTTCTTACCTGCAGCAACAACTTGAAGCTCATTTGGCCACAATCCTACTTCCTGGCCGTAGTATAAGACCATATGCATGAGCATCGAGTAATGCTCAAAAGAGCATGCTGGAGCATTGTTTTTCATTGCAGATAGACCAGAGTCTATTCTAGTAGCAACATAGGAGGCATAATCAAACTGTCTGGCATTGTGACATCGAATATCAGAGGTTATGACCATTAGAGGAATAGCCATGAACTCAGGGACCTCTGAGCCAAGGACTTGGCCTACAGAATAGTAAGTATATTGAATGTATGGTTCAAAAATGGATACATGAAAGGGAGGGCCATCATTCTCAGTCAAGGGTATCACTTCTCCTTCAATCCTGGGTCTATGAATGGGTAACCTCCATCCATTGTAGGTTGTATCCATTCTCCAGTATTCTTTATCCAAATCTTCATAAACAACAGGGACAGTGCACAAATCATCCAAATCATACACCTCACAAATAGCATTTTTTGATAGGTGTACAATTGGTTCTCCCTGAGGGTTACAGATAGCTTTCAGGCCTGAATTGTAATGCCTGGCTAACAGTTGCAGGAGTTCTACATTCAAGAATACATTAGGTACAACCAGTTTGCCTAAATTCATGTGCCATGGGTTTGACACAGGGGCATTTCTAAATCTTCTGTTGTAGTGAAACCTGAAGAGTTCATATCCCCTAATTGGGGTCCAAATATCTCCCAGGCGCTTATGTTTATCTTCCAATTTTTCTACTTCTGCCCTGAGTTGGGCAGACCTCCTGGCCTTGGGAGCTGACCCAGGCAACTGATCAATCAAATCCTGATTTAGTTTCCTGTCTTTCACTTTTTCTTCAGGGGTTTGATCAGTTTTTTGCTTCTTTGGTTTACTGGTTTCCCCTTGTGATTTTCTTCCTTTTCCTTTCCCCGAAGTTTCCATTTTTTGAAAAAATTTGGCAGGAAATTCAAATACAGGTAATATAGTGGTTTGTGTATGTGTACCTGTCGCTCGATGGCTGGAATTGGAAGCCTCTGCTTTTGCCCTGAGAATTCTTCTGTATTCTACTCTCGGACGGTTTTTTGCAATTATAATGATCGTATGAACTTTGTAGCCGTTTTGTATTAATTATCTGATCAATTCAATGTTCATCGCTGTGAAGTGTCACATCGCCATAACTCTTCCTATCGGCGTGCTTTTTGAAATGTCTGGACGACCTCAACCCTTTTTTATGGCGCGGACGGTCAATCGGCGTGACCCCTCAATTGTATCCCCGATGCCATGTAGTATCATATTTCAAATGGGTGTGACCATCGGCATGATTTCCTTCATCGCCAAGGGTTTTAGATCTCTCCGCGATATGGCAAGTCCTACCGATATACTTTGCTTATCGGGAAGATTGAGACCATCGGGATACTAAAATTATGTCTCCCCGATCTTTATTGTCTTACCGATAGTCTGTTTATGTATGAACTTTTATCTTTATCGGAATGACATTCTCTATCGGGATAGCTTTCTCAAGATATCCCGATCCAAATCATCTCCCCGATGCCCTTTATCACATCCTTCATCAGGCAAAGCTTAGTAAAGTGTCACCGATATCTTTTAATCGCCGTGACTTATGAATCGGCAAGACTTGCTTCTTTTGTTCCGATATGTCAAGCTATTCCGATGAAGATGCATCGCTGTGAGTCTTGCCGATAACTTTCTTATCGCCAGGACTTTTGATCGTCGGAGACTCACTTGTTTTCTATTCCGATGGTTCATTTCTCACCGATGACTATTGCTTTGTTACCCTCGCGTGCTGTTCGGTGAAACTCTTGCCGAAAGTGCTTCATCGGTATGATATATACCGTCGGGGCAACTTCTAAAAGATCATCCAATAGATATTTGTCATACCGATCGGCATGACCACTTGCCTTTCTTGCCGATGTAAAGTCATCGGTGTTGCTTACTCCATCGGTGAGCTCCATGATTCTTCTTCCGATCTCTATTTTCACGCCGATGGTTGTTTTCAAACAATTCCTTGTGTATCGGTGTAAGCCACACGACCTTATGCCGATGGATTGATTTTGATGATTTTTGACACTGTTCATCCCTAGACATTTTATGAGATACAAAAATTTTATATTGTGGTCCTTTTGGGATATTCCTTTAGGGTTTATTCAAATATGATGGAATAAGGGAATAGTAAAATTTTGAAAATTTTACTGTGCTAACAGGACCAAAGGCACTATACTGTTTGACCAGAGGCGCAGGACTGTGCAACCAAAAGCGTGCTATTGTAAAACCCAAGGCGATGGACTGAGCTACCAAAGGTGAGGTACTGCAATACCAAAGGCAAGCTACGGTGACCAAAAGCGAGCTACTATTATACCAAAGGCACTGAAGTAGGGTTTCTAGAGGCAAGGTATTGTTATACCAAAGGTGAGATACTGTACTACCAAAGGTGAGCTGCTATAATACCAGAGGTGCTAAAGTAGTGTCTAATGCTTTAAAAAGGCAAAATTTGATAGATTTGGTTTTGGTTCTGATTGGATTTACTTTGGCAAGAGAAAACATAGCAAACAAAGTTTGGCAAAAAAAACTGACACAACAGATAGTATATGTTCAAGACTCACAAAAAAGCCCAATGTTTCCACAGCTATAAGACAATTGCAAACAAATATCAAGCACTTTTTATCCCTAGAGACAAGGCTTCATTGCAGTAGATCAGCTCACAACTTAATACTCCGTCGATAAAAATGTCATTCCATAAAGGTGTTGGACATTTTGTATCTTTGCGAGAGATGATAGGTAGGGATATCTCACCCTCACCTTGGAAAGCTCAAGTAGGTCACAAGAGCTTTACTGCCAAGGGAATACTATCTCTTCTTAAGGGAGCCAATGGTGAGTGTCTTAAGGGCTTAAATTGATTCCCCTTGCACTGATGATTACCACAATGTTCGAAGGTAGATCAAGTAGTCACTATCTAGAATGGTTCTTAGTAACTTTGAGGAACCAACGCCTTATGAGCAATGCAACAAGATACTAAAAGCTTTAACCAATCCTACTACGAGTATCAAACACTTAGCTCGATATGAAAATCATTTCCACAAAGAGCTAGTACACCTCTTTTCAGTTTGGCACCACAAGGTAAGGCTGACGTCGGTTAGGACTTGGCTTTCGCCTTATCCCTCTTATATAGTGGTTCAAAGGAAAACTCCACTTAGGGTCATCCCTTTTGGATGAAGCGTGATCCAAAAGCAGGCCCTTCTAAAGGAATAACTAAAATGTAAGAGCAAGCACTTCAAACAAAGGTTCAATTGTCCCGTTATAAAAAATAAGGTGCAACTAGATTAGGCACACACACGATTGTAGTTGTCAGTTGTCCCTTATGAAATTGAAGTGTTTAGCATTCATGTCCATTGTCCCTTAGAAAATTGAGGTGTTTTCACATACATGTCCATTTCCCTTAAGATAGCAATATGTTCCTAAGACTTAGATTTGTACAAAAAAGATGTTTGTTCAATTGTCCCTTAAGAAGGCAATATGTTTCTAAGACTTAGTGTAATGAATCAAGATATCTTCAATGCTCGTCCTGCATGAACATGTTAGAGAAACCTATTGGCTCTATGTGAGTGATAAGAAGCTGCAACAGGTCAATTAGTTCCACAAAAACTCACAAGTTAGCAAAAAAATATATCAATTTGACCAAAAGTGAGTTTCTGTCTTACCAAAAGCGATCTACTGTGATACCAATTGTGCTAAACTATGTTGCCAGAAGCGCGATGATCCAAACTGGAAGTGATTCACTATTCTAACAGAAGCGTTGAAGAAAATCCAAAAGTGATGTACTATGCTTCCAGAAGCGTCATCCTATGCTACCAAGAGTGCTTTACTATCTTAGATCCAAAAAAAGTAGTATTTTGTCAAAAAAGTTAGGTTAACAGATAATTTCAAGTTTGTTTTGTAGTCTGGGATATAATAGCTGATAGATCTATAACCTGGGATCAAGAACAATTAAAAGAATGCCGACAATAGATATGTTAACTCAAAAAAGGTGAATACTCCTAAATACGTCAGCTTAGGATGTATAGAAGAAAATTAAAGGACAAATAAACTAGCTTGTCAGTTAAATCGGTGATAGGTATGTGAGTAAAACCCCGCAAAATCACCAAACAAGATCAAATAAACCTCTTTGGCTAAACACGCTTTATGATACTACCAATACTGCTAGACTGTTTCACCAATAGCATGTTACTGTGCAACTTGGAGCGCTACAGTATCACCCGAGGGTGCTCTACTATGTAGTATCGCCCAAGGGTGCTGTACTGTACTTCAAAAAAAATCAATTTCTCAAAGACAAAGAGGGATTAGTGGGTCCCACTGGGCGTGCCAGAGTGTGTATGAGAAAAATTGACTATGTTTAAATGATCAACACAAACAAATCAAAAGCCCATAACATAAAGAAAACTAATCTAAATAAAATCTATTACCAATAAATCAATGAAATATGAAAGCTTTTACCAAAATTTGTATTGTTCCCTTTGTTTGAATGTGGATTGCTCAATAATGTTGCGAAACTATGTTTGTAACAAGCAAGTAAAATGCTCAAAGTGCTCAAAGATCAATGTTAAAAGATCGTAAAGTTGCTCAATCAATGCGATGTATGCTCAAAGCACTGTCAAAGATGCCTGAGAATAAGTGATCGAAGAGGATTTGTGAAGGAGATGAGGGGGGTTTATATAGGTTTCAATAGAGATCGATCAATAGTCCAGATAATTCAAAAGAATCAACAGAGGAGATAAATCAAATAACCATGATGAATGTGCACACGACATGTGTCAATCCATAAGGATATTTTTATTAAGATATGATGAAAACAAGATTGATTGAATAGATAACTCAACTTGTAATTTTGCCTTTTTTAAAGTTCTAAAAATAAGACTAATATGCACATGAGTTAACAAGATATTTTAAGAGGAATTAGAAAGATAACTGAAATTAAATAAATACATTTATTTAATTGTTTGTGCATGATTGAGGAACAGAAGATTATAAATAAAATATTTGATTTTATTTATTTTTAGGGGAAAAAGTAAATTAAATAAATAAATTTATTTAATTGTTTGTGCAAAATTAGAGGAATATGAAGATTATAAATAAAATACTTGATTTTATTTATTTTTAGAGTATTGAGATAATTTAAATAAATTTGCATGATTTATTTAAATTTAGAAGAACAAGTGATTTTAATTAAATAATGTAAATTATTTAATTGTAGATAAGATAGAATTGGATGAGTTAATTAAATAATTAATTTATTTAATTAATGTGGATTTGAATTTCGAAAAAGGATGATGATTTAATTAAATAATAAACATTATTTAATTTTGGAAGAATAAGTTTGATTTAATGAAAATTAAATAAAGAAGATTTGTTTAATTATTGATGAAAGTATGTGATTTAGAAAAAATAGATGAAATTAATTAAATAATTAGATTATTTAATTAACGTTGAATGCAGGTGATTAGACAGATTAGACAAAATGCAAGTGATGTGATGACTTGGTCATTTTGGGGTGTCTACAATAGCTGTAAGAGAATCTGTCATACACATGCTATAAATAGCATATTCTCTTACATGTCATAGTCCACCTTGGGGTACCCAAAGATGCCTCTTTCAAAGATGCTCTTCGACACATGTCTTCACCTGTCATAGAATCTCTTATTTCTTACTCTTACATGTCATAACTTCATCATAGGAATCTGTCATGACCGTTATGGTCAATATTCCATTACACAACATCCAAGATGCCAACACATGGAAAAATAGTCCTACCAATAAGTGGGATGACTATCTTCTCATGTGAGGACAAAAATACATGTGGTCATATGCCATGTAGGATGAAACATCACCATGCCAACTCCCACAATATGACAACATAGGATTTGCATCCAATTAATATAATAGGCAAATAATAAATAAATACAATGTAAAAATACAAGGAATTACCAAGGTTGAGACACCTTAATTCCCAACATTCTTCCACTTGTCGAACACCTTGTAAGAGCCAATAGAATTAACAAGACTTAACTGGTATAGGCCGAGAGGCACATAGACTCCAAACACCATCTGAACTTCTCTATGCCCACTGGTTTTGTCAATGCATCTGTAACATTCTTCAAAGTATCTACCTTTTCCAACTTTACCTTCCCATCCCCTACCATGTCTCGCACGCAGTGAAACTATACATCAATATGCTTTGTTCTAGCATGGAAAGTTAGATTCTTCACAAAGCAAATCACACTCTGACTGTCACAACTGATCGTAATCTAACCTGCATCAACACAATATCTGAACACAATCTCTTAAGCCAAATGGCTTCCTTGCAAGCATGAGTTACAACCATACACTCACCTTTAGTAGTGGACAAAGCAACCATAAGTTGTCACTTACTCATCCAACTAATTGCACCACCAAACATAGTGAACACATAGGTACTAGTGGATCTCCTGCTGTCAATGTCACCTACCTAATTAGATCCACAAATCCATGAATACAAATTGAATGTGGAGGTCCTATAGCATTACCTTGATAGCATATGGAATACTCAAAAGTACCCCTCAAATATCATAACACTCACTTAACTACATCCCAATGTACTTATCCAAGATTAGCCATAAATCGACTAAGGACTCCCACTGCTTGAGCAATGTTTGGTCTTGTGTAGACTATGGCATACATCAAACTACCAATAGCACTAGCATAAGGTACTCTTCTCATGTCCTCCACCTCACTAGGAAATTTTGGACAATCATTAACAGATAACTTTGTCCCCAATGAAATAAGAACACACAATGGTCTACAATCTGCCATGCTGAACCTTACTAACACAGTCTTCACATACTTACTCTGGATTAACCAAAATTTTCTATTAGCTCTATCTCTTCTGATTTCCATTCTTAGAATGTACCTGGCTGCCCCAAGATTTTTCATCTCAAACTGTGCTGACAACTGAGACTTCAAATCATAAATCATATTCTTACCATTCCCAATCAACAGCATATTGTCAACATACAATGCAATAATGAGAATGTGATTATTGTCAAACTTGTAATACACACAATGATCATATTTCAATCTTAGATACCCAATTGACAACACAAAGGCATAAAAATTCAAGTACCACATCCTAGGACACTGCTTCAAACCATACAAAAACTTCTTTAACTTGCAAACCAAATTTTCTTTACCTTTCTCTATGTAATGCTCTGGCTATGACATGTAGATTTCTTCCTCTAAATCACCATGAAGGAAAGTTGTCTTCACATCGATCTATTCGACCTCTAAGTCATAAGCAGCTACAAGAGATAACAAAAATTGAATGGATGTTAGCTTTGCAATGGGAGAGAAAATTTCACCATAATTAATTCCCTCTACTTGTGAGTACCCCTTCGCAACCAACCTAGCCTTGTACTTTTCAACACTGTCATCTGCACCAAATTTCTTCTTGAACATCCATTTACAACCAATGGGTTTCTGTCCATCAGGCAAAGGCACCAAGTCCCATGTTTTGTTCTTTTCCAAAGAAGCCATCTCATCTTCCATGGCCTCCTTCTAGGAACCTGCATCTTTCATGCCCATAGCCTCTTTCATAGTTCTAGGCTCATCAGTGTTAGTAAGTAAAGCAAAAGCACAACTAGAATCAAGTAATGAATAACCAAACCTATCAAGTTGCTTTCTTGTTTGTGTAGACCTCCTCAATGGCTGAGGTTGAGGTTCTACTTCTTCTTCTGAGCTTGCAGAGTTGCTAGAGCTCTCCTCATCATCAGGTCTCACAGGGTCTATCGGTTCAATCTTCTCAGGGGTAGTAGGAAATTGAACCGTATCCTCTTTCTTTTATGTTTGTTCTTATTGTAGAATAACATAAGAAGGGTGTTATCTCTCTAAAGATAGAACTTTTGCTATACAACACTTTTTTAGCCACAGGATCCTAAATCTTGTATCCTTTCACACTGACACCATAACCAATGAAAATACATTTAACAGTCTTATTCTCCAATTTAGACCGTTTCTCCCTAGGAACATGTGCATATGCCTCACAACCAAAAACATGAAGATGCCTAACTGAAGGCTTCTTACCAGAACACACCTCCATAGGTGTTTTTCCAACAAGAGCTGATGTAGGAGATCTATTTACCAGATAGCAAGTAGTGGTAACAACTTCAACCCAAAGCTTTTGTTCAAGGCTTGCTCCACTAATCATACTCCTAGCCTTCTCCATCAGTGTCTTGTTCATCCTCTGTGCAACTCCATTTTGCTGCAGGGTATATGGAGTTGTCTTATGCCTTTCAATCCCTTTCTCTTTGCAGAACCTATCAAACTCTACTGAACAAAATTCACCACCTTTGTCAGTTCTCAAACACTTAATCTTTTTACTAGTCTAATTTGCAACAAAGGCTTTAAACTCGTTAAACTGACTAAAGACTTCAGTCTTGCTTCTGATAAAATAAACCCATGTCCTTCTATTGTAATCATCTATGAAAGATACAAAATATACAGATTTTGAAAATGAAGGAACATTAACAGGACCAAACACATCATAATGAATAAAATCCAGTACCCCAGAAGACTTGTGAGAACTAGAGTAAAACTAAACATAGTTTTTCTTTCCATAAATGCAATGTTCGCAAAAGTTAAACTCGAGATTACAATCATTTAACCCCTCAATGAGGTTTTTATTTTTCAGGGTACGTAGACCCTTCTCACCAATGTGGCCATATCTCAAATGCCATAACATAGTCTTTTTAGCAAGAAGCTTAGCTTCCATAGCATATGCACTACCATCAGAACTAGATACAACAAATTTCTTCACTATTCATTTAGATGGTGGGGATGAAGTGACTATAGCTTGTTTCTTTGAATCAGAAGAACTACTGCACTGTATAGTACATGCCTCTAGCTAAAACTGAGTACCTCTCTGAGTACCCTTCACAAGCACCATAGATCCTCTAGTCATCTTGCATCCATCCTTTGAAAAGACAACCTGTACACCTACATCATTCAACATACTTACAGAAAATAGGTTTTGTGCAAGGCCTAGAATGTGCATAACTCTAGTGATCCCCTTCACTCGTCCATCAGAGAATCAGATTGAGACTCTTCCACAACCAACAATCTTCATATGAGAGTCGTCACCCAAGTACACTCTTCCACCATCGAACTCTTCATATTCTGTGAACCAACTTCGATGTGAGGTCATGTGGAATGATGCACCAGAATCAATCAACCACACATCATTAGATGCATGGGTGGCCAAGGCTGTGATGAAGGCATCACCATCATCTTGTGACTTGTCAGAATCTAAATCTAGGGCTAATTTCTTTTTCTTTTTCTTCTCTTCTTTGCATTCCTTTCAGAAATGCCTAGACTTGCCACAGTTCCAACAAAGAGCCTTGGACTTTCTAGGAGATTTAGATCTCCCACGAGATTGGGATCTGCCCTTCTCAGCTTTCTTGTCTTTCTTCTTCCCTTTGTCTTTGGGTCTTCCATGAAGCGCAAGAGCCTCTTTGGCTGATTTGGATGTCTTCCTCCACATTTCTTTAGATAACAGCGAGGACACCACATCTTCCATCTTGAAGGTGGTAGTAGTGCTTCCGATAGCCATGACAAGATGATCCCATGAATCTAGAAAAGAACAAAGCAGGGTCATGCAATGATCCTCCTCCTCCATTTTCACACCCACAGATGTCAATTGTACAACGATCATGTTGAAAGCATTCATGTGGTCTGCAACAAATCCTCTGTCTTCCATCTTTAGAGCAAACAACTTCTTTTTTAGGAAAAGTTTGTTTACCAAGGACTTAGCCTGATAAACATCACCCAAGTTCTTCCAAAGATCTTCCGTGCTCTTCTCCTCATGGACATTCAACAGGACAGAGTCTTATGAGACCCTTATCCTTCTGATATTTGAGGTCCCAATCAGCTTGTGACATTGTTGTAGGTTTCACACTGGATACGGTTTCCCATAGGTCATGATCAACAAGTAGGTCCTCCATCTTGAGTTTCCACAACTTGAAATTAGTCCAATTGAATTTCTCAACTTCTAACCTTCCGGATGTGGTTTCCATCTCCTTGTTACAACAAGATACAAAATACTCTACACAACACTCCCACTCAACCTAAGATTAGCTCAAAAACCCCTACCCAACAGCTAAGACCAAAGCTGGCCAAAATATGATACCAACTGAAAGGAAGCTAGGTGTGTGGAAATCACTTCCTACACTAATCTAATGAGGGGAGGAGAGTGCAAATTCAATTTTATCCTTACTATTATAGCAGTGTTAAACCCACTAATAGAGATATTTCAGCAACACATAAACAAGAAAGTATGACAGAAGAAGAGAGAAACAAGATATACATGGGGAAAACCCTTATGGCTGAAAAACCCCACACTCCAAAACACAGCTCAAATGTATTACATAAACAATGAAGGTTAGAATACAACACAAAGCCAATGCTCTTATAGGAGTCTTTGACACTCATATCTAGAGATGATCTAGCAGCATAACAGTACCTATAAAACTTGTAATACATCACCTCTTCAAAGAACCTATTTATATAGAATATACAAGGAAATTTTGGCTCTATCTTGGAATGGGCATCCAACATGGCCTCATGGCCCAAAACCCATGCCTATGGACACTTGTCCAACCTTGTAGAATGTTCCTGACACTTATCAGGTCACCCCATCCCAAAGAGGTTGCCTATTCCCAAAATGGGTAATGACAAATGCTTCTACGACTCTTACAACCGTCATAAAATCTGTCATAGCTGTCATAACTTATAGCTGTAAGAGAATCTGTCATACACATGCTATAAATAGCATATTCTCTTACAAAATGTTATATTCCACCTTGGGGCACCCAAAGATGACTTTTTCAAAGATGCTCTTTGACACATGTCTTCCCCTGTCATAGAATCTCATATTTCTGACTCTTACATGTCATAACTTCATCATAGGAATCTGTCATGACCGTTATCGTCAATATTCCCTTACACAACATCTAAGATGCCAATACATGGCAAAATATTCCTACCACTAAGTGGGATGCCTATCTCCTCATGTGAGGACAAAAATACATGTGGTCATATGCCATGTGGGATGACACATCACTGTGCCAACTCCCACAATATGACAACATAGGATTTGCATCCAATTAATACAATAGGTAAATAATAAATAAATAAAATATAAAAATACAAGGAATTACCAAGGTTGAGACACCATAATTCCCAACATCAGAAAGATAATAACAACATTCAAATGTAAAACTCACAACACAAGATATACGTGGGGAAAACCCTTTCAGGTAAAAATCCCCACACTCCAAAGCTGCCCAATACATTATTCAAGAATCAAGAAGATTACAATATAATTGAAAAGCAAGATTTCACAAGAGTATAACCAACCAAAGATCTAGGAGGTAACTCAACATCTATAAGACTCTTATACACAACCTCCATCTCAAGCTCCTGATATATAGGAGATACAATACAGTAAACTGTCCACGGTAATTACAAAACCATGAGGCAAAACCACCCAAAAGTGTGCCCAAATAATCTCCAATAAAAGATGTCTTGTGATGTGCCAAAACACACACCAACATGTGTAACTCTCATGTTTACATCTCTTTTAAGTGTCTAATATGTTTTTACATTTCCCAAAAATAGGAGGTCCAACTTCCGGAGGCCATAACTTTTGATCTGAGTGTTCGATTGACAAACTGTTTAATTCATCAAAAAGCTCGTGAAGAGATATATCATGCTATATCCCACTTCATTGTTTATGACAAATTTTAGGATGTTTAGGGACATCTAAGTGCCTCAAAACTAAGTTCAAAAGTTTTTCAGTGGTTTCAAAAACTAGAGACTTTAATATCTCGAGATCCAAATATGATCTTGAGTTGAAAATCACCCGAGATGTTTACTTAGTAGTTCCACACCTTTTGTGAAAATTTTGGGTCAATCCAAGGTCAAATGTAGAGTTACTAAAAATAGTAAGTCCCACCATTTTTAGCCCTTTTGGAAACTTTGAAAGTTCTAGACCATTCTCCAAGATAAACAGTATTCAAAAAGACCAAAACTAGGAATAATAGTAACCTTTCGAAGTAGTAAGGTTGAGACACTTTTCCTAACAACACATGGGTAGTTGCAGTAATGCTCTAGATTATTATGTTAATTTGAAGTTCCTTATCTTATGAGTTTGTGTGCATATGCAAGTTTGGTTCCAATGTTGGTTTACAAATAGGTTCTTCATCCTCTTTCCCAACTATGATTCTATTGCCCAATGGAGTAGACATCGATCTAATTGGTGAGAGGCCAAACATCCTTTCATTTATAAGCATTCCTCTCTTGTTAGTTGTAGGAGTAGGTTAAGATCCATCACATCTGCAGAATCCAACATTACAAACTTTTTTATATTCTATGCAATATTGAAACCGAAACATCAATAGAGATTCATGCTAATGTGTTTCTCCCTCTTACCCATCTGTATGTGATGTTAAGTGGATTCATATTATGGGGAAAATACTATGTAGCAATAATCTTTGGTACAGGGTAAGTGTGGATTGTCATCTATTTATTAGAGGTATTTTAGGTCTATATGTAGCTAGTGCTAACATGAACTTTGTGATGATTATAGGGCTTCATAGCCAATTAGGTACAGCTACTTGAGGACCTAGTATTACAGTTATTGTTTATGTTGTTGAGACCTTAGGGAACACCCCTATTGGCCTTGCAGAACCTGAAGCTAAAGATGAGTTTACCCACTCACAACAATCAGTCCATTCATGTCATTTTATGAGCATAAGTCATGCCCTTTACCTTTGATGACAGATCCATGGCCTTAGGTTTTGGTGTGAGTCTTTAGGATTTATAGAGTTGCATGTTTGAGCAACAACAAAATGGTGTCATTATTGGGGAGGAAAATTTATTATTTTCATCCTACAAACCCTAGTAATTCAGTGAAGAAATTTTGCAACCATTGAAGTATTGCATTTTGTTGTGTGTAGTGTTGGCCACCTATCAACTTGCACCAACAAAATGGCATCAAGGAATAACGCCTTGGGTTCTGAATTGAATTGAAGACTTTGCTAGTGATCTGAACCCAAAACTATTTGTTGCCTTGGAGATTAGATTTGTTTCAAGGTTTTCCTCTTTTGGAAGAGGTGATGACTCTATTGTATGGAAAATATTTCTCTTACTATGAAGGTACACATGGTTTTTCTTCTTTGATTAGTTCAAACATCTTAAAAAATATAGAAGCATTCTTCTATGAAGTTTAGTTTTTCTCTACATGATTGAATGTTCTAGTCATGGCTTCTTGGTTAAATAATGATGACTCTAGGGTTGATCTTTCATGTGTGTCTTCATATATACTAAGCCTTAGAAACTATAATGATGATGATGCCTATGACTAATATGATGATGCTTCATCTTACTATTCAAAATGTTCTGCATCTTATGCTCCCCTACCTCAAAACCTACAAGTATCCATGCAAGAGCACAATGAGCTTATTAGGTAGTGTAGTGAAATTGAAGATCAAATCAAATTGCTTGTATCAAGTTTGTAGTCCAAATCCCAACCTACTTCCTTGAAGGACCATGTCACTAGATCTCAAAGAATTAGACTTCCCAATATTCCCTCTTGTGATGTATGTGAGAAACTAGATTTGTCATGGATAAATTATGGTTTTGAATGTACAATTGTTATGTCGTAAAATGTCTCCCTAGGAGTTTTACCTCCTAAGTTTAGCTCTTGGGTCCCTTGTTTTACATCTTGCATGTTCATTTTAACTCCTGATGAAGAATCCCTGAAAACCCATTCAAATGGGGCTAAGGGGACCTTATTGAGTTGAATCCTGCCTTGAAAAAGGGGCCCAGGGCTTGGACACTCGCGCCCTAGTCCTATCCTACTTTAGGCAGGTCCTAAATTTGAATGTCGGTTATGTGACTGTTAAAAGGTTCTATTGCCAACATCTTAAGTTTGAATCAAAATTAAAGCAGGAATGCATATATAAGCATGTTTAGGGATTCATTTGCAAACTAGAAGATGATTATGAACTTTTGGTGAACTTATGATTTTAGAGCATTCAAAGCATTCATTGTTGTAGAGTAGAATCTTGTTGTTGTGTTTGTTATACAGGTTTAGCTTCATCTTCTCATGTGTTGAAGGATTTCCATCTACATGCGAGCTACACCTTCAAGGTGATATCTGTTTGTGTTGAATCAATCATTTATCAAGTTTATCATTTATTTTTGCCTCTATCCCACAGGGATACACACTCTTTATCAAACAATGGTATTGGAAGGCTTGAATGCCATTCCATGGCTTGACTGAGGCAAGCTCCTAAACACCGCAAGCTCCAACCCCCTTCTTTGTGATTGCAGGTGATAGGTGTCGTGTTTTGTGGAAGTGGAGTTGCAAAAGGTTGTGATAGAGTATTGGGATTGTAGATCTAAGTAGAAAAGTAGGACTTGGGCTTGGGCACCCGCCCCAAAGCCCTCCGGATCTTCAGGGCAGAAAACCTCTAAACTAACCTAAACAAGTTACAGACCATTTTTGGGAATATTTGTAGAAAACTGTACCTTGGGCTTAGGCACCTACTCTTTAGCCCTTGAGTTTTTCGGATTCAAAATCTTGAAACCTGGTATGTATCTACTCTAAATATTACATCTTTATCTGTGAGCATTTGTCAAGATTCATCTGTTTGTTTACAATTTTGCATAATTAAGGTTTCTAGCTTCATCGGGATTTAATTAATCAATTAATCAGAAAATTCTAAGTTTCCACAACGTTACAAGTGACACACCAACCTGTAGGAGAATCCTTTGCAGAAATTGTGATTCAACTCGGTTGGATGTCCTTGAATGTTTGTAGTGAAAGGAGGATCTAATTATAAAAACCCTCTGCCCTCTTTTCCTATTAAACATTTTGGTGAACCCATGTTTTATTTGAATGTTTCACCTTGCTGAGTATTGTACTTCAGATTTACATTCATTCATTTAATTTTCATCTTACTACATTTGAAAATTTTAAAAAAATTGGCATCCTAGGCTTGCATTTTGGCATAATTTGCATTAATTTCATTTAATTTCTAATTTTTGCATCAGATCTAATATAAATTATAGATGTACATCATTTTACAATAATTTCCATTGCATTTTCATGCTTAAATTATTAAAAATTGCTTGAAATTATGCATTTTTCATAAAACCTAGTACTTGCATTAGCTAGGGTTTGTAGTTAAACTCTTGTTTCATATTTTACTACTCTTTTAAACACTCTTTAAAATCTGATTTTGGACTATAGTGTTTCATCATAGTGCACTTTTGCATTTAGATTTCACCATTAGGGTTTAAAATCCTTGCATTTTCACTAGATTTTTACTTATTTTGCATCTAGATTTGCATCATAGGTGTGTTGTGAAGGCTATTACTGCATTATTGGACTGATAATAAGAATTTAATTTGCTACCCCTCTTTAAATTTCTCACAACAGTTCCTCTTTTAGTGATTTGCATTGAAATATTGTGGAAAAAGTGAACATTTTATGTGTATTTCAATAAGTATATCTTGTTCCTTGGGATTGTTTTACTATTTTGTGCATTGAATGTTGAATGTTGTTGCATGCGTCTTATAACCCGCTGCCCTAATAGAAATATCTCTTTAAGAAGAAGTACCAGATTAATGGGTTCTAGTGCCTCTAAAACAAATGACATTATTACCTCAAAAAATCCATTGAACACCTTCTTCACAAAAGGAGAGACACAATATTTGCAAGATAACATACCTCCTACAACTACAATGGAAGAAAAATTATTTCATGATGTCAAGGACCCTATTGATGTGGTAACACATATACCTGATGAACAAATAAACAAACTTGATAAGGAACTAGTTGATTATCAAGCATTCATGGAAAATGAAAGGATAGCAAACGAAGCTATACCTACGATTCATAACATAAGAGAGTTGTTAAAAGAAGGACAAGATGGTGTTAATGCACTTCATGGCTTAATGAATATAGTGAATCATAATGTTATGCCGGTGAATGAATGTGTGAATGTTATTAATAACTTGTCATCATCGTCTCATACACAAGTATCAACAGCTATATCGACTACTGGAATGTCTACATTTACATCAACAAGTTTAACTACTAATGCAAATGCTTGTAGTAATGCTACCACTAGTATTAGAGTATCGAATGGCTCTAATTCACAAAATTACAAATCTATGGGATTCAACTATCAAAACTTAGCACCTAAAGTGACCTCTTTTATGAATAATCACTCTCAACCACCATCCAATCCCACTTATTCTCAACCACCTCTTACATACAACTATTTTCAACCACCTACCATTTACAATTACTCTCAATCACCTTTCATTTCCAATCACAACCGATCTCCTCAAAATGTCCTGCACACAACTTCAAATTCTCAAACCACATCTCCTAATGATGCCCTCTTAAACCAACTTTTGCAAGGCGTGACCTCTTTACAAGAAAAGGTGATGAGCTTGACTAATTCATCACAAACTAATATACCAACTTATCATGCTCGTAATCCTCTCTCTTATGCAATCTTGAGAACTCCTATGCCTGAGAAGTTTGAAACTCCTCACTTTGAAAAATATGGTGGAAAAGGTGATCCTAATACTCATGTGGCAACATTCATAGCTATGTGTAGTGATTTCTACTTTGAAGAGGACTTGTTAGCAAAACTTTTCTCACGGTCTCTTAAAGACACTGCTTTAGAATAGTTTTTCTCTTTACCTCTGAATTCAACACACTCTTTTTTGCAGCTAGTTGATCAATTCTTACAATATTTTCAAGCAAACATTGGACCTCAAGTTTCTTTGATTGATTTAGTTCATTGCAAGCAAGGTCCGCAAGAGAAGTTAACTGAGTTTATCAATCGGTATCAAGATCTTTATGTACAAATTCAATATCAGATGAAGGATGAGGATGTTTAGAAAGTATTCATTACAAATTTACAACCCAACATCTATGATAAGATTCTCTTGATGAAGTATAAATCTTTTCAACATTTATGCATTGCCCTTCGTGATTACCAACTTTTGTCTAGTCAATATGAAAACCAAAACTCATCGGCTCAAGTTGATCAATCCATAGGTGGACCTTCACAAAACAACTTTGAGAGGAATCATAAGAGTTTCATCAAGGTTAATGGACATAATTTCAACAAATTTTCACAAGTATTCGCTATCATTAATCCAAAGAGAACATCATTTCAAAATCAACAACAACAAAGACAATTCATTTTGATATCTGACTCTTTACATTCTATCATGAATCAAGCTGTGAGTAATAACCTCTTGAAGCTTCCTCTGATTAAACCATTGGATCCTAGTAGAATGTAAGGACCTTACTTCGATGCTAATGCTTTTTGTCATTATCATCAGCAACAAGGGCATGATACTAAACAATGTATGCGTCTTAAACATGAAATACAAGACCTCATCAACTTGAATGTTATACAGGTATCTGGTGTGAACGATAATGGAAATAAGTCAGTTGCTCCTCCGAATCAAAATTTATAGATTTTTAGTAATCCCTTTCCTAAGCATAGCGATAACAACATGATGGATCAAAATACACCTGAATTGGAAGAGGATTATCTAAACTATGATGAGATAATTGCTACAATAGATATAGATAAGGAAAATACTAAGTATTACCTCATTCATGAAGAAATGGTACATATGTTGAGGTTCCTCCGCCATTATCCCTTCAAGGATCAGGAGTCAACCAAAATGCATTGGAGAGACAAACAAAACAACCAAAATAAGAGATTATGACAAAGGAAGAGATTGATACGGTGCAAGATAGTCCTTCTCACTATAATAGACAAATTCAACAAAATAAGAAATCAAAGGATCGGAAAAGAATAAGACAGTTATCATCAGTAGGAAATAACAGTGGTTCTCCACCTCACAAGCAACAAAAGATTTCAAATTTACAAGGATTTGGGAAACAAGCACTACAAGAACTCTCTAACAACAAAGAACAATCTAATATGAACAACTCAAGCTTCACAAAAATATTGATGGAGCATCTTTCTAAGATACTCACAAGTCACCAATTCTAGTTTGGGTGTATCTATAGGTAAGTATTTCTAACCCTTTACCTCTGTGTTGTGTTTCCCCCATAATATGTTATGTGTTGTTTAGGCCTCTTAGATGACCCTTGATACTCTTGTAAGGTCAAGTACCGAGAGACTACCTCTGTTGTGACCCTTTTATTTGTATCATCATTCTTCTACATTACTCCTCCTCTATTTTATTGTTGTGTTGTGTCTTAGGGCCATAGCATTGTGGTTGGTGACCTGGGGGCATCTTCCTACATGACAACCCTAAGGCACTTGATCTCCTCTCTTGATTTATTGTTTAACTTCTTCCAATGGTTCTATTTAGCTGGCGGATGATGAAAAATAAACATATATTGATACAGACAATGTGTCCCTTTAGTGAGTAAGCAAAAATGGATCTAGTCCATACATGACGACGGGGTTATATTATCCTTTTCTTGGCTAATAGAATCACTCCGTGTGATATTTTGATGATGTCTTATATTTGCTAACAAACCATAACAATATAGTTGCTCCATGCACTTTGTTTATCTTGGGTCTCGCCTTGGTTACACTCAGTTTTGAGATCTTTGCAGTATAGCCCCATGGTTATACTCAGTTTCTGAAAATGTAGTATAACCTTGGCTCTTGATGTGATTATATTTATGCATTACTTTTTATCATGTGATGTGGTTATTATCTTAGAGAAATATTTCTAAACTCTCTTCTTGCAGGAAATTGTGTGTTTGTGGAAACATTTAGCAATTGTAAAGTACATGTCACCTTTGGGGGCATGGGCTTTGCGAGAGCTCTTGTTCCCATGTGTGTTTTCTCTCTACCTTAACGTGCTTGATATGGGTACATGATATCAACCACCTTAAGGTGGGGGCATATAAGGTAAGTTGTCTGATGATTTTGGTACTAACGAAGCGTGTTTGTAAGCCCTGTTGGCAAGAGACACTGCTTTGATGAATGATTGAATGTTGTCATTGATGGTGACAAAGAAAGGAAATTCCACTAGCATGGCAAAGAAACTTTACTCCGGAAGGATAAATGGTTAAGTATGGGCAGTATACATTATATAGTGTAAATGACAGTGTTTGTGTCAATATGCCTCCACAGTTGAAGATCATTATACATAGTTCAAGTATGTGGCTCATAGCTATTTGAGGATCATATGTTCAAATGTTCAAGTCTTGACTTCCTCTGGAAGTCATATTGCAAAATATCCAAGTCTGGGTGAACAAAGTTAAGTCAGGAACAATGCACAGTACTAGAGTAAAAGGGTTTGCATTCCTCCACTGTTGCATATTTTGTCCTACTATTCTGAAGGTATAATAAGAAGTCCAGAATGAATGTTGGTTATGAATCTTTGAGTCTCATATGGTCCATAGTGAGAGTTATGATGTGACAGATGAATTGGTCAAGCGTGTTCTTAAGAGACAAGCCAACAGGCATGTTAGATCTTTATGTGGAGAAGATATATTGTTTGAACAATCAATCTAAGTGGTTGAATGATTGGTACTGACCTATATGAAGACTATTAAATAATTGTTTAGGTTCGCATTACAAATTGTGCACAAGTTCAAGCAAACAAGTTATAACATTTGTATACATAGTTCATATTTGTCTTGCCAACCTAATTATGAGATAAATCTTGTAGTGAATATATATACTCGATGGATTTCGGTGTTGAAGGGGTGGTGGAGTATGTGATGTGTGCGAATTCAATGTGTATGCGATCTAAAGCAGAGTTGTGACCAGAAAAAGATAGTAAGGGTAGAAGAGTAGAGTTTATGTAAAGCAGAGCAGACATTATGAAGACATTTGAGTCTGTATACTGAGATGTAAATGGAACTGCACCTCAGCATTCTGTAGATGCATTTGTAGCAGTCATCTCCTGATAGTGAGCCAATCCTTCTTCTATCTTCTCTTCTATTTTCTTGGTAGTGAGCCTATTGCAGTGATCACTTCTTGGACAATGAGTCCTAGGGCAGTGAGCCTTCATGTAATTTAGTACTATTATCATAATATATTGTGAGCTAACACTTACTGTGATTTTTTCTTTTTTGGGTTTTCCACGTAAAAACCTTAGTGTCTATGTGTTATGTCTTTATGGTTGTTGTTCTTATGTTTATTCTGCTTTCATGTTATTGAATTTGGTAATTGGATTAAAGAACAACAAATTAAATGGTTTTGTAGAATATTGATTCACCCCCTCCTCTTAGTATTCTTTGTGTTCAACAAGCCCTCTACAGAGGCGGGATGTTGTATCTCCACGCGAGTGCACATCTTTATTTTATATTGCAAGCAAAAAGTGCTCTATGGAGGTGAAATATCGTGCATATCCTTTTATTTTAAGCCCTCTGCTGAGGAGGGGATGGTGTATCTCTTGGGCTAGTGCACATCCTTTTTATTTCAAAAGTCCTCCGAGTAGGCGGGGTTGGTGTATCCTCCCTTAAGCATGTCTTTGGTAGTTGTGGCATAAGCCCAATCGCCAGGTGTGCCTGTAGCATGCTTGAGATGGTGGGGGTATAAGTTCCTTCCATCACCTTGTTTGTCGTGTTTTAGATGTATAGTATGTCTTTGGCATGCTATACGGCACTCGTGTTTTCCGTGTGTCTTCCATGTGTATGTTCCCAAGTATAGTCCAAAGAGTGGTGAAATGCTCCTCCTATGATTTGGGATTTGTATGGCGTGTGTGTTCCCAAGTATAGTCCAAAGACCATGGTGAAATGCCCCTCCTATGCTTTGGGATTTGTATAGCATGTTTATTCTCAAATGTAGTCTAAAGAGCATGGCAAAATGCCCCTCCTACACTTTGAGATTTGTATTCAATGTCTGTTGCTCCATATGTAGTCCAAAGAGAGTGGAGAAATGCCCCTCCTACATTTTGGGTTGTGTGTTGCATTTTTACTTTCCATGCATCTACATTCATCTATATATATATATGAAAATGAAAATGAAAAAGAAATAATCACTGCATTCATTGTATTCATCATGTTTTGTGTGTCTTCAATATTGTCTTCTCTGTGTCTTGCATGCTTGTTACTATCCTCTCTGTGTTTTATGTGCCTGCTATTGTCTTCATTGTGTTTGGCGTGTTTGCAACGTGTTTTCTCTAATGTCTACCTGAGATTGGGGGCTAGGAATAGTCTCTCAATCTTGGTGTATACATTAGCTTCAAGTGCATGGCGTGTTTGTTGTGTTTTGACCATATTTTAATGCATGTATGGGTTGTGCGTTCATACATACATTAAAGTGGGGGCTAAATGTTATGTTGTAAAATGTCTCCCTAGGACTGGGTAAAAGCAAGAAGTTGGGTCCACATATAGGGGAAGTGTCGTGCAAAAAAAAAATCCCGACAGGAACGGGTACCTGTTTTAAAGAAAACGGGTACCCGTTTAGGAACGGGCACCCGAGCCTAGAATGGGTACCCGTTTTAAAAATAGTAAAAAATAAAAATGGGTACCTGTTTTTTTTACTATTTTAGAAACGGGTACCCGTTTTAAAACTGGTACCCGTTTTGTTTTCTGTTGTTTTCTAGAACAGGTACCCGTTTTAAAATGGGTACCCGTTTCTAAAATTTTAAATTTCATACCCACGCTTTTGGTTTCGTTTTAGGCTCAGGAAAGGCATGGGTAGCCGACCTTGAGCCTTGGACCTGCAAGTATTTCTCTAAGTACAGAACCAGAGAAAAGACTGACTTCACCTATATGGCTGATGACATTTTTTTTTAAATTTTTTTACGAAATTAAAACCCATTACAGATCATAGTGTCTAGTTTTCAAATATGTAATTTTTTTTGGATTACACTTGTTTTTCTATTTATTATTTAATTTATGAGCAAACTGGTCCAAAAACTTGAAATGACAGGTGTTTGTATTTTTTAATAACTTTTAATTTTTAAATTTTTTTTTAAAAAAAATTATATGTTATCAATCTACACATCATTCTTTACACAATGAAAAAAAAAATTTAATTTTATGATTTTTTTTGCTCAAATTATGTTGGCCGTACACGAGGGGTTTTCAAATGTATCAATTAGGCCTAATAAAAAATTAATAAAAAAAAATTATTTGGAAAAAAATTATAAAAAAATATCCTCATCAAACTTCACTATACTATACATCTTTTCCCATAAGGATTTTGAAAAATAATTTTATTTAGGTCAAATTATGTTGGTCGTACACGTGCATGGTATGGTTAAAAAAAAGTGACTTTTAAATAGTGGTTTTTAGAAATGCCTATTGAAAATCAATTTGTATCATTTGGGTATTGAAAAAAATTACATATTTGGAAACTAGACTCCGAGTATTACATTTTATATTTAGTGACTTTTTTAAAGATTCCATCTCTAAGTGTTTCAAATTTTAAGGTCAAATATGACAAATTTTGAAAATAAGGGAAAACACTTCCACTTTTTGGCCAAAAAGTGGACCCAACTTCTTGCACTTACCCGACTTTTACCTCCTAAGTTTAGCTCCCGGGTCCCTTATTTTGCATCTTGCATGTTCATTTTAACTCTCGATGAAGAATCTTTGAAAACCCATGTCAAATGGGGCTAAGGGGACCTTATTGAGTTGAATCCTACCTTGAAAAAGGGGCTTAGGGCTTGGGTGCTTACGCTCTAGTCCTGCCCTATTTTAGTTTGGTCCTAAATTTGAATGTCAGTTATGTAACCATTAAAAGTTTCGTTGCCGACATCTTAAGTTTGAATTACGAAATTAAAATGGGAATGCATATATAAGCATGTTTAGGGATTCATTTGCAAACTAGAAGATGATTATGAACTTTTGGCGAACTTATGATTTTAGAGCATTTAAAGCATTCATTGTTGCAGAGCAGAATATTGTTGGTGTGTTTGTTATGTAGATTTAGCTTCATCTTCTCATGTGTTGAAGGATTTTCATCTACATGTGAGCTACACCTCCGAGGTGATATCTATTTGTGTTGAATCAATTATTTATTAAGTTTATCATTTGTTTTTACCTCTATCCTGCATGGATACACATTATTTATCAAACAACGGTGTTGGAAGGCTTGAATGCCATTCTGAGGCTTGACTGAGGCAAACTCTTAAACACCACAACCCCCAACCCCCTTCTTTGTGATTGCAAGTGATAGGTGTCGCGTTCTACGAAGGTGGAGTTGCAGGAGGCTATGACAAAGTATCAGGATTGCAAATCTAAACAAAAAAGTAAGACCTAGGATTGGATGCCCACCCCAAAGCCCTTCGGATCTTCAAGGCAAAAAACCTCTAGGATAGCAGAAACATGTTACAGACCATTTCTGAGAATATTTGCAGAAAATTGTACCTTGGGCTTGGGCACTTGTTCTTTAGCCCCCAACTTTTCTAGATTCAAAATCTCAAAACTCGGTATGTATCTACTCTAAATATTACATCTTTGTCTGCAAGCATTTGTCGAGATTCGTCCGTTTGTTTACGATTTTGCATAATTAGGTTTTCTAGCTTAATTGGGCTTTAATTAATCAATTAATCAAGAAATCCCAAGTTTCCACAGCATTATAAGTGACACACCAACCTGTAGGAGAATCCTCTTGCAGAAATTGTGATTCAACTCGGTTGGATGTCCTTGAATGTTTGTAGTGAAAGGAGGATCTAACTATAAAAACCCTCTTTCCTCTTTTCCTATTAAACAACAACAAAAGAAATTTACCTATAGTTGCCAAAATTTGATGGGCTTGATTTATCTCAAAGGGAGGCACATATGCAAGAATTTTGTGATTACAAGAACAAGTTTCATTTTGTTGATGAGGATATGTGGATGAGATTTTTTGTTAAATCTCTAGATGAGGATGCAAAGAAATGGTTATGTAGTTTTCTAGACTATTTTTTTTTCTTCCGGGGGTATTTTAATTAATGCCTTTGAGGAGTGGTGTACACTTGGTGTTGCTCCTTTTTATCTTGTTCGTGAACTTGAAAACATTAGAAAGAAAGAGGACATTAGTTGGTCCTTAATTTTTGTCAAAGGTGTTGCTAAATCTCTATATTACACACTATGAAGGTGCAAACTAGAGTAAAACAATTCCTTCAAAATATTAACTTTTATCGTATAAAATCCTACCTTCTTGAACTTAATATTTTTTAAAAATAAATAAAAAAGTCTTAATAGATGTTACAAATCTCCGACCCCAATTCTTTCAAAACTTACATGATAAAAGGCAAAGGTAAACAAGAGCCTTAAGAAAAATAAAAAAATTATAATTTGACATGCTATAAGAACCAAAGTCCTTTCTATAAAAGAGTATCCGAGAGTTCTACCATTTTAAAAAATCGAAGAGATAATAGCAACCGGTTCCACTGGAAGGTAGACCATTACAATAACCTAAGGAAATCACGTGAGCATGGTAAAAGAGTCTACAGAGTAGTTAATACATTGAGGCAAGATGCCCTTACTGGTGATAAACGAGGAAAATATAATGTGCCATGAATGAACCGCATTTTGTAGCTGCAACTTTCATGTAATAATCACAGTGGGTCGTGTGAAGGGAAAGGACGACTACTAGTCATGAACATGACATTCACCTTACTGAAACAAATTGTGAATTAAGTGACTAACATCGTTGGATGACAATGAGGCAAATTGACAGCTTGCAAGGGTCGTTCAAGTACATGATGCTGAACTTGGCCACTCTAATACACTATTTATTTTTTAGTGTTTTAAAGAGTAATAAAGGTAATATTCATTAAAAAAAAATTAAAATTTATATGTTAATGTTTACCTAATGATTAGGTTAATACGATTGTAATATATATATCTTATTTAAAAGTTTGTAAGAAAAAGAAAAATAAATCAATTCATAATGTATTCGTTTAGGCATCTTAAATAAGATTTGGTTGAATTATCTTTATGATGAATAGACCTATACATCTTTGATCCTCATAATATATTTGATATATGATAAGATAAATCAATTAATAATAAGTTTGTTTAGGTTGACCCCTTAAGATCATCTCTATAAGAAATTTAATTAAGAATCTTTAATCTTCATAAAATTATATCCATAATGAATAGAACTGCGCATGTTTAATTCTCATAATGTTTAAGATCTCTTAAAAATTATATTTTTCTCCCATAAGAAATAAAAAATTGATTGTAGTTAAAAGGTCATTGATCTATAATGGACAAGATTAATTGAATGCAAGGTCCCCACACTATAATGGACAAGATTGGGATCAAGACCCTCCACACCATAATAGATGAGGTCTGCCCCACAGATCAGTCCTTAGCTCTTATCCTTACCAATAAATCTTCTTAATAATTAAATACAAATAAAAAGTTAAATATTTTATTTAACGGTTAATCCTTTGATGACACCTCTAAGCTAAACAAAATACCCCAAAAGTGTACTCAATTGGAGCAGAAGCCTTTGAAACAGTAAAGTCGGTTGGAGACAATGTGGAAGAAATCATGTTTGGATCTCCATATTCAATGGAAGCATATCGTGCCCCACAATACCCCCAAAAGTGCACTCAATTGGAGCAGAAGCCTTTGAAACAGTAGAGTCTGTTGGTTGAAGACAATGTGGAAGGAATAATGTCTGAATCTCCATATTGAATGGAAGTATATCGTGCCCCACAAATTTTTCACGGAAAGAATGCCCCTCAGTCCTTAACTCTTAACCCTTAACCCAGAGACCTAACCAATAAATCTTCTTAATAATTAAATACAAAAGTTAAATATTTGATTAAAAAGTTGATCCTTTGATGACACCTCTGCTCTAATACCCCAAAAGTGCACTCAATTGGAGCAAAAGCCTTTGAAACAGTAAAGTCTATTGTTTGGGTGCAATGTGGAAGAAATAATGTCTGGATCTCCATATTCAATGGAAGTATATCGTGCCTCACAATACCCCAAAAGTGCACTCGATTGGAGCAAAAGCCTTTGAAACAGTAAAGTCTATTGGTTGGATACAATGTGGAAGAAATAATGTTTGGATCTCCATATTCAATGGAAGTATATCGTTCCCCACAATGCCCCAAAAGTGCACTCAATTGGAGCAGAAGCCTTTGAAACAGTAAAGTCTATTGGTTGGATACAATGTGGAAGAAATAATTTCTAGATCCCCATATTCAATGGAAGTATATTATGCCCCACACCTTTGATGACCCATCTGCGCTAAACAAAATACCCCCAAAAGTGCACTCAATTGGAGCAAAAGCCTTTGAAACAATAAAGTTTGTCGCTTGAAGACAATGAAAGAAATAATGTCTAAATCTCCATATTCAATGGAAGTATATTGTGCCCCATAAATCTTTTGCAAAAAGAATACCCCTCAGTCCTTAACTATAAATCGAAAGCCCTGACCAATAAAACTTCTTAATAATTAAATACAAACAGAGTTAAACAATTGAGTAAAGGGTTATTCCTTTGATGACACCTCTGCGCCAAACAAAATACCCCAAAAAGTTAATCCTTTAATGACACCTTTGCACTAAACAAAATACTCAAGCCCCAAAAAGTTAATCCTTTAATGACACCTTTGCGCTAAACAAAATACTCGAGCCTTAAAAAGTTAATCCTTTAATGAGACCTTTGCGCTAAACAAAATACTCGAGCCTTTTGAAACAATAATCTCTGTTGGTTGAAGACAATGGTGGAAGAAATAATGTGTGAATCTCAATATTCAATGAAAGTATATGTCAAAGAATACCCCAGTCCTTAACTCTTAACCCTTAACCCAAAGACCTAACCAATAAATCTTCCTAATAATTAAATACAAATAAAAAGTTAAATATTTGATGAAAGGGTTAATCCTTTGATGACACCTTTGCACTAAACAAAATACCCCAAAAAGTGAATCCTTTAATGACACCTTTGCATTAAACAAAATACTCGAGCCTTTTGAAACAATGCGCTAAACAAAATATTCAAGCCTTTTGAAACAATGTGCTAAACAAAATACTCAAGCCTTTTGAAACAATAATGCCTATTGATTGAAGACAATGGTGGAAGAAATAATGTGTGAATCTCAATATTCAATGAAAGTATATGTCAAAGAATACCCCTCAGTACTTAACTCTTAACCCTTAACCCAAAGACCTAACCATAATGAAAGGGTTTTAATTCTTTGATGACACCTCTGCGCTCAACAAAATACCCCAAAAATACACTCAATTGGAAAAAAAGCCTTTTAGACAGTGAACTCTCTGGTTGAAGATGTCTGAATCTCAATATTCAATAAAAGTATATGTCAAAGAATTCTGTACATCAATTTCCCTCTCAAATCAATTAGAAGAACCCAAAAAAAACGAAAATTCTTCAATTTTCTTGTAAAAACACATCTCCATCGCCCTACTAACAAAACATAGTGGCGATGGACCCGTGGAAAAAATAAAAAAAAAACAGAGTCCGGAGTCCGGAATCCGCCCTCATTGGGGAGACGTAACGACCAGTGAACTACTCCTGGACATGAGCACCTGCATGCAAATTGCCACGGCTCTCTCGAGATTCGCCACAATGTCAGTCATAGAAGGCCGATCTTTCCCTTCCAAATGAACACAATTAACCGCGGTATAAGCGACTAATTCAACACCCTCGATCTCGTGAGACAGCGGGGGCCTAACTCGCGAGTCAAGAATCTGATGCAATTCGTCGGAAAGTATTCTGGGGACCGCGTAATCTACCACGCTGATAGGACCGGCGGCTGGCTGCTTGAAAATGGCTCTCTGCCCGGTCAAAAGCTCCAGCAACACGACTCCGAAGCCGTAGACATCAGTCTTTGTAGTGAGGTGGTGGAGCCTGTAATATTCCGGGTCCATGTAGCCCACGGTTCCAGCGGCGGTCATGGACAGATGCCCGCCCTGTTCTTCAGGACCCAATAACGAGAGCCCAAAGTCGGACACCCGGGCAGTCCAGGTGGCATCCAGAAGAATGTTGGACGATTTTATGTCTCTGTGAATTATGGCCGGAACGGCATAAGTATGCAGATATTCGACTCCTCGGGCAGCATCTAATGCTACCTTGATCCGGGTAGTCCAGGACTCCAAAAGGGGGGAAGAAGAATGCTTGTGAAGATGATCATATAGGGCTCCGTTGGGCATGTATTCATAAACCAACATTCGTTCTTCACCTTCGTCGCAGAATCCGATGAGGGAAACCAGGTGCTTATGATGAAGACGGGAGAGAAATGCGAGCTCCGACTGAAAAGCTGCTTCTTTTTCCTGGAACTTTTTCGTTACGACAATGTCGCCCCGTTTGATTGCGACCTCACGCCCGTCTGAAAGTTTGCCTCTGTAAACCGTCCCGAAACTTCCCGCACCGATTTTGTTCGACTCCGAGAAACCATCCGTGGCGGTTTCCAGGTCGTTTAGAGTAAACTCTTCGGCACGGTCTCCGCCCCGTTTGCTACGGTTTGATGAAGTTCCGCTCCTTTGGCGTCTGAATGCCCGAGACGTTTGGCGGCGTAAGGATCCGGATGAATGGAGCTGTGAAACCGTGGGCTGAACGGAGTTGTGTACACGCCGTTGTGTTGCATAGACCCCTCGCCATATACACCATATGACCGTGGCGAACCCTGCCAGAGCCCCAATGGAACCAACAATGACTAACGCCGTAAGCCCCCTGCTTAGACCCTTTCTGATTACTACCGGACCAACGGGCGGAACGGCGGGCGGGGTAGAAACTCCTGGAACTTCCGGGCCGCAGGGAAAACAGATATATTCTGATTCGGCGGCGCAGAGGTTATCTGAATTCGGATACTCGCCACAGGCACATCTGGAACTTCCACAAGGGCGGGGTAAAACTTGGGGCAAAGATAAAACGCTTCCGGACCCGAATCCGCGGCCTCCCCAACACAGAACAGAGAAATTTGCAGTCACCAATCCGCATGTATAGTTATCACCAGCAACAATCGTTTCAAACGACTCAGGCCCCCGATAACTCAGGTTCGAATCTCCCCAACAAACTACAGTCTTGTTCGCTTGCTTGATTCCACAGCTATGCCTATCTCCCAGAGCCAAACTGCTCATTTCCTCCGCCGGTGCATTCAACTGTCCGGACTCATTTTTTCCACCCCAACACTGCACAAAACCGGAATCTTGAATCCCACAAACATGTCCGCCTCCTGCAACCACCGTTCTCATTTCCGGGCCCGTCAGATTGGAAATCGTTTCCCCATTTAGTCCCCAACAACGGACTCTTCGATTCGATGTCTGTATCCCGCAAGTAAAACCTCTCCCGGCACTGATCGAATCGAAGCTTCCAGCGGTTCCATTTGCCTCTTCTCTCCAACATTGAATCCCTCCGGTTCCGTTCACCACACCGCAGACATGTTTTCCCCCAACCACAATCTCCTTCAAAACAACATTTTTTGAAATCCTTTTCGGCTGTAAACTCGACAGCCCTGTATCCGTATTCCAGCACAGCAGCTGAAGACCTCCACGCCTCAACCCACAGAAAAATCCGTCTCCTCCAGAGACTCCCACAAACGAAACATTGGGGAAAACCATCACATTTCGCCCGTTCTGAACACATTGAATCCCGCGCTGTCCGCCGCTCAGAATCCCACACACAGTCGCCGATCCGTTACCATAACTTGCAGCAATGGTCGACATTGATCCCAATCCATTCACAGAACCCACCAAACCAGCAAAATACAATACCAAAACCACAACATTGAAGCCCAAATCCCCCCTCATCTGATCACCATCATTGTCTTTTCATTCTCACTCGATCCCTGGAAGCCCAAAGCCTTGTGAAATATTCCTCCGAGTACAAAATCTAAACTTTTTAATTCGGGGGGCGCACAATGTGCTTTCACAAGAGAAGAACCCGAGAAGGTGAAAAATACGCAGACCTTTTCTCCGCAAGAAATCCTAGTCAAACCTCTCTTTTTTGACTCCTCACCGGTACGGCAACCCTTCCCGGCTATTTTAGAGCCCCGATAGCTATAGCTAACTAACTTTAGCGGCTCTTTTCTTCCGACGGCCTGTTCACGTTAGTCATCATCATCTTTCTTAATTAAAAATAGCATTTCAAAGTCCTCGTGGAAAGCAGAACATTTCTGCTCGCTCAAGTGCATAGATTAAATCCACGGTGAGGCGTGCATGTTTTTTCGGTATAACACGTGTTGCGGCTGCAATGTTTTGTGGGGTAAAAGCTGAAGAAAACAATACTGCCTTCTTTCCTTTCTAAGGGTGGGCCCTTTAAATTTCTTTTAACTTTTCGCTTTGCCTAACACTCAAGAGGGAAAAAAAGGCTTAGCCATCGAAATGCTCATATTTTGTTTTTTTGTTTATTTTGCTTATTTACTATTTTAAACTGGATTTCGAGATGTTTAGATTTTTATGCGGCTATTTAAATTTCTTTCTAAGGGTGGGCCCTCTGAATTTCTTTGAACTTTTCGCTTTGCCTAACACTCAAGAGGTTAAAAAAAAAAGTTTGGCCATCGAAATGCTCATATTTTGTGTTTTTTTTTTTGTTTTTTTTGCTTATTTACTATTTTAAACTAGATTTTGAGATATTTAGATTATTTGCCCGCCAACAACGTAAATAGGCGTTTTTAAATGGTTTTTGACAACATGAATATAGATTGACTTAGTAAAGCTGTCACCATGAAAACGAGACGCCCATCTTTTGGTTTGGAAACGTTTCTCTGGTATGTGAGGGAGTTTTTTAGATTTTATTCAAGGATTTGATTAACATAAAGAGACCTATAGTCGTCCATGTGTTTTAAAAAATTGATTCTTTTATTAAAATTAGGTTTATGGATTATGACAAGCAATTGATTTAATCTAGACTTGTAACAAATGATGACAAATGATGTGATAGAATTTTGAAATTTAAAAATAATAAAAATAAAATGATTTAGTTAATTTCTGATAAAGAGATGTCTACTATTTTGATCACAACTTTTTAATTATAATTTTTTATATGTGTTGAAAATAAAACGAGCAAAATTCAAATTGGATTGCTCTTAGAATTTAGTTGGGTTGAACCTACACCTCACAAGATTGAACTCTATGCCTAGGAATGATCTGTGATGCATGGGATTAAATTGACAAAACGTGTTCTTAAAAATGAGTTTGCCTTTGTCTTCTTTGATGTCTCAATCTGTCAAGGCAGTGTCTAAAGACATTGTTTAGGAGTTTGCTAACTTGATTGGTGAACATGTTCTCCTAGGTCAAACCCCTTTGGTAGAATAGGTTAACAACAATGAGAAATATCAAAGATGACATATGTAGACATACAAATGACCTAGATGACAATATTTGCAAATTTGATTATTTGATTCCTATAGAAATTGACATGTGCTTTAATTATTCTTTCATATGAAATCAAGTGTAGATTGAATGTCTTTAAATACAATGACATAACAACATGTCACAGTAATGTGTGTTAAGTAAATAAGTACTAAAATCACGTTAGGCCTACATGGCAGTCCAATGATGATAAAGAGGTCTTAATCACGACCATGTAGGTGTGAATTACACTCCTCTCAGTAGTTTCACTCTTGGCGACATGACCCTTATGTTTTTCACCTCCTTGACCATCTTTTTCAACCCCCAAATTGACCCCCCTTGCCTCGTGTTCTGCTTAGTGACCCTTTTTTTACCTATTTAGGGTCGCCCCTTTTGCATCTTAGGGTCACCCCTAGTGTCTTAGGGTTGCCCCTTTTGAGATTTAGGGTTACCCCTAGTGTTCTAGGTCACCCATGCGACCTTGACTAGCAAAAGGGGTGACCTTGTGACTTTTAAATGTGTGAATCAACTCATACTTTTAGCTTTTCTCCTTCATTTTTAACCCATTTCAACTCTTATTTTTTCATACCAACTCGTGCTTTTTCTCTCTTTATTTCTATTGTGAACTCATGATCAAATCTTATCCCTTCTAAATTTTTCTAATTTCTCTTTGAGTTCACTTTAGTTTTCTTGAGTGTTCTTCTAGTTTTCTTCTTATCTCTTCATCTATTAATAGAATTGTTTATGTTTCTTCTCAGGTTAACTCCTTATTTCAATCTTATCTCTTCTTCTATTCCCTCCCATTTGTACTTGTAAATATCTCTCACCTCTTCATTGTTTAATCATCTTATTCTCATTTTGAGAACATACAAGCTTCGTCAAGCTTCTTTAGAGGCCTTCAAGTCTCTTAGTTTATTTCCTTTAGTTTTAGCTTTTACAAAGCTTCAAAGCTTTCCCTAGGAGATTGTTTTCATGTATTCTTACCATATCCAAGTGTATGCATAGCACCCCCTCTAGCTTTTATGCTCACATAAGGATCATGCCTTCATTCTTCTTAATTTGTTATTGCTTCTAGGTCACCTTTTTATTCCCTTATGTCCCCATTTTTATCCTTGTCAACTTGAGAGGAGGACCCCGTTGTTGTAGAGGAGGGGATAGTTGCCACAAGGACCTCTGAGGATATAGCCTAACACTGGCACCCATTATTATAGGTTCTTTATTACTTTATTAGTAATTAGCTCACATTATGCTCTTGAGGAAGTAAAACATTATTTTTGACAACACAAATATAGATTGACTTAGTAAAGTTGTCACCAGGAAAATGAGACGCCCATCTTTTGGTTTGGAATGTTTCTTTGGTATTTGAGGGAGTTCTTTAGATTTTATTCAAGGATTTGATTAACATAAAGAGACCTATAGTCATCCATGTGCTTTAAAAATTTGATTCTTTTATTAAAATTAGGTTTATGGATTATGACAAGCAATTAATTTAATCTAGAGTTGTGATAAATGATGTGGTAGAATTTTGAAATTTAAAAATAATAAAAATAAAATGACAAAATTTAAATTGGATTGCTCTTAGAATTTAGTTGGGTTGGACCTACACATCACAATATTTAACTTTGTGTCTACGAATGATCTCTGATGTATGGGATTAAATTGATAGAATGCGTGCTTAAAAATGAGGTTGCCTTTGTCTTCGTAGATGTCTCAGTTTGTCACTGTGGTGTCTAAGGACATTGTTTAGGAGTTCGCTAACTTGATTGGTGAATATGTTCTCCTAGGTCAAACCCCTTTGGTAGGCTAGGTTAATGGCAATGACAAATATCAAAGAGGGCATATGTAGACATACAAATGACCTAGATGACAATATTTGCAAATTTGATTATTTGATTCTGTAACATGCCTTCTCATATTACTCAGAATTACACACGAAATTTACTTGGAAAGTACCAGAACATAATATGAATGAATGGAATTTTTTTTATATAATCATTTGCTAAACTTGAAGAAATAAAAGTACATATTTTCTTAATATTTTTTCCAACCTTGAAATTCATTATATTCAAAGATAACTTAAAGTGATAACATTTCACTTTAGATTTACAAATATTTGCACTTGGCAAAAGAATAGTTTTGCATCAAATCATTACATGAATTTTTACATAAAATGTACCGTCTCTAGAATCTTGATATTTGTCGTTAAAATCTTGGCAAGTCTTCTGCTACAAAGGGAGAGCATCATCCAAGTGCTTTACCTCCAACCATAGACTGACGATTCCCCGCACACCTTCCTACTTGGAAGTGGTCCTACCCTTCACGAAGAGTATGGAAATGTGGATATAACAAGTTGCCATCTGATTCCTAGTGTTATGTCCTACGTAACTTAATCAACCATACAACTCTAGACAATCTTCTAGCTAAGTATGATCATACTGACCAGTTACATCATCTACACACTGTGAACTAACTAATGCATGTAGAGACAAATGCATCATTTTGGCAAAATTTTCTATATATATAAATGTTTGCAATAAACATAGTCGTGTTCACACACCTCTAACTTGACTTGAAGACTATCTCATCCTACAATTTGATTTACTTGGCTAGTACCTCTAGACATTATTGTCTGGTCTATACTCAATTCCTAGTCCATCTAACATAGAAATATTCCTTATCTAGGATATACATGTAGTTGTTAAAGGGGAAAAGGAGGGGATGATGGCAAGTGTACAAACAAGATCAAAACCCTCTTTCACTCTAACATTCAAGGACAAGATTGAGATAAATCACAACCAAGGAGAAGGTGGACTCAGCTATAGATCTTGTGCTCCTGATTTGCTATGGAAAGATGAGATTTAACCAAGCCTTTTATCTAACCCTAGGTTAAGTATGAGTAAAACCCTAGTTATGAGATAATCATCTTGAAACAGACAAATGACAATAGCAACCTGGAATCTGAAAGTGTAGAGATGATCAGTGATATAGCAAAACTTGTCTCCCAAAAGTAGATGTGTTGGAGGACAAATTTGGTAACCGTCCAAGTCCAAAAGTGAGAATCTATCAGAGGTCAGAATTGAGAAGATGCTATAATTGATGCTTAGAAACTAGATCCAAAGCCTAAAAGCCTAGTAGACTAGGGTGCCAACCGCCCAAGTCTTTTCAGAGAGATATTTTAGAACTATTTTCGGATCCTGAAACCTTGATTCCTGCACTGCCTTCTTGTAACTCCACTTTCCCCGAAACTTGTACATATAACCTGCACACAAGATGACAAGAGAGGGGTTTGGGGGTGGTGGTGTTTAGGGATTTTCCTCAGTCAAGTCTTGGGTTAGAATTCAAGTTTTCCCAACACCATTGTTAGAGAGAGCACGCCCTTGCAGTGTAGAGGCTAAAGATAATCCACATGATGAAATGATTCAAATAGCAATGATGTCACCTCAGAGGTGAAGCCCTTAGGAGGATGAAGATCCTTCAACTCATAAGGAGATTGATGATGATTCCAAATCTACAAAAAACACACAAATATAAGCACAAATCTGCAACAATAACACAATGAATGCCTTGAATGCTCTTTGCTCCAATATCATAAGTTTGCAATATCCATCTAGGTTCAAAATGAAGTCAAAAACTCACTTATATATGCTTTCCTGCTAACATTCACGAAATTAAATCACAAAATCTGACAAAGAGGAACATTTTTAAAGGCCCTGGGCTGACATAACATTAATTCACCCTGACCAATCAAGGAGGACTTGGGCGGTTGGCGCCCAAGTCCAGGGGCTAATTTAGGTCGGGGATAGGTTAAATGAAGGGCCCAAGGTCCCAAATTCATATGGATGTCAGGCTCTTTTCTTCGGGATTATCAATTATAATGCATAATAAAACAAATAGGAGCTAGGAGCTAAACTAGGAGGTAAAAAGGTATGTGTCCACTTTTTACTCCATAACGTTTACCCCCCACTTTAATGTGTGTATGATCTTATGATCCATACATGGATTAAAGTATGGTCAAAAGCACATCAAACACATCAAACACACCCTAAGTTTGAAGATTATCTCTAGCCCCCAAACTTAGGCAAACATAAGAAAACATTTAGCAGTCACATAAGACAGTGAATACAATAAGGAAGCACTCAATACATGGAGAAGATAGTGAAAGCATGCAATACATGGAGGATACATGAACATAGTCATGCAATACATAAAGAAGACATAAAGAGAAGACATGATCAAGCAGCAAAACACATAGTGTGGGGGGCTCATCGCCACACTTTTTACACCACACCACAAACACACAAAACACATATAGCATGGGGGGGCTCATCGCTACACATCTTTAGACCATGCAAGACATGCAAGGAAGACACATAAAACACACAAAAGACACATGAAATACATGAGCGTTGTATAGTATGTTGTTAACACACTATATGTCTTATACATGACAAACACAAGTGATAGGGAGTCCAGCTCATCACTACTCCACTATCTAAGACATGCCAAACACACCTGATGGTTGAGATATGCTACCACAACTTAGAAAGACACACTTAAGGGTGAATGACTCAAGATCCAACCCCGCCTCACGATGAGGACTTTGTTTAAAACGATGTGCACTAGCTTAAGAGATACACCATCCCACCTTCTGTAGAAGGGCTTTCAAAATGTAACCCCACCCGCATCACAAATACACCTTACAGTGAAAAGGAAGCATGTGCTCAAAGAATACAACCCCACCCACATCACAGAGATGCCTTATAGTGAAAATGAGGTATACACAATAGATCAATGTGCATAAACACACTTTGTCAATGTAAAAAGTAATCAAGCAGTTACCATTATATATGCCCCCACCTTAAAGTGGTTGATCCCAGTTGCCGGTATCAAGCACATTTAAGGTAAAGTGAAAACATGCAATAGAACAAGAGCTTTCGCAAAGCCCATGCCCCAAAGGTGACATGTACCACGATCGCCGAATGTTCCCACAAACACATCAATATTATTTGCTAACATAATCAACAACATATAAGATTTGGTTAGAAAATCTTACTCTAAGATAGCAACCAAGTCAATTAATGAAAGCTATACAGAAACATATCACATAATAAACCAAGGCTACACTTGCGGGTTCAGAACTGAGTATAGCCGTGAGGTTATACTTCAGGTATCTCAAAACTAAGTGTAGCAATAAGGTGAGATACAAAACAATCCAAAGTGCATAGATGCATATTCAGAGTATTACAAAGGTTTGTCACAACAAATTTCACAACACGAGTCACAACACAGAGTTATTCTACTAGTCAAGCATCAATAATATATATCAACCCCATCTTCATTTATGGACTAGATCCATTTTTGCTTTCTTGCTGAAGGGACACATGGTCCTTATCAGTATTTGTTTGTTTTGTCATCTATCGACTAGTAGAGTCACTAAAGAATGTAAACACTAAAAATGAGAGAGGAGACAAGAGTAACTTGGGTTTACAACATGGGAAGATGCCCCCAAGACATCCTCCACAACATTATGCCCTCAAGGCACAACACACAACAATAAGATAGAGGAGAGTCCTAATAGAAGAATATAGAAACAATTAGAAGAATGGTCACAATAGAGGCGATCTCCTTGTATCCTTGACCTTACAAGAGTATCAAGGGTAATCCAAGGAGACCTAAACATGAGGGAACACAACACGATGCTAACAACAAAAAAATCTAGGAGGAGGCCAGCCTTGAGAGCAACTGGAATAGGTGCCACATCGAGTGTGGCTAAATGAGGGAGATATACTTACACAAGTCAATGGGATATTTCCTAGCGGACAATCCATGTCTATCATCATAGGATTTATCATATTTAGTCTTGAACTTATTGAACTTGTGTTAGTATTAGTACACTTATTCACTATCCCCTTAGTAAGTGGAATACGTCTATTAATGATAATTAAATTAACGTTGTTTGCAATTTGATTGAGCTCAACATCCATCACAAAGGATTTAATGTGAGAGACCTTTCTTCAACCACCAATGCTTTACCTTTCAAAGGGAGAGCATTGGAATGAAGGGAAGGTAGGGTGTTGTTAAGGGAATTTTTGATGATTGTATCTTTAGTGATGTTCAAAGAACATGTAACCAAAGGAGAAGTATCCAAGGTTTTTGCATCTTTAGTGATATCCACTTGGGACTTGGACATTCAATCAAAGGGAGGAAATTGAGGATCTTCCCTTCCTTAGTGATATCCAAGGTACTTGAACATTCAACTAAAGGAGGAGGATCAAGGGTCTTCACTTCCTTAGTAATATCCAAAGTACTTGAATATTCAACTAAAGAAGGAAGATCGATAGGATGATCCATCGAGACTTCATGAACTATGGTAGGGATAGAATTTTTAACATTATTAGATGAATGCTCATTATCTATCCATGGAGTGTTCTTCATTGACTAATGCTTTATCTTTCAAAGGGAGTGCATTGGAATGAAGAGAGGGTAGGGTGATATTAAGGGACATGTCAATGATTCCATCCTCTTGCGCCAAAATGTCCTCATAAGTGGGAATAACTTTGGGAGAGAGATCATAAGGTAAAACTAAGTTACCATCAAATGTATAAGAGACTAGATCCAGGGCATGATCCCGACCTTTAGCAATAGGAGTCATAGTAAAATGTCTAACAGAGATAAAGTCATCTAGGGCTTCATCTAACATATTGAAGTCATCATTACTAAATGATGCATCATATTTATTATGAGCTATGAATTTAGTGAGATCGTCTAATATCAAAGGATATACTCCTGTGAGAGTTGTGAAACTATTAAAATCAAATATATAACAAAGGATTTCATATGTGGGACACATAGAAATATCAACATTATATATGCATGCTACTTATTTTAATACTTGAGGATGCTTATTAATGAATTTAGAGAAATTATCAATGTCTATGATGTATGCAAATAAAGCTTCCAAAGATGAATAACAAGAAGCATCCATGATGAAAGTATGTTGCACAATAGTTTGAGGAAATCAAGTTTTTGAAGATAAAAAACACACCAATTTCACTATAGAAAAAGTAAATATGATGTGAATAGTGCTACACAACAAGGCAATATGAATGATTTTAAGATTGTGCACAAAGAAGTGTGAGAAAGAAGCTAAAGTTCTTAATGTTGAAATACACAATGTGTAATTGCAAAATTGGAAATTTTAATGCAAGGATGCCAATTGATGCAACACTACAACTCAAAATCAGATTTGAATGAGTGTTTATGAGAGCAGCAAAATCTGAAGTAAGATTTTGACTACCAACCCTAGCTTTTTCAAAAAACTAGGTTATATGAAAAATGCAAGTTTTCAACAAAACCCTAGCAAAAGAGATCTTCAAATGCAAGATGAAATATTTAATTGCTGTAATTTAGATAACATCTGATGTATAAATCAAAAAATGAAATGTTTCCAATGATATGCAATGAAATAATGACAAACTATGCTTTTGTGCAAGCCTAGAATGCTTATTTTTTCCACTTTTTTCAAATTTATGCAAGAGTTTTCAATGAAGAATGATAAGTATGAAATGAATTAATGCAAGATCTGATTTCAACACTCAACAAGATACAAATTATTGATGCTACGAGTTCACCACAATGTTAAAGGGGAAAAGGAGGGGATGATGGCAAGTGTACAAACAAGATCAAAACCCTCTTTCACTATAACATTCAAGGACAAGATTGAGATAAAATCACAACCAAGGAGAAGGTGGACTTAGCTACAGATCTTGTGCTCCTGATTTGCTATGGAAAGATGAGATTTAACCAAGCCTTTTATCAAACCCTAGGTTAAGTATGAGTAAAACCCTAGTTATGAGATAATCAGCTTGAAACAGACAAATGACAACAGCAACCTTGAATCTGAAAGTGTAGAGATGATCACTGATATAGCAGGACTTATCTCCCAAAAGCAGATGTGTTAGAGGACAAATTTGGTAACCGCTCGAGTCCAAAAGTGAGAATCTATCGGAGGTCATAATTGAGAAGATGTTGCAATTGATGCTTAGAAACCAAATCCAAAGCTTGAAAGCCCAGTAGACTAGGGTGCCAACCACCCAAGTCTTTTCAGAGAGATATTTTAGAACTGTTTTCAGATTTTGAAACCTTGATTCCTGCACTGCCTTGTTGTAACTCCACTTTCCCTGAAACTTGTACCTATAACTTGCACACAAGATGACAAGAGAGGGGTTTGGGGGTTGTGGTGTTTAGGGATTTGCCTCAGTCAAGTCCTAGGTTAGAATTCAAGTTCTCCCAACACCATTGTTAGAGAGAGAGTGCCCTTGCAATGCAGAGGCTAAAGATAATCCACATGATGAAATGATTCAAATAGCAATGATGTCACCTAAGAGGTGAAGCCCTTAGGAGGATGAAGATCCTTCAACTCATAAGGAGATGGATGATGATTCCAAATCTGCAACAAACACACAAATATAAGCACAAATCTGCAACAATAACACAATGAATGCCTTGAATGCTCTTTGCTCCAATATCACAAGTTTGCAATATCCATCTAGGTTCAAAATGAAGTCAAAAACTCACTTAGATATGCTTTCCCGCTAACATTCACGAAATTAAATCACAAAAGATAACAAAGAAGAACATTTTTAAAGGTCCTAGGCCAACATAACATTAATTCACCCTGACCAATCAAGGAGGACCTGGGCAATTGGCGCCCAAGTCTAGGGGCCGATTTAGGTCGGTGATAGGTTAAATGAAGGGCCCAAGGTCCCAAATTCATATGGGTGGCAGGCTCTTTTCTTTGGGATGATTAATTATAATGCATAATGAAATAAATAGGACCTAGGAGCTAAACTAGGAAGTCAAAAGGCATGTGCCCACTTTTTACTCCATAACATGACCCCCCACTTTAATGTGTGTATGATCTTACAATCCATACATGCATTAAAGTATGGTCAAAAGCACATCAAACACACCCTAAGTTTGAAGATTATCTCTAGCCCCCAAACTTAGGCAAACATAAGAAAACACTTAGCAGTCACATAAGACATAGTGAATACAGTAAGGAAGCACGCAATACATGGAGAAGACAATGAAAGCACGCAATACGTGGAGAATACATGAACATAGTCATGCAATACATAAAGAAGACATGATCAAGCAGCAAAACACACGGTGTGGGGTGCTCATCACCACACTTTTTAGACCATGCCACAAACACACAAAACACATATAGCATGGGGCTCATCACTACATGTCTTTAGACCATGCCACAAACACGCAAGACACGCAAGGAAGACACATAAAACACACAAAAGACACACAGAATACATGAGTGTTATATAGTATGTTGTTAACACACTATATGTCTTATACATGACAAACACGAGTGATAGGGAGTCTAGCTCATCACTACTCCACTATCTAAGACATGCCAAACACACTTGACAGTTGAGATATGCTACCACAGCTTACAAAGACGCGCTTAAGGGTGAATGACTCAAGATCAAACCCTGCCTCGCGATGAGGACTTTGTTTAAAAGGATGTGCACTACCTCAAGAGATACACCATCCCACCTTCTGTAGAAGGGCTTTCAAAATGTAACCCCACCAACATCACAAATACACCTTCCAGTGAAAAGGAAGCATGTGCTCAAAGTATACAACCCCATCCACATCACGAAGATGCCTTATAGTGAAAATGAGGTATACATAATAGATCAATGTACACAAACACACCTTGTCAATGTAAAAAGTAATCAAGCAGTTACCATTATATATGCCCCCACCTTAATATAGTTGATCCCAATTATTGGTATCAAGCACATTTAAGGTAAAGTGAAAACATGCAACAGAAGGAGGACCCCATTTTTATCCTTGTCAACTTGAGAGGAGGACCCCGTTGTTGTAGAGGAGGGGATAGTTGCCACAAGGACCTCTGAGGATATAGCCTAACATTGGCACCCATTATTATAGGTTCTTTATTACTTTATTAGTAATTAGCTCACATTATGCTCTTGAGGAAGTAAAACATTATTTTTGACAACACAAATATAGATTGACTTAGTAAAGTTGTCACCATGAAAATGAGATGCCCATCTTTTGGTTTGGAATGTTTCTCTGGTATTTGAGGGAGTTCTTTAGATTTTATTCAAGGATTTGATTAACATAAAGAGACCTATAGTCGTCCATGTGCTTTAAAAATTTGATTATTTTATTAAAATTAGGTTTATGGATTATGACAAGCAATTAATTTAATCTAGACTTGTGACAAATGATGTGGTAGAATTTTGAAATTTAAAAATAATAAAAACAAAATGACAAAATTTAAATTGGATTGCTCTTAGAATTTAGTTGGGTTGAATCTACACATCACAAGATTGAACTTTGTGTCTACGAATGATCTCTGATGTATGGGATTAAATTGATAGAATGTGTGCTTAAAAATGAGTTTGCCTTTGTCTTCGTAGATGTCTCAGTTTGTCAATGTGGTGTCTAAAGACATTGTTTAGGAGTTTGCTAACTTGATTGGTGAACATGTTCTCTGTTGGGAATTAAGGTGTCTCAACCTTGGTAATTCTCTGCATTTGTAATGTTTGTATTTATTATTCAATTGCCTATGTTGTAAATAATTGGAAATTCCACTTTGTCATATTGTGGGATGTGGCACAGTGATATGTCAATCCTACATGGATTATGACAACTTGTTATTTTGTCCTCACATGAGGAGATAGGCATCCCACTTAGTGGTAGGAATATTCTCCCTTATGTTGGCATCTTCTATGTTGTGTAAGGAATGTTTGACCAAAACGGTTATGACGGATTCCTATGACGAATCTATGACATGTAAGAGTCAAGAATAGAAGGTTGTAAGACAAGTAATGACATGTGTCATGAAGCATTTTTGAATGAGGCATATTTGGGTGCCCCAAGGTGGAATATGATGTGTTATAAGAGAATATGCTATTTATAGTATGTGTATGATAGATTTTCTTACAGCTGTAAGTTGTAACCACTATGACAGGTTCTATGATGGTCGTAAGTGTCGTAAGAGCATCTGTCATAGCCCATTTTGGAAATAAGCAACCTCTTTGGGATGGGAGCTGTGGACAAGTGTCAGACACATTCTACAATGTTAACCAAGTGTCCCTAGGCATGGGTTTTGGTCCAAGATGCCATATTGGATGCCCATTCCAAGAAAGGTCCAAAATTGCCTTGTATGTTCTATTTAAATAAGTGCTTGGAGATGAAGTTGGTATCATAGGTTTATAGGTACTGTTATGCTGTCGGATTGACTCTAGACACGAGTGTCGAAGACCATTGAAGCTTGCATTGCAAGTGTATTGTAAACATTCTTTCAGATTTGTTAATACATTGTGCAAGTTTCTGAGTGTGGGGTTTTTCACCCGATAAGGGTTTTCCCCACCGTAAATCTCTGTCTCTCTTCTTCTGTCTACATTCTGGTTGTTGTGTTTTGCTACAATATCTCATGTTAATGGTTTAACATTGCTGTAATAGTTAGGATAAATTTGAATTTGCATAGCCCTCTCCTCAATAGATTAGTGTAGGAAGCGTTTTCCGCACACCTAGCTTCCTTTCAGTTGGTATCAAAGCTTGATCACCTTTGGTCCTAGTTGTTGGGTAGGGGTTTTTTGAGCTAATCTTAGGTTGAGTGGGAGTCTGTGTAGAGAATTCTATATCTTATTGCAGTAAGGAGATGGCAAGCACATCAGGAAGGTTTGAAGTAGAGAAGTTCAATGGCAGTAATTTTGAGCTATGGAAGCTCAAGATGGAAGACATGTTAGTTGAACGAGACCTTTGGGAAAGTGTGAACAGAACTAAACCAGCTACAATGACTCAAGATGAGTGGGATCTCAAGGATCAGAAGGCTAAGGGTCTCATAAGACTTAGTCTTGCCGATTCTGTGTTGTTAAATGTCCATGAGGAGGCTACTGCAAAACTCCTTTGGAAGAAGTTGGGGGATGTGTATCAAGCCAAATCCCTAGGCAATAGACTTTTTCTGAGAAAGAAGTTGTATTCTCTTCAAATAGAGGATGGAGGATCCATGGCTGAGCATATGAATGCCTTTAACATGTTGGTTGCACAATTGACATCTATTGGTGTAAAGATGGAGGAGGAGGATCAGTGTATGACCCTTCTTTGTTCTCTACCAGACTCATGGGATCACCTTGTCATGGCAATCAGAAGCACCACATCCACATTCAAAATGGAAGAGGTGGTTTCTTCACTGTTATTTGAAGAGATACGGAGAAAGTCTTCTAAGGCAGCCAAAGAAGCCCTTGCAGTTCATGGAAGACCCAAGGAGAAAGGGAAGAAGAAGGACAAGAAAGTTGAGAAGGGTAGATCCAAATCTCCTGAAAAGTCCAAGGCTCTTTGTTGGAACTGTGGAAAGATTGGGCATTTCCGAAAGGAATGCAAAGAGGAGAAGAAGAAAAAGAAGAAATCTCCTGATTCAGATTCTGACAAATCACAAGATGACGGTGATGCCTTCATCATAGCCCTAGCAACCCATGCATCTGATGATGTGTGGCTAATCGACTATGGTGCATCATTCCACATGACCTCGCATTGAGACTGGTTCACTAAGTATGAGGAGTTTGATGGTGGAAAGGTGTATTTGGGTGATGACTTGTTGCAAGTATGAGGTTAACCAGTGTTGTCATTGATGTCAACATACTCATATTGCATTGATAAGAAGGATTGGATGAGCTGTGTGCTGAGGATATTGAGAAAATTAGTCTCAATCAGGAACAGTGAAGAACAGTGATAAGAAGAAGGCAAAAGTACTCAATGGGTTGAGAATCAGAGGATGTGGATTAAAAGGTTTGTAGATATGAGTCTTGAGATGTTCTAGTTAAGATTTCAGAGGTCCACATAAAGATCTGAAGAAGTTATGGCTGCTTATGTAGAACCGGTTCCGGCAGGCATTCAATGGTGACAAAGTGTCACAGATTGGTCTGGTGAGTTCCAGAATTACATTCTCTCATTCTGCGGATTGGAGGGAGTGCTGAGGAAGTCAGTGTGAAGTGACAACTTGATTTGTGCATTGTTTGGAGGTCTGGAAGAATCTTTTGCATTATGACAGTGGCGACAGACTATGTTCTTAAAGTTTCGGATGAAGAAGGGAAGAATTCTAGTAAGCTGATGAAGTACGGATGTTCTTGGTGATTCAAGAAAGCTTGTGGTGATATGTGGATCATGTCCAGTTCATGTTGATGGTCCGCATTGAAGTTAGAGTTTGTATTTGAAGAATAACCACAGATTTTGGTGTTCTTCTTAAGACTGGCTGACTGGATGTATTACACGTCTTGCGAATGATCTTGTAGGTGTTTGCCGACTTAGATGATCATTCCTAAGTCGATGCCTTGTATAAATAAGGGTTTGTGAATTCATTTTGAAGTGTGTCTTGTGGTGATGAGAGTGATATAGCGAAGAGAAGTGCGAAAGGCAGAGCAGGCGTTTTGGGCTCAAATGGAACTGATCTAGGCATGGTGAAGATGTCAAACTCCAGTTCAAGTTTGTAATACTTGTTATCTTGTAGACAGTGTGTCTCTTGTAGGTAGTGTGCCTCTTTGTGAGCAGTGTGCTCAGGCAGTGAGCCCTAATTGGCATGTGCCATCTATTTTTCTTATTCTTCTAATAGAGAATAATCCTTGGGTTAATCACCCCGTGGTTTTTCCCTTAACTGGGTTTTCCACATCAAAATCTTGGTGTTTCATGTGTTGATGTGTATCTGCTCTGGTGTTTATGTCTTATGCTTTCATGAATGATTAATTACTATGCTATTGATTAACAAAGTGGATTTAAGTGTTTGAACTGAAAGCAAATTAAGGATAACTAATTCACCCCCCCTCTTAGTTATCAACAATTGGTATCAGAGCCAAGTTCCTCTAAAAGGAGCTTAACCGCTTGAGGAGATCCAGGATGTCGTCATATAAGGACAGTTTGAAGTTTGATGGAACCAACTTCACTCTTTGGAAAGGCCGCATGAAATGTCACTTGGAGTGTATGGGAAAGGCGTACTTGTCCACGGTCACAAAAGCATATAAACCTCCACAGGGTGGTCCGATAACTCTAAATGAAATCATAGATGCTGAAAACAATCTGCGGACTAAAGAGGCTCTTCTAAGTGCATTAACTGACTCAGAGCTCTCCAATGTTATTGACCTACCAACTGCCTATGAGATTTGGATTAAACTGGAACTTCTGCATGAAGGAGATGAGTTTGTTAAGAGTGCAAGGTTGTAGAGTCTCAAAGGGAAATTTGAAAGATTGAAGATGAGAGATGATGAAAATATCACTACCTTTATGCCAAGAGTAAATGAGCTGGTGTGTGGAATTAGGAATGCTAGTGGAGTTTTGGATGAAAATGAGATTGTTTGAAAAATTCTCAGATCCCTTCCTGCTGCCTACAAAATCAAGGTTGCTGCCATTGATGAATTCAGAGCCCATACAACTGTCACAAGAGAACAATTGGCTAGCAAACTGGCTGCATTTGAAATAACCAAGTTTGGAGATGATCCCCCCAAGACTGAATCTGCATTCAAAGCTAGTGCCTATGTGAAAGGCAAACAAAGATTTGATCCGGGAGAAAATTCTTCAAGGAAGCTATCATGGTATGATCAAGCAAGAAAAGACATGGAAGAGGAAGAAGCAGAAACAACTCAACTTGAAGCCCTCATTGCAAAAAGACTGCCAAGGGGATCCGGTAAGTATGAAGGAAAATTACCCTTTAAATGCTTCAACTGCAATAAGATTGGTCACTTTGCTTCAAGATGTCCGGAAAGATCCACAAGATCAAATTCTAACAGACAAAGGTTCCAAAAGAATTATTATTATGTTCATGATGAAGCTAATAATGAAGGAGTAATAGATGATGAATCAGAGATAGGAGACAAATCCGGAAATGAATGGGTGTTCATTGCCATCAAGGAAGAAGATCCAATATTCCCTGAATCTATCAATCATAAGGTTATAGAAAGAGCTTTGGCTGCCCAAGTTGAAGAAAAGGATGATTGGGTTATTGACAGTGGATGCTCTCACCATATGACAGGTGACAAGAACAAGTTTCTAGATTTGGAAAGGTATGAAGGAGGAATGGTAAAGTTTGGTGACAATTCAACTGGTAGAATCAGAGGTAAGGGAACTATCTCTCTTGATGGAAGAACAAAACTAGTAATGTACTGTATGTTGAAGGATTGAAGCACAATCTTCTCAGTGTTGGTCAATTGGTGGACAAAGGCTACGATCTCCAGTTCAAAAATGGAAGATGCAGGATCTTTGGAAGCTCCAGAATTGAGATTGCATCCGATACTCAAACAAAAGGTAATATCTTCCATCTAGTTGGTACTAATAAAAGTTGTTTGTTTGCTCAAGTTGATCAGAGTTGGTTATGGCATAGAAGGATGTGTCATATAAATTTTGATAACATCATCAAGATAAGCAATACTCAGGCTGTAAGAGATCTTCCAAAGTTGGTAAAACCTACAAATAGTTTGTGCAAAGAATGTCAGCTAGGTAAACAGAGCAGAGTCTCATTCAAAAGCAAGGATCAATCCTCTACCAGGTTATTGGAGTTAGTTCATACTGATCTATGTGGTCTGACAAGAATCAATAGTATGCAAGGTGATAGATACTTCATGTTACTGATTGATGACCATTCCTGGATGATGTGGGTCACCTAATATTTTGAAAATCCATATTATCATGTTGTGGGATGTGGCACGGTGATGTGTCAATCCTACATGGATTATGACAACTTGTATTTTTGTCCTCACATGAGGAGATAGGCATCCCACTTAGTGGTAGGAATATTCTGCCATGTGTCAGCATCCTCCATGTTGTGTAAGGAATGTTTGACTGAAATGGTTATGATGGATTCCTATGATGAATCTATGACATGTTAGAGTCAGAAATAGAAGGTTGTAAGACAGGTGATGGCATGTGTCATGAAGCATCTTTGAATAAGGCATATTTGGGTGCCCCAAGGTGGAATATGACATGTTGTAAGAGAATATGCTATTTATAGCATGTGTATGACAGATTCTCTTACAGCTATAAGTTGTAACCGCTATGACAGATTCTATGACGGTCATAAGTGTCGTAAGAGCATCTGTCATAGCCCATTTTAGAAATAGGTGACCCCTTTGGGATGGGAGCTATGGGCAAGTGTCAGGCACATTCTACAATGTTGACCAAGTGTCCTTATGCGTGGGTTTTGGTCCATGAAGCCATGTTGGATGCCCATTCCAAGAAAGGTTCAATATTGCCTTGCATTTCCTATTTAAATAGGTGCTTGGAGATGAAGTTTGTATCACAGGTTTACAGGTACTGTTATGCTGCTGGATTAACTATAGACATAAGTGTTGAAGACCATTGAAGTTTACATTGTAAGTGTATTGTAAACATTCTTTCAGAGTTGTAATACATTGTGCAGGTTTCTAAGTGTGGGGTTTTTCACCTGATAAGAGTTTTCCCCACCGTAAATCTTTGTCTCTCTTCTTCTGTCTACTTTCTGGTTCTTGTGTTTTGCTGCAATATCTCATGTTAATGGTTTAACATTGTTGTAATAGTTAGGATAAATCTGAATTTGCATAGCCCTCTCCTCAATAGATTAGTGTAGGAAGCGATTTCCACACACCTAACTTCCTTTCAAGAATATCATCTAGAACTACTAGAAAAAATTTATCTAAGCCATCTCATAAAATATTGTTCATCAAATTCATGAATGCAGCAGGGGCATTCATAAGTCCAAAAGGTAAAACTATGAGCTCATAATGCCCATATCTAGTTCTGAAAGCTATTTTATGAATGTCCTCATCTTTTATTCTTAGCTAATGGTAACCCAATCACAAATCGATTTTAGAAGACACTGATGCACCACACATTTGATAAAAAAGATCATCAATATGTGGTAAAGGATACTTCTTCTTTATCATTTCTTTATTAAACATACAATATGTTAGGAATGGTAAAATTCACTTGATTATACCCAATTTTATCAAACCCTAATTCTAAAATCTATAAAAAAAGAGTCTAAGTCCTTTTGCAATTCATTCCCTAAAATTAAAAAATCCTTTCGTAAAACCTTCATCTATGTCATTTTCCATCATGTATGTGTTATATCCTTGTATATATATCTTAACTTATGTTTTGGTTTAGTACCGCATCCCCACAGAGCTAGAAAGCATGTTCTAAGGGTCCCTTGTGGGAGTGCAGGAGCTTGTGGTATGATATAATCCATCACCGCACTACCACAACGAAGGATAAGAATAGCCACGGGCTGGCGGTAAACAACAAACCTAACATCCAAAGGTTGTCATGGCCCCGCCACATGGAATTCATAACCTTAACGATGGTTTTCGAGCTGGCAATAATAAAGCATAGGCTCCCACTATCCCACAACAGGAATGCTACATTATTTAATGAAGGCGCAGGACAACGGTAAGCGGTTAACTTAACACTAAAGGTTACTGCGGCCCTGCATGAAGGATGATAATGACTAAATATGGACTGTAGCAGTACGGTAAGAACTAAAACTTGGGGTTTTGTGTCCCACTGTCCCATGGAGGTCTTCATTTACTATGACGGAATTGTGGTATCATTCACATTGACTGTGAATATGAAACAAATCTTGTAAAATATCCCCAACCATCATATCTATCTAGATCAATGGTGTTTATTTGAAATCATATCAACACATTGATCTTTTTATTCCAGCATGAAGTCGATATTAATGGCAAAATGACTGATGCAGGGGTCGATAAAATGTGAAATTTCACTCCATTTTGATCATTCAAACAAGTTCAAAGTGCTCAAAGATGACAAATTTGAAGCTTGGTGTGTGTGTTTTGCAATTGCTTCTTGATCAGGTAAGTGCATTTCACCTATTTTTTTGTCAAAGTTGATGCATTACTTTGTCTAGTCTTGCTTTCAAGTTGCTCAATGAAACAAACCATTTTCAAAAACCCCTAATTCAATAGATACTGTATAATGCCTCCCCAAGAGAATAAATCTATGGGTAAGAAAGGGGAGCCTTTGGCTCCAAAGGAGAAAAAGAGACCATTGCAACTGTCCATTCTAGACATTTTACACAAAATATATAGATAAGGGCTATAAGAAAATATTCAAGGATGAAGCACATGGTTGCAGAGATGCCCTAATCCCTATTTCAGGTTGGAACTTGTTATGGTACTTCTATGAGAAAAAATTGCTTAGGGCCCTGTCTCAAACCCATGGATCCTTGATTTAGCAAAGCTAGTGGTTCCAAATGTTTTTGTAGATGTGGAACTCATTAGAGTGCTAGTGTAACATTATCGTGCAGCTACAAGAATTGTGAGATTACCAGATGGGTCACCCTTGGTAACACTGACTAGAGCTATCATCGTTGAATGCTTCATGTTGAACAAACAAGCTATCACAAAAGTTAACATTCAAAAGAGTGAGGAGGATTACACTAAGCTAAGGAAGACTCATCAGAGTGATGATCTTCCAATGTACATGAGAAAAGTAGCAAATAATAAAAGAATACCTATTCCCACATCTTCTATTGAGCCATTTTCAATGGATGATTTCACTGTGTATTTCAAGAAGACATATTTTGCTCTATGTCAAGTATTGGGAATAGATGCCCAAGATAAAATGCCAATTGGCCTAATAATGATGGCCATGAGGATTCAAAATCCTGAAGTTAACACTAAATTTGACTTTGCTTCTCTCATTGAGAAAAAATTGCATGATGGATTTCTCCAAGTGAGAGAGAATAGGGCACCTATCACCTTTAGATATTATTCTTTGTTGTGTCACCTAATTTTGTACCAAAAGAGAAAAAGGTGGACCAAACAAATGGATATCAACATGCTTGATCAAAAGGGTAAGAGGTTGCTTGTTTAGTGTTGGTGCTACACTTGGGACAGTAATTGCAAGAAATATGGCTATGTGACATTTCATGATGACTTTATAGTTAGAATAATGGCTACCCTTGGGAATGTTTCACCAAGGTTATCGATTGAAATTAGAGAATTGTTAAGACCTCATGTACTAAAGCCTGAGAAGGGGCATATGCACAATTTTGGTGATTGGTTCTACTTGCCAGATCATACTGTGATGAGGATCTATGGATGCACCCAGCCTCCCCACATTCTACCTAAATGTGTTCCTTCCAAATTGGCATTTTTGGAGTTCATATGGCAAATGTTGTGGATGGATAGGGATGTAATGAAAAATTAAAAGAAAGGAATGTTTTTACTTGATTTGACTGTGTTTGAAGAATTGTCTATTGGTTCTGACACTCTAGAAGAATTGCAAGCCTATTTGAAGGTATTCACTGAAAACTAAAACAGAGAGTTTGTGATCCTGAAGGCCACATGAATTTTGTGAGATAGGTAATTCTCACCAAGACTGGGATATCCCATGAGGTGAACTATGAAGAAGATGCGATCAAAAATTGCCTCACTCCTCAGGAGTATGAAAGAAAAAGAAAATGGTAAATCTTGATGAGAATAGAAGAAGAGAAGAAAAAGGACCCTGGTTTCTTGGGATTTTTTGTGGAAGAAATCAATCCATTGAAGAGAATTGATCTAGTAATTGATAATTTTGAGAGGTTGTATGGTAAGGTAGAGAGCCAACCTATAAAGGTTGCCAAATTTCCTGTGATGAAATCAAAGGGGATTGTGATTGCTGAGCTTGCTCTTGATGTAATGTCAGTACAAGAACCCTCATCTCCAGAGAAACCAAGGTCAAAAAGTAGATGTTTGATAATATGCCTCCTCTAGTGCCTTATGAGATGACAGAAGGGGTAGGGGATACTGATGAAGTTGCCAATATATTGAGGCATATGGTAAGATGTAGAAGTTGATCAACCCCTTGTTGGATAGGAAACTGAAGCCCACAAGCCTGAGGCTAGAATGGATATGCAAATACAAGGAGAACTAGAGATGCATGATGATGAAAGGATAGTGGCTTCTCTCAGGTTCATCGATGATGAATTCATAAAAACCCTCGAGTTTAAAGACCTTTGGATAAAGATGAAGATGAAAGAGTTTGAAGAAAAGGTTCAAATAAATAACATGGGAACAAATGAATCCCAACATGATCAAATTGTTGCTCAAACATTTGAGGAAATCAAAATTGATGAGATAAATGTCAGCCCACAAGAGGCTAGACCAATGGTTTTGAAAAGTAACATGTTGATCATTCCTATAATGGAATTGAAAATGATGTTTCTACTGGATCAAGTGAGGAATCAAGATGATGCTATGTTGGTTGCAAAATATGATTTTTAAGAAGGTGTAAGTGGCATGGGATACAATCCTAAGACAAAAACTTTGGCACTATGGGATAAGCAAAAAAATACACAAAAGCCAAGGTTATTGGATGTGATCCAGGAGATGAGAGGAACTGCAATGATCAAAACATTAAAGGACACATTGGCATTGGAAGCAACCACTTTGATTATGCACTCATCTATGTTCACCCAAGCAACTGTAAAGAATATGGAACTCAAAATGATTGAGTATGAAAAAAGTCAAATAGAGATGAATGAAGAGGTGAACAAATTGTATTTGGAGAATGTCAAATTGAGACAAGAATTGTTCCTCCTCAGATTAAGGAAATTGTGCCTTATCAACCTCCTGTGTGTCAAGAAGTTGGTGTTAATACTGTCTCTGTTGATCAGATGAATGCTTTGAAATAGAATTTGGAAAAGGAGATTGAGGAACTAAAGAAAACAAATGATGCCACAAAGAGGGAAATGAAATCTAAGATTTTTGATGTATTTGAAAAGGTTCTTGAATATAGAGTCAGATTAGTGTTAGATAAAATTGAAGATGTACATGGTTGTTATAATGCTTTGTCTCAAGCACTAGAGCAGACAAATACTCATGTTCCTATTTTAGAACCTTTATCAAAAAAGTAGAAACTTGCTCATCATACTCTGATTACACTATGCAAGGTTTTGCAAAGGAATCCAGATGCCCCTGCTACTTTTAAGCCCACCGAAAAAATGGTCAAAATGGTCATTGATGAACTTCAGTATGTGTCAGGAGAAAACCAGAAAATAAAGCCAATATATAATCCTTCAGCACTTTCAAGAATTAGTTTGTCCCAGGAATTCTTGGTGAAAATAACCAGCTAGAATATTTTGAAGAGCGGAAAAAGAGTGTGATCAAATATGTTTCTCATATTATTGGTCATTTGCAAAAGGATGAAGACATAAGTTTTCATAGTTTCAATGTGATCCTAGATAGGATAATTGCATTGGATGCAGGGTATGCCAAATTCATCACAGATGTTAGAGTACTATTAAATAAGAAATAGAAAGATCATTTGGCAAATGTGCTTCAAATTCAGATACAAGTGGCCAATTGACTACACAATGTATCAATGGGAAAAGGAATATTTGTCTCCCCCAGAGGATTGATTTGGTCAAAAGGTGGAGAAGCAATTGGACCTCGTGCATCACGGCTCTGCTGGAGTGGTCAACCCCCAATTGACTTTCAATAAGATTTGGATATTCCCCAATTCTTTTTCATGCTTTCTTTAATGCTTTCTTTCATAAAATGTATTTGTATTTTGAAAGGTCTTATTAAGACAAGAAAAAACAATCAATGTAAAATTGTAATATGAAAGGATAGGAAATTGACAAGCCATGTTGGAATGTAAATGGTCTGAAGCTTGTTTCTTCCTTTGTGCATATAAGGAAGAAACAAAGACTGGTTTGGAGGGTTCTAGGAATTAGATTTTGGAAAATAAGACATTGTAAAGGCCCATTTTCTAAAGCATAGTAATGGAAAGACTACATTAATCTGGTGCCTAAATTTTGGTGTCAATTGTTTGTTGAACTTATTGGTAAAATTTCATTTGGTTGTCTCCAATTTGGTTTTTCCTTGTTATTTAGATCAGTATATCAAGTGTATGTCTGATTTATCAAAACATATTCCTATTTTGTGTGGTTTATTTACTGGGTTTCTTCAAGTATGAACTAAATTCCTTTAAGTAAATCATAGTAACATGGAGAATACATTTGGATCAATAAGAACCAGATAATTTATATCTTTGCACGTTTATGATAGTCATAAACACTATAGTGCCAAACAATTTGAATTGTAGCCAGAAGGAAGACACATATTCATTTGTATTTTTGACTCCGTTACTCTGTGGAAGTAATGGCACTGATCATTTCAATTCCAAATCAATTCCCTGTATATTATTTCCAACACAATTTTGATTTTCTTTTTGTAGGAGTAGGAGTAGTGGTTAATATAGTTTGAAGTAATCTATTTCAGACATTTATGCCAGTTTGAATTAGATTAAAAATGATGATTTAATTGACAAAATTATATGTAATTTATAATCTCCTTAATGATCACTAATCAGTCTGAGGGCTTAACATTAAGTGGTGATAAAGAGGTACATCCACCTAGGCATAGCAAAGGCTAGAGTTCAAGGAATTCCAACCATCTTGGTTGATTCCATTCATTGGCCAAATCAATTGTTGAACCTAATCATAAAGCTTGGCATACTTTTAGGGTTTAGCAATCTACATATTTGGGAACCAATAGGTTGGTGACTCTACTAGGGAGTTGCTTGGGTTGAGTCATTGAAGTTATTACAATTTTCCTCTTTTCAAAAAAGGAGGTGGGGACTTTTGAATCTCTGAGAATTTAAATTGCAAATCAAAGAGATTTAGCATCATAGTTTTTCGACATGGATGGTAGAAGATCTTTGGGAAATTTGAACAATAAAAATAAAAAATTGCTAGAAAAGAATAAGGAGGGTTCAAAGCCCCTTCCCACTTCAAGTATATCCACTAATGATGGAGGAGCTTTTGTGAATGTCCCTACAATTACTGAATCACATGATAATTTTCAAAATGATCAAGGGAATGTTTCTGAACATCCATATAGTGTATTTAACAATCCTTTAATTGGGAATGGATTACACAATATTGGAAAATTTTCTCCAAGAAACTCTCACAGTCTTCTTGAGCATAACAACCTATATAGGTTTGTAGTCGAGTTTGAACCAGATCTCCAAAAAATGAAAGAATATGAGGATCACATGCATGAAGAAGTAAGATAGGAAGAAGAAAGAATAGATCATGAGGAGAGAATGGCCCAACAATATGCTAAAAATTCACAACATAGGCCTAAGGAGTAAACACCTAAAATGGTAAGATTCACTGATGCCCATGTTGTCCTTGCTTCAACTAGAGAGCTGACTGATCAAGAGTTAAATCAAAAGATAGAGCATATGACAATAGAAGTTGAAAGGCTAAAATTGTTAAGGCAACAACAAGAATTGGAACAAGAATTGTTTTAGTTGAGTTCCTAGCCCATTCCAAATGCATCACAATATAGACCTATCAGTAATCAGATTACATATGGGAATATAAGTGGTTCTTTGATCTCACAAGTACCACACAATACAGTCAGAAGACATGGCAATGCAAGTAATACTCCTCATATACAACATAATGTTCATACACAACAAGTCTCAACTCTAGTAAGTACTCCAATGACTTCTCAAGGAAATTCTTATCCTTTTCCTCCTGGCCAAGGAGGAGTGAGAATTCAAAATTAGAGATATAATCAACATGCAGGGCAATATCAATATCATGCTCCACATCAAAATGTACAAGGTAATATATATAATCCTAGAGGTGCTTATCAAAATATGAAATAGGATGTGTACCAACAGCCTCAACAGCATGGACCTCACTATCAACAATATCAGAAATATCAGCCCCATTAGAGGCAAAATCCATTTGCAAGGGGGCCTATGAATGTGGATAGATTTAGACAACTTGACTTCTTTGGCATCTAGGGATATCCAAATGATATTGACAACGAGGTAAGGAAAGCAATCCCAAAGTTTTCTGATAATAATGTTGTTTCAAGAGAAGATCATATAAGAGTATTTGAAACAGTCACGAATAATTTTGATGTACAACATGAAGATGTCTATATGAAATTATCCATGCAATCATTGACTGATGATGCAAGAGATTGGTATCAAAATTTTCCTGATGCCTCAGTTGGATCCTGGGATGAATTCAAAAGAATATTCAAAGAGCAATATGGTGATCATTTTGATCCAAAGTTTGCTTTACATGAATTGACAAATATTCAAAAGAACTATAATGAATTAGTGGTAGATTTTAACACTAGATTTATGAAGTTGTCTAATAGAATTCCACATTAGCTGAAGCCTACAGATCCCATGTGTTTGGTATTCTACTTGAATGCATTTGATCCTAAAACAGGTTATGAACTCATAATAAGGAATCCTCCTATCCTTTCTAATGCATTCAAGGCTACCATAAATAAAGAAAATAATAGAAAAGCCTTGGGAAAATTTGGTAGAAGAGATGAAGTTAGAATCTTGCAAAACCCCAAGGCTCAAAAAAACAAACAACCAAAAGAAGAAGATAAGTTGGATAAGGTTTGGAATGTTGTATGAGATTTATCATATAAAGTAGCAAGAAATGAAAAGAGAATGTCTTCTGATAAATCTAATTATCATAGGAATGAAAGGCCAAGGTTGTATGATATACCCTATAAAATGAACTGGAAGGATGGAAGGCCCTTGGTTGATGATCAGAAGAAAAATTTCAACAAAGATACCCCTGATCCATTAAAAAGACATGGAGCAAATATGGTGGAAGATATACCATGGTATGTACCTTGTAATTTGACTCATTCTCCTAAATATTGTGTGGTTGCATAGTCAATTCAAGAAGGTGAAGTATCATATGATCAGGAAAGGGATGACCACACTATTAACATGTTGGTAGGTAGACCTTATGGGGTAGATAAAGAATATTCTTCTTTAGAGGAGGATGGATTTGAATATGATGTAAATCACCAGAGACATAATATTCATGTTGGTCAGCAAGAAGTATTCTCTAATCAAGAGAATAACATTATGGGAAATCCTTTAGTTTGTTCTGTAAAATCGCAATCAAATCAAACCCAATTGAGAAGACCAACTGAGGAATAGATAAAGGCACTCATAGTTGCTACTATAGCACAAGCTAGAAGCAACTATAATCTTAGAAATAGGACTGTGAATGCAGATCAAAGGACACCTAGGAGTCTGTTTGTGAAGAATCAGGTGGATGACAAAAAGGCTACCTTAGGATCTCAGAAGAATGATGATAATGCAAAGCCTCATAAAGTAACTCAGAAATATTTTCCCAAAGACACATCAAAGGGTGATCAAAGGAAAATAAGAAATGATCCTAACCAGCAAGCAATGGAAGAGAACAAATTTACTAAAGTGGAAGTGAACAAAACATAACCAGTGATAGGTATGTCTTCCTTTAATATAACTCAGGCTTTATCTCAAATTAAGTTGTCAGTTCCTTTGATGGAAATAATGAAAGTTGATGAGTATAGAAATAGTTCTATGAAATTGATTTCAAATATGCCAAGTAAGCCTGAAACTCAAAACAAAAAGAAAAATGAATCAACAAAGAATGAGAAGCAGATAAATAATGTAAAAGTAGAGGTATGAAGACTCCTGAGATGTATTTAGGTACTACTCTGATAAAGAATCCATCTCAAGTTGACCCTTTCTATACCTCATTATTGATCAATAATAAACTCATAAGAAATTGTATGATAGATTCAGGAGCAGTAATAAATATTATGCCTATGGAAATCTTGAAATAATTGGGTTTGTGGGTTGATTCCACATATGGAAAATGTTATGCCATGGATAATAGATCCATTCCTATCATTGATGTCATGTGGGATGTGGAGATAAAGTTGGCTGCTTATCCTGAGGCCACTATGAAGACAATGGACTGCTGCTGTTGGAGGGAATGTTCAGTTGGACTTGTCATATGCAACTATACCTGTCAATGGAAAAGAGGTCAAGTTGTGCAGAGAACCACAATCTGAACAAGTAATAGAATGTATTGATCCCAATAAGATGAATTGCTTCTATGATGTAGATTTGGGAAGTTTCAGGGTTGAACATTCACAACGCCAATTGCAGAATAGTGATCCAATTGGTAATGCAACTCAAATGGATAAGTCTGGTGTTTGGTAAATGTATTTTGATGGTGCTTGTAGAAAAGAAGGTAATGGAGCTAGTGTGGTTTTCATTGCACCCAGTGGTAAAACATTTAAGTATTCATTTCTGTTATCATTTGAAAATACAAACAACATAGCAGAATATGAGGCACTGCTATTGGGTCTTAATATTGTTGTTAAACATGGGATCACATTGTTGACTGTATATGGAGATTCTAAACTAGTTGTATCACAAGTCAGATATAGATATGTCACTAAGAATAAAAGACTCAAGCAATATAAACATGTTGTATGGGACACAATGGAACTCTTTAATGCATTTTCCATAGAATGGATAGATAGGTCAAAGAACTTGATGGCATGCTTTCTTGCAAATTTTTCTTTAAGAAAGGATGACCTTACATTGACAAGTATTTCAGAAATAGAATTCAGAACTAGACCTTATATTCCTGACAATGTGTATAATTGGCAAGTGTTTAATGATGATGAGGATCCGATAAAATTTCTTTAGTGTGCAGATCAATATGAGTCTCAAGAGATAGATTTTAATGCTTTTGTTGAAAATGTAGATGGTAAAGATATTGTCTTTGGTTAGGAGGTGGTACAGTTGAAAAAAAATAAAATTCCAAAAGGTTTGGTGGCTATAGAGCTTATCTTTGATGGGCATGACAGGTCAGCCTTAAAGCAGACAAGAGTCCATCAAGATGATCTTGAGGAAGTGAATCTCGGAACTGATATGGCTCCAAAGAAAGTATATATAGGCAAGAAAATCAGCCCAAAGGTCAGGGATATGCTTATAAAGCTCTTAACAAAATATAAACATGTATTTGCATGGTCTTATGAGGATTTTAAAGACTATAGAGAAGACCTATTTCAACATGAGATTCCACTAAAACCAGATGCTAAACCTTTCAGTAAAAGGCAAAGACTTATAAACCCTATTTTAGCACCAAAAATGTAAGAAGAATTAATGAAGCTCAGGGATAGCAGCATAATCAAACCTATCAGACATTCTTCTTGGGTTTCAAACTTGGTACCAATAAGTAAAAATAATGGTGACATAAGTTGTGTGTAGATTTTTGTAATCTGAATGTCTCGTCCTTGAAAGATAACTATCCACTTCCTAATATGGAGGCAATGTTGCAGAGGGTAACATGATGTGAATTGCTATTCATAATGGATGGGTTCTCTAGCTATAATCAGGTCAAAGTCAAAGAATCAAAACAATACAAGACCGCCTTTACTACACCTTGGGGTACCTATGTATATGTAAGGATGCCTTTCAGCCTTACAAATGTTGGTGCTACTTTCTAAAGAGCTATGAATGTAGCTTTTGAAAATTTGATTAATATCATAATGGTTGTATACCAAGATGATTTAATAGCATACTCAAAGAAAGCAGAAGATCATTGCATGCATCTGGAAAAGATATTTGTAAAAGAACTTGAATATGGCATATCATTGAACCCTAAAAATGTCAATTTGTTGTAACTGAAGGTAAGTTACTGGGGCGTATAGTTTCCAAAGGAGGGGTAAGAATTGATCTAGAGAGAGTTGACACCATTGACAAGATTCCTATCCCTAAAATAGTGAAAGCCATTCAATCATTTTTTGGGCAAATAAATTTTGTCAGGAGGCTTATCTCTAACTTTGCCAAAATTGTGAAGCCTATTGCAAAGATGTTGAAAAAGGGGTCAAAAATTGATTAGACACCAGAAGCTGTTGAAGCATTTACATAAATTAAGAGGGCAATCAAGGAAGCTCCTATTTTGAAATCTCTTGATTTTAGTTGTTAGTTGCCGTTGCACCAAAAGATCGACCTGTTAATGCCTGATACAACCACTTGACTTAACAAGCATGGGAGGCGGTTAAGCCCTTGTCACAAACCACCACAGCGCAGCACTGAACAAGAAGACCAAGGGTCACACATTGCAACAATCCCCCCTAGCGCAAGCGTGGGGTTTGAACCCGTGACCTCAGCTCTGATACCAACTGTTAGTTGTTGTTGCACCAAAAGATCGACCTATTAATGCCTGATACAACCACTTGACTTAACAAGCACAAGAGGTGGTTAAGCCCTTGTCACAAACCACCACAGCATAGAACTAAACAAGAAGACCAAGGGTCACACCTTGCAATATTAGTAAGCCATTTCAAAATTTCTCTTTTGCTTCTTTCCATATTGTTGCAGTTGTTATGTTACAAAAGAATGATGAAGGGTATGAACAACCAATCTCATTTTTTAGCAAGTCACTTCAAGGGGATGAATTGAAGTATGATGCTATTAAGAAATAAGCCTATGTTCTTGTGAAGGCAGTAAAGGCATTCATCCCTTACTTAGTAGGGGCACAAGTAATTACTTATGTACCAAATGCAGCAGTTAAGGATGTATTTATACAAATAGAAGTTACACAAAGAAGATACAGATGGATAAATAGAATCCAAGAGTTCAATATCAATATCCAAATCACTAATCTTGTAAGAGGACAAGGATTGGCAAAATTAATGGCAGAATCCAACCTAGAAGCTGCACAAGTTTGTAATATTGAGGAAGAAGAGGGTATGGTATCTAGTATTGAACACACACCTTGGTATACAAATATATAGTTCATTACCTCAGACACATGAAATGCCTTCATGGTTTGACTGATAATAAAAAAAGGACATTGAAGCTACAAACATCAAGGTATATATTTGTGAATGGTGATTTGTTTTGGAAAGATAGAGATGGTGTTCTACTAGTGTGTTTAGATCAAGGATAGGCGGAAAAGACTTTAAAAGAGATGCATGAAGGTGTGTGGAGGACATTTTTTAGCTAAAACCACTACACATAAAATACTGAGAGCAAGCTACTACTAGCCAACCGTCTTTGCTAATACTCATAAGCATGTAAGAAAATGTGAAGCATGCCAGAAGTTTTCTAGTAAATTGAAATATCAAGGAGCCCTACCTTTGAGGCTTGTGCAAATTGGAGCACCCTTCTATTAGTGGCGTATTGATTTCAAAGGAGAGATATAGATAAATCAAGTGGAGGACATAGATGGAATCTTGTTGCCACTGATTACTTTACTAAATGGATTGAAGTATTTCCAACTAAACAAGCCACTAGTAAAGTAGTAATTAATTTCTTATTGTAAAATATCATTACCAAATTTGGGGTTCCTGTTAGGTTAGTCACAAATAATGGGATGTGTTTCAGATCTGATGAATTCAAGAAATTCTGAGTCCTATAGAATAGTGATCTCATATACTTCTCCATACCATCCTCAAGCTAATGGCCAAGCTAAATCCAGTAATAAGAGTATCATGAAGATAATCAAAAGAATGCTTGATAATAACAAAAGGGCTTGGGATTCAAAATTAAAATTGGCATTGTGGGCAGATAGAATCATAGTGAAAAAGGCTACTAGGAAGTCACCCTTTGAGTTAGTCTATGGAGCTCAAGTTAGAATTCCAATGCATAATATTTTGCCTATTTGTAAGTTCATCTTACAGGAAGATATAGACATACCTAAGCCTATGGAAGAAAGGATAGAACAATTGGCAGAGTTGGATGAAATTAGAAATCAAGTACAAAATTAAAATGAGAAAATGCAGACACAAATGAAGTACCTGTTTGATAAGAAAGTAAAGGATAGAAAATTCCAAGTTGACGATATGGTTCTTATGTGGAATACTTAGAGTCAAGACAAAGGAAAGCATGGTAAATTGAAGCTTTATGGCTTGGCCCATTTGTTATCATAGGCAAAAGTGGAGAAGATTCATACTATTTGCAAAACATGATGGGTGAAGATCAGGAATTCCTAGTGCATGGACAATTTTTGAAACACTTCTTTTCTTAAAGAAGATTTTTTCCATGCATAGTAGTGTAGGTCCTTCCTAATTTTGGTTTTCTTTGTGTCTATATAGTTTTTGTGTTTTTGGTCTACATCCCAGAGTTAGGTTTTGGATTCTTGCAATGTCTAATAGTCATTCATACCCAACTAGAGCCATTGTTAGGACTAGTAAAATTCACTTGATTATACCTAGTTTTGTCAAACCCTAATTCCAAAATCCATAAAAAAGAGTCTAAGTCCTTTTACCATTCATTCCGTAAAATCCAAAAATCCTTTTGTAAAACCTTCATCTAAGTCATTTTCCACCATGTATGTGTTATATTCTTGTATATCTATCTTAACCTATGTTTTAGTTTAGTATTGCATCCCCGTGGAGATAGGAAGCATGTTCTAAGGGTCCCTTGTGGGAGTACAAGAGCTTGTGGTATGATATAACCTATCACTGCACTACCACAATGAAGGATAAGAATAGCTATGAGCTAGTAGTAAACAACAAGCCTAACATCCAAAGGTTGCCACGGTCTCCCAGCATGGAAGCCATAACCTTAATGGTGGTTTGCGGGTTGGCGGTAAAAAAACATAGGCTCTCACTGTCTCACAATAGGAATGCCATATTATTGAATGAAGGTGTGAGACAGTGATAAGAGGTTAACTTAATACTAAAGTTTATTGTAGCCTCGCATGAAGGATGATAACAACTAAATATGGACTGCGGTAGTGCGGTAAGAACTAAAACTTGGGGTTTTGTGTCCCGCCGCCTCACAGAGGTCTTAATTTACTAGGACGGGATTGTGGTATCATTCATATTGATTGTGAATATGAAACAAATCTTCTCAAATATCCTAAACCATTAGATCTGTCTAGATCAATGGTGTATATTTGAAATCAACACATTTATCTTTGTATTCCAGCATGAAGTTGATATTAATGGGGAAATGACTGATGCGGGGGTCAATAAAATGTAAAATTTCACTCCATTTTGATCATTCAAACAAGTTTAGAGTGCTCAGAGATGAAAAATTTGAAGCTTGGTGTATGTGCTCTGCAATTGCTTCTTGATCAAGTAAGTGCATTTTGCCCTTTTTTCTATCAAAGTTGATGTACTGCTTTATCTAGTCTTGCTTTCAAGTAGCTCAGTGAAACAAACCATTTTCAAAAAACCCTAGTTCAATAGATATTGTATAATGCCACCCAAAAATAATGAATCTGTGGGTAAGAAAGGTGAGCCTTCTACTCCAAAGGAGAAAAAGAGACCATTGCAACAGTCAATTCTAGACATTTTGCCAAAATCTATAGATAAGGGCTATAAGAAAACATTTAAGGATGAAGCACATGGTTACAGTGATGCCCCAATTCCTATTTTAGGTTGGAACTTGTTCTAGTACTTTTGTGAGGAAAAAGATGCTAAGGGCCCTATCCCAAACCCATGGACCCTTGATTTAGTAAAGCTAGCAGTTCCAAATGTTTTTGTAGAGGTGGAACTCATTAGAGTGCTAGCACGACATTATCATGCAACTACAAGAATTATGAGATTACTAGATGGGTCACCCTTGGTAACACTGACTAGATCTGCCATCATTGAATGCTTCATGTTGAACAAACAAGCTCTCACAAAAGTTGACATTCAGAAGAGTGAGGAGGATTACACTAAGTTGAGGAAGACTCATCAGAGTGATGAGCTTCCAATGTACATGAGAAAAGGGGCAAATAATAAAAGAATACCTATTCCCATATCTTCTGTTGAGCTAGTTTCAATGGATGATTTCACTGTGTATTTCAAGAAGACATATTTTTCTCTATGTCAAGTATTGGGAATAGATGCCCAAGATAGAATTCTAGTTGGCCTAATGATGATGGCCATGAGGATTCAGAATCCTGAAGTTAACACTAAATTTGACTTTGCTTCTCTCATTAAGAAAAAAACTACATGATGGATTTCTCCAGGTGAGAGAGAATAGGGCACCTATCACCTTCAGATATTATTCTTTGTTGTGTCACATGATTTTGTACCAAAATAAGAAAAGGTGGACCAAGAGAATGGATATCAACATGCTTGATCAAAAGGGTAAGAGGTTGTTTGTTCAGTGTTGGTGCTACACTTGGGACATTAATTGCAAGAATGGCAGCTATGTGACATTTCATGATGACTTTACAGTTAGAAAAATTGCTACCCTTGGGAATGTTTCACCAAAGTTATCAATTGAAATCAGAGAATTATTAAGACCTCATGCACTAAAGCCTGAGAAGGGGCATATGCACAATTTTGGTGGCTGGTTCTATTTGCCAGATCATACTGTCATGAGGATCTATGGATGCACCCAAGCTCCCCACATTCTACCTAAATTTGTTCCTTCTAGATTTGCATTTTTGGAGTTCATATGGCAAATGTTGTGGATGGATAGGGATGCAATGAAAAAAAAAAAAAGGGATGTTTTTACCTGATTTGATTATGTTTGAAGAATTGTCTGTTGGATCTGACACTCTAGAAAAATTGCAAGCCTATTTGAAGGCAAGGTATTCACTAAAATCCAAAATAGAGAGAGTTTGTGACCTTGAAGGCCACATGAATTTTGTGAGACAGGTAATTCTCACCAAGACTGGGATATCCCATGAGGTGAACTATGAAGAAGATGTGATTAGAAACTGCCTCACTCCTCAAGAGGTATATGAAAGAAAAAGAAAATGGGAAATCTTGATGAGAATAGAAGAAGAGAAGAAAAAGGACCCTGGTTTCTTGGGATTTTTTGTGGAAGAAATCAATCCATTGAAGAGAACTAATCTGGTAATTGATAATTTTGAGAGGTTGTATGGTAAGGCAGAGAGCCAACCTACAAAGGCTGCCAAACTTCCTATGATGAAATTAAAGGGGATTGTGATTTCTGAGCCTGCTCCTAATGTAAAGTCAGTACAAGAGCCCTCATCTCCAAAGAAACCAAGGTAAAAAAAGTAGAAGATTGATAATATGCCTCCTCTAGTGCCTTATGAGATGACAGAAGGGGTAGGGGATACTAATGAAGTTTCCAATATATTGAGGCATATGGGTGAGGATGTAGAATTTGATCAGCCCCTTATTGGATAGGAAACTGAAGCCCACAAGCATGAGACCAGAATGGATATGCAAATACAAGGAGAACCAGGGATGAATGAGGATGAAAGGATAGTGGCTTCTCTCAAGTTCATGGATGATGATGAATTCATAAAAACCCTCGAGTTGAAAGACTTTTGGATAAAGATGAAGATGAAAGAGTTTGAAGAAAAGGTTCAAATAAATAATATGGGAATAGATGAATCCCAACATGATCAAATTGTTACTCAAACATTCAAGGAAATCAAAATTGATGAGATAAATGTCAACCCACAAGAGGCTAGACAAATAGTTTTGAAAAGTAACATGTTGATCATTCTTGGAATAGGATTGAAAAGGATGTTTCTACTGGATCAAGTGAGGAATCAAGATGATCCTATGTTGGTTGTAGAAAATGATTTTGAAGAAGGTGTAAGTGGCATGGGATACAATCCTAAGACATAAACTTTGGCACTATGGGCTAAGTAGAAAAATACACAAAAGCCAAGGTTATTGGATGTGATCCAGGAGATGATAGGAACTGCAATGGTCAAAACATTAAAGGACACATCAACATTGGAAGCAACCACTTTGACTATGCACTCAGCTATGTTCACCCAAGAAGCTATAAAAAATATGGAACTCAAAATGATTGAGTATGAAAAAAGTCAAATAGAGATGAATGAAGAGGTGAACAGATTGTATTTGGAGAATGTCAAATTGAGACAACAATTGAAAGGAATTGGTCTTCCTCAGAGAAAGGAAATTGTGCCTTATCAACCTCTTGTGTCTCAAGAAGTTGGTGTTAATACTGTCTCTATTTGATCAGATGAATGCTTTGAAACAAAATTTGGAAAAGGAGACTGAGGAACTGAAGAAAACAAATGATGCCACAAAGAAGGAAATGAGATCTAAGATTTTTGATGTATTTGAAAAGGTTCTTGAACATAGAGTCAAATTGGTGTTGGATAAAATTGAAGATTACATGGTTTTTATAATGCTTTGTCTCAATCATTGGAGCAGATGAATACTCATGCTCCTATTTTAGAACCTTTGTCAAAAAAGTAGCAACCTGTTCACCATATTCTGATAACACTGTGTAAGGTTTTGCAAAGGAATTCAGATGCCCCTGCTGCTTTGAAGTCCACCGAAAAAATAATCAAAATGGTCATTGATGAACTTCAGTATGTGTTAGGAGAAAGCTAGAAAATAAAACCCAAAATAGAATCCTTTAGCACTTTCAAGCATTAGTTCATCCCAAGAATTTTTGGTGAAAATAACTAACTAAAATATTTTGAAGAGTGGAAAAAAGAGTGTGATCAAATGGTTTCTCATATTATTGGTCATTTGCAAAAGGATGAAGAAATAAGTGTTCATAGTTTGAATGTGATCCTAGACAAGATAATTGCACTGGATGTAGGGTATGCCAAATTCATCATAGATGTCAGAGTATTGTTAAATAAGAAATGGAAAGATCATTTGGCAAATGTGATTCAGATTCAAGAATACAAGTGGCCAAGTGGCTACACAATGTATCAATGGGAAAAGGAATATTTGTCTCCCCTAGAGGATTGATCAGGTCAAAAGGTAGCGAAGCAATTGGACATCGTGCATCATGGTTTTGCTGGAGTGGTCAACCCCTGATTGACTTTCAATAAGGTTTGGATATACCCCAATTCTTTTTCATGCTTTCTTTTATGCTTTATTTCATAAAATGTATTTGTATTTTGAAAGGTCTTATTAAGACAAGAAAAACAATCAATGTATAATTGTAATATGAAAGGGCAGGAAATTGAAAAGGCATTTTGAAATGTAAATGGTCTGAAGCTTGTTGCTTCCTTTGTTCCTATAAGGAGGAAACCAAGACCAGTTTGGGGGGTTTTGGGAATTGGATTTTGGAAAAGAAGACATTGTAAAGGCCCATTTTTTGAAGCATAGTAATGGAAAGACTGCATTAACTTGGTGCTTGAATTCTAGTGTCAATTATTTGTTGAATTTATTGGTAAATTTTCATTTGGTTGCCTCCAATTTGATTTTTCCTTGTTATTTATATCACTATATCAAGTGTATGTCTGATTTATCAAAACATTTTTATGTTTTGTGTGGTTTATTTACTGGGTTTCTTCAAGTAAGAACTAAATTCCTTTAAGTAAATCATAGTAATGTGGATAATTCATTTGAATCAATAAGAAGAACCAAATAATTGATATCTTTGCACGTTTATGCCAATCATAAACACTATAGTGCCAAACAATTTGAATTGTAGCCAGAAGGAAGACACATAATCATTTGTATTTTTGAATCTATTGCCCTGTGGAAGAAAAAGCACCAGCCATTTCAATTCCAAAGCAATTCCCTGTATATTATTTCCAACATAATTTTGATTTTCTCTTTGTAGGAGTAGGAGTAGTGGTTAATATAGTTTGAAGTAATCTATTTCAAACATTTATGCCAGTTTGAATTAGATTGAAAAGGATGATTTAATTGACAAAATTATATGAAATTTATAATCTCCTTAATCATCACTAATCAGTCTTTGAGGGGTTAACATTTAGTGGTGATAAAGAGGTACACCCACCTAGGCATAGCAAAGCCTGAAGTGTAGAGAATTCCAACCATCTTAGTTGATTCCATTCATTGGCCAAATCAGTTGTTGAACCTAATCATAGAGCTTCTTATACTTTAAGGGTTTAGCAATCTACAGATTTGGGAGCCGACATGATAGTCTATACATAGACACAAAGTTCCATCCTTCTTTTTGACAAAGATCACTAGTGCTCCCTAAGGAGAAATGCTAGGTCTAATCAATCCTTTAGATAACAACTCTTGAAGTTAGCCTTTCAATTCCATCAACTCTAGAGTAGTCATACGGTATGGGACTTTTGAAATTGACTTCGATCTAGGTACAATATAGATTGAGAAATTGAAATCTCTCTTTGGAGGTAATCTTGGAAGTTCATTTGGGAATACATCCTAAAAATCTTGAAGAAAAGGATAGTTCTCCAAAGATACACTTTGATTACTAGGATATTCTTCTACTTGCTCCATTTTGACTACAAAAAGTTGGCACCCTTTTCACCTAGCCCTCTTCAGTTGCATAGCAGAGATTGGTATAATCTTAACTTCTCTCTGAGTGCCTTGCAAAAAGACTTTGTTTCCTACATCGACTAGACACTCAACTATTTTTGCAAAACAATAAACATTGGCTCTATTCCTCCATCGCCAATTTATTCCTAATATAACATCATAGGAACCTAGGGGGGCTACAAACAAATTCATTTCAATTGAAAAACTAGGAAGATCAATCTTAGCTTCAAACATGCATTGCTCTTCCTGATCTCTAGTCTGGTTAGCATATTCTACTGACCAAGGTTTAGCTAAATATCTAGCTCTTCTAGGAAATTTACTTAATACTCTTGGAGAAATAAAGGTTTCAGTTGGTCCAGTATCAATCAAAATAGAAATAGGAACTCCAAACAAAGTACCTATTTTCTCAATAGGAGTAATCTGGTACTCCGCCTGACTATTATCCAAAGCCACATGGATCTTCTATTGAAAAGCTTCTTGCTGAGTAGGTAAAGTATTACCACACTGTTGAATTCCCTGGTTCCTAGTTTGACATTGATTTGCATAGTGATCTCCACCACAAGTGACACATCCTCCAGGAGGTCCTCTCTTCTTAGCAAGTTTGCCTAAATCATTATCATTCCTTCAAACATTACAATTTCTCTTCTTCTCATTTCTAGATCTATTCCTATTATTTTTAGAACCATTGTCTCTTTTTTTAGCCACATCTGGCTTTCCATTCAATTTATTGAGAGGTTGTGAAGTTGGTGTCTTATTAAACCTCTTGTGATTCTTCTCATGATAGGCAAAAATTGACTTCAATTTTTGCTCTTGCTTGATTGCTTTCTCTAAAACTTGGTTGATAGTAGAAGGACCATGTGCATCCACTTCTCCACCTATTTGAGCATTCAAACCCATGATAAATTTCCTGATCCTGAACCTTTCATCCTTCTAATATTGAGGCACATATTTCAAGAGATAGGTAAACTTTTCCCAATATTCGACCATTGACATATCCCCTTGTCTTAGATTTTGAAAATTTGTTAGCTTTTGGTCAAAGAAAAGCTGCGGTAGCCACCTCTAATGAAATAAGACCACAAATTGCTAATAGGTTAAGCTTAAAGAGCTTAACCCTAGTTCCATCTTCTTGTTCATCCACCACATGGACTCTTCTCCTTCCAGTTGAAAGACATCCCAAGGTTCTATCTTCTTGTTCATCCACCACATGGATGCTTCTCCTTCCAGTTGGAAGACATCCCAAGCTACCTTGGTTACCTTAGAGTAATTTCAGATCTTGAAATACTTTTCCATCTCTATCAACCAAACTTCATTAGCATCAATTTTTGTTCCATCGAACTTGGGTGGCATGACTTTCTTCATATCTCTAGATAGCTCAAAGGCAAGTCTACTTTTCTTCTCTTCTTGAGACATAGTCTCATCAACATTCTCCCTTTAATCACTATGAATACTGGATTCATGGACATATTCATCATCTCCTAGATGTGAATCCTCATGTCCTACTTAACTCAAATGGAAAACAATATCATCTTTATTATAGTTTATTCTGGGTATAAATACATCCTTATTCAAATAATTAACTCAACAAGACTACATGTCACTGTCACTTAAAGGATATTCCTTTAGTTCCTCTTCTCCATTAGAATCTAGTAAAATAAACTTAGAGGGTGGATGTACACATAGGTACTCCTCCAACACCTCTTTTCCTAAAATAGGGGCATCATAACCACAACCAAATGACATGTCGCATTTAACAGAAGCTTTACTTGGTTTAACTACACAAGTAGGAACAATAGGTTTCTTGGCTAGGTTAAGGCATTGTTTCCTCTCTATCTGTATACACTTTAGAGCATCAACCAAAGTTTTTGAATCCTCTAGCCATGCACCCTTAGCATAATTAATATGCTCCTTGAGTTCAATCTCCTCAGTACATTCTTTCTTAACTACCAACTTAGGCAAATGTTGGGGAACTGACCTTCTAGCAGTTTTCTTGGTTCTTCTCCATGCCATTTGGGCATAAAACCAATTTCAAACATTAGCTATCTGCTTAATGTTGACAACTTTTCTCGTAGTGAGCTCCTAGGTCCATGTGTTGAACCCAGTTTTCTCTGATACCATATGTAACATGCCTTCTCATATTACTCAGAATTGCACATGAAATTTACTTGGAAAGCAAAAGAACATGATATATGTGAATGATTTTTTTTATATAATCATTTGCTAAAATTCAAGAAATAAAATTACATCTTTTATGAATATTTTTTCCAACCTTGAAATTCATTATATTCAAAGATAACTTAAAGTGATAACATTTCACTTTACATGTACAAATATTTGCACTTGGCAAAGGAATAGTTTGACATCAAATTATTACATGAATTTTTACATAAAAAGTACTGTCTCTGGAATCTTGATATTTATCGTTCAAATCTTGGCAAATCTTCTTCTACAGAGGGAGAGCATCATTTGAGTGCTTTGCCTCCAACCATAGATTGGTGGTCCCTCACACACCTTCCTACCTAGAAGTAGCCCTACCCTTCACAAAGAGTATAGAAATGTGGATCTAACAAGTTGCCATCTGAGTCCTAGTGATGTGTCCTATGTAACTTAATCAACCATACAACTCTAGACAATCTTCTAGCTAAGTATGATCATACTAACCAGTTACGTCATCTAGACATTGTGAACCAACCAATGCATGCAGAGACAAATGCATCACTTTGACCAAAGTTTCTATATATATAAGCATTTATAATAAACATAGTCATATGTTCACACACCTCTAACTTAACTTGAAGACTATCTCATGCTACAATTTGATTTACTTGGCTAGTACCTCTAGACATTATTGTCTGGTCTATACTCAATTCCTAGTCCATCGGACATAGAAATATTCTTTATCTAGGATATACATACAGTATGCAAATTTAGATATTTTTATCTTTTCTGAGAGTTCCTTATTGCATATCCGCAATCTATTAAGGTCTATGACCTCCTGTCATTTTACTCTTTACTCAATAATAACCATACTTGGTATACATATAACTAATATTGACTTTCTAACAACAAAGTGTTTCTTAGTCTCTTAATTATGTCTAGATCTATGGTTTCTCGACCTTTCTTCTATCGACCAAAGTACACAATAGACTAACTTAATATCATAAATCACTTGAGAATTAAAGATTTCTAATCTCTTAGAAACTAATAAAATTATATCCATAATATATCATGAAAAGGATAACCACTCGTCAAATCTTGACTACTTGGTTACTGGTCGAATTCATCATTTCTTGAAAACACAAAAATAAAAGGTTTATCTTCCTCTATGTCAATTCATAATGGATATTAACAAGCATAAGAGTTATTGACGAAGTTTAATTTTCTAATCCAATAATGGGTATAAGTCTAGATAGATAATAAAGTAATGATGTCTTTGACCTAATGGTCACCTTTCATTCACTGACATAGAAAGATTAAGAATGATAGAACGTCATATTTGCATATTGGAAATACATAGTCTAGTTAAATAAACATGTATGATAATATATATATCATAGCTTCAAGTACATCTAATGTTTTCTAAATCATTTTTATACACTTACAGAACAAGAGACATCCTATCCCAACATCTTGGATGGAAAAACTCAAAAGAGTCAAAGAGATAAAAGAACATTTATCTCAAACTCTTAGTTCCACTTCTAAAACTCATTACAATGAACTTGAATGGATCGACATGAAGTCTAATGATAGATTTCAATAAGTTTTTAGGATAAATAGGCTACATTATATCATTGCTATTCTAGTGAATGTCAACTAAGGATAACTTGAGTTCTCAAGAATTCAAAGTCTAACAACTATCTGGTCCATTGTCTAATGACTAACCTCTCTATTTGAATAAGTTTACTAACTGAAATTTAATAACTAACCAACTGAGTTATCAGCTTATCGGCCTATCATAGGCTATGTCTCTAAAATCATTCAGCCTACACAGACTAACCCATATAATTCAAACAGAAACACAAAGTTATCTTTCAGTAAGACAACCAAAAGGATTTAGTTCCATTTTTTATCCATATATAAGAAGAATGTAAGGCTAGACGACTTCATTCTCTTATAGGAGAAAGTATAAGTTATACAATTTTCTATACACAGAGATCATTTCAGTTTAAAAGGTTTAACAATATCACTAAGGTAGACTATGGTATCGATTTCTTACACTAAGATATACCAAATTCATGAATTCTTAAAGTACAATAATATCATATGCTGTCGATTGCTCATATTACAGAGATAATAAGTTATCGACTTCCTCTAAACACATATATAGAAAAGATATTGTTTTCACAACCATAGGGATAGAAAAAGCTACCAGTTCTGTTAAACACAAGGATATAAAAGCCATAGGATTTCTTTAAAACACATATATATTAACACTATCATTCTTCTCAAAATACAGAGATAGAATGGCTATGGTTTTCTCTTCTAAACATATCTATAGTTCCGACAATAAACAAAAGGTTCTCAAGCACAAATAACATTTTCAAAGAAGAAAAGAACCTGTGATTGATAGTGTCTCATGTCGATCTATCAGCCTTCTCTTACTTCAAGAGAGAACTTTGAAAACCTTTTTCTCCATCGTCAATTGTCCTCCAAAAGCTTAAGTAAAAGTTCTCTGCTTATTATGTGCCTTCTCCGTATGTGTCTATGTCTCTATACGTATCACCAAAGAGCTCCTCTCATTATAAATAGACAACTACCCCTTTCAACTGCATTCCACCATTCCTAAAGATAATGTCAGTTATAATTTCCACAATGGCATTCAAAACAAATGGAGATGATGGTCATTAATTGACCACTCAAAACTCGGTCAAAAAGACACTCCACTCTCCTAATAAGTTGAGAGTAAGAAGGAGGTCGAAGGACCACATAATACATAACAACTTGCATAAAATAACTCTTAACTTCTTTCATAAAGAAGTTATCGGCCTTAACACAAGAGTCTCATATAAATATCAAACTTAATATTTATATAAATATATACATAATATCTTAAAGAAGGCATACGCAACGTATACCTTACATTGTGTTCAAACAATTGATGAGATATGAGAATGGGGTTGAGGTATTCTCCCCCTCTCTGTCTTGTGATTATAGTGAAATAGACAAACACATTAACTTGACAAGATACAATATAGGAATTTCAATTAGAAATTACCAAACAAGAGCTAGTTAACCTATAACATATATATTCTTTACTAAATATAAACTATATCAGGAAAAAGTTGACTATCGACTACATATCATCGATGGTCATACTAATCTTTCTTGGTTTTTCGACAAAAACCTATGCTAAAGCAATTTGATGTCAAATTGACTATTATAAAATCATAAACCAACCAAGACCAATAAAGCCAAAATCTTCTTACCAAACTTAATAGGGTTCACTAAACTATGCAACAATAGACTTAGATGGCAACAACTTGTTCTTTCCATATGTCTATTCACTTCTCTCCAATGATGCTCTCCCTCTCTTTCTTAGAGGGTGGAAAACCTATTTCTTGAATACAACTTGCAATCACCAAACTGGGATTAGTGTATAATTAGTTAACCTATATACATCATGAATAAATAATCATGATAATTTATAATCACATGTTTAAATTCTTTGAATTTAAACTCAAACTCATGAAATTCTTGGTTTATCTTGACATTTTCACATAACATCAAATCATTAAATCATACAAAATTATCTACCAATTACATACAAGTAAAAAGTAAAACATGGTCAAAATTAGGGATGTGATAGATTCCTATAGAAATTGACATGTGCTCTAATTATTCTTTCATATGAAATCAAGTGCAGATTGAATGTCTTTAAATACAATGACATAACAACTTGTCACACAAATGTGTGTTAAGTCTGAAAGTTCTAAAATTGCATCAAGCCTACATGTCAGTCCAATGATGATAAAGAGGTCCAAATCATGACCAAGTAGGCATGAATTACACTCCTCTCAGTAGTCTTACTCTTGGTGACATGATCCTTATGTTTTTCACCTCCTTGACCATCTTTTTCAACCCCCAAATTGACTTTCCCTATCTCGTGTTCTACCTAGTGACCCCTTTGTTTTGCCTATTTAGGGTTGCCCCTTTTGCATCTTAGGGTCACCCCTTTTGAGATTTAAGATTTCCCCTAGTGTTCTAGGTCATGCAGGCAACCTTGTGACTTTTAAATTCACAAATCAACTCATACTGTTAGCTTTTCTCCTTCATTTTTAACCCATTTCAACTTCTATTTTTCATGCCAACTCATGGTTTTTCTCTCTTTATTTCTATTGTGAACTCATGATCAAATCTTATCCCTTCTAATTTGTTTTTGATTTCTCTTTGAGTTCACTTTAGTTTTCTTGAGTGATCTAGTTTTTTTCTTATCTCTTTGTCTATTAATAGAATTGTTTATTCTTGAGTTAACTCCTTATTTTGATATTATCTCTTCTTCTATTCCCTCTCATTTCTACCTATAAATACCTATCACCTCTTCATTGTTTAATCATCTTCTTCTCATTTTGAGAACACACAAGCTTCGTCAAGCTTCTTTATAGGCCTTCAAGTAGATCTTAGTTTATTTATTTTAGTTTTAGTTTTTGCAAAGCTTCAAAGCTTTCCCTAGGAGATTATTTTCATGTATTCTTACCATATCCAAGTTTATGCAAAGCACCCCCTCTAGATTTTATGCTCACACAAGGATCATGCCTTCATTCTTCTTAATTTGTTATTGCTTCTAAGCCACCTTTTTATTCCCTTGTGTTCCCATTTTTATCCCTATCACCAAGAGAAGGATCCCACTGTTGTAGAGGAGGATATGGTTACCACAAGGACCTTTGAGGACATAGCCTAGCACTAGTACCCATTATTACAGGTTCTTTATTACTTTATTAGTAGTTGGCTCACATTATGCTCTTGAGGAACCAGTAAAACATTGTTTTGTCTTACTCTTTATAGGATTTAGAGTTAAAATAGAGTTATTTACTTTTCTTAGAATACATTTATTGCTTTGCTTTTGAGTAGTTACAAATTTAGATTAGAAACCTCAAAATTTAGAAAACATCAAAACATGTAGTTATGTTGCATTAGGAAAAATTATATAGAATTACATGCATATTTCCCTTTCATAGTAATTAGATCATCTTTAAAATTGGGAAAAGAAAACCTTGCATTCCTGTAGTCTTAATTGCATTAGAAAATCATTCAATGACTTCAAACATTCAAGCCCTTGACATCATCACAAGGCATAAAATGTTAAAATTTCATTTAAAAAAACATCGAGTGTTACATCCCCAAATTTGTCTATGTTTAACTTTTACTTTTCATGTGATTAACTGGATAAGTAATCATAGGTTAATGATTTGATGTTTGGGGAAAATGTCAATATAAATCATTGATTATATGGATTATGATTAATGCTTATAATTAGACATGAGATTCCATGTTGTTGAGATTATTTTAGCATGATGTTTAATGATTTATTGATGATACACTATCTTAATTTTTACAAGTGTGAGTGTAACTAGGAAAATAGATTTTCAATTCCAAGAAGGGAAGCATGCTATCACCTAGGAGAAGGAAATAGATGTGGAAAAAGTTAGGTTTCCATCTAAGTTTCAAAGTTGTTTTTTACATGAACCATCGTGAGACAGGTTATGTATTAGTTATCTTCCCTTGTTTAGTCAATTTCAATTCGACTATCACCGCTTTGCCGAGTAAGGGTTTTTCGACGTCAAACCCTATTTGTTTTGGTCATGAGATATAAGTTTTTAGAGGTTATAGTTTATCCATTCTTCTCATTGGAAAGTTTTTGACCATATCCTTTTGCTTTGCTTGATGTCTGGTGCTGATGTCAGCAAGAGGTTACGAAGGGGGAGAAGACCTCGACCCCATTATCGCAAGTTGCAAATGGTTATTATCACTATTCTTAGAATGGTGTTGCTACCATTAAAGTTGATATCTTGTATTTATTTTAATTATATATTTTAATAACATATATATATATATATATATATATATATATATTAATATATATATATATATTATGTCTCCCTTTTGTGTTTTAAACACTTACCTACTTGAGATAAGCTTTCAATGGTTTGGATAACCATATGACCATGAGGTGGTGCTACAAGGTGGCACATGTTCCTTACATTTCCATGTAAAGTGGGAAGAGTGGGATTGATCATTGGTCCAGTTGATGGTTGCATGCTCTTTTTGGGGAGCTTTCTTTGGTAGTGCTATCCCTTTGGTGGTATGGGCAAACTCGGGCATCAAGGTAAGTTGGTTTCTATCAATTTTGATAGTGATAGTTGAAGAGTGGAGTGTACTTGGAGAAGGAGAGCCAAGAAATAGAGAGCTTGAGCCAAGAGCTTTCAGACCAAAGGAGGACTATTTTAAACCTTTAGTGGGTAATTCCTTATCCATGGCCGAAGCCATGATAATTGGATACATAGTATCCTTACTTTATTATATAGTTTCTTGTGTTTATGAAGGCTTGGGTAATTCAATATCACATCTTTTGTTTTCATAGCAGTTTCTTAATAGTATAGAAGACTGATAATAACTTGGTCTACGTATACTACAACATATAAGTTAAAAGTCTCAACAGGTCACGGGCCTTTATATAAACATTCTTATTCTTGAATAACTAGAAACTAAATTGTTAGAATCTTAACAATCATTCTCAACTTTATGCTTTGAATTGTCTTGGTAGCCTCTATGCAAGTTATTACTTTGAAGAAATTGACTTCATTTTGAGCACAGTCAATTCTTCATGGCTGTGGAAGCCTATTCTTTGTAAGTTACTATTGTTTTGGCTTGATAATAAGTCATTATCAGTCTAGAAATTTAGAAGGAAACTTCTTGCATGCATAACCTTAGATTGTTCCAGATTAAAGGAAGTTAGTCATTTATAACAATATTTTTCCAAGATTACATAGGGTGCAATAGTGGTGCAAGACCAAAGTTATTATTATTTTGATAGGTACAGAACAATATTGGAAATTAAACCTTTCTTTTGATAGTTGGACAGAGTCAGGGTTAAACACCCGAGCCCAGGTATTAAGTGGGTGGTCTTTGAGTCCAATGTTACCTATATTGTTTAGTGTTGACTAATGATTATCTTGATATACTAACAACATTGTGTTTGACAAAATCTTTAGGCCTCTATAGATTTGAAATATGCCATTCAATGTTATCCTTTCAGCTATAAAATGGTAAGTGATTTGTTGAAAATTTAGCCTTAAATTTTATGTTTATGAAGTAAGCCAAGAAACCATTTATGGTAAGGGATTATTCATTATTCTGTTACATGTGTTTTGGGATTAGAAAAGATAACTCCTAAAGATCTTGCATACATGCAAATCTCTTTACAAGAATATGATTAACTTTTATCAGATATTAAATTGTCGATTTGGATTTGGGGTGAATCCAAGAACCAAATTAAATATATTGGGAAAATATAAGATGTCATGTCAGAACTATTATCCTTGTTAGTACTAGACACCTAAAACAAGAAAATATTTACATATTTAAACTTTTGGATCAAGGAATATAATGACATGGAGTCATGAAATTCTAGGTTCCAGTTGCAATGAGAGGCCTTTGAAGGATCAAGACCTCAGTATAGACCCTAGTGGGTATCATACTCTATAACTAGAGATAAAAATCTAAGTCAGGAAGACAATGGGTGAGAATTATTCTAGACACCCATGTCTAGAATTGGCCAAACTAAATTCAATGTCGGATGAGATAGCTTCTAAGTCAAGTTAGAAGTGTGTGGACATTCATCTATGCTTATTGCAAAACATCTGTGTATATTAAATATTTGGCCAAAGTAATGCATCCATCTTTGCATGCATTAGTTGGTTCACTGTTCTCGAGATGGCATAACCATCTAGTATTGTCATACATAGTTAGAGTGGATCTGTAGTTGTATGACCATGATGAGTTATGAAGGACACAACACTAGAAACTTAGATGGAAAACCTTATGGTTCCTTATATCTATTCCCTTCGTGAAGGGTAGGGCTACTTCCAAGAAGGAAGTTTTGTGAGGGACCACCGGTTTGTGGTTGGAGGAAAACCACTCGGGTGATGTTCTCCTTCCCAAGTAGATGACAAGCCAAGACTTATGAAGACATATATCAATACTTTAGATGCAATATATTCTATTTATATGACTTGACAATCAAATTCTATGTAAATTGATCATTATTTCCATGAGCAAAACATTATGATTGTAAAGTAAAGGGAACCACTAGCATGCTATCTTTGAATATGTTGTAAATTTTTAGTTTGAAATTATTCAGAAAAAGATATGCTTTTTATATAATGACAATGCATATGTTTATTGATAAACAAAATATGATTATGATGATCATGATTATTTACCTGTGAGTAAATTGGGAATGTTAATCAGGGTAACATGAGATGACATGTTACATATGGTATTAGAGCTACCAGGTTTAATACATGGACCTATGAGCTCATTACATGAAAACTTCCTCAAACATTAACAATTGCTAATGTTTGGATGTTCTTTTGCTAGAATAGTATGAACAAGAATGACACCAAGGAATAAGGTAATGAGAAATAGATGTTACCTAAAGGCTATGAGGGAGTGATCCTCAAGAATGAAAAGCCTAGGCCAAACTGGTTGGAAGGCACATGGTTATCTGATACTGAGCTAATGCTATTGAGTGTATCAAGTAGGAGAAGGACAAAGTAGTTAAGGCTATTGAGCTAGAAATGCTTCTAGATTTGACTGTGTTTTATTATTTTCCTCAACATTTCGAATCACACACAGTGATCCATCATCAGGAGAAAGATAGCAAGAGAAGAGAGAACATAAATGATAATTTGCAAACTCCAGACCACTTAGAAAGAGTGAGAGAGAGATGTGAGGTGGAAACCAAGACCACTCAAGGGAGAAGGATAGATGCCTATCAAACTAAGTGAAGTGAGGGACAAAAGAGGAGAGGAGGAAACCTAAGCACATTTAAGACAAAACATACTAAGAAAAGACTAGTTAGGATAAGAGGAAGACAAAAATAAAAGAAAATTAAAAATAGAAGTAAAAAGAACAAGGCCAAAAAATAGAAGAGACCAAAAATAGAAGAGAGACAACTATAATTCTAACAACCTAATCAACAAAAAGAAAAGGAGAATGAAGAACAAAAGGGTAACAAGTGGATCAATCTAAATGTAACCAAAGTCATGAAGTATAAAGAAGGTGAAAAGGAAGACACAAATGAGAATTAACACTGAGATAAGTTGAAGACAAGGACATATTTAATCAACAAGAGGAATAAAGAACAATCCAAGGATGAAAGAAAGAAATAATATATATATATATATATATATATATATATATATATATATATATATATATATATATATATATATAAAGGGGAACAACCAAGAACATAAAAATTGTAAGGGTTAAATTGGATAAAGCTACCTACAAAGAACAAGAGAAGGCCCATAGCAAAGTTAAAAGTGAGAAAAGGATAAACCAAGAAGACAAAGGGATACTACAAACATAAAAGAATGGAAAGTATATATCTATCAAATGAAGGAGAATAAAACGAAAATAACTAACTGAGAGAAAGCCTAAAAGTAAAGCAAAAAGCAATCAATAAATGGGAAAACATGCTCAAACAACCAAATAAGAAAAGGGAGCAAAACTAATAAAGGGGATATATATAGAGGTTAAAAACTAAGAAATTAAAAGGGAGGGACAAGGGGTCAAAGCAATCCAGAGGTTGGAGGTGGAAGGCTTAGCTAGAAAAACAAGACAACAAGATAGAAAAGGAAGTGTGAACGTGCCAAGGAGGGTATAGAGGAGGGAGGATGGGAAGCAAGAAAGTAATCAATGAAACCCTCTGCACCTAAGGAATTAGCATTTGGAAGTGGTCCTAATGCTCCTATTATCACTCAAGAGGTCATGGATGAGTACCTGTGAGTACATCCACCTCCTGAGTCTAATGAGGTAAAGCTCAAGGATGAGGATAAACCTGGGAAGATATCCCAACCTAAAAATGACTTGAAGTTACAAGATGTAAATATTTGTAATGAATGATGGATATTATGTGATCCATGGATACTATAATGCAATTTTGAAATTTTAGCAAAATATTTCCTTTCTTGTTTAAGATCAAGCATAAATGAGAATGGATTTATGTTTATAAATGGATTCAATAGTATGAAGAACTAATTGAATGCTTAATTTGCAAACTTCAGGAGAAGTAGATTGCAACATTGTTTAGACAGGAACCAAAATTAGGGGTAGCCAAGAGGAAGGGCAACCTTTTGGCCACTTTGATTAAAAACTTGACCAAATCCTTGCTATGCTCCATGAGACGAGGGCATGAATTGGAACTTTAGAGCAGGAGGTCAGGGGTCAGGAGTTAGAATGGACCTAGGTAGGAAGCCTTCCATGGGGGCAAAGATGATGAACGTCATGAAAACACCACCCAAAGTGGATGTGGAGAGAATAACTCTAAAATGAGACATGATGAGGATAAAAGGAGCCACTTGGCTCTAGAATTACCCAAAGATATGAAAAAGATTACACCTCCCAAGTTTGATGGGACTGTAAGTTGAGATGCCGCGGAGGCATGGCTTACAGAAATGGAGAAATACTTTGAATAAGAAACTATTTTGAAATCACCAAAGTGGTATGGGGAGCATACCAATTGGCAAGTGAAGCATCCACCTGGTGGATGAACAAGAATATGGAGTTAAAATTGAGCTCCTTGAGTCTAACTTGGGAAAGGTTTGTGGAACTTTTCAGGCAAAGATGGTTTCCTTAGTTGTATTTTGATTAGAAGCTTATAGACTTCCAAAATTTGAGATAGGGTAACTCATCTGTGAATGAGTATTGGGATAAATTCACTTGTCTCCTTAAATATGTTCCCCAATATCAGTAGGATGAGAGATTTTTCATCCAAAAGTTTATCATGGGCTTGAATGCCCAAATTGGAGGTGAAGTTGATGTGCATGGTCCCACTACAATGGACCAAGTTTATGAGAAAACTATTAAACATGAACAAAAGTTGAAATCCATGTCTACATACTAGGAAAGGAACTGTAAAAAGTTTAGTTGGTCCCAATCCTCCTAGTCATTTAAGAAAAAGGTAAATAAGTAGAATTTCAATAAGAAGGGTGACAAAGGATTTAAAGATAATCAGAATGAATCCAAGGGTGAAAATAAAAAAATAATAACTCCAAGAAAAATGGAGACAATTTAGGAAATCCTTATGAAAGGCGAGGACCTGCGGGAAGGTGTTATTCATGTGGTGGTGACCATTATGCCAATCAGTGTCCCAATAAGACACAAGGGACTCAACCACAAGGAAATCATTTACCCTCACAATAGGTAGCTTTCCAACAGCAGATACATGTAGCCTTGGACAACATGCAAGCATATATCAAATTACTCCAATTGAAACCACAGGTATTTTATCTAGTATCCCAATTTTAGTTTTAATAGATATTGGTGCTACATAATGTTTTATTTCTCCAAAAGTTTTAAATAAGATTTCTAGAAAAGTTGGTTACATGGAAAGTACCTAGTCAGTTGAATATGCTAATCAGACAAGGGCTTAGGTAGAACAATATTTGTTTGAGGCCAAGGTTGAACTCCCAAGTTTTTCCACTGAAGTGAACCTTTATGAAGCCCCATTAGGCTCCTATGATGTCATCCTTGGAATAAATTGGTTATGGTGACATAGGGCTAAGGTGGATTATTTTTCTAAAACAATAGAATGCTTAGATGACCTTGGGAATAAGTTTTTCTATAAGGCACTACTAGAGAGGTTAAAATTAAGGCAAAAAAAATTTGCCCTACAGATGAAACGAGCCCAAAGAAAAGGATGTTAACTATTTGTTGTTAAAATGGAGAATATAAATAGTCACAATGAATCTATTTTCCAAGATGATTTGATGTATTATGAATCTCAAAAACTCCAAGGAGTTGAAGAAAGAGAATCCATAGATCAGGAGAGATCAGATATGGATAGATACCCCTTTCTTTGAGATTTTGTAGATGTATTCCCAGATGAACTGCTGAGATTACCTCCTAAGAGGGATTTTGATTTTTCAATAGATATAATTCTAGGATTGGAACCTATATCTAAATCTCCTTATAGAATGACCACAACAAAGTTAATGGAGCTAAAATCTCAGTTGCAGGAATTTCTAGAGAAAGGATTAATAAGACCCAGTGTTTCACCCTAGGGAGCACCAATAATTTTTGTTAAAAAGAAGTAAGGTACATTGTGGCTATGCATAGATTATCATATGCTAAATAAGGCAACGATAAAGAACAAATATCCATTTCCCCGCATTGATAATCTCTTCGATCAAATGTGAGGGGAAACTATGTTCTCAAAGATTGATCTTTAATTAGGATACCATAAATTGAGGCTAAAAGATGAGGATATTCATAAGACAACCTTTAGAACGAGGTATTAGTACTATGATTTCAATGTCTTATCATTTGGATTAACGAATGCGCTTGCACCACTTATGAACTTAATGAACAGTGTGTTTAGATATTGTTTGGACAAGTTTGTCCTAGTAATCCTTAATGATATTTTGATTTACTCCAAGAATGAGGAGGAACACCTTCAACATCTAAGGATTGTTCTCCAGAGATTAAGAGAGCATGAACTGTATGGAAAACTCTCAAAGTGTACTTTATTTCAAAAGGAAGTACAATATTTGGGTCATATAATCTCAGCTAAGGGAATTGCTATGGACCCTGTAGACACCCAAAAATGTCCATCTTGTGCAACACCTTATGTTTTCTCCTAGGTATCCATGTCGCCATCATAACCCCTTCGTCATCCTAACTAGCATTTCCTCTATTAAATTAAATAAATTCAACATTTATTTAATTTAATCCTATCCTTCACCATTATTAAATAAATAAATTTTATTTATTTATTTGGTCCACTTTCCTCTTAAATTAAATAAAATAATATTTTATTTTATTTATCATTTTATCCTCATATTCCTCATAATTTAAATAATATTAAATTATTTAAATTATTTACCTACCTTCTAATTTCCTCACAAGTTAACTTGATCCACTTACCAATTTCTTCTCCACTCATTTTTCTCACTTCTTATTTATCTCTTGAGATGACCCAACTACTTTCTAATTCATCTCTCTAATCACTCATCCACTTTCCTTTTCTTTTCCCAAGTTGCACAATGCAACTTTCCAATTCGATTGCCACTCATGAAATGGAAACTTTATCTTTCCATTATCTCATATTTGTCTATTTAAACCACTCATTGTCTATTTAAACCACTCATTTTCATGCCATTTGCATGGATGAATCTTGCATGTATCGTTACTCTGCCAAATTTTATCCTCATCATCCATCACCAATCTACCTATCTTCTTCTCAAATCCCTATCATCATTGTGCTGCAAAACACAAGTAATCAACAATCAACAATGAAAACAAGGAATCACATCATTTGGGTGGTTTGTGTTTATTTTGCATGTCTTTTTGATCACTTAGATTAGATTTCTTGAAGGTTTGTAGGGTTTGTTGTTTGAATTTGCAAATGATGTAAAATTTCTTGCATACATAAAATGGCACGCCTGGTGGAACCCGAATCACTAAGTTTTTGCAGGTTTTTACTTTAAAAATTTGCATGTTTTCCAACCCTCATATTGCAAGTTTTGCATTTTTCTATCAAAGATGACCTCCTAGGCTCAAACCAACCTCACCATTGCATTTGGGGGGCCGTTTCCATGAAAAACAAGTATAAATTTACCTATTTTTGGTGAAAAAACATGCATCTGGCGAAGAAAATAGCATTCGGATCTATAGAAAATCACCTTTGGTTTTTCCATGCGCATATGGTAAAAAACAAATCACCTTTGGTTTTTCTAGTCACATATGGTCAAAAACAAATCGCCTTTGGTTTTTTTTCATGCGCATATGGTCAAAAACAAATCGCCTTTGGTTTTTTTTCATGCGCATATGGTCAAAATCAAATCGCCTTTGGTTTTTCTAGTCGCATATGGTCAAAAATAAATCGCCTTTGGTTGTATCTAGTCGCATCTGGTTCCATTAGGGTCTTTTCTATTTTTGTAGGTGAAAAGTGCATTTGATCAACAAAAAGTCGCATCTGAACAGTAGTAAATCACATTTGCATGATCACAGCTCGCATTTGAGTGACAGGTAATCGTAGTTGGTAAGATCCTATCCACATTTGAATTATAGAAATTTCCCTCTAGCTATTCTTATACGCATAGGCTTAGGGTTTTTTTGGAAAACTGATCATTTCTTGGTGCAACTTGACTAAAATTGTGTGTCCAAGAATGGCGGCAAGCAACTACTAATGTGTTAAATGTAGATATGAATGGTCAAAGAACATGTTTTATCACTAAAAATAGGCACATTTGGTTTTGGGCATTAAAATGAACTTTGTCTTCATGCTTGTTTTTCATTTTCTTTGCTTACTTGTCTGAGTATGATTGTCACCTGATTGAGCAATACAAGTATCCTCTCCCCCTGCCTAACCAATGGATCTGGGGTGTAAGAGAATGTGTTGCTATCTCTAGAGGGCCTGCCTTCCCACTGTGATGCTATTCTTTCATACATTCTACAACTATATGCTTTGTGACCAGGAGAATTGCACTTGAAACACATAATATTAGTATTCCTTATTGAAGCCAATTGATTTCTTCTGTAATTAACTTCTTTGCGTCCAAAATGATTACAAGTATAATAGTAACCATTAAATGAATAGTTATACCTATACATGTATGCTTGTCTTATAGGAGCAATTCTTGTTCTTTGATTATTCACTTTTCTTCCAGGAGCAGCAGGCTGATGAATTTTTCTTCTAGGAGTTTCTCCGACTTTGGAACACTCTCTTTCTTCATATCCAAGTCCAGTAGTGTCTCCATATAGTTTTTTCTTTCCCAACATCTCATATAACTTGGTGGTGCTCTTTTCAAACTCATTATTTCTCTTTGACAGAACTTTGAGACTTTCAATATTTTTTCTCAAGGTAATAATTCTAGCTTCAAGTTTTATGCATTCGAAAGATTTTACTTCATTTTCAGACTTAGTAAAATCTATCATTCTCTTGGCCTCTTCAATCTCAATCTTTAGGCTTGTAATCAATTTTTCTGAATCATTGATTTGTGTTTTTAAACTCACAGTCTGACTTCTTGCCTCTTCTTGCCTCTTCAAGTTCAGAGAGTGCTTTGTCTTTGAGGTCTTTTTCTTGGTGTAGCTGCAATTGTAATTTCTAGTTCTCCTTTTTATATTTCCTGAGTTCACTTAGAGCACATATGAGCTATCCTTCTATATCAACTTCAAACTCTTGTTCATCATCACTTATAATGTGATCTTCTTCTTTTGAAATAGAGTGGACCTCAACTCCTTCATGTGAATGTCTTCTATCATTGTCACTTTTCTCACATACCAAGATGACCTCTTCTTCATCATCATTGAGGTCTTTCTTTTTGTCAAGACTCTTAACAGTAGAACCAATCCTTTTATTACATTTTGTATCTACATTTAGTAATGGCTCAAGGAATAACTCATTGCAGGACTTAACTGAGGCTTGTTTAACAATCTTTTGATCAACATCTTTCTTTTCTCTATTTGAGGCCTTATTTCTATTCTTCTTACCCATTGAACTCCAATACCAGGACCTACCCGAGCCTATTAGACTTCTATAGGGAACTTGGCTCTAATACCAATTGTAGGAGTCCAAGATAACACTAAGAGGGGGGGTGAATCAATGTTGTATTGTTTTTATAATTTTCAAAATTGGTGATGAGGTTTATCAAAATTGAACTAATTACTTAAACAATTAATCAACAAATGATCAATCACATAAATCACATATGGTAAATGAAGCTATGGAAGACATCAAGACATGAGATTATGACACATGAAAATTACAGAGTGGAAAACCCTCTAGGGGTAGAAAAACCACTCAAAATGCCTCACTGGCTTAAGCAAAAACCTCACTGGTTACAATGTTTAGAAGCACCAACCCCTAATTCATTTAGAAGCACCAACTTCAAGGAGCACCAACCCCTAATACATTTAGAAGCACCAACTTCAAGGAGCACCAAACCCTAATACATACTCAAATTAAAACCAAGAATTTAGAGGGTTTCTCTACTTCAATACAAATCACTTCTTCTTTCACATGTGTCCGTCATATCACCATACTTCTCATCAACTCAAATCACAAAACTTATCATCTTATTCAAGAGGATTTTCAAAATATATTCTGCCATGTATGATAATCCACCCAACAACTTTAATGTTCTTGCAAAACCATTATATACAAGATGACTTTTCATATTTTGTCTTCTCTCCACAATTATTTCAATCCTTGATATTCTTCCATCTTAAAAAATGGTCTCTTCAAATTCTTTGTCCTGCAAATCAATTTCAGAGTGCATAAAACCTTTCATATTCTGCAAAAGAAATTCAATCACCTACAACAAAAAAATCATTTGCAAAAACAAAAATAAATCTTCAATATGTCATTTATTTTCTTTTTCTCCTCTCTACAAAATCCCTTCAATTTCTTCCCACAAACGAAAATCTTCTCCATCATACATCATTCTCAAAATGCCTATTCACCTACAAATAACCTTTGGTTTTCTTTAATAAAATATTGTCAATCTTCCTCAAAAAAATTATTCTTCAATCTGACAAAAAAGCACATTCCCCAAAAAAATCCTCTTCAAATTCTTCTCTGCAAATATGATCTTCATAAAAGACCATTCTTTTGCCCTCAAAAAAAAAATCTTCTTTAAATTCTCTTCCCAAAAATCTTCTCAAAAAGATTAGAGAAGAAAAAATCATTTTAAATAAATTCTCTAAACTTTCCTCCTTTATTGCAAACAAATCCTTATAAACTTTCCCTTTTATTGCATATAAATCCTTATAAATTTTCGCTTTTATTGCATATAAATCCTTATAAGGAATTTCCTTCTTTATAGCTATTTAATGCCTTGAAAAGCCTGCAAGAGAAAGCTTAAAATTAGAAAAGAAAAAATCTTTATAAAAACTCCTTAAAAGATTCCCAAAATCTGCCTTAAGAAAAGCCTTGAAAATAGGAAATAAAGGTTTTAAGACTTATTCAATACTTAAAGAAAATCTCCACTTTATAAAGGGCATTGAGCTCCCCCTTTAAATAAGGACCGATGCTTATAAGGAAAGGTCGGTTTTTAATGTCATAAATGGCCTTTTAAAACTTTTCATTCCACCTTTAATTTTCTTTTCCCACTCAAAACACATGTGGTAACCGGTGTATTTGGTAACACCTAGAAGAGAGGCTAGTCACAACAATGTAAAAGAACCCTTTTAGCAAGTCACTTAAGTGACTGGTGACTTGCTATTGCGAGTCAACTATAAATCATAAGAAATAGAGGGCCAACAATGAGAAGAGTAAAACCATCACTTAGCACATTTAAGTCATAAAAACAATGCACTTGGTTAATAAAATTAGTCATTGAACATTGAACTTTATTGACTACAAAACACCTATAGCTCTTTAATCCTTGAAGACAATATCATGATTGCTTGCATATATGTTCTGGAATTTTGCAATGATCCTTGACTTGATATGAATAAGTTAAAAACATTACAAGTTGTGATTACTTCCTTGACTTGACCTTTCCTTGTCTTGTTTCCATCTCCAAACACTGAGATACTGAGCCTAAATCAAAATCACAGAAGCAGAACAATATGAATATGAACATGATGAAATGACTATGATAAGCAACTCCTCAACTCCTGATGATGTACTTTTCAAAGCAACTCAATGACGTCAACCCAACATTAACATGACAACCAGAAAGAAACCTCAACAAGATGAACTGTAACATAATCCCCTGACATGAAGTATGAGCATCAAACCTTCTTATTAACATGATGAGAACCAATACCAAGACAATACCTAATCATCATAACCATCTTCTGAAGCCACAACCTGATGACATCACCTGTCAATAATATGTGAGCATCAACAAATGATGTGATCAAGAAGATCAAACGAGTCCTGTCATAAACATGAATCTTGTATCTGTCATAACTTAAATCTGTGTATATGAATGCACAAGAAATGCATCAAAGCACACAAGAACATAAAGCAACTCCAAACAATATTATGAGTCCATGATCAACTTCAAGTAGAACCAATTATACTATAAAGTCCCGATGACCCCAAAATAATGACCTCTGCATTAGACCCATATGGTCAACCTGTGAACATCATGGTTGCATGAGACACACTTTGTTAATCAACTTTGCATCACAAGACATATGCATTTCATCATATCTACATCATATATGCATTGCATCATATATGAACTGAAACAACAATCATATCAAACCATGAACATGATGAACAACCCCTGTCAATATCAACACCTTGTGATCCTGCAAAACCTTTTGACATCAATGAGAATCAATCTCCATCAGCATGTGTGTGTGAGATCTTGTGTTTGATATTGCCACGTCATCCTCAATCCACTTGTCATAATACATTTCCCAATCATTACACTTCATCCTATCACATCATCCTATCATCCTAGTCATCTAATCAACCCCATCCTAATTGACCCAAGTCATCTATCCACACCATTCTACACCATCCCATCTAGTTTGACCATATCATATCATTGGACTTCTTGAGCCCTCTATCCTTTTTGAGACTCTACATCAGCTATCCAACATCAGTATAGTCAGCCAACATTGTCCTTTGGCTTTGGTCTTATCTAGCATTTGATCATACCAGCATTATCAACCAACCTTGTCTACCCTTGAGTTAATGAGTCTATCTCTTGGGAGATAATCTTTATCCAATCAACCAACTGATCAAACCAATCCAATTAATTGACCAAGCCAGTCCAATCAATCAATCAAGAAAACCACTCAATCCAAGAGTCTCAACTTTGTCGCATAAGTCCAACCCACATCATCCTACACCATGCCAATCTTAGAGCACATAGTGCAAGAGATCGTTCACATTCTTCACCAAGCACCAAAACCCCTAGGCCAACAAATGATTCAGAGGGTCCATCACATAATTCAACAACTTCAACTTCAAGAAGGCCAGTCACCTCACATGTAACATCTTATAGCATAGGCCCAACACCTCCTGGACACATGTCAGACCCAACAAGTACATCATCATCCCTTATCCATTCAACATCAAACAATTCCACCCCATTCCTATGTGGCACCCCCCTCATTATCCTATCAACCTAATCCATCCACATGTCAAATTAATTCCATACCGACTTATCCATCATCATATCAATCTAATCCACCCACTTATCAAGTTCATGTGACATCACTTAATCCCACTTCATTCCCCTATCAAGTCCATTCTACGTCACCTTATCCCACACCTTTCCATAACAATGCCACATCAACCTATCCCCCTTCATACCAATCTTATCCACTCACATGTCAAACTAATGCCACATCACCACATCCTACTTATTCCAACATCACTCAATATCCACAACAATCCATATCACAAAATCTTCCACCTAAATATCCTACCATGCCGCCTCATCACCAAACCTATCCACAAGGCAACCAAGAAGCACATGCGAGTCCAAATGGCCCTATGTATATAAACCAAACAAGCCCAAGTTCACTTTTACAACATGGCCTAATAGACTTAAGTCCACCTATGCTATAAGACTTAATAGCCTTTGACGAGGGAGACACCAACCTAGAGCAAGCATCTTATGAACATCCTCCATCACCATCTGATCACATGCCAACAAATGAGTCAACTAGTCCTCTCCAACACCTTCATGTCAACCTTCTAATCCATCAAGTCCTCCACTAAAGGATCCCTTAGAGATGACCCTACAATAATTGGTCCAAGAAAATTTGATTGAGCTGCCACCAATAACACCTTTTGAAGAAATCTAATTTAAACCCCATTGGTATAAAGATGATGAATATTGTGCATACCATAGGTGTAAGGGCCATTCCATATACACTTTTACGCAATTTAAAAGATTGATCAAGAGCCTAGAAGATTGTGGTAAGATTGGACTAAATAAAACTAATCCATCTAATCCCATTATCCATCCCACAAGTCCTAATCCTAATCCTTCAACTTCCACCATCACTGTCCATCCAACAAAGAGCCTCCCCATGAGTCCTTAAACACCTTGTCTAGTATTCCAATCCTATCATGTGATCTACAAGCCATCAATCTTAATCAATAGCCTAACACTATGAGTCAAAGTAAGGAACCCTCATGCCTTTATGTCGATGACTCTCAAGAACATGTCAAGCCTATTCAAGAGCCTATCAAACTCATCCAAGAGCCTCCCATGTCCACTTTCATCCAAAACCAAGAGGTATGTCAAGAACATAACCCTAATCTGTTGGCAAGAGACACTATATGGTTTCATGAATGTTGTCATTGATGGCAACAAAGGTTATCCCACACATCCACAATGCATGATAAGTCCTCACCAGAAGTCAGATTGAAGAAGTGTTGAGGTTCAGTAAGCAAGAACAAAGCAGTCAGTAAGGTCCGACAGACAGGTCCGGATCTCTCAGTAGAAGTATCTCAGTGAAGTGCAGATTTGGGGAAGTCAAGAGGAGTATCTTGACTGATAGATTCTAAGGTTTGAGCCTCCAGTGTGGAAAGGATAAAGAGATATGAATGCTTGAGTATCGGGTTCCCAAGTGAGAGTGTGAACAGAGGAAGAACTGACTGGCAGAACATCAGACATTATTCTGGATGTGTTACTGATGTTGGTAAAGGTTATGAAGGCATGAATTATGTTTGTCCGACATGATTAATGATTTCCACAAGTATATCCTTGATCCGCATTACTTGGTAAGCAAGGATTCAGCTGACAGATCAGAGTTTAGGCAAAATATTGACTATTCCGGGCGTCGACTAGAAAGGTGATGAAATCACTTGTACGAATATATATACAAGATAGATTTAGTTATGAGAAGTGTGTGTGAGTGTTAGTGAAGTGTGAAGAAAAGTAGTAGAGCTGAATAAAAGAAGAAAGGAAGATCTAGTATGTAAAAGAAGAGCAGCATAAAAGAAGAAGAAAGATGAAGTGCAGCAGATCAATATACAGAGCCTAACCGGAACTGAACTCCAACATATGTTGATGCTCCTTATCAGTTCAAGTATTGTATTACACTCTTTATAAATTGTAGACAGTGTGTCTCTTGTAGGCAGTGTGCCTCTTGTGAGCAGTGTGCTCGGGCAATGAGCCCTAATTGGCAAGTGCCATTTTGTACTTCCATTCTTCTAACAAAGAATACAATCTTGGGTTAATCACCCCGTGGTTTTCTCCCTTAATAGGGTTTCCATGTCAAAAATATTGTCATGTGTATTTCTATTTCATGGTTATGTTTGTTTGTTTGAATTGATGCTGCACTAATCACTAAGAAAGTTCAGAAAGCTGAAATAATTAAGATAACTGATTCACCCCCCCTCTCAGTTATCAACAATTGGTATCAGAGCTAAGTTCCTCCTAAACAAAGTCTAACAGCTTGAGAAAGATCTGGGAATCCAAATGGATGCATATGGTTTAAGGGAGCAACTCAAGACTGCCCTTGATGATCTTGAGCAGTCAAACTCTGAAATCAATGAATTAAAGGAAAGACTCAAACAGGCTAATGATTTCATGAGAGAACTAAAGACAAATTAAGTCTCTCTATGAAAAAGAGAAAGGAGCTACTTCAGCAATTGGCAAATCAAGGTGAAGCAAATGATGCAAATGAAGATCTGAAGGAGAAAACCAAGTTATGTGAAAAGCTATCAAAAGAAATCATTATGGTAAGACATGAAATGGAATCAGGAGTTATAAAGTTTACCCAAGAGATTGAAGAGAAAAGAAAAACTGAAGATAATCTAAGACAATCTCTCAAGAAGAAATCATAAGATTGCCACAAGATGGATAGAATTATCAGACATCTTGAATCTGATCTTGAAGATGCTAAAGATAATGAAGAAAAACTTGAGGATCAAATTGTCTCTCTCAAAAGGGATCTTCAAACAACAAATGAGTATAAATAGAAATTCAAGATAAGTTCTGCCCAACTTGAAGTTCTTCTTCAAAGCCAAAAGAGGGTAGATGACAAGTGTGGTTTAGGATATGAGAAAGGAGAAAGCTTCGGATCTGGTCAGAAGAATTTTAGATCAGAAAATCCAAGGAACATGCCTAGAAGTCCTCCGATAAGGCAGCCTAATGCTCAAAGATATCCATCCTTCAATGGATACTACCACAACTACAATAACTTTGGTCATAAAGCTAATTAGTGTAGAAGGAGAATCAATTAGACTAATACATCCTTCTCCAGATAGTGCTTCAACTGCAAAAGGTATGGTCACAAGTCTCATGAATGCAGAAATATGCAAATGAACAATTCATTCAATGGTAGATGCTTTGCATGTAATAGAATGGGTTATATGGCTAATTAATGCAGATCAAGAGGATATCAATCAAATATGCAAAGAAATGTTGTTTCCCAAATTTGCAATAGATCCGGTCATATAGAAAAATTCTGTAGAAGCAAGAATCAGGATAAAAGAGGTCTGGTATATTATAATCAGAATCAAGATAAGGGAAAACAAAAAGTAAATGTGGATAAAGTTCGAAGTGAGATGAACAAGATTTGGGTGAAGAAAAGTACAGAGAATGTAGGGGATGGATCTGCACCAGACTCTGGTGCTGATATTCCTTCCAGAAATTAAAAGGTGAGCTTGGGCTCAGGGGGAGACACAAAGAAAACTTTGTTCCCCCAGCCAGTCAATTGGTGCTGGAACTGGCACAAGGAGAGCTAGGGATTAAAAGGGGTCATACAAGAAACATCTAAAAGGGGTATGGTAAAGATTTGAGAGATCCGCAAGAAGATTTGAAGAATCTAATCCTACCAGAATTGATCTGGTAAAATAGTCTTCTAGTAAAAATAGATTCCTTACAAGTTTGGTTTGGTATGATTCAAACTATGGTGTCTTGATCTGCAAATAGATCAAATGACTAATGAAAGAAAGATTGATTATCACTACTCTCCTAGAATAACTTTGAAATCTGTCTCAGTGATCCGGAAAGGTTTTGTCTTTGAATAAGACAAACAAGGTAAACCAGAATGAGTTAGGTTGCACATTTATTGCAGAATGAAAATTAGGGCTTCTCAGAAATAAAAGAGTTCATTCGCTCATCATTTGTACACTCACATTCGAAGAAAAGAGAAAAGGAGCTCTGCAACTACTTCTCCGAAAGATCAAGATGATTCTTCATACAGCTCAATCTAGATTTCATCGTGTGTGCCCTAAACAACGTAAAAGGTATTCTTCGTTCTTGATATCTCTCAGTAAGATTCCTTGATGATGGCTACTCCGAATATAGTAAAGATTTCTGATAGACCTCGCCCCATATTTAAGAAGCATCCATACAAATCCTTGGAGGTAGATCCCCTAGGAGCCTTCTCTAGTGTTCCGCATGGTGTTTTGCACACAGAAGATATTAGGGTTTACATACACGCAAATGTTGAAGAGTTTGGGGAATTCAAACTAAGAGATATCTATCACAAACAATTGATAGACGATGCTTTTGAGCTTAAACCAGAATATAAGGGCATCTAGGAGAAACATTTTGATCAGTTCATGCATTTCCCCTACTTTGAAGAAGATGAATGGGTCCGGTATGTGTTGAGTAGGGTACATGACAACTTTCTATGGCTTAACAGACCTTGCAAAATCACCAAGGAAGCAATTAGGGCAGTAACTGGTTTACACTCCTTCGGAGGAATTCCTGTCCTCAAATTTGTCAAAAACAACATTGTAATTGAGGCCACTGGATCAAAATTTGATAAGAGGGCAATGACCATTGAAGATATTACTGACCCGGATATCAAGTTTGCATCTATGATAATAAGATACAAGATATATCACTCCATTAGGGAGAATTCAGTATCTGGAACTGCAGTATATACTGCCTATGAGATGCTGAGAAAGAATGCAGAATATGATCTCTGTGAACTTCTTTTGAGCCAATTAATGGAAAACATACAGAAGATCAAAAAGGACAAGAAGAACTCCTTTAAATATGGTGGACTAATATTATGCCTATTTTTCTACTTCATGAATGAGTTGCCTAGATCAAATGGATGGGTATGGCAAAATGACAAACCGGTAGCAATTCATATCAGAGATTACTTGCATGAACTTGGGGATGCTAAAGCAAGAAATACAGCCCTGTGGGGATATTTCAAGAATTTTCATAACATGATGCAAGCAAGAGAAAGTATTCCCCAGTCTCTTGTTGAGAAATACAAAGACACAGTATGTTTTATGGTAGAGACTAATCAGTGCCTAATGGAGGCAGTAGAACCAAGAACTATATGGATCATGCCCATGGGGTATGAAGTTGATGAACAAATTATGGAGCTGCATGTTCAACACATGCTAAGTCAGCCAAAGGATCCAAAGGCAGAAAGGTTTGGAACTTTTGAGGAGCTGAGTGTAAAGATTCATGTGGAACTCAGAGAACCAGAGATCAAGAAGAAGGTGAGAAAAGAAGTAGAAAATGTTGCCAAAGGCCTTGGCATCTCAAAGGAGGCACTTGATGCCCACAGGAAAAAGATGGAAAGAGCTGAGGAAGAGAAGAAGAAGGCAGAAAAGAAAAATGAGGAAAGTGCTCTGGCAAAACCTTCCACCCGGACCAGATCATCAAAGAGATCTACACCTACCACTGCCAAAGGCTCAAGAACATCAGATCCAGAAGCACAATCATCCGGCAAAGGAGAGAAAAGAACAAAGACAAAAGCTACAAGAGCTTATGCCAGTCAAAGGGATGAAGAGGAGACTAAATCTGATGAAGAAATCAGGAAAATGAAGAAAAAGAAGAAAACATCCGGCCAACCCTCTACCGGACAGAAGGAAGAAGAAAAGACAGAGGAATATGTTGAAAAACCCACTCTTCACATTGATGACATAATCAAATCAGTCACAGTGGATGGAAATCTTTAGCCAATGGTTGAGTTCTATGATGATTATGGTGAAGCAGATCAGAAGATATTACAAGATGCCACAGTCAGGTACCTAACTATCTACAACAAAGCATTCATTGAAATTATATCTCTGATCCCCAAAAGCTTAGAGAAGGAACTAGAAATAAGAAAGAACAATGCCCAAGCCAAAGACCTAGAAATCTGGGAACAGATAGCAATTCAGCTATATCCTTCAATCAACCCCAAGACAATGAATATGGTATTCAAAGATTGTAAGGATGAGTTCAGAAGCAAAGCAAGGATGAATCAACTTATGCTTGGTGAGACAGACAAGGTAGCCAAGGACACAGAAGAGATCCTCCGGAAGGCCTTCAAAAGATTTAATCTTCCTATTATAGAGGACTTGGGTACTGATCCCTCGACTACAAGTGTTGCAAAAGAATCTATTGAGAAAATGACAAAAGAGGTGGGCCTTGAACAGACTAACATTTCTCCTCTGGTTTCCTCTACAGTCTCCAGATCTACAGGAGAAGAAAGAATATAGGAGAAAGAAGCAGAAGTGAAGGAAAAAGAAGATGACAGTACCAAGGCTGCAGAAGGAGAGAAGACTTCAACAGAGACCACCACAACTGCTAGTGGTAAGAATGTAGAAGGAGAGAAAGCTTCAAGAGACAGCTCTAAGAATGTAGAAGAGAAGAAACATCTATTTCTGGCAAGAGACACTACAAAAACTGTCCAAGATTTCCTGAACAAAGAAACAATGGAGATTGATGAACCGGAGCTTTTATAAGGACCATTTAATTTTGATTCTCTTTCTCCGGTATAGACAATGAAGATAGCTTCATTTGCTAATGCAAATGTTAAAGAAAAACTCCTGAAATCTCACATGGAAGACTGTGAGTTGATAGAAGCTGCTTCCGAATTGCTTGAAAAGATTATGCCATTGTTTCAGAAGGATCCCATAGCCTCCACTTCCAGTAATCTCAAAACTCTAGTCAACAGTGTTAGCACACATTTTGATTCTCTAGAAAAGTCAGTTGAAGAAAAGGTCCAGAAGGAGTTTTTGGATAAGAGATTCTCCGAAGTACAGGGTCTGATAACAAATGATAGGAAAGTTATGGTTATTGGGATAAAGAGCTTGGAAAATGCTCTTAAAGATGGTGAAAATATGTACAAATTTTGCTTATCTTGGCCCACAGTGACCAAAGAGATTGAGAGGAAAGTAAAAGAACAAGAGGATAAACTATTAAGTCTGTCTCAAAGTTTTGATCCTCTCTCATCCTCCATAGTAAATCAAGAGTGTCAGTCTATTGTGATCACAAATGCAATAAAGAATTTTGAGAAGGAAAGGAAGAACATAATTAGCCGGATGGGTGAACTTAGAAGGATCATTATCCCTAAGTTAGAGGCCATGCATGAGGCAATAAGTGAAGCTCAAATCATAGCCCAGACCAATGATCCAACAGATCTAAAAAGGGCAGATACGTTTGCATTCCTGTTGAGTGGTCATATATCAATTTTGGACAGAATGAAGCAAAGTTGGGCTACAGAATTCATTCAATTGAAAACAACTTTTGCAGACATACTTCAGTATATGTAAGTATGCCATATGTATATACTTATGCGGCCAAGTATAGTTGAATTTTTGAAAGTTTTGATATGCGGACCCTATCCTTTGCCATTGATGTCAAAGGGGGAGTGAAGAGTAGTGAAAAATGAGGAATCCAACTAAGGGGGAGCTCTGGAAAATGTATATAAAAATAGAGCATCAGCCAAGGGGGAGCATAGTGTAAACACTTAGTCATTTTTCACTAAGTGTTGCCATCAATGCCAAAGGGGGAGATTGTTGGCAAGAGACACTATATGATTTCATGAATGTTGTCATTGATGGTAACAAAGGTTATCCCACACATTTGCAATGCATGATAAGTTCTCACCAGAAGTCAAATTGAAGAAGTGTTGAGGTCTGGTAAGCAAGAACAGAGTAGTCAGTAAGGTCTGACAGATAGGTCTGGATCTCTCAGTAGAAGTATCTCAGTGAAGTACAGATTTGGGGAAGTCAAGAGGAGTATCTTGACTGATAGATTCCAAGGTTTGAACCTCCGGTGTGGAAAGGATAAAGAGATATGAATGCTTGAGTATTGGGTTCCCAAGTGACAGTGTGAACAGAGGAAGAACTGACTAACAGAACATCAGACATTATTCCGGATGTGTTACTGATGTTGGTAAAGGTTATAAAGGCATGAATTATGTTTGGTCGACATGATTAATGATTTCCACAAGTATATCCTTGATCTGCATTACTTGGTAAGCAAGGATTCAGCCTATAGATCAGAGTTTAGGCAAAATATTGATTATTCCAGGCGCCGACTAGAAAGGTGATGAAATCACTTGTGCGGATATATATACAAGATAGATTTAGTTATGAGAAGTGTGTGTGGGTGTTAGTGAAGTGTGAAGAAAAGCAGTAGAGCCAAATAAAAGCAGAAAGGAAGATCTAGTATGTAAAAGAAGAGCAGCATAAAAGAAGAAGAAAGATGAAGTGCAGCAGATCAGTATACAGAGCCTAACCGGAACTAAACTCCAACATATGTTGATGCTCCTTATTAATTCAAGTATTGTATTACACTCTTTATAAATTATAGAGAGTGTGTCTCTTGTAGGCAGTGTGCCTCTTGTGAGCAGTGTGCTCGGGCAATGAGCCCTAATTGGCAAGTGCCATTTTGTACTTCCATTCTTCTAACAGAGAATATAATCTTGGGTTAATCACCCCATGGTTTTCTCCCTTAACAGGGTTTCCATGTCAAAAATATTGCGTCATGTGTATTTCTATTTCATGGTTATGTTTGTTTGTTTGAATTGATGCTGCACTAATCACTAAGAAAGTTCAAAAAGCTAAAATAATTAAGATAACTGATTCACCCCCCCTCTCAGTTATCAACATAATCATGTGCAAACAATAGTCCCTAGTCCAAGTCAAGATCAAATCCCTTACATCCCACCTATGCTTCCCATCCATAACATTTACCTCTTCCATGATCAAGATGAAATTATCTATGAAGAATCTATCCATGAGCACCCTGATCTTATTCATAATCCCATGTCCATCCATCAACAAGATAGCCAAATTGATCCAATCCATCCTCCATCTAGCCCCGTCCTTGATTTACATACATCCACTTGTCACGATGAGGCATGTGCCTCCCAAGAACATATAAGCATAGAAGATCAAATAGATACCTTGGATCATAATAAGCAAAAGCAAGATCCTAATGATCCTTCCACATCCACCATCGATCATGTTCCAAATCTGCCATCATGTCCTATTGGTCTTACCACCTTCATCCATGAATGTTCCTCCTTAGAACATCACCAACCATTATCTACCATTTCACCTTCTTCATCCAATAAGGAGCTCATGTCTAGTGTTCCACCTACACCTAGTTCTCTTGTTGATCGCATCCTCCAAAACATGAACTATCAGGGTAAAGGCTTAGGCCCTCTTGAATAAGGAATTTTGGATCCCATCCATGTCAAAGTCCCTCCACACTCATTTGGCCTTGGATACACACCTCAAGGTCAACAATCTAATGATGTTGGTACTTCATTCATTCCTCCTAAGTCCACCATCTTCCATCACAAACCTCATCACATTCCTAAATCATATGTCGCCATTCCACATCCCTCATCCTACAAATTGCAAAAGCATGTGACCATACACCTCCCGCCATCCACTTTGCCTCCACTTCTTCCAACTCCTAACATTCTGCCATCGAATTTACCTCTGCTACTTCCAACACCTTATCAATCCATCCATAAATCCTCTAAAAATCCTAATCATGACCAACAAATGCACATATTGTATAAACATGAAGCTTTCTCTCCTTCCACTCACCCCATGGGATTCAAAAATAAAAAAATCCTACAAATCCTAATGCCTTAGGACACAAAAGTAAAGAATCAAAGCAAGATCCATCTCAAAAGCTGCATACACTCACACACCTCAAAGCAAAAATAAAAAATGTGTGGGTTCCCAAGCAACAAGCATCAATTACTTCAAATCCATCTCTAAAGCTACATACAACCACCCACCTCAAAGAAAATTTGAAAAAGGTGTGGGTCCCTAAGCAACAAGCCATCAAGTCAAATGAGGCATCCACTTCTTGCCAATCCCAACTGTCTCCTTCCATCCATTCCATCCAAAAGTCTCAAATTCCACCATCCCACATGAAAAACAAAAGTCATAAAAACACTAAGCCCATGTGGGTCCCCAAATGCTTACATCATCCATCTCCTAAGTAAACATCCCCATTGCTTCCTACACCACCTTCCCTTCATAAGCTTCAACATTTATCACGGTGTGTGCAGCCGTTGGTTATGGTTCCCTTCCATCCCCCAACAATTCCATTAACCTCCATCTCCCCATCCTTCAACTATTATCCTACATATCTTCCTCATCCTATTCCTATGGTCCATGGTTTTGCATAAGCCTTCCATCCATAATCCACGTCATAATCCATTATTCCACTATCGCACCTTCCATAATCTACTATCTACCTAATCCCTCTTTCATGCAATCCCCTACCAACATCGATGAGCATATTGACATGGTCCATGTGACGACATCCATCTAGCGGGACTATCATGGAACCAAACACTTGAGTCCTCCTATCCATAATCCACCTTCTCCTATCCTGTCAAAAAAGTCAAAAAAAAAAAGAAAAATCAAACAAAAAAAAGTAAAGAGAAATCCCTTCATCCAACGGTAAAAACCTGGCAAACAGGTGCCCTGGATAAGTACCATGATGAAAACCTGGCAAACAGGCATCATGCTTAAGTCTGATATTCTATGGCACCTATACTTGGGGGTACCTTGTCTCATCCTCCTATCATTTTCCTACTATCATTTCCAATCCTATCATATCTTATCATATCCTTTCCTACCATCCTTTTCCATTACATTTATACACCTACCCTATTGAGTCCATCCATTCATCCTTCCTCTTTTTGATCTTGATATAGATTGATGGCAAAATGTTGAAACATGCTTTCAAAAAAACTTTTGATGTACCTTATCCCTTCCAATCCATCCTATCAGCCTATCATAATCCCATTGTCATCAGCCCAATCCTATCACTATCCTATCATCCTGATTCTTGTCATGAAAAATCCTAAGTATTATACCTAGAATGGGGCACGTTATTTCCTATGCGACATAGTCTTTGAGATCACATCCTAGCTCTCTTATGCATACATCTGATGTCGCCTATCCCCTGATCCATCCATATATTATGAGTCTTCCATCCCATCCACTATTGCTCATCCTTTTATCCATCTAATCCTACTTCCATCCTTGCACCTAGACTTGGTTTTCTCTCTCATCACTGGTATCTAGCATAAAGGCTATCCCAATTGTAAATCCATTGACATCACAAAACATTAAAAAATCCAAAAAATCATAAAAAGCCCTGAAAAAATCCAAAAAAAATAAAAAAATCCAAAAAAATCATAAACTGTCCTGAAAAAATACAAAAAATTATAAAAAGTCCTAAAAAATACAAAAAAATTATAAAAAGTCCTAAAAAATACAAAAAAAATTATAAAAAGTCCTGAAAAAATACAAAAAAATTATAAAAAATCCTGAAAAAATACAAAAAAATTATAAAACTATCTTGAAAAAAATACAAAAAAATTATAAAAAGTCTTGAAACTATATAAAAAAAATAAATATTCCCAAAAAATACAAAAAAAATCATAAAATCCAACAAAAATCAAATCAAATCATCAAATCCAATCAAATCAATCTATCAATCCATCAAATCAACTCTTCTAATCTAATCATCAAATCAAATCAAGCCAAACTTCTAATCGAAGTAGCAACCAAATCATCAAGGTCAAATCAAATCACTCCAAATCAACGAATCAATGAAAATCAATCAATTAATCCAATCCAATCATTAAACCAAATCAAAGTTCATCAAACATCCAATCAATCCCAATCAATCTAATCAATCAAATCAATTATCATCACCATCAATAAAACACCAATCAAAACTACATCTCATCTCTATCATTATGTGCCTTGATCCCATGGATACAGGGTATGTAGGTAGTTTGGAGTATGAAGGAAGTGCCCAAATTTAGGCACAGACGATATTCCTCTTTCTTCTCTCATCATCTTCTTCTATCATCTATCTTTATCAATTCATCAATCTTTCAAAACAATTCTTCTAATCAATCTTCATCAATCAATTCTTCAATCATTTCTTTCAATCTCATTATCAATAAACTCAAATGCAAGTCATCCTTTATCCATACCAATCAAGTCAATCAAGCTTGTCAAATTATCCAATCGCAATCAATGGTCTTGATCCTAGCCTTGTCATAAACTACATCAATCAATTAAAGCAATCATCAATCATCCTTATGTTGCTCTAGGGATATGTCTTTCCTCGCCATGACAACACTATCCTCATCATCAATCAGCAATCAATCGTTGGTTTACAGCTTGATAGGGGCAATACCTTGTTTGTTTTTGAATCATTTGTGCATGCTTGCTTGCTTGCTTGTGTGTTATCATTTTTATCTTGCATTTGCATCTATATCTACCCAGCTAATACTCATATCTTGTACCTAGACAAGGCTGTACTATGCTGAGGCTGTACTATGCTGGGGCATGAGACACATTGTCACCTTGGTCCTTATACCCTGGTGCATAACATCTCACACTATATCAAACATATGATTGTTCACTTTCATTGCAGCATAACACATCTTCCATTTCTTCTATTCGTTCCCTTCTCTAATCTTTTTTGACCAATCCAGTTCTTTTCGAGGGCCTACCCATGTTTGTCCAACCCACCTATCCTCTCGAGGGGGCATCATCATCCTATCATTCCATCCTATCTTCCTTTCCATCGTCATCTTTTTCCTCTATCCATATCTTAGCTTCTTTGAAATGATGTCACTCAATACAAATCACATCATCTCGAACATCATCTTAAAGAGGGGCAAAATGTAGACACCCAAAAATGTCCATCTTTTGCAACACCTTATGTTTTGCCCTAGGTATCCATGTCGCCATCATAACCCCTTTGCCATCCTAATAGCATTTCCTCTATTAAATTAAATAAATTCAACATCTATTTAATTTAATCCTATCCTTCACCATTATTAAATAAATAAATTTTATTTATTTATTTGGTCCACTTTCCTCTTAAATTAAATAAAATCAATATTTTATTTAATTTATCATTTTATCCTCATATTCCTCATAATTTAAATAATATTAAATTATTTATCTACCTTCTAATTTCCTCACAAGTTAACTTGATCCACTTACCAATTTCTTCTCCACTCATTTTTCTCACTTTCTATTTATCTCGTGAGATGACTCAACCACTTTCTAATTCATCTCTCTAATCACTCATCCACTTTCCTTTTCTTTTCCCAAGTTGCACAATGCAACTTTCCAATTCGATTGTCACTCATGAAATGGAAACTTTATCTTTCCATTCTCTCATATTTGTCTATTTAAACCCCTCATTTTCATGCCATTTGCATGGATGAATCTTGCATGTATCATTACTCTGCCAAATTTTATCCTCATCATCCATCACCAATCTACCTATCTTCTTCTCAAATCCCTATCATCGTTGTGCTACAAAACATGAGCAATCAACAATCAACAATAAAAATAAGGAATCACATCATCTGGGTGGTTTGTGTTTATTTTGCATGTCTTTTTGATCACTTATATTAGATTTCTTGAAGGTTTGTAGGTTTCGTTGTTTGAATTTGCAAATGATGTAAATTTCCTACATACAGACCCAACAAAGATTAGAGTCATTTTGGAATTGCCGACACTGAGAAATGTATATAAGGTTTGTAGTTTCATGGGCCTAGCAGGATATTACAGAAAATTTGTGGCTAAATTTTCAAAAAATGCCTATCCTATTACTTTATTACAAAGGAAGGGCAAAAGATTTGATTGGTAAGAGAAATGCCAGGAGGCATTCGACCAACTAAAATAAAGATTGACTATGACACCTATTTTGAAGGTACCTGACCTGGATGGTCAATTTGTAGTCATCACCGATACCTCTGGAGAAGGATTAGGTGGTGTACTTGTCTAGGACGAGAAAGTTATTGCTTATGAATCCAAAAAATTGAAAACTTATGAGCAGAATTATGCTCCTCATGATCTTGAGTTGGAAGCAATGGTTCATGCACTGCAAATGTGGAGACATTATTTACTTGGGAAACCATTTGAATTAAAAATAGACCACCAAGGACTCAAATATCTATTTACTCAACTGCATCTAAATGCTTGTTAGAGAAGATGGTTAGAGTTAATATCTGATTATGATTTTGAGATTAAATATATACAGGGCAAGGAAAACCGAGTGGCGGATGCCTTAAGTAGGAGAAGACATATCTCCTCGATGATCTCCATACATTTTGATTTTAGGAATCAGGTATTACAAAGGTCCAAAGGAGATGAATACTATAATGAGAAGGTAAAACAAGATCTTGTGGACAATCCTCATGATTCTAGGTATGATGGGTTCCACTTTGAACCAGATGGACTATTAAGGTTTAAAGGAAGGATGTACATTCTGAACTCTAAGGAATTAAGGAATATCATGTGGAAAGAGGTTCATTTCGTACCCTATCTAGCACACTTGGAGTGACGAAATTGCTAGCTGATGTAAAACCATTATATTTCTAGAAAGGAATGAAGAGGGATGCTACAAGGTTTGTAGCTAGATGTCTAGAATGCCAGAAGGTGAAGGCAGAACACCATCACCCGGAAGGACTTCTATACCCTCATGAGATTCTGGAATGGAAATGGCAAATCATCAGCATGGATTTTGTGCAAGAACTTCCCATTTCTAGGAATAGACACAATGCTATTCTAGTTGTGGTGGATAGATTCACCAAGGTAGCACATTGCATACCTGGGAATTTGACAAATGGCGCATCAATCATAACCTACAAATTTGTGCAAGAAGTTTCTAGAATGCACGATATTCCTGAGAAGATTATCTAGATAGGGATGCCCATATGACATCAAGGTTCTAGAAAACTTTGTTTTCCTCACTTGGAACTCAACTGAGCATAAACTCTACTTATCATCCAAACATAGATGGTCCAACAAAAAGAGTAACCCAAGTGTTGGAAGTTCTATTGAGGATGTATTGCATGGACCAACAATACAAGTGGGAATATTATCTTCCTCTTGTGGAATTTTGCTACAATAATTCCAATCATTCTGCTATTAAGATGGCTCCATTTGAAGCATTATATAGAAGAAAGTGCCAAACTCCTATAAGCTAGAAGATAGGATTAGCCTTGGTCCAAAAATGCTATCAGAAATGGAAGAGCAAGTCCATCTGATTAAGAAAAGGTTAGCAGAAGTGAATGATAGGCAGAAAAGTTATGTAGGTGCTAAGCACATCACAAGGTATTTCTCAGTGGGAGAAAAAGTCTTCTTAAAAGTTAAACCACAAAAGAGTTATATTAAGTTTGGAAAGACATCCAAACTAGCTCCTAGGTATGTGGTTCCCTTCGAAGTTCTTGAGGAGGTCAACCCAATTGCATACAAGATTTCTCTATTTCCAGCTCTTGCCATGATGTATAATGTTTTCCATGTTTCTTATTTGAAAAAATATATTGCAGGGGATAATCATATTCATATTCTTGATTGGAATGCCATATAGGTGAAGGACCCTGGGGTGGTAATGATCGAGCCCATAAAGGTGCTCAAAATACATAAGCTATGCTTGCATAATAAAGATATTACTCAATACAAGGTCTAGTGGGACCAATATGTAGAAGAGAATGCCACCTAGGAGAATTATGATGATATTTATCAAAGCTTCCCTCATCTCTTTTAAGCTTTTATTTATGATGAAAAAACTCTTTTTATGTTATAAACTTTGGATACATTAAATCATCAGGGATGATGATTCATATGGGGGGAGATATGTTACATCCCCAATTTGGACTATGTTTAACTTTTACTTTTCATGTGATTAACTGGATAAGTAATCATAGGTTAATGATTTGACATTTGGGGAAAATGTCAGGATAAATCATTAATTATATGGATTATGATTAATGCTTAGAATTAGAGATGAGATTACATGTTGTTGAGATTATTTTAGCATGATGTTTAATGATTTATTGATGATACATTGATCATAGTTTTTATGATTGTGAGTGTAACCTGGAAAATAGATTTCTGATTCCAAGAAGGGAAGGAGAGTATCACCTGAGAGAAGAAAATAGATGTTGTGGAAAAAGTCAAGTTGCCATATGAGTTCCAAAGTTGTTCTTTACACGAACCTTCACGAGACAGGGTATATATTAGTTATCTTCCCTTGTTTAGTCGATTTCAATTCGACTATTGTCGTTTTGCTGAGTAAGGGTTTTTCGACGTCAAACCCTATTTGTTTTGGTCGTGAGATATAAGTTTTTAGAGGTTATAGTTTAACCATTCTTCTCATTGGGAAGTTTTCAACCATATCCTTTTGCTTTGCTTGATGACTAGCGCTGATGTCAGCAAGAGGTTACAAAGGGGAGAAGACCTTGACCCCATTGTCACAACTTGCAAATGGTTATTCTCACCATTATTAGAATGGTTTTTTTACCATTAAAGTTGATATTTTGTATTTATTTTAATTATATATTTTAATAACATATATATATATATTATGTCTCCCTTTTGTGTTTTAAGCACTTATCTACTTGAGATAAGCTTTCGATGGTTTGGATAACCATATGACCACGTGGTGGTGTCGCAAGGTGGTACACATTCCTTACATTTCCACATAAAGTGGGAAGAGTGGGATTGATCCTCGGTCAGTTGGTGGCTACATGCTCTTTTTGGGGAGCTTCCTTTGGTAGTGCTATCCCTTTGGTGGTATGGGCACACTCAGATGTCAAGGTAAGTTGGTTGCTATCAATTTTTATAGTGATAGTAAGTTGAAGAGTGGGTTGTGCTTGGAGAAGGAGAACCAAGAAAGAGGGAGATCGAGTCGAGAGCTTACAGACCAGAGGATGACTATTTTAAACCTTTAGCAATAATTCCTTATCCATGGTTGAAGCCATGATAATTGGATATGTAGTATCCTTACTTTATTATATACTTTTTGTGTTTATGAATGGTTGAGTAAGCTGATATCACATCTTTTATTTTCACAATAGTTGCTCAATAGCATAGAAGACTGATAATAACTTGGTCTACATATACTACAATGTATACTAAAAGGTTCAACAGGGCGTGGGCCTTTATATAAAAATTCTTATTCTTGAATAGCTAGAAACTATTGTTAGAATCTTAACAATCATTCTTGACTATATGCTTTGAATTGTCTTGGTAGCCTCTGTGCAAGTTGTTACTTTCAAGAACTTGACTTCATCGTGAGCACTATCAGTTCTTCATGGCTGTGGAAGCTTATTCTTTGTATGTTAATATTGTTTTGGCTTCATAATAAGTCATTATCAGTCTAGAAATTTAGAAGGAAACTTCTTGCATACATAACCTTAGATTGTTCTAGATTAAAGGAAGTTATTCATTTATAACAATCTTTTTCCAAGATTAGATAAGGGCACAATAGTGGTGCAATCCTGAAGTTATTATTATTTTGAGAGGAAGATAACAATACTAGAAATTAAACCTTTCTTTTGATAGTCGAGCAGAGTCAGGGTTAAACACCCAAGCCCAAGTATTAAGTGGGTGGTCTTTGAGCCCAACGTTACCTATATCGTTTAGTGTTGACTAATGATTATCTTGATATATTAACAATATTGTGTTTGATAGAATATTTGGGCCTCTATAGATTTGAAATACGCCATTCGATGTTATCATCTTGGTTGTAAAATGGTAAGTGATTTGTTGAAAGTTTAGCCTTAAAGTTTATGTTTATGAAGTAGGCCAAGAAACCATTTATGGTAAGGGATTCTTTATTATTCCCTTAGGTGTGTTTTGGGATTAGAAAAGATAACTCCCAAGGATCTTGCATACATGCATATTGAACATACAAATCTTTTTACAAGAATATGATTGACTTTTATTAGACATTAAATTGTCGATTTAGATTCGGGGTGAATCAAAGAAACAAATTAAATATCTCAGGCAAATATAAGATGTCCTATCAAAACTATTATTTGTGTCAGTTCTAGACACTTCAAACAAGAAAATATTTACATATTTAAACTTTTGGATCAAGGAATAGAATGACATGGAGTCATGAAATTCTAGGTTGCAGTTGCAATGAGAGGCCTTTGAAGGATCAAGACCTCAGTATAGACCCTAGTGGGTATCATATTCTAGAACTAGAGATAAAAATCTAAGTCAGGAAGACAATGGGTGAGAATTATTTTGAACACCCATGTCTAGAATTGGCCAAACTAAATTCACTGTAGGATGAGATAGCTTCTAAGTCAAGTTAGAATTGTGTGGACATTCGACTACGTTCATTGCAAAACATCTATGTCTATTAAATCTTTGGCCAAAGTAATGCATCCATATTTGCATGCATTAGTTGATTCACTATGCTCTAGATGGCATAACCTTCCAGTAGTGTCATACATAGTTAGAGTGGATCTATAGTTGTATGACTGTGATGAGTTATGAAGGACACAACACTAGAAACTCAGATGGCAAACCTTATGGTTCCTTATATCTATTCCCTTCATGAAGGGTAGGGCCACTTCCAAAAAGGAAGTTGTGTGGGCGATCACCAGTTTGTAGTTGGAGGAAAAGCACTTGGGTGATGTTCTCCTTCCCAAGAAGATGATAGGCTGAGACTTATGAAGACATATAGATCAATACTCTAGATGCAATATATTCTATTTATATGACTTGACATTCAAATTTTATTTAAATTTATCATTATTGCCATTATCAAACATTATGATTGTAAAGTGAAGGGAATCACTAGCATGCTATCTTTGAATATGTTGTAAATTTTTAGTTTGAAATTATTCAGAAAAGATATGCTATTTATATAATGACTATGCAAATGTTTATTGATAAACAAAAATATGATTATGATGATCATGATTATTTACTTGTGAGTAAATTCGGAATGTTAAGCAGGGTAACATGAGATGACATGTACATCAAGGAAACCCTCAATTTCATCATGAGGTATAAAAATCCAACAACATTTTCAACATTCAAATAGTCAAACATAGACAGAAATCAAGGAATCCCTTGATCTCATCATGAGGTACACAAATCTAACATTCAAACATACAACACAACAACTCCAATCGCATTCGCAATGCTCTTCTTCCATGTGAAGAGAGTAATCATCCCAATCACCCTAGCCTAGCTGGCTTTCCTTGGAAAGGTAGGAGTGATTCTACTGACACCTTTAGCAAGGTTATAGTGATCATGTTATCTAGAGTCTGATTCACTCATGCATTGTGTTTGAGTCACATTTTAGTTATCACAAAGTTGGCTCATAAAAACTAGTAGAAAGGGGACAAGAAACTTAGAATTTGAATTTTAGGTTCATTCCTATGCATCTTGGGATTGAATCTAGAATTTTAAGCTTTTGGGATTGAATTTTAGGTTCATTCCTAGCCATCCAAAAATTGACCTTGGGGCTAAACTGGTAATTTCAAGGCAAGGAGTGAATGTATGAAAACAAGTGTGAATGATGGTGCAATAATGATGAGTAAATATAGAATTTATGGGAATTGGTGTAAATGGGAATAAAAAGGATGGAAAGGGATTGAGCCATGAGCCTAACCAAGAACAAGAGTATGCATCGTGTTGATATGTTATTGCATTAAGACTTTCCACCAAGGTGGGCACAAAACTAAATGGGAAATACTGTGGTGATGTTAACTTCACCATTACATTTTGCCCCCACATTGATGTGCATGCAAATCTAACATGAACATGATTTCAATGTTTATGGACATTCTCAACCAACATGAAACATTAAATATTTATACACTCATAAAAGGATAGTAGAATATGTATAAAGTAAAAAATCATTCTTGAATTCTTTGTGCTAGAAGCGCTCCATCGAAACTTACAAAATAACAAAAATTATGCAATAAGTAGCATATACCATATGCTAACATAAGCATAAACTACAAATTGCTTCAGTTGTTGATGAAAAATGAGATGAAGAGAGAAGGAATAGAAAATTCCACCTATATAAAAGTGATACAAAAATACATCATGAGATGCAATAATGTGATATAGGTCTATGTGATATAGCCATGTGATAAGGCTCCATATGATGTGGCTATGTAATAAAAACTCCACGCAATTAGGATTAGGTGTTGTACCACCTTGCAAAGTCCTGGGGATAATTGTAATTATTTAATATTTACATATGTAATTTTGGTCCCTCCTCAAATGGGATGCCACACATGGGGGAATCTTGAGATTCCATGTGTGACATACTCTAACAGTTGTCCAAGTGGTTATGGTAGATGTAAGAGAACATGTAAGAAGGGGGTTACAAAGAAGACTTGAAAGAGCATCTTGGATTGTCTACTTTGGGCCATGTGTGATAGCATCTTGGAAGAGGATTTATTCTTCCAAGTTAAAGTGCTTGGTTTGACTAGTTGACTAGAAAAATGGGAGGTTACACTTGCATGCCTTTATGATGTGTAAGAATATATTTGAATGCTTCCAAAGTGGAGCACCTAAATTGGCAGATTCAAAGGTGGACTCTTCCATATTGGGAGTTACATTCTATTTTAGGATTTTTGACTACTCATGAGGGGCAGTGGATTTATCCCATGGTTTTATTGAAACCATTAGTGGTTTATAGAGTAGAAAAAATCTATAAATGGGCCTTGGTATAATGGATTAGCATTGATTCAGATTGTATTATAGGGATTTACAAGTTTTGAGTTTGGAGCTAAGTATTGGCATGTTATTGAAGTGATAACATAGGAGCTACATCATTAGTGGAGGCATTCGATCTATTATATGCTTATTTTGAATTATTATATTAAGGTTATTTTGTGGTTGGATTTTTAACCCTAAAGGGTTTTCCTATTTATATATCGTGTCATGTTCTTTTCTATTCTAACTTTTATCTCCTTTACTTCTTCTAAGTTTAATTAGTGCATACTTGTGATTTAGATTAGAAAATTTATTTACTTTTCATTACTCCTAAATTATTAATGTAAATCCCATAGGCATTGTGCCTTTATCTTTGTAACACAGTTATGGATTGACTTGTGTATTTGATGTTTTGCTTTTTTGGTGATCACATTCTATATCAACATGACTATATAACTATTTGAGACATGATATTATTGTGTGATTGAGCTATGTTGACCTTTTTAGTTTCACTATTTCTATTATGACCATGTGATATTAGTTACTTTCATTTTTGATGATTTAATGTTGTTATTTGATGATAAGTATATGTGATTTGATCATGTTTCTTATGTATCATTTTGATTATGCATATAAGTAAATAATCAACATTACATTGTGATTATTATGTTATGAGATTTCATGAGTATATTTGTATGCTTTGGCTATTTGTGCTAGATAGGATTGATGCATGCCCAAGTGTGGAGGAATATAGGTGAAAACTAACAATGACCAATAATGAAGATGTAACATGGATTTATTTGAGTGTATTTGTCTTTCTCCATGATGGAGTAATGAGATGTGACATGTAATATACTTAGGAAACCCATATATTTGAATCACATGTGATCCAAGACCTTTATATGACTAGTGAAGTGTATGTGTTCTAAATACTTTAATTGATTTTCTCACATGTTTTAAAGGTTTTGTTATGCATGGGATTTAATTAAGTGATTTTATAAATGTTAAAATTCACTTGAAGAGTAAAGGGGCCATATGGATTCAAAAAGAAATTTTATAATAGTTAAAAGAGGTCAACTTCATTATAGCATTGCAAAAATAGCCCTTGAGTTGTTATGTGGCTTGTAGAGCAAGTTGTAGGTGATATTATTTGATTTAGAAAAATAAATATTATCTTATTACCTTATTAAGTGTGAATTAAAAGAGGTTATTATTTGAAGATAGGTTAGGGAAAAAGAGTTTCTTACATAGTTGAAAAAAAGGGATCCATTATTTTACTTATAAATATTTTGATTTGGAGAGATTGAAGAGAATTTTCTTGAAACCCTTGTATGATTGTTGAGCTTTGGAAAATATGTGTGGGGGAAAATGCTTTAGCTTTTATATTCTTGGGAGATTTGAGGAGTGGTTGCTTAGGTGTGTGTTCTTCATACCCATTGGATTCAAACTTGAAAAGAAGGTATTTTCCCTTGTATGTTGGAAATGATAATTTTATGGTTTTAGAGTTATAAGGAGTATGCTATAATTCCTTGCCTTGAATATGAGAGCCTTTATGTGTTTTCAAATATTTTATTGAAAAGCCTGAATATAATCTATTAATGTAGGCTAGGTGTGTTCTATGAACTTTTATGAAATTTAGAAAATGACTATTTTAAAATCAAAATTGTTAAGAAGAGAACTATTTTGTGGGTGTAATTAAATTAGTTGGGGAATTGAAAAGATTATGCATAGGTGATTGTTGGAGTCTTGTGTGTATTCCCTAAGCCCTTGTAAGAGATAATTTGAGAATTGGGCTCCTTAGATTATGTAGGACTGGATAATAAGTAGAAGTTTTGGAGTGTTTGATACTCACTCAACTTGGATGTTAAAGTACTAAGGTTTAGTGCATCTTATTTCTCACCTTAGATGTAGAGTGCTAAGGTATAGTGTCATTACCTATTCCCCTTGGATGTTAAAGTGCTAGGATAGAATGCTTACTAACTTGCTTATCTTTTTTATAATTAAGTGCTAAGGTAGAGTGTCCCTTCTTACTCATCTTGGATATCATAGTGATAAGATGTTATGCTATTGAGACATATATCTCCAAAATTCACCTTTTGTATGATTAAGTGCCAATGTGTATAACCACTACATGCAAGCCTTATAATAATATTGCCATCCTTCTTCCCAAAATCACATGTGATTCCTCATGTGTTGACAAAATCCATGACCAAGTGTGTATGTGTATGCTTCCACTTGAGTGATTATGTTTGTGTATGCTATCCATGTTTCCTATCTCCTAAGCAAGGTGGGAGTGGACCTCTATGATCCACATGGTTGAGTGGTAGAATTGCCTACCATTGGTTTACAAATCAAGAGATATTATAATCTCATCAAATCTATAAAGATCTCATTTGGAACTTGTTAGAGTTCCTATCTTTTATTTATTCATTTGTGTATTTTGTAGATAGAAATAAAGAAAAAATATAAATTGGTGATTATTGTTCTTATGGATTCAAATTATGTATTGAGGATTAATTTTATGAGTTAGAAATCACTATTGTCATATTCATTTGAATGAATTCATATTGGAAATGGATTCATTTACATATTATGGACTTTGCTTGGAGAGAGAAAACTTTGTTTAAATTTGAAAGTTGTCATTTTACAATTCTGAGGGTTGGACCTCAATGGCTATTGAATTTGTGATTCATCAATCTATAGTGCAAGTATTTAGGGCTTCCCCTATCATTTCTAAACCTTAGTTGTAGATTTTAGGTTATTCTTGAGTTAATTGGAGCTTGCAAAACATAGAGGTGTCAGCAGGTCCTTCTATCATTTTATGGGTGCTTTTTGACCATAAAAAACTTGTTATTGCCATGTGTCAATTTAGGGAGCTAGGGAAAACACCCATGTGCAAATTTTTAGCTTCAAAAAATGTGTTTTTGTGATTTTTACCAAACTTGTAGTAGCGTCTAGGTAGTTGCATAAGCATCTAAATTATGAAACCATCTACCCTATCATAGAAGCATCTTGGGGATGTTATTTTCTAATGAAAGTTAATTGATCTGTTTCCTACAATTTTTTCTTCCTATATATGTATGATCAATTTCTAAAATAGTTTTTGTTTTCCTATTAGGTAGATTTTTGTGGAATTCTTTATCATGTGATTATTGCCTTGATATACATGTAGAGATAATTTTATTTGCATTGTTGGAAAACTCTTGAGATGCATTAACATTGTTTTAGGTGTTGGGAAGGCTTTGAGAATCTATTCATGGTGTTTGGAATGTTTCTCCTTTTGGCCATTTATTCATTTATAAGCATTATGTGTATTAGTGAAGGAATTAATTGGACTAATTAATATATTGAATTAAACTTTTATTCTGAGTTATGATGATGGAAAATGATTTTGAAGCCATTTATGGGTTCTAACGAAGACCCCCCTTCATTAGAACCCCTCCAAATTTTTTTTTCCATGCACGACAATTTTTCTTCCTCAATATTATATTATTATTATTATTATTATATAATATTATTGTAATATTTATATTATAATTTATAATGATATAATTTATTTGTCACCATTCTATAGTTATTTTATCCTTTTATGTATAAAAATATAAAAAATACTAACATTTTTTTAATAATTAGTATTATTACTATTTTTTGGTTCGTAATGATGATTTTACATATATATGGAATTTGAAAATTATAGTTTCAAGTCTGCCATGGCTAGACTGAATGTAATCCCTTCTCTAAATTCCATTTCTAAGTCCCCCCAAAAGTGACCATGCAGGATCTTTGGCAGATGTGTGAGAGGCCATGCAGGGCCCTATCAAAACTCAAAATTTGGCCTTCTAGGCCTAAAATATTTTCATTACATATTGAAGCAAAACCAGATGGATAAACCCTAACCAGATCACCTATTCAAAATGACTATTAAACAACAAACTGGAAGAACAACACAAGGCATAAATCGTTGTAAACCTTCAGATCACATCTAGACCATGCACGAAGACTTGGAACTCCCGAACCCATTCAAACTGTCCATCAACTGCCTCCACCTGTAACATTTTCTTAAGGAAGGAAATCCCTTTCACTGCCTTCTCCCTGTGTTCTAGCAATACTAGACCCTTGAGATCAAGTAGAAAGGGATAAAGCTTTACCACTTCATCTAGGTCCTACAACAGGGGAATTTATTTGGGTCGAGGCACCCCAACTCTAGGAAAGGCTGCATTGATTGTTGTCTTGAGACCACCTAGAAGCTCTATCTTAAAGAGCTTTGAGACCAATAACTCTACTTCCTCCTTAGGAATTTCTATGTCAAGCATTGAGGCAAGAAAATGTGAAGCAATGCTTGTATCCACTCTGTAAGGTTCCCCATCTTTCAGAAAACCCTTGCCTAGAATGATTTTTACCATCCCTAACATCAAGCCATCATTCCTTCACAGAACTCTCTTTAACCTTTGGTCGGTTACTTGGCCTTTGAAGGCCATCTGCCTTATAGTGCTTTGTAACTAGATTGGGGTATCAATCCCCAAACTAACAATGCCTTTGAGGGCTATACGCGCCACAAATCTTGAACCACCTGCCATGGATGCCCTAGAAGTTAAATAGACCTTTGTTGCTGGAAGAAAGAGATGGAGAGGAGCCTTGTAGAATGAGGCGAGGAGGATGAGTGATATTAATCGTAAGGTTGCTCCCTTTTCCGCTCGGGCCTCATCATATACCATGGTGGGAGTTAAATGCTTCACGATATTTCCTATCAAAAAACACTCAACTCTGTATCATTCTACGATGCTTGCTTTGTGTGATGATGTATATTTGCTTCTTCTGACACTCTACTCACATTCCATATGCCACGTCCCAGCCTTCTCTCGTGTCCATCGATGGCAGACGATGTTTGCAATTTTCTCTTCCAGCTAGATCATCACTTGCCTTCTTAAGTGCTTGGCCCTTCCACACCGTTTGTGTGGCAAGGGTGCCCACCCTACCACCTACTTAATTAATATTATTATTATTATAATATTGTGTAATATTATATTGTTATTTTTATATTAATATGATAGTTTAATTTGTATTGAATAAAATAATATAATTCTGTATATTAATATTATTATTATTATTATTAATAATTCAATGGGATTATTAATTTTACATATGAATGGAATTATAATTTTTGTACTAACAAATTAATATTTCTGACTAAATAATGAGTGACTAAATTAAAATATTGTTGTGATATAAATATTTATATATTATTATTAATTATTATTATGAGTAGATTTAAATCTTATTTATTTACACCTATGCTTATGGAATTGGAGTCAAAGTGAATTAAATGATTTGGCTTAATTCATATGCTTCCCCTTTTATGTTTAAACTAAGAAATTGGGGAATGAAATGTATATTTCTTTTTTGCTTTAGTTCTTGATTTGTGTGACTAGGTAGTTGGTACAAGCACTTAACCACTAGCATAGGATGAAACCCTATCTATCCTATTGGTGTTTTTGGTCTAGTTCAAATGCCACTATTCCTTCTTGAACCTCATGATGAGTTGTATCATGATGGATAATTTCTCTAATTTGATTAGCTCTTCTAATTTGATCAGCTCTTCCAATTTGATCAGCTCTTCCAAGAGGACTAATTCTCTTGCATAAAATTCCTCTTGTACATCTCCTTTTGTTTTCCACTTAGATTTGTCTTAGGATGGCTTCTTATTCTTAGACTTCTTCTTCATTCCATGTTTCTTGTATTGGTTGAGTTGCTCTTATCTCACTTAAACTACCTCTATCCAATTTTCCCTAATTCTAGAACACATTGGGCATGAAATTCCAAGTGAAATGGAGGAGCAAAAATTTAGGAGAGTAGCTTGAGTTAGTTTTAATTTGCTTGGTTGAATGATGGTTGATGTTTACTTTGCATGATTTGTTAGATTCACTTGATTTGATCATTATTGGATGTTGATTTTTTTGAGAGTATTGTTATGATTCTTTTGTGTTTAAGAGGGTTTTGAAACTTATTTATGAATGAACCTATCATTTATCTTTTTGTTTTTGGTTTTATATGAATACAATGCTAATAACTATCCTTTTGTGTTCTTTTTCTAAAAATAAACATTTCAATTGAACTAATTAGCTAATGGATGGAATCATTTCTTTTTTGTACTTTTCAATGAGTGCAACTAAGTGAATTAAATTTGCCTAGATTCGATCTCTACAATTTGTTTTATGATTTTCTAATTTTATTTGATAAAATAATCTTTTTTTTTATCATTGGGGTGAAGTAGATCTCATTTTTTAATTGGGGAAAATCCTGCTTTACAGATGTTTTGATTTGAAATAATGTTTTAAATCAAATGAATAAAGAAAATAAAAGGAAGCAGCTAAGTTTAATCTAATCTAAGAAAAAAATAACAAAATTGAAATCTAACCAAGAAGCAATAATGAAATGTTTTAGTCCCTAGGAAAATTGCTAATCTAATTACTACTTTAAACTACCTTTTGAAAAGAAAGCTTCTATGAAAGAAAATAAAACAAAGGAAATTACGAATCTTCTATGAAATTGCTTTTGAAACAAACTAAACTAATGATGCAAAGTACTTGAAGTAAACTAATCTAACAAAAGAATTATATTTATCCTATCAAGGAAACTGCAACATCCAATTACAATTCCCAAGAGCAATTTTAAGATTATCTAATTAATATCACAATGAAAAAAAGCACTAAAGAACCTAGAATGTGAGATGCACGAGCCTCCACTACCCTCAGGGATCCTTGTGTCAAAAACCTCTTCATCCTCTTGCAGCAACGGAGATCTCCTCTTGGCAACAATAGGGAAGGAATGCAAAATAGCTTTAAAAAGCTTGAAATGTGAGCTAAAGAGCACTATGGCTTGCAAATGGGTAGTGTAACGATGTGATGACAAGATTTTAGCAAATCTTGGATGAAACAATAATGAAATAAAAGGCTCATAAGTACTATATGAGCATATAGATGCTACGTGAAGAGCAAAACTTGCAAAGATTGGATGCACAAATGAAATTGCCTCCCTTTGTGTTTGAGGGAGGGGGTATTTGATGCAGGAGCATCCAGTGGTGAAAGGGAAATCTTGCATCACCTAAAAAAATATGTGTTTCAAAATTATTGATGTTCTTTCCATTTCTTTTCAAAATTTGTGGTTCTGGTTCCATAATCGCTTGAATAATGATGTAGAACTTTCAGTTTTTCCAAACTGCTAAAAATAGCAACCTGCTATTTTTAGAAAGTTTGCATTTGGGCACGGATTGAAGTGAAAATTTATAGGAAGTTACATAATAGAAATATAAGACCTTTGGTGAAGGAATCACGCAAAGATCATTCGTGAGCTGAAAGATATTAAAGTTTTCGTTTCCTGAAAAACACCTGAAAATTATTCAAACTTAGGTTTGAGGCACTAATCAACCTCGTACGGCCCCAAAAATGGCTGGACCTGGCAGAGTGGGTTCTTAGCACATAGAGTACTCCATGAGATTTCTGACGCATAAAACGGTTCATCAATTGGACACTCGGATCAAAAGTTATGGCTCCCGGAAGTTGACCTATTTTTGGAGGGAGATGCAAATTTTGAAATTAGGTTGTTTGCTGCCAAAAAGGCTATTAATAACCATTTTTGGGAACCCTGGGCAGTAGTAGAGTTAAGGGGGGAAGTGTAGAGTCAAGAATAGGTAGGAAAACATAAACCTTAGCAGATTTGGGGTTATAGAAGGCAGATGATTCTGGAGTCTTGTGAGAGGAAGTTGTAATGTGTTGTAGCCTATGGAGGGTTGATACCTCTGATTGTATCTGAGATTCTGTAATGTAATAAGTGTTGGGAATTAAGGTGTCTCAACCTTGGTAATTCTTTACATTTGTAATGTTTATATTTATTATTTAATTGCCTATGATGTAAATATTTGGAAAATCCATATTGTCATGTTGTGGGATGTGGCACGGTGATGTGTCAATCCTACATGGATTATGACAACTTGTATTTTTGTCCTCACATGAGGAGATAGGCATCCCACTTAGTGGTAGGAATATTCTTCCATGTGTCAGTATCTTCTATGTTGTGTAAGGAATATTTGACTAAAACGGTTATGATGGATTCCTATGACAAATCTATGACATGTAAGAGTTGAGAATAGAAGGTTGTAAGACAGGTGATGACATTTGTCATAGAGCATCTTTGAATAAGGCATTTTTGGATGCCCCAAGGTGGAATATGACATGTTGTAAGAGAATATGCTATTTATAGTATGTGTATGACAGATTCTCTTACAGCTGTAAGTTGTAACCGCTATGATAGATTCTATGACGGTAGTAAGTGTCGTAAGAGCATCTGTCATAGCCCATTTTGGAAATAGGTGACCTCTTTGGAATGGGAGCTATGGACAAGTGTTAGACACATTCTACAATGTTGACCAAGTGTCCCTAGGTGTGGGTTTTGGTCCAAGATGCCATGTTGGATGCCTATTCCAAGATAGGTCCAATATTGCCTTGTATTTCCTTTATATACAGGTGCTTGGAGATGGAGTTTGTATCACAGGTTCATAGGTACTATTATGTTGCCAGATTGACTCCAGAGATGAGTATCGAAGACCATTGAAGCTTGCATTGCAAGTGTATTGTAAACATTCTTTCAGATTTGTTAATACATTCTGCAGGTTTCTAAGTGTGGGGTTTTTCACCCGATAAGGGTTTTCCACACCGTAAATCTTTGTCTCTCTTCTTCTGTCTACATTTTGGTTCTTGTGTTTTGCTACAATATCTCATGTTAATGGTTTAACATTGTTGTAATAGTTAGGATAAATTTAAATTTGCACAGCCCTCTCAATAGATTAGTGTAGGAAGCGATTTCCGCACACCTAGCTTCCTTTCAGTTGGTATCAGAGCTTGATCACCTTTGGTCCTAGTTGTTGGGTAGGGGTTTTTTGAGCTAATCTTAGGTTGAGTGGGAGTCTGTGTAGAGCATTCTGTATCTTATTGCAGCAAGGAGATGACAGGCACATCAGGAAGGTTTGAAGTAGAGAAGTTCAATGGTAGTAATTTTGAGTTGTGGAAGCTCAAGATGGAAGACATGCCTCCATGAACAAAATCATATTGGGAGGAATGCTTTGATGGAAGAGGGTTTTAATGCCCTACAAAGGCAAATCAATGCATTACAAGAGGAGCTGCGAAAAGGGTTTGATCCGAGAACAAGAGAAGAAAGCAAGGATGAAGCTGAAGAAGAGCTATCCAAGGAAGAACAAGAAGCTGCAGGAGATCCTGCAGAAGTTAGGTTGTTGAGGGCTATTTCAAAGATTGGAAAGAGGCCCAAGATCAAAGTTTCTACATATTCTAGAGATTTGAATCCAGAACAGCTTATTGATTGGATCAATGACATGGAGGAGTATTTTGAGTATGAAGATGTGGAGGACCCAGATAGGGTCAAGTTTTCAAAAAGGTGGAAGGAGGTCCAATTAGAGAGGAATAGAAGAGGAAAAGGAAAGATCACTAGATGGGATTGGATGGTGGAGAAACTAAAAAAATAGTTCATTCCTGTGGACTATGAGATAGAGTTGCTGAAGAAGTTGCAAGGACTGAAGCAAGGTAACAAGTTTGTTAAGGAGTATATAGAAGAGTTTTATAAAATTACTATTAGGACAGGCCATGCAGAGCCCAACAAGGAGAAGGTAGCCCATTACATTAATGGGTTGAGGCTGAGTATTCAAGAGGAGCTGAGCCTAGTCAGAATGACCACCATAGAAGATGCATAGCAATTTTCCCTGAAGGTGGGAGAGAAGCTGAATAAAAGATTCGATAGTAAGCAAAGGGGAAGAGGTCAAGGTGGAAGGATTGGTGGAAGACCCTATGGAGGCCGTAATGAAGATCAAAAGAAAAGTGAAGAAGCTGGCACCAGTCAAAATCAGAGAAGGGATAATGCCTACCGCCCTCGTGACTAGAACAATGGTGAGTAAAGAGGAAGAGGAAGAGGTAGACTTGGGCAAGGACTTGGAAGAGGAGGTTTCAGAGGAACCTATTTCCAATGTGGAGAAGAAGGGTATCGAGCATATGAGTGTTTGCAACATCAAGGAAGGACAAATAGAAGACCTGAGGGTAATGCACGAGTTGCACATGTAGATGAGGATGCACAGTCTAAGCATTCTGAAGATGCTAAAAGGGGAGAAACCCTAGAGAAGAACTTTGCTGAATGAGGAGAAAGAACCCAATCAGAGGAAGAGTTTATTCTGCACAAGGTGTAAATGTGAAGGTAAGTGTTGTTATATTATTATTGACAGTGGAAGTACTGACAATCTTGTTTCAAAGGAGATGGTTGACAAGTTGAAGTTGAAAAGAAGAAAGCATCCACATCCATATCAGATTGCATGGTTGCAGAAGGTCCACAGAGCTTTGGTCAATGAGAAGTGTTTAGTCAAGTTCAAGATTGGGGACTACCATGATGAGGTGCTATGTGATATTATACCGATGGGTGCATGTCATATGTTGTTGGGGAGGCTGTGGCAGTATGATAGGAGTGTTGTCCATGATGGTCGTGCAAACACATATTCCCTAACAAAGGATGGAGTTCATCATAAGTTGAAACCCTTGAAGGAGGTGGAAGAAAAGGTATGTAGTACTACTAGAATTTGCTTGGTAGATGGTAGGAAATTTTTGGAGGGTATGAAGCATGAGCGTCATTGTTTTGCATTGATTCCTAAGATTAGTCAAGAGAAATGTGAAGATGTACCAACATAAGTTTCAGATATGTTGGAACAATTTTAGGACATTATCTCTGATAATGTACTAGAGGGTTTACCACCAGTGAGGAAGATAAGTCATCAAATGGATTTGATACCAGGAGCTAGTTTGTTGAATAAGGTAGCCCGTAGAATGACTCCAGCAGAGAGTGAAGAGTTGAACATACAAGTTCAAGAGTTGTTGAGGAAGGGATCGATAAGAGAGAGCCTAAATCCATGTGTGGTACCTGTAGTACTAGCACCAAAGAAAGATGGAGAATGGAGAATGTGTATAGACTCTTGAGCCATCAATAAGATCACAATCAAGTATAGATTTCCATTGCCCAGAATGGATGACATAATGGATTGTTTGAGTGGAACCAAGTACTCCACGAATATTGACCTAAAGAGTGGGTATCACCAGATCTGAATCAGAGAAGGAGATGAATGGAAGACAGCCTTCAAGATAAAGGAGGGTTTTTATGAGTGGTTAGTCATGCCATTTGGGCTAACCAATGCACTGAGCACATTCATGTGGCTCATGAATGAGGTATTGAAAGAATTTTTGGGAAGTTTTTTGTTATTGTTTATTTAGATGATATTTTAATTTTTAGCAAGACTTGGGGTGAGCATCTAACGCATATCAGAAGAGTTTTGGAGAAGCTGAGGGAGGAGAAGTTGCTAATTAATTTGAAGAAATGTAGTTTTGCAAAGAAGTTGGTATACTTGGGATTTGTTGTCTCAGAGGAAGGTCTTAAGATGGACCCAGAGAAGGTGAGGGCTATCATTGAATGGCCTACGCTGAGGAGTGCTTCCGAGGTAAGATATTTTCATGGTTTGGCAAGTTTTTATAGAAAGTTTATCAAGAATTTTAGTAGCATTTGTGCACCCCTAACTAAGACAATGAGAAGGGATAGAAAAGAGTTTAGATGGACTAAAGGAGAAAACAAGAGCTTTGATACATTGAAGCAGAAATTCATAGAACAACCTATTTTGGCACTTCCAGATTTTAATAAGGTATTTCAGGTAGATTGTGATGCTAGTGGTAGTGGTATAGGAGCTTTTTTGAGCCAAGAAGGTAAGCACATTGCCTATTTTAGTGAGAAGCTTAATGCCAAGAAAAAGTATTTTGTTTATGATCAAGAGTTTTATGCAATAGTTTAGGCTTTGAAGAAATAGAGATATTATTTGTTGCCAAAGGAGTTTGTTTTATATACTAATCATCAAGCTTTGCAATATCTTAATAGTCAAGGAAAGTTAAATCAAAGGCACTTAAAATGGGTTGAGTTTTTACAAAGCTATACTTTTGTTTTGAAGCATAGGAGTGGGAAGTCCAATAGAGTTGTAGATGCCTTGAGCAGAAGGCAAAATTTGTTGACAGAAATGAAGAAAGAGGTTGTTGGGTTTGATGAGCTCAAAAGTTTATATCCTGAAGATCTAGATTTTGCCGAGGCCTAGAAAGCTTGTTTGGAACCTGTTACTTTGGACAGGATAAAATGGTTGGATTTCATAATCCAAGATGGCATGTTGTTTAGAGGAAGCCAGTTGTGCATTCCAAGGAGTTCCATTAGAGAGAACCTGATTAAGGAGAAACAGAGTGGGGGATTGGCTAGACACTTTAGTTGAGATAAGACCATTGCTATTGTTGGTGAAAATTATTATTGGCCACAGTTACAGCAGGATGTGAGGAAATTTGTGCAGAGTTGCAGAGTATGTCAGATGGTGAAAGGAGCAAGTCAGAATACAGGTCTATATCAGCCACTACTTGTACCAGAGAAGCCATGGGATGATATTAGTATGGACTTTATTCTTGGTTTACCAAGGACACAGACAGGACATGATTCTGTTTTTGTGGTGGTGGATAGATTCTCGAAGATGGCACATTTTATTCCTTGCAAAAAGACTAATGATGCTATTCATATTGCAGAGTTATTTTTCAGGGAGGTGGTGAGATTACATGGTCTACCAAAGAGCATAGTTTCAGATCGAGGTACCAAGTTTGTTGGTTATTTCTGAAGGACATTGTGGAAGAAGTTGAAGATAGATTTGAAGTTCAACTCTACACACCATCCATAGACTGATGGACAGACGAAAGTGGTGAATAGGAGTTTGGGTAACCTACTATGATGCTTAGTAGGAGATAAGCCCAAGGGATGGGATTTGATTTTACCACAGGCAGAATTTGCTTATAACAATTCTGTCAATAGGAGTATTGGTAAATCACCATTCCAGATTGTATATGGGAATAGTCCAAGAAATGCTTCAAAGTTAAGGAATCTAGACAAAGGAGAAAAGACAAGTGCTGAGGCTGAAGACTTTGTAGAACACATGAAGAATTTGCATGAAGAGGTGAAAAAGCACATTAATAAGATGAATATTCAGTACAAGGCTAAGGCAGATCAGAAGAGGAGATATAAGGAGTTCCAGGTATGATATGAAGTCATGGTTCACTTGAGAAAATAAAGGTTCCCAATTGGAACATACAATAAGTTGAAAATGAAGAAATTTGGACCATGCAGAATTTTAAAAAAACATGATTTAGGAAATGCATATGAGGTAGAGCTGCCGAGTGGGATCAATATTTCCCCTATTTTCAACATTGCTGATTTATCAAAATATCATGAAGGTGGAACAAAGGATGGACCAACAAAAGAACAGTAGAGTATTCCAGCATCTACTTCAATAGAGGAAATAGAAGAGATCTTGGATAGTCATGTGGGAAGAAGTACTCAGAATAGGCAATATGAAGAATACCTGGTGAAATGGAAAGGAAGGCCTGTTGAAGATTATTCTTGGTTGTCTAAGGCAGAGGTTGAATGTTTGGGTTTTCCTCAAACACCTGAGACATGATAGGGCCACTTCTCAAATTACCCTGGGTGTCTGATGCAGGAGCATCCAATGGTGTAAGGGCAATCTTGCATCACCCAAAAAAATATGTGTTTCAAAATTATTGATGTTCTTTCCATTTCTTTTCAAAATTTGTGGTTCTGGTTCCATAATCGCTTGAATAATGATGTAGAACTTTCAGTTTTTCCAAACTGCTAAAAATAACAACCTGTTATTTTTAGAAAGTTTGCATTTGGGCACGGATTGAAGTGAAAATTTACAGGAAGTTACATAACAAAAATATAAGACCTTTGGAGAAGGAATCACGCAAAGATCATTTGCGAGCTGAAAGATATTAAAGTTTCTGTTTCTTGAAAAATGCCTAAAAATTATTCAAACTTAGGTTTGAGGCACTAAACGGCCCTGTACGACCCCAAAAAATGGTCAGAATCGGTAGAGCAGGTTCTTAGCATGTAGAGCACTCTGCGAGATTTCTAACACAAAACGGTTCATCAATTGGACACCCGGATCAAAAGTTATGGCTCTCGGAAGTTGACCTATTTTTGGAGGGAGATGCAAATTTCAAAATTAGGTTGTTAGCGGCCAAAAAGGCTATTAATAACCATTTTTAGGAACCCTGAGCAATAGTAGAGTTAAGGGGGGAAGTGTAGAGTCAAGAATAGGAAAGAAAATAGAAACCCTAGCAGATTTGGGGTTACAGAAGGCAGATGATTCCGGAGTCTTGTGAGAGTAAGCTTTAATGTGTTGCAGCCTATGGAGGGTTAATACATTTGATTGTATCTGAGCTTCTGTAATATAATAAGTTGTCCAAAATAATAAAGAAAGTTTTATTTTCTGTGTACAATTGCTATTGTTGTGTGTTTTATGATTTACCCCCTTCATCAGTATTTATAGGTTGAAAGGGGTCATGAAAGTTGGGAGAGATTGAAGTGTTTAACTTCCTTGATTGGAGAGTTAACTCATTTGATTAGGGAGTGAATTGGACTGATTAAGGAGTGAACAAGCCAAGATAATTTATCATTGAAGCAAAAATGGAGCCCTTAAGAGTGAGATGACAATTATAGATTAAAAGGAGATAATTATGCATGCTTGAAGGATTAGAATAGTTAACTCTATGTTTAGGCCAAAAAGTCATGTAAATAGGAAGAAAAATGGGTCAAAATAGAGCTTTTTCACGTCCAAAACTTGAGTTTTTTGTGACTAGAAATGACAACAAGGTCACCCATGGGTCACCCCTTTTGCCAATCAAAATCACCTAGGGGTGACCCATGGGTGACCCTCAGAGGAGTGGACCTGGGTTAGAATGCAGGGTTGGAGATGGTTAGTTAGGTGATGAGAAGGTGAACTGCCTTCAAAAACTGGTCAAAAGGTGGTCAAAAACCAAATCTCCACTTGAAAATGTCAAATCTCCCAAGGGAGATCCTAAAATAATAGTGGAAGATTTGTCCTAGTTGAACATAGCGGAAAATTGAAAGTTGGAGGTCGCTTAGGAGGTCCTCTAGAGGGCTCCTAAGGGTTGGGTTGGATGAAAAACACTAGGGAAAGGTCAAATTACAACAAATATATGAATGAAAGGCTTAGAGTCAAAGTCACAAGAAAAGAAAGTGAAGATTAACAAGTGTTGAAAGTGTCAAAAGTGGGGGGAAGGGTCAGTACAACAAAGGGTAGAAAAAAGAGAACTAAAAATCCATATGTTACCAATAGAATTGTTAGTGAGGGGGCATTATTTCATGCTTGCATGTATGTGACAAGGATTATGAGTCATCATGGGTCCTCGTGAAGGTTGTGTGTGATTTTGGTGCTTACATATTTTCCCCCTCGGGGATGGTAGTCTACATGAAGGGTAGGTACCATTCTTGAAATAGGCCTTACCTATTGTCGATTTCCCACAATTATACATGCAATAACTAGCATAAGTTCGACATTTAGATATATGAAAACAAGTAATGAAAACTAAAATGATTGAACATACCATAGATCTATGAGTTTGCCTATTTGTTTGCTTTTGTCGAGGAGACCCGTAGGGATGAAAGCATGCAAAATGAGATCATGAAGGATGCATAAAAGCAACAACTACTCTAAAAATTCATAAAAAAAACTAAGCTAAGAGAGGAAAATAATAGAGAAATTAGAGTGAATAGAGCAAAACACTGACAAAATTGATCATGCAAGCAGTCGTTAGAAAGATATCTGGTGCAGGAGCACCTACCTGACAGCTGGCCTTCATAAGGCAGTTAGTTAGTTTGAGTCTTGTTTATGTTTCCAAGAAGGTCTGTTAAGACCAAATGCATGTAATAAGGTCAAGCTGATCATGATAAGATCATGCTGACCATGCTTTTACTATTTTTAGGTAGTTTGTTAGAACAGCTGTCATGCTGTAGGACCGGTTGGATCTCCCAGCCGCTTGGAGAGATTTCCCAGCCGCTTGGAGTCGGGTCAGTAGTACTCAAAACAGATCCTATTTATACAGGCGGATCGGTTGACTGTAGATCATCGATCGATAGTATAGTATTGCATTGAGCAGAGGAGTTAGAGTGTGCTGTGTGAGAAACAGTATATTGTATTGCATCTTTGAAATCAATAAAGATCCTATTTTCATCTTCTGTTTGATCTCCTTTGTGTGATCGTTTTGCTGGTTTGGGTGGTTTCATGGATTCACTGATCCATTCCACTGGTTGATTCGTCTGATCGGTGGAATGGTTATGTACAGTAGGTTAGGAGTTAGTTTGTTTGTTTGCATGCAGGTGTGCAGGATCGTGGTTGAAAAGTGTTGAAGACCCTAGCATGGGCATGTGCTAGGTCGAGCTGATAAAGTTTGGAAGATCACCCTGGAAGTGGATCGAGTCATCCCAGGAGGTTCGGCGGATAGAACAGTGAAAATCCGCTAAGGTTGGAAGTTTGCCAAAACGGCATCATCAGGATATTTCTGCGTATATCCTGCAGTCGCTTCGGGCATCATCATCTGAGTAAGAGGAGATCGGCATGATGCGGTTGGTTGCATAAACTGAAAGTGCGTCGGGGTGATCATCATCTGGAGTTGCCGAGAAGGAGTGCATCGGCATCAGGAAGAAGATCAGGTTGATCGCGGGCCGAAAAAAGCTAAGTTTGGCCAACAGCAGGATATGACGTCATCATCATCAGGATATACGTCATCAGGATATTTCGGAGCAGCAGGATATTGAGGATCTGCGGGTGACGTCATCGTCATCAGGATATACGTCATCAGGATATCAGGTGACGTAAGCATCGGAAGGGACGGTGCGAGGAGTTAAGGTTTGTCATCATCAGGATAAATGGGAGGAACCGGATGTTCTTTATCCTGTTGATTATCATGATGTTGAATATCATGATGTTGAAGATAGTGAAGACGGAAGTTGTCGCTGAAGTGAACAGTGGACGTCAGGAGGATGTTCGCGCTGGTCAAACATGATGATGCTGTCGATAATCGAATAAGGTGATGCTGTTGACATGCGAACGGGCGAGGGCTTGTCATCAGGAGGATATAGGTCGGCACAGTAAATATGATGATGCTGACAGTGTTAAGTCAAATATGATGATGATGATGATGATGTTGGGCTGCAGACATCCATGTTGTATGTTAAGGTTATAGTGTGGATGCCTCTGCATCAATATCCCTGAGGAAATTGTGAAGATGGTCGTTGCTTCTTCTACTGCTAAGAATCAGGGGAACAATCAATCAAAAACCCTCCTCTAAACCCTATTTTTCTTTTGTGAAAAATCTTGTGAATGTGTTTGTTTTTGTCAATTTTTCTTGTTGCATTGTGTTTGTCTTGTCATTTAGAGTAGAACAGGTGTTTTGTTCATTGAAATTGGTAGAAATTTACATTTTTTAGAGCATTTTTACCATGAGGGGATGTGAAACAGGGTCTCCTAAGGGAGATTTGGTTGTGCAATAGGGTTGCCTAGGGGACATCTTGTTGTACATCTGGGTCACTTGGGGGAGATCCTGTTGTACCTTTGGGTTGCCCCGAGGCAATTAGACCTAATGAAAGGGGAAACCCAACCAGTTTAATTTTGATTGAAATTTGAAGTTTTATGACATTTATAGCACTCCATTTGGGTCTAATTTAAACATTGAATTCTTCAATTTATTGCAATTTTGTAGGTTTTATATCCTTTTTTTTAGTTTTTCTGAGTTTGACGGGATCTACCAAAAGCCAATGACTGGATATGCACATTCATTGGAATGCAAACTGTGAGAAGTTGTGGTTATCTGAGATGTATGATTCTTTATCTCTTGGTGATCTTGTTGTCTTGAAGAGGGTAGGCTTAGAGAGGATTTGTCAGGTTCTTGTTGTACATTCTACCTCTGGCATTTGTTGTGATATCCTAACCTATTGGGATGCTGATAGGAACACCTTTAGGTTCCCCCAAGTTTCAAAGGAGTGGACCATTAAATTGTATGATCATTAAGACTAGGATCAATATAAATCTATCATGATGATAGTTTTAGAACTTTTTGATTGTTTAGACCCTTAACTCTAGGAATGCAAACATGATGACAATGATATGTTTTTAGCTCTTTTTTAGGATATATATATATATATATATATATATATATATATACAGGGGATGATATTAAATACAAGGACAAAATGATGCTGGAATAATCCTCTATTTCTATGAAATGTCATGAGTTATGACACTGACTTTATTGCTTTGGACCTCTTTTCTAATTTTGATATGAATGCATTATGGAACAAATACTATGATTGCTCTTTAGTATGATTTTCAATCTAGGGGATTGTGGATTATCCTCATTTAGGAGACCTATTTAACTTTCTAAGATAGGGATTTAGAACTCAAGTGGGGACAGAGAGGAGATGGAGTGCTTCTAAATTTTGGGCTTTGCTAAAGGCTAAACACTGATCCTTATCTAGATAAGACATTTGGATAATCTTTCAACTTAGGCAAGCAACAACTTTATTGGCATTCGCTAGACTTAGATCATAGATGGCAAGTAATATAGACCTAGGGTAAAGGTAAAATGGGGAAGAACAAGGGTCCCTAAGTATAAAATAGCTCTAAAGACTACTAGACTGTTGGCTTTGCTCAGCTAGTGCATGTGTGTGCTTTGTACTTTTCTCTTTTATTTCCTCTGATAGAATGTCACCCTTGAAGCTTAAAGCTTAGATTTATCTCCACCCAAGGGTACAACCACTCAATGTTCTCATCTCTATCACTCTTTTTTTGTATTTTTTGGAATCTCTCACTTGATTTTCTCATTTTTTATAAATTTTTGACTTTTATGGAAATGAATGCTTTTGAGCTCTGGATATACAATAACATTGATCTCTCTATTCTCACTTTTCTCATCACTCTTATTTTTTAATCACACTTTTTTTTATTCACTCGTATTTTATATTGCTTCCTTCAAAGTTTTAATCCCCCTGATGTTTTTGGCCAGGAAAGATAAGGGGCTAAGCACCACCAAAAGTTTTTGTAATCTAAGCAAACTTCCTTTTTACTAGGGAAGAATTGGGAAGGTCTACTTACAAGCTTCCTTTGAACACTCTGGGTTTGAATATTGGCTTTTCTTGGACTCAACAACATGAATCATTAAGACTAGGATCAGTATAAAGCTAAGATCTAGGCTTTGATTAGAATAATTGGGGATGAAGGGGAAAATGGAGATTGTGAACATAGGGGAATCTCAAAACCTAAAAGGATCACTTTACACCTAGGAAACCTTAGACACCTTATTGAAATGAAAATGCTACAAGAGCAAGTCATTCACTAAAATTCATGGTAGACAAAATGATGTTGAAATACGATAAACAAATTTTGATATTTTTGGAGATTTTTATAATTTTTTAAATTTTTTTTGGAATATTTGGATTTTTTTTTTTTTTTTTTGTGTTTTATGATTTTTATGGCTTTTAGACATAATACTTTTTAAGGTGAAAGGTATTGATTGTTTTTCCAAATTCCTCACCTTCCATTGTGCACAAGAGATAGGCACTATTATCAACATCTTCTTTAACCATGTAGGGACCTATCCAGTTGGGTCTGAACTTATGTCCTTCACTAGCTCTTTTGTCAATTAAATTATCAATCATGAGTACTAAGTCTCCCACTCAAAATGGTCTTGGGATAAATTTTTTGTTATATTACCTCTTCACCCTTGAAAGGTAAGACTCATGTCTTTGCACAACTCTCAATTGTCTTTCATCCATCATTTCTAATTCGGCCAATCTCACAACACAGTATTCTTCATCATCCAATAATCCCTATAAGGACACTCTTAGGCTAGGTAACTCCATCTCCAATGGCACGATTGCTTCTGACACAAAAGTGAGGGCATAAGGGGTAGTTCCTATTGGAGTTCACACACTAGTCCTATAAGTCTAGAGAGTCAGATATAATTGCAAATGCCAATCTCTTTTGGAGTCTTTCACAATCTTTACCAAGATTGATTTTAATGTTTTATTCATTGCTTCTACTTGTCCATTCCCTTGAGGATAGTATACCGATGTTGAGTTATGATTAATATGGAATCCTTCACACAATTCACGCACTTATGGATTTTTGAATGATGATACATTGTCTATTACTATTACTTGAGGAATTCTGAATCTACATATAATTTGATTCAAAATGAACTTTCTATCACTGTCCCTAAGACTGTGGTCAAAGGCATGGCCTCCACCCATTCGATAAAATATTTTGTTGTTGTGATGATATATAGATGTCCATCAGATGATGGTGGGGAGATCATTCCCACCAGGTCTAAGCCCCAAGTAGAGAATGACCAAGTGGTGACTATGAGTTGTAAATCTCTTGTTGGTGTGTGATGAACACGTGCATAAGCTTGACATTTTGGGTATCTTTTTATGAATTTGATTGCATCTCCTTGCAGACATGGCTAGAAATATCCTAACCGATGTATCTTCCTTGTTGTGGCATGACCATCGAAATGTCCACCACAAATTCCACTATGACATTCTTCCAAAATATTACGTTCTTCTTCTTTATCAACACAACGAAGCAATATGCTATCCAATGCTCTTTGATATAACACGTCATTGATCAATACATATCTTGCAACAAGTACTCGTAAGTGCCTTTTCCCCAAAGGGGTCATGTTTTTTGGGTAAGTTTTGTTTGCTAGATAGCTCACAACATCTCTATACCAATATGAGGCAGCGTATTTTTCAATATCAATTGCATAAATCTCCTCATCTAGGAAGTCTTCATTTATTGGTTCTTCTTGAGGAGTCAGGTTGTCGGCTAGACACTCAACTATTACTTGTCCTTTGATTGATTTTTGATTTCATTATAGATTTTTTTAAAGTTATTAGAGTACTTGGTAAACATTAACTAAAGTACTATGCATCGAGGTGATAGAACCTAAGGGGAGGAGGATGCCATAACCCCTATTTTTGGATATTTCATGTTTTCAATCTACTCAATTAATTTTGTTGTGATGAATAACACTAACTTACTTATATTATGATTTTAAGTAAAGCTTTTGAATATTTAAGACTTTTACAAATATATGTTTGCTAATTATATGTTTATAGTTCATTTAATCAAATATTATTATTGTTGATTTAATCATTTAGTTTATGGTAACTAATTACTTTTGTTCTTTTGATGATCTTGAAAACCACCACTCTTGAGAGCATAGAAAGAGAATACCATCAACGCAAAGGCGATAGTGGTTTCGAAGTTGGCTTGATAGTGAGAACATTGTACACACACACATAAATCATGCAATTAGGTCACATTTTTGTAAAAGATTATTATTTTGTGCAATATATTTAAAGATGATATAATAAAATAATATTGTTTTTAACAAGTGTGTATATTATTTCAAAGGAAATTTGCAGCCATAATAGATAATTTCCACATAACCCTATGAGAGATAAATATGCAAACAAGTATTTAGAGATCTATATGCAAAAGAGTAGACAAAAATACCATCAAGATGACACAAGATGTACCTTGGGAAAACCCTCCATGAGGGAAAAACCTAGCCTCCAAAATCATCCACACCCATTGTATTATATCACGAACAAAGATTACAATACATAGTCTCCATGAATACTTCTAAATTATTAAGCTCCCTAATTGCACTCCATGTGAACAAGAATATTAGAATCATGTAACCACACATACCAATCCATGCTTCCTCTCCTCACATATGCATCCTACAAGAAATGCTCAATACTAATGACAAGCCAACTAGTCAACCCCAACAACTACTCATGTGCTTGCTTTTATAGAAATAAGCTGGCACAAAACCACTAAGTGGTATTACATTACCATGTCCCTCAAAACTATGAGCTCACTAAACCATGCCCCCTCATTTACTTTTGGTTACTAAGTTTTCCCAATATTAAATATTTTCCCAATGAGCAAACCACATTAAACATTTAACCCAATGTTACATACAACTTGCAAGTGGCCCCAATAATGCCCATTGTGATTTCCACATCTCTAAGACACACCACAATTAAATATTATTTTTTTACATTATATGTATTATGCAAGGTTATACAAGGTGTACAACACACTTATCCCAACATTATCCCACTTGTTGTATACATTGAATAAGGGTTCAAAGAAGTAACATCAAACATCAAGGAAAAAATCCATATGCCCAACATGACCATGTAAACATCCATGTGCTCCATCAAGATACCTGCAAGAATAATCAAGGTGACCACCATCTCAAACAAGAATACTCTCATCATGTATCATGCCAAACCTTGAAATATAAGATTCTCCAAAGAGATGTCACACTAAATTGTCACAAAGAATCAAGAAATCTACCTCAATTGATATCCAAACACAAACACCAAATCTAATAGTAATAAATGGGCTCGAGTAATTGTCAAGAATTAATCACCATAGATGGAATAACAACCATGACTAGTTGCTAACACAGCCAACTAACCATACCTCCAATCCAAGGTGCCATCAACATATCCAACCCAAACCACAATGATCACAAGTCCCTATATATACTCTATCTTGCCTAAAGAAGTCCTCCAAGGTAACAACACATAAACACGTGATAACAAACCACAAGACCCTCACTACTATAGTATAATGAGAACATCCAAAAAAGGACACATATACATCCTAGAACTCCCAGTGCATGAGTAATGTGAAATCTGAAATCAATCAAGGCATCCAAAGATCCATTAATAACACTCACATATAAGATGTGGCTAAATCCTCTATCACAGAGTGTTGAAGAGCACACACATTGATATGTTGGAATATATGCTCCAACATTAATAAATGTAACTGTGACCTGTTGTGCATGTAGACATCTTGCCTACATGTGTTCACAATTTGTTAGATGTAATTGTAGTTGTGTCTGTAGACACCTAAAATTGACCCGTTCCAAGATCAGGCTTTCATCTGTCATACTCCATTAATTAAATAATTCTTAATTATTTGATCAAATTCATCTATTGATATCCATCAATTTATCCTCCATATTAATTAAATAATTCTAATTATTTAATTAAATCAATTTTCCTCCACATATTAATTAAATAAATTTAAATTATTTATTTAATTAAAGCTAATATTCTATTTCTTCAAAATAAATAAAATTCAATATTTTATTTATTTATCCATGTGCATGAAATTAAATAATTAATTTATTTAATTTCCTATTATTCCCTCTCATCCATAATTCACTCTCAAGCAGTTTAGATAACTAATCAATCAAATTAGTTAACTAAATCAATCACAACAATCAACTAATCAATCAATTTAGTTAGCTAGTCAATCAATTTAGTTAACTACCCAATCAATTCGGTCATCTGATCAATCAACTCAATGAACTCTCCAATCAAATCTATTAACTCCCCTAATACATGAGAGGACAAGGACACTTGTCACTCTCTCATTCATGTACATCCTCTCAACCAATTTTGACCATTGATCTCTTTGATCACTCTCCACCATTGATCTTCACTGTTGGAAGTCTATAAATGGAACCTCATTCTCCACTTATGATCCTCTCTCGTCTTCATACAACATTAAACTTCTAAAATCATTCTAGATCTTATCATCCTCACATCATAAGCTTATGCTAATGAACATAGCAATCCACATAATCAAAGAGAAAAGAGAAATATATTGGAGTAGGGTGCACTTCAATAAGCTCGATCAGTGAAGTTAGATTTAATCTAGAACTGATAGGACCGTCCATGATAGATGAGAGCATTAGCAGCATATTCTCAGAGATAAGGATCTTGATCCCAGAGGGCTTGCATAGAATTTTCATGAGTGAGCTGACTCTAATGCTGTGGGTCATGAACCTGTAGATCGAGGATTCTTTGGAATTGTTGGAGAACCTCTCCCATGTGGTTCTCATTATACAGCCAAGGAGTGTGTAAAATGTCAATAGGTTGCAGGGGATGGAAATAGAGAGCATCCCAAGAATCACTAGGTGGAACCTGGTAGTAGCCATATCGAGGAAGTTGATCCACCAGATCTACATGAATGATGTTGTAGCTTACAAGATACTGTAGTCCCAAGTCACTGAGAAGATTGTGACTATGAATGTAATCTTCAGGGTCATTAGTAGGCTCATAAGTACGAACAACATGTTCAGTGCTACTGATTAAGTTGATGGAGACTGAATTGGGAGAAGGAGCAATAGGAGGAGGATATGTGCCTTCTCTTCTAAGGAAGTTAGCAAGAATATTCTTGACACTTGGAAGATGCATGACATCAAAGTCAAAGGTGTCGATAAGTTCAGCCCATCGATAGAGCCTGTTTCGTTGAACTTTGTTGGGTGGAGAGGAGTTCAGAAATTTGTGAACATGTTGCAGATCTGAATGAACTAAAAACTTAGCATCATAAAAAAATAATTGAAAATGTAAAAAAACATTTTACAATGGCAAGAAGTTCCTTATGCGTGGAGTGATATTTGCTCTCAACAGTGTTGTAGCTTCCAGAGGCATATCTCACTACTTCTTCACGGCCATTGATAATTTCTTTAAGTACACCTCCCCAGGCATACTTTGATGCATCATTTCAATTATTTTCTTCCCATTGCCAGGTAGATGCAATGGTGGCAAGAGCTGACATTTGTCTTTGATATTCTGAATCATCTGATCATGATCCTCAGACCACGGGGGTGTAGTCTTGCCAAGGAGCTTGTTTAGTTTAGTGCGGTCTTTTGCCAGGTTGGCATAGTGCCCTGCAACATAGTTGATGAGGCTGAGGAACCACTGAAGCTCGATAATATTAGTAACTGAGCAGTTACTAATCTTCTTCAGGATGTGGTCTTGAACCTGCATCTTTCCGTTAAGTAGTAACTTGACACTGATAAAGATGATACTGTCTTTAGCAAAGTGGTGTTTGTCAGGGCTAAGAACTAGACCATTTGACTTGCATAAGCTATGGAGTTAATTCAAACCTTTAACATGACTGTAGGGACATTTGGAAAAGATGAGGATGTCATCTATATAGGGAATGATTTATTTTTGAATGCTGATGAAAAATTACATCCATAATTCCCTGAAAAATAGAAGGGGTTGTTTTGATCCCAAAGGGTAAGACATTCCACTGATACAGACCTTGTGGTACAGAGAATGTAGTTTTGTTGCAATCCTTAGGAAGAATGCTTACTCGCCAGAATCCTTTGGTGAGGTCAAATTTACTGTACAGGACAAACCCTTGAATCTGTTGCCATATGAAATCTTTATTGGGCAACGAATGTTGGTTAGACTCTAAACATTTATTAAGAGGTTTATAATTGACAACTAACCTCTTCTCAGGTAATTCATTACCATTTTCATCCACCTTTGGAACATACATTGCATGGCATGAGTAAGGTGAAGTGGATGACTTCCAGGAGTTTCTTGATCTCCTGTTCACAGAGTTCCTTTTCTTCCTGGTTCATTAGGAAGGTATTTGCCTGACATTTGGGCTTAATCTCGTTCCCTTGACTATCTCTTCTAAAAGGCAGAGAGCAGGTTAAATTACGAGATAATGAATGTATATCTTTACTAAATAAATTAGAATGAAACAATTGTTTCACTTGTTCTAAAGAATCTTTATGTTTCTTTAATTCTTCTTCTAACCTGACCAAATTACAATCCTTTTTGGATTTTCTGGAAGAAGACAAACCTGTATCTGGAATCTGCCTACTAATTGTGGTGAAGCAGGTCCAGTTGTATTTATGTGGGAAGTCGTGATGGCTGAGTGAAACGGTTGATCCAGTTAACATGAACTTATCCCAAATGTTGATGGTAGGAATTCCAAGGATGCATTCAAACTGTTCTAACTTAGTCTGTATAAATTTCAAGATTACCTTGGAGCCATCTTCAAAGTCAATAGTGGCATTATAGGCAAGGCTTGATCCACTTTCTTGTCCCTTAGCAGCATAACCAATATCAATTTTTTCTTTATACTAGAGATCTCTTGGAAAAGCATTATAATGTGCAACATTATAGTTTGCACCAGTATCTACAAGAGCATGAAGAGGATAGGCTTTAATACCTTTGAAATGAACCTTTATTTCAATCACAGGATGTGATCGCACATGAATAGTATTAACAGCCTTAGATGTAATGTGATCCTCATCCTTAGATTCGATCTCTTCGTGGTGGATGCCAGGAATCTAGCTGTTGCTAGAAGGAATCATCATGGAGGGTTGTAGAACGTCTTCCAAAACATGCGCAAGCTCATCTTCAGTGACCAAAGCTTGTGCTTCTTGATCAATCCGTTCTTCTTGTTGAAGAAATTCAACTTCATTGTGGGGTTGATGAAGGGCTGTCTCGAGTTGAGGAATACGTCGCTTGAGGAGTTCCAAGCATTGATGATGTTGTTCTCTTTGAGAGCTGGTGGAGATGGTTAGAGCAGGCCTAGCCTACTTGATGCTGGTTGGTCATTGGAAGGAACAAGTACCAGTGGACTAAGGCATGACTTATTTATGTAGGAGAACTAATCGTCGTCGATCTTCTGCTTGACTTATTTCAAGCTGCAGACTTTCCAACTAAATCTTGAGGTCTTGTATCTACTTTTGGTGATGTGCCCAATTCTCGTAACCATCTAAGAGGAGTTCTTGTTGGTGTTCCAACTCCCCTATGCATTGCTACAAGGTGGTGACCTGCTGTTCTGGACTCTGGAAGTATAGAGTCCTGTTGTTCATCATATAACAGTAACTGATCTTAGAGTCTAAAGAGTCAGACTCATGCTGATGAACATGAAGAGAGGAATTGTTTCCTCTTCACTGTCTGGGTCAGATGATGAGTAAAAAGGTACATCATCTTCATCAGAGGGTATGTCATGGACATACACATAGAATTCTTCATCCACATCCATTTCTGCAACCATGTGGATCTTTTTCTTGCCTTTCTTGTTGTCTTGATCAGGACACTCAGATGCATAATGAGGTCCTTTACAGATGTAACATGAGATTAGGACAGTCTTACCTTGGTGTCGGTGCTTGGCTCTGAAGTAGCCTTTCTTTCCTAGTTTGTATTGTTGGAACTTCCCCTTTCGCCACCGAAAAGAAGGACGTGGGTTGGCCAAACATTTTAGTGCAGGCAGATTTGTGCTGCTTCTTCCATGGCTTATGTCGGGAAGACTACTCATACAGGGATTTATCACAGCCATAGTCAGGTTAGAACTTTTGACAGGTTGCGACTGAGATAATAGGCTTTACCTTTTTTACCTTGCGTTTATCAAGCTTGGCCTTATAGACAGCTTCATTTTGTAGTTCAATGAATTGAACTATCATGGGATAACTCATCCCGGCAAGGTTCATATTGTGAGCAGTTGTGTACTCGACCCATTTTTCCCAATATAGGCCTTTGACATGTGGGAAGGCTTTGAACAAATGCTCTTTCATTCGCGTACTCTAGAAATTGGAAGCACCAGAGTGGGTATAATGCTTAAACATGTCAACAAAGAACTTATCTTTCTGACGGAGATCACAACATTTACTACTCATAAAAGCATTATAGTGCTTTAGTTCTAAGGTAGCAATTTCTCCCACAAAATGGGTCATGAAGTCATTTCCTATTTCTTGGATCCCCTTTGCAACTAAACTATCTTTGTAGTTCTAGGAAAGGCTTTCCAATACTGGAGAGCAGCACTAGTAAGGCAGGGTAATGTGGTTAAGCATACATCACTGGGGTGATGGTTAGGGAAATGCTTACAGTGAGTTTCTACCTAACTAATCATTGCTTCAATTGTGGCTAAATTTTTATCAGGGTCAAACTCATCTAAGGATACCATGGTGGTAGAACTCCTTGGTTCTTGACATTTGGTAAGAACTCAAGGTTAGGGTTATGAAAAGGATTTTCCATACCTGGTTCTTCTTTGATATCCACCATATTGAGGCTTGTCTTAAATTCTCCTTTCATGCTATCATATTCCTTTTCTGCTTTCGTCAGGAACAATTGAGGAGGTTGCTTGTGTGCCAAAGCATGCATTTTTGCAGTTGCAGACTGGTTGGAGCCACCAGGTGCAAAAGACATCAGGATAGAGGCCTGTTGCTGGAGAAGTAGATTCTCCTTTGCTAGTACTTCGGGTAACACGGAAGGAATGATGGCGGTGTTATGTGCTAGCTGGTGACAAAGATCATGGACACCTTTCGTGAGATTCTGGGTGATGACAGTTGTCTCAGTAGAATGTACGGTGACCATCTCAATCTTTTTGATTGAAGTGATAGTTTCTTTAGTGCGAACAGTCAATTGGGTGACTTGTTCAGAGAGTAAATGGGTAGATTCTTCAGCTTGGCATTGCTGGTTTGCCAGGGCTACTTGATGTTGTGTCCACCATGCTTCATGTTGAAGCTTACTCTACAGATAATCAGCGTGAAGCTGATCCTTCATTTCTTGGAGCTTGATGGGAAAAAGCCGTTCAAGTCCTTCTAGTGTTAGATTGATCTTTCCCATAAGAGTCCAAAGCTGAGCTTGATTAGCAACAATCTTTTCATGTTGTAGCTACTGCTTCTTTGCTTCAAAGTGATCTTTAGCCATCATGATGGCCTGCATCTGAAGCATTAGGTTCGTCCAATTCAGGAGCTTTTCACCCGGAGATAAAATGGTGGAGAGATCCATGACATGTTATGGCCAGAAGGTTGCTTTGTACTTTCCTTCGGTGTCATATTTGAGGAAATCCTCAAACTTTGGAAAGATGCCTTCGACCTAGCTTGGTCCAACAGGTGTCTACACCATGGAGTTAGGTTCTCCAGAGGCGAGACTGCATGTAATGTCAGAGATGACATTTACATAGGCATGCAGATACTGGGTGTTGAGCAAGATGTCACATCGTCTGCAGGTGATGGAGCCAAAGGTGTCTTGAACCATATCATCATGCATACACTGCATGGGAGTGTGTTGGTGCTGAACAGTGTTAGTTAGAATAGTGTTTGTAGGAGCTATGTTTGATGGAACAAAACTCACAGGTACTACTGATGTAGACCCTTGCATAATAGGACCGGTGGGTCGTTACTTTACAGGAGCTTTATCAGGGCGCTGGGTGAGTTGGTGACCCACGAACTCAGACTGCTGGCGATTCGTAGAAGCCATAGGAAGTGGAGGTGGAGGTCATGTTGGACCTCTGAAGGATGATGCTGGTGTGCTGATCTGCTCAGGAGCTGTCCGATAAGAAGAACTGGAAGTGGATCAGGATAGGTTCCGTGAAGGTTGTCGGAAGGACAGACATGTTGTAGTGCCTTCTTCAGCTATATAGTCTAGAGAGTCATTTACCTCTAGATCTGGAGAACTACCAGCCAGACTTTTGAAGTCTATGATCCATTCCTTTGGAATGTTTAGATCCTCCAATTTTGTCATGGTAGGTGTGGTGATCTGTGCACCTGCTGTGTCACATGTCCATTTGACACTATATTTTGTCTCTCTAGGAGACTTGACCAATGGAGAGGTCGTATTGTATAGTCGGCAGGAGATGCTGAAGAAGAGAGCATGACTGATTGATAGTTTCTTCATGCTCAGGCTAGATGCCTTGAACTGAAATTGTAGAACTTTTCAGAGATTTAGGTCTCGGAGAGACACACTGTAATTGAGAGCACAATCCCAGATTACATGACCTGCTACCATATGAGCTTGCACTCCTCCTAACAACATATCTTGATACCACGTGTTGACACTCATTTTGACCAGGGGTTGATTTATCATGATCAGGAGGTTTCTTCATTTGAAGCCTTTATCTTCTTGCCCATTTTTTCTAAGTGTTGGACCTCCTCAGCATTTTTCAACTGCAGCATCATGTTTTCCTGAGGAGGAGGTCATCATCATCATCTTGTCCTCGATGATGATCTGCATCATCATGTTCCTCGTCGACTTGTTTTTCAACGTCATCATCATATTTCAACTGTCGGGTGATGTTTGGTTTTTATCATGATGATGCTACCGAGCTACAGTGCGCCCTCATCTGCTTGCGAGGGTGATGTTTCAAAGTCTCCGGTGATCTTCCATTTATCACCTTGCGCAAGCATGATGATGATGTTGCTTATTCTTTGAATTGCTCGACCTAACTTGTTTTTTCCTAAGGGTCGTGTTCATCATCATCATATTTCCAGTTATCATCCTGCTGCTTGTGGAGGTCATCATATTTTCTGCCTTCATGATATTTCGCCGGGGTGATATTTTTATCATCGGGTGATCTTGGTTAACATCATCCTGATGATGTTGTTGAAGAGTTGTAATTGCGACCCGATATTCACTAGGGTCATCATATTTTGGAACGTCAGGATGATCTTAGTCAATATCATCCTGATGATGTTGTATCACTTCCTATTCTTTGTTTCTCATCCTGATGATGCTGACGTCATCCGTAGATCAGGGTGATATTTTTCTATTCTGCCTATCTGCATCATGATATTCGCGAAGGAGGGGGTGATATTTTCATATCACCCGGATATACGTTTGTTCGAACATCATGATGATGTTGATATCAAGGAGATATCCGCCTGCTGGTTTCGCGTGTTATCTATTGAGGGTGATCTTTTCAAGCAGCATCATCATATTCAGTTATCGCCCCGATCTTATAGAGGAGCTACAGTGTAACCTGATATTTGAACATCAGGAGGATATTTCCAGATATCCGGTTGTCTTCCGAATATCATGATGATGTGAATATGATGATGACGTCATCAAGGTCCGCGGGGGTCATATTTCTAACACTGATCATCTTGAAGAGACCTCCTGATATTTACAAACATGATGATGACGTCATCCGGATGTGAGGAGGTGCGCAGTAGGCGGATATGATGATGACGTCAGCAGGATATGATGATGACGTCATCAGGATGTCCATCGGCCAGACTTTTGTTATAAGCTCAGCAGGAGGATGTTCCTCCGAAGGATCAGGTTGTGCCGATTATCATGAAGGTTATATTTCAAATATCATGATGACGTCAGGGTGATATTTGGAACAACAGGATATCATGCTGCTGGAGGATGATGATGATGAAGTCTATACTAGTGTCGTCGGGAGCAAAAGTACCGACATGATATATGCTCATGACTTAGTATATAAGGTGTTATTGAGGTCATCGCGGGGTGCATGTGGGATATTGTTATCCTGCATTTTCAAATATCATGATGATGAATCTCGGCGGGAAATGCTCGCGATAGTCTGTATGATGGTTTTCCCAAGGTCGCGGGTTGGTGCGCCATTAATGGCGATTGTTGCAGAGGTGTGGGCGATGGCGTGGGTCGATCTTGTACCCGACTGGAGGTGTCAATCAGCGGGCAGGAGCGCAGGGCTCGAGAAATCTTCCTGTCTCCTCCCCTACCTGCTGCATTCAAGTTTGGGTGCCAATCTGGTTGTGTTTGAGCGCCATTTTCATGATACTGTGTATCTGGCGAAATTTTGGTCAACATTGTAATTAATTGCTGAGCACCTACCTGGCTGTTATAAGCAGGTTGTGTTGTTCATTTGTGGTTGTTGAAAGTTGATGATTTTGGCTCTGTAATGCATGACAAGCTGATCTGGTTGCTCTGTACAGCTTACCTGTGAGTTTATGTATCTCCTGTTGTTTGTTTTTTGGCATGAACCCACTGATTTCATGATTAAACTTATATGAGAAATGCTGTTTGGCATGTGTTGTGTTAATTCTGTCTCCAGTATTGCATGTATTCTTCTTCTAAATCTGGATGTTTAGTAATGTTTAGATTCTAGAGCATAGAATTCCTATGTTGACTGTCTGATCTTTTAACTTCTACTCAAGGGGTAGATTAAACTGTTTTCAGGTTGAACATTGGGAGGGATATACTGCAGTAGGGATACCATAAGTAGAGATAACCTAACACTTTGTATTGGGAGATGCCTGTAAGGCAGGTATCACACATATATCCCCTTGAAATCCAGTTTTAGTTGTTTATGCTGATCATTCACAGGTGTATGTCTACTGACTCCAGGCCCTGGATAGGCACCAATCATGCTTTGTTTTGTGTTATAACCATATCCAGCTTTGCATCCACATTTAAACTCCAAAGCAAAATCTAAAACCAATATTAGGACATTAGAGTTAGTTTAGGATCCTCAGTCCTCTGTCTACAACTGCAAATAGGCCCAAAGCTAGCCCCTTTGCCCTTATCTTTCAGTTTTGGTCTACATACAGGAGGACTCATCTGCTTTCTGTCAACATCCCAGCCTTGCATGCATATCCTTATGGATGTTGAATAGGGAATACCCCCCTAGGTCTTGCAGAGCCTGAAGAAGAAGAGGAGATAAAATATAGAGTCTATCTCCTATACTGTTGACCCCCTGGCCCAGAGCTCCTGTTGATCACTGATGGCTACCTTGTAGGGATATCTGGGAATAAGCATCCAGTCTGGGAAAAAGTCAACAGAAATTGGCGACTCCGCTGGGGAGTGAGAAGTAAAAGTGCTATCTAATCATCTCCAGTGATATATATGTGACCCATCTGAGTCAGCAACAGTAATCTACTCCGCTGGGGAACCTTGTGAAAGAACCCTGGTTTTTAGAAGAAAACAATTCCTAGCAATAGGTGGCGACTCCGAAGTAATCTCCCAACCGGTCAAAGTAAATTTATATGCAGGGGAGAAGATCCCAACAAAATCCTCTATTTGAAGAGTTACCATTAACAAAAAGAATGATGTATAGAAGAAAGGGAACTGTCTCAGCTAGTCATGAAAGCTCCCCCAGAAAAAGTGATGATGTACAAGATAACCCTAGGCCATCAGGACAGCATGCTCCTTATTTTTCAAGTGCAGAAGCTGATATCCAAGGTGCATATGAGAGGCAACAGGGTGGTAGTATGAGAATGAGGTCAGAGGTGTTCCAAGAACGCCCTTTTCTAGACCCAAGTGAGAGGTTTGAAGAGGCAGAGTCCCTAAGGGATGATGAAGATGATGACCCAAATGGTATGAGACCATCTACCTCCAGACCTAAGGATGAACAGCTAGCTGAAGAAATCAAAAGCTTAAGAGCAGAACTAGAATACCTACAAGCCATGAAAATCAGAGATGATATACAGCAGAAAGTGCAAGCCTTGAGAACTGCCCAGAATAATTCAGTTCCTACTCTAGAGAATGCAAATATGCAAAGACATCAGCAAAGATATGAAATGCAATATCAGCATCATGATGACAGACATAATGTGAATGATGCTAGGATACCACTAAACAATGCAGGAAACCAAAATGCAAATAGAAATATTAATGTTAATCAGCCAAACAGACAGCCCATGCAGTTAGATAGATTCAGGCAGCTGGTGTTTGATGGTATTCCTGGGTATCCTAACCCCATTGACAAGCATCTGAGGCTGCAAGTGCCTAAGTTTTCAGGAAACAATACAATGTCAGGAGAAGATCATCTAAAGGCCTTCCAAAATGTCATGGACAATTTTGAGGTTGAGCATGAGGATGTTTTCATGAAGTCATTCATGCAATCCTTAATAGATGAGGCAAGAGAATGGTACAGGAATCTGCCTGACCGGAGCATATCATCATGGGATGATTTTAAGAGGATGTTCAAGGAGCAATATGGTGATAAAACTGACCCTAGCTTCTTTGTAAATGAGTTCACCAGCATTACCAAAGGGTCAAATGAACAGGTTGCAGACTTTAATGCAAGATTTACTAAAGTGTTGAACAAATTGCCACATCATATGAGGCCAAATGAACCTATGTGCATAATTTTGTACATCAATGCCTTTGATGCAAAGACTGCATATGGACTAAGAGATAAAGGTCCTGCCACTCTCAGGGATGCTTTCAGGATTGCAGTAAATATTGAAAACAATAGGAAAGCATCAGGCAAGACAAATAGAAGGGATGATGTAAAAATTCTGCAGAATCCAAATAAGCCTCAGAACACTCAAGGTAGTACATCTGCTCCTGAAGATAAGATAGACAAACTGGCAAATGTTGTTAAGGACCTGAGCTATAGATTAGCTAGAAGTGAAAAAGGGATGGGTCCTGATAGGCAGGTCTATCAAAGACAGGAAAAGAGGCCATCATTACATGATATGCCTTATAACACCAATTGGCATGATGGTAAGCCTGTATATCCACGTAACAACACAAATCAGAGGGCTCAACATGCCAAGGAAACTCCTGATCCCCTGAAGAAAACTATAAATATTGCTGATGATGCTCCGTGGTGTATAATCTGTCAGATGCCACATTCACAGTCACAGTGCATGATTGCCCAATCTTTGTATGATAATGCTACATCTTGTAATGAGTGCAATGAGCCACATCATGTGCAGGATGATGATGTTAACATGATGTCCATAGGTAATGGATATACTCTATATGGTGCTGATGACAATACAGATGATCAGGTTCAGGCCTGCCAACAGTCCCCATATGATGAAGATCATGAGGATAATTATGTGTATGCTCAGAACTCACACAATTTTCTGAGTAGCTTACACCGACCTTCTGATGAGGAAATCAGAGCCTTCACAGCTGCAGCAGTTGCTCAGGTCAAGAGCAACTACAATCTCAGAGGTAAAAATCAGGTTGGCAGCCCACATCAGCCAGAAGATATTTCTGCAGGTCAGCAGATGCATGGTCATAAAGGAACTGAGCCACAAAAAAGGCAGTGGGTAAATAACAAGCAGAACTTTAGATACAGAACAGGTCATGATTTCCAAGGACCAGAAAACAAAACCCCTCAGGCTGAAGATCAAAGTAGAGGTTCCCAAGATAAGAATGATGATCAGGGAACTATGAAAATGAAAACTAAATCAGCTCAGGATAAAAGCAAGATTGTGGAGCAAGCTACAACTGCTGTACAAAACTATGCTCCATTTGATATAGCCCAGATCCTCACTCAGGTAAAGGTCTCTGTTCCACTTATGGAACTCATGAAGGTGGAAGAGATCAAGAATAGGACAATATCCCTAATCTCAGGGGTACCTTTTCAAGTTAAGCAAAATGATCAGACCCAGGGTGAGAAACAGGTCATGTGCAATGAAGAAGATGAGACTCCTGAAGTCTATTTAGGAATGACCATGACAAAGTGTCCTTCACAGGTGGAACCATTTTATGTTTCCCTGGTTATAAATGGTAAGATAATTAGAAATTGTATGCTTGACTCTGGAGCATCCACAAATGTCATGCCTTTGGCTATCATGCAGCAAACTGGATTAAAAATTGACAAGGCATGTGGGAAGTGTTATGCTATGGATGCCAGAGAGGTACCAGTTATTGGAATCATGAAGGATGTAGATTTCAAACTGGCAGCATTTCCTGAAAAGAAATATAAGATGAATATAACAGTGGTTGACATCAAGCCACAGTATGGTATGCTGCTGTCAAGGAGATGGGCAGCACTAATTGGTGGAAGTATGTAGCTGGACCTATCATATGCCATGATTCCAATGAATGGCAGGGATGTCAAGTTAATTAGAGAGCAAAGATCATCAGAGACAGTGGAAGACCAAGAAGCAAATGAACAGGTATGCTTTGTGGACACTGACTGTGATAACTTCAGGGTTGTCTCAGATGATACAGAAGATGAAAAGAAAAATGTCTGCACTGAAGAGCTGGATCAGCAAGGATTGTGGACCATGTTTTTTGATGGAGCTTGTGCAAAAGAAGGCTCTGGAGCTGGAGTTGTTTTCCTGTCTCCAACTGGTAAGCTCCTCAAATCCTCTTTCTTGCTGAGGTTTGATTGCACAAATAATATTGCAGAATATGAGGCTTTACTTTTAGGCCTGAATATTGCTCTCAAACATGGAATTAAGATGTTAAGAGTATTTGGAGACTCTGAGCTGATTGTATCCCAAATCAGAAATAAGTATGCTGCAAAGAATAAAAGACTGAAGCAATACAAGCATGCTGTTTGGGATACTATTGAGTTATTTGATGCATTTTCAATTGGCTGGGTAGAAAGGTCAAAAAATGTTATGGCTGATTTCTTAGCTAATATTGCAATAAGGCCAGATGACATCACTCTGTCAGGTGTCACAGATGTAGAAGTTAAAATTAGGCCTGCCATACCAGAAAACATATGCAGTTGGCAAGTTTTTAATGATGATAGGGATTTGCTGAAATTTTTGCACTGCATAGATGAGTATGAGAACCAACAGGTTGATTTCCAAGCTTTTGTAGAAACTGTAGATGGAAAAGAGACTCTTGTAGGGAAGGAGATCATCCAGTTGAAGACTAACAAGATCCCTAGAGGGTTAGTGGCTTTGGAAAGAGCCTTTGACAGTAGAGACAAAATGGTCACAAAGACATCCCCCACAAATAGGGAGGATTTAGAAGAAATAAATTTGGGGACATCTCAGGCCCCTCAGAAGGTATATATTGGCAAACAGCTCAAACCACACATAAGAAGTATGCTGATTGCATTGCTAAAAAAGTATAAACATGTCTTTGCTTGGTCATATGAGGACCTAAAAGCTTATAGAGAAGACTTATTCCAGCATGAGATCCCACTGAAGCCTGAAGCTAAGCCATTTAGACAGAGGCAAAGGCCTATAAATCCTACCTTAGCTCCCAAGATGCAGGAAGAACTCAAAAGGCTCAGGGATGCTGGAATAATTGTGCCCATCAGACATTCAACTTGGGTGTCTAACCTTGTCCCAGTCAGGAAAAAGAATGGTGATATTAGGCTTTGTGTGGATTTCAGGAACTTGAATGTATCCTCTTTGAAGGATAACTATCCATTGCCTAATATGGAAGCTATGTTGCAGAGAGTGACTGGTTGTGAACTCCTATCCATGATGGATGGATTTTTAGGATATAATCAGGTAAAGGTAAAAGAATCAGAACAGTATAAGACTGCCTTTACCACTCCATGGGGAACATATGTGTATGTTAGAATGCCATTTGGACTAACAAATGCAGGTGCTACATTTCAGAGAGCAATGGATGTTGCTTTTGCAGGGCTGATTGATTCAATCCTGGCAGTATATCAGGATGACCTGACTGCCTACTCAAAGAAAGAAGAGCAGCATTGTATGCATCTGGAGCAGATCTTCATAAGAGCACTAGAATATGGTATTTCTTTAAACCCAAAGAAGTGTGCCTTTGGAGTAGTTGAAGGAAAGCTTCTGGGACACATTGTTTCCAAGGATGGAGTCAGGATAGATCCAGACAGAGTGGCAGCCATTGACAGGATCCAAATGCCAAAAACTGTGAAAGGAGTTCAGTCCTTCTTTGGACAGGTAAACTTTGTCAGAAGATTTGTTCCCAACTTTGCAGAGATCACAAGGAACATTTCCAAGATGATGAAGAAGGATGCAACTGTCAACTGGGAAAGGGAAGCAACAGAATCATTTCAGAATATCAAAGAGGCAATAAAGATGGCCCCTGTTCTTAAATCTCCAGATTTTTCTAGGCCATTCCAGGTGTTCTCATTTGCTTCCTTTCATACTGTAGCTGCATGTTTGTTACAGAAAAATGAAGATGGTTTTGAACAGCCCATCGCCTTCTTCAGTATGTCCTTGCAGGCCTCTGAATTGAAGTATGATATTATGGAAAAGCAGGCATATGCACTTGTTAGAGCCATTAAAAGTTTCAGACCATACTTGGTAGGGTCACATATAATTGCATATGTACCTCATGCTGCAGTCAAAGACATATTCACTCAGCAGGAGGTGACTGGAAGAAGGTGCAGATGGATAAACAAACTGCAGGAATTCAACATAGACATACAGGTTACTAAGTTGATAAGAGGACAAGGACTAGCCAAGATGATGGCACAGTCAAACTTGGAAGCATGCCAAGTTAATGCAGTCCAAGATGAGAATGTAAGTGTATCAGGATCTGAATGGTACAAGGATATTGTCTATTATTTGCAAAATCTGAATTGTCCCTCCCATTTCAGTGACAATCAAAAGAGGACTCTGAAGCTACATGCAATCAGGTATGTTGTCGTTCAAGGTGAGCTGTACTGGAAAAATCCTGATGGTGTGCTGCTGAGATGTGTGGATAAGAATATGGCTAACAATATTTTGATTGACATGCATAAAGGATTGTGTGGTGGCCATTATACTGCCCAAACAACAGCTCATAAAATTCTCAGGGCAGGATATTGGTGGCCCACTCTCTTTTTAGATGCACAGAGGTTAGTAAGAAAATGTGACCCTTGCCAGAGATTCTCAGGAAAGCTGAAATATCATGGTGCTTTACCCCTCAGAACTGCACCTGTGGATGCTCCATTCCAGCAATGGGGAATTGATTTTATAGGGGAAATTGCAGACAAATCAAGTGGGGGACACAGTTGGATTTTGGTGGCAACTGACTACTTTACCAAATGGATTGAGGCCATTCCAACTAAAAGAGCTACAAGTAAGGTGGTGACAGACTTCATACTAGAGAACATCATCATCAGGTTTGGAGTACCATCTAAAATAATCACTGATAATTCTATGTGCTTCAGATCAGGTGAGTTTGTTGATTTTTGCAACAGGTATGGGATAAGCCTGTCATATACATCACCATATCACCCACAAGGAAATGGTCAAGCAGAATCAAGCAATAGGAGCATCATGAAAATTGTCAAGAGGATACTGGACAAGAACAAGAGAGCTTGGGACTCAAAGTTGAATTTAGCAGTATGGGCTGACAGAGTGACTGTGAAAAGGGCTATTGGGAAGTCACCTTTTGAGCTAGTATATGGTGCATCAGCTAGACTGCCCATAAATAATCTCCTACCAGTTTATAGACTCATTCAAGAATATGATGATGAGATTGAAGATCCCATGACAGAAAGAGTGAATCAACTGGTTGCATTGGATGAAGACAGGAGGAAAGCCCACCAGATCAATCTCAAAAGACAACAAGATGTGAAATATCAGTTTGACAGGAGAGCTACAAAAAGGAAGTTTCAAGTAAATGATCTGGTGCTCATTTGGAATGCTAAAGATCAGGAAAAGGGTAAACATGGTAAGTTTCAACCCTTATGGATGGGCCCATATCAGGTTTGCAATACTCATGGGGAGGATTCTTATTTCCTCCAGGCCCTAGATGGTGAAATTCTGGAATTGCCTGTGCATGGCCAATTCCTTAAGTTCTATTTTACATGAATATCTGGTTGCTGTGCACACCTGTAAAATATGTATGTAGTGTAAATGCCTTGTACAGCTCGCGTTTTTTGGCTTTTTGTCAGGTCTGCCCAGAGATCTGGTTCTCGCTGCAGGTTTTCACCTGCACGTCCCCATTCGGAGCCACTGTTGACACTCATTTTGACCAGGGGTTGATTTATCATGATCAGGAGGTTTCTTCATTTGAAGCCTTTATCTTCTTGCCCATTTTTTCTAAGTGTTGGACCTCCTCAGCATTTTTCAACTGCAGCATCATGTTTTCCTGAGGAGGAGGTCATCATCATCATCTTGTCTTCGATGATGATCTGCATCATCATGTTCCTCGTCGACTTGTTTTTCAACGTCATCATCATATTTCAACTGTCGGGTGATGTTTGGTTTTTATCATGATGATGCTACCGAGCTACAGTGCGCCCTCATCTGCTTGCGAGGGTGATGTTTCAAAGTCTCCGGTGATCTTCCATTTATCACCTTGCGCGAGCATGATGATGATGTTGCTTATTCTTTGAATTGCTCGACCTAACTTGTTTTTTCCTAAGGGTCGTGTTCATCATCATCATATTTCCAGTTATCATCCTGCTGCTTGTGGAGGTCATCATATTTTCTGCCTTCATGATATTTCGCCGGGGTGATATTTTTATCATCGGGTGATCTTGGTTAACATCATCCTGATGATGTTGTTGAAGAGTTGTAATTGCGACCCGATATTCACTAGGGTCATCATATTTTGGAACGTCAGGATGATCTTAGTCAATATCATCCTGATGATGTTGTATCACTTCCTATTCTTTGTTTCTCATCCTGATGATGCTGACGTCATCCGTAGATCAGGGTGATATTTTTCTATTCTGCCTATCTGCATCATGATATTCGCGAAGGAGGGGGTGATATTTTCATATCACCCGGATATACGTTTGTTCGAACATCATGATGATGTTGATATCAAGGAGATATCCGCCTGCTGGTTTCGCGTGTTATCTATTGAGGGTGATCTTTTCAAGCAGCATCATCATATTCAGTTATCGCCCCGATCTTATAGAGGAGCTACAGTGCAACCTGATATTTGAACATCAGGAGGATATTTCCAGATATCCGGTTGTCTTCCGAATATCATGATGATGTGAATATGATGATGACGTCATCAAGGTCCGCGGGGGTCATATTTTTAACACTGATCATCTTGAAGAGACCTCCTGATATTTACAAACATGATGATGACGTCATCCGGATGTGAGGAGGTGCGCAGTAGGCGGATATGATGATGACGTCAGCAGGATATGATGATGACGTCATCAGGATGTCCATCGGCCAGACTTTTGTTATAAGCTCAGCAAGAGGATGTTCCTCCGAAGGATCAGGTTGTGCCGATTATCATGAAGGTTATATTTCAAATATCATGATGACGTCAGGGTGATATTTCGAACAACAGGATATCATGCTGCTGGAGGATGATGATGATGAAGTCTATACTAGTGTCGTCGGGAGCAAAAGTACCGACATGATATATGCTCATGACTTAGTATATAAGGTGTTATTGAGGTCATCGCGGGGTGCATGTGGGATATTGTTATCCTGCATTTTCAAATATCATGATGATGAATCTCGGCGGGAAATGCTCGCGATAGTCTGTATGATGGTTTTCCCAAGGCCGCGGGTTGGTGCGCCATTAATGGCGATTGTTGCAGAGGTGTGGGCGATGGCGTGGGTCGATCTTGTACCCGACTGGAGGTGTCAATCAGCGGGCAGGAGCGCAGGGCTCGAGAAATCTTCCTGTCTCCTCCCCTACCTGCTGCATTCAAGTTTGGGTGCCAATCTGGTTGTGTTTGAGCGCCATTTTCATGATACTGTGTATCTGGCGAAATTTTGGTCAACATTGTAATTAATTGCTGAGCACCTACCTGGCTGTTATAAGCAGGTTGTGTTGTTCATTTGTGGTTGTTGAAAGTTGATGATTTTGGCTCTGTAATGCATGACAAGCTGATCTGGTTGCTCTGTACAGCTTACCTGTGAGTTTATGTATCTCCTGTTGTTTGTTTTTTGGCATGAACCCACTGATTTCATGATTAAACTTATATGAGAAATGCTGTTTGGCATGTGTTGTGTTAATTCTGTCTCCAGTATTGCATGTATTCTTCTTCTGAATCTGGATGTTTAGTAATGTTTAGATTCTAGAGCATAGAATTCCTATGTTGACTGTCTGATCTTTTAACTTCTACTCAAGGGGTAGATTAAACTGTTTTCAGGTTGAACATTGGGAGGGATATACTGCAGTAGGGATACCATAAGTAGAGATAACCTAACACTTTGTATTGGGAGATGCCTGTAAGGCAGGTATCACACATATATCCCCTTGAAATCCAGTTTTAGTTGTTTATGCTGATCATTCACAGGTGTATGTCTACTGACTCCAGGCCCTGGATAGGCACCAATCATGCTTTGTTTTGTGTTATAACCATATCCAGCTTTGCATCCACATTTAAACTCCAAAGCAAAATCTAAAACCAATATTAGGACATTAGAGTTAGTTTAGGATCCTCAGTCCTCTGTCTACAACTGCAAATAGGCCCAAAGCTAGCCCCTTTGCCCTTATCTTTCAGTTTTGGTCTACATACAGGAGGACTCATCTGCTTTCTGTCAACATCCCAGCCTTGCATGCATATCCTTATGGATGTTGAATAGGGAATACCCCCCTAGGTCTTGCAGAGCCTGAAGAAGAAGAGGAGATAAAATATAGAGTCTATCTCCTATACTGTTGACCCCCTGGCCCAGAGCTCCTGTTGATCACTGATGGCTACCTTGTAGGGATATCTGGGAATAAGCATCCAGTCTGGGAAAAAGTCAACACCACGTATGTCAGGCATCAAGTAGGGTCATAAGGCTTACTATGGGTAAACCTTGTCGGTATAGTCCCTTGATTCCACAGAAAATATGTCCAAGATGAACATATTGGAATCTAGTGCCTGCAATGGCATCTTTGTGGAGTTGTGCCACGAACTTATCATCCAGAAGGGGCACAAAGTTGGTGGCATCATTAGTGACTGGCACCTGAAGCTCAATACATTTAAAGACCTTCTGGGTCTTTAGGGAGACGTGACTGAGGTCAGCGTATACTTCCCAAGGCTTTTTTTTAGGCATCACAAAGCGGGTTTCTACTGGGATGTCAGAAGTGGTTTCAGACGGGTCATTATCTATACCCTGAATATTGTGTAGAGTGAAATATGATCCTAGATTAACAATATCATTATCAATATTAACCATATCTACTGGTTCTCCCCTCGGAAATGAAGACTGAGTGGCCATGGTTACCGCAGGTTACTTATGTGCAAAGACTTACCTCACTGCTTTAACTTACCCTTCACCCTGTAAGTAAGTGGCTCAGACAGAATGAAAGACACTTGGGAAAAGGAATAGTATAGAATACAAAATAATGACGAAGATAAAGATACTGTGGAACAGAAGCAAGATTTGGTCCTAAACTAGGCTCTGATACCAAGTTTTGTTAGATCATTGAATTATGAGTTTTCCTATATAAGGAAGGTTGAGAACCCTTAAGGGACAACACTTCCATATGCCATTGTAAGAAATATCATTTGAAGTGAATGCAAGAACGCTTCTAATATCTCTCTTTCTCTATGTTTTAAGTTTTTAGGTTCTTAGTTGAATTCAAAAGTCTTAGGACGAATCCTGTATGCTCTTTCCTCTGTGTCGAAAGATGATCTCTACAAATCAGAAAGGGTTCATAGGTTGGGTGTATCTATAGCGGTAGACTTGCGTATTGTATTTGATTTTGATTCTTTCATTTATGTTTGCATCTCAAATTTTACCTATCACAGTGTCAATATCTGTTAGTGTGTTATCAAGTTGGATAGCAGATTTATAGGAAGTTGTTTAGTTAGTTTAATATTATAAATTATAATCTCTTGTTCAATAATATAGAGTTTTGAGTTTCCTTTTTTGTGTTATCTTCTTCTATCTTTTTCATTCTCTATTTTCCAATATGGTATCAAAGCTGGTTTGGGTGTGACTCCACCATTGGAGTGCCCAAGAATATGAGAGAATCTTGAGAGCTAATTCCTATAGAGAGTAGTATAAGTTTAGTTTGCAAAAGTATTTATTCTTATTTTAAAATTTTTGTTACAGGTACTAGAATAGAAGTAAAAGAGGAAAAAGCCTATGTTGATCTGCAACTTGTCCTTCTATAGTTCAATACGGATCATATCTGTATGGCTATTTTTGGGACGGAACTAGGAAGTGGAACTACTGCACTTACCATTTTGTCTGCCCTTCATTTATATGAAAGGTTATGAGATTTTTCAATGTGGAAGAGGCTGAGCAGAGCTAAAGCAATAGTATGACACTCTGTAGCAAAAATGGTGAAGGCTAGAGTTAAGGAGCTGGAAGAAGACTTGTGCCTCCAGGGAGTTGGAGATTTTCTGGGCTTGAAGATGAAGAAAGAGAAGGCTACCATTGCTTGTGGATCAGAGAACTATACCTCATTGGGGTTACGAGACATGCATGTGAGGATTGATGTCCAATAGTTTAGGGGAGATCCAAAATCTGGAAGTTTAGCATCATACCTTTACGAGGGTAATGAGACATTTAATGTGAAAATGGTGTCCAATGATGTTGGGAACTTGGATATTAGCTAGGAGACTATACCTGGAGAAGGTTGAAGAAATCTTGGTGGTCCTAGAACTATTTTTTCAAAGAACAACTTTTGCATATTGTATTTCCTATTGTTTATTTTATTAGTTAGTTTAATGTTGTAGCATTAAGAGGGGGTGTTGGAATATATGCTCCAATATTAATAAATGTGATAGTGACCTGTTGTACATGTAGACAACTTGCCTACATGTGCTATTCACAATTTGTTAGATGTAAATGTAGTTGTGTCAATAGTTGTTAGTGTGTTGTCAATTAGTTGAGTTTGTTGTCAAGTTGGATAGTAGATTTATAGGAAGTTGTTTAGTTAGTTTACTATTATAAATTGTAATCTTTTGTTCAATAATAGAGAGTTATAAGTTTCCTTTTTTGTGTTATTTATTGCTATCTTTTTTATTTTCAGTTTTCCAATATAATATGCAAAACATGCAAACTAACTACAACATAACTCTCACTACAAGTCCATATCTCTCCCAAGTCCTCCACACCATAGAATATAGACAAACCAACTCCAATTTCATGTGAACACAAACATCTAGGAAGAAGCATTAGACCAACAAAAGAGAACATGCAAATCAAAATCATATTCTTTTACCAACACCAATGTGCTATAGTTGTGAAAAGTATGATCTCCTTTCTAAAACCCCAAATCAAGAAGCCTCCTCAACATCCAACTAATCAAGATGTAAGCCTCTCAAACCAAAAGTAGATAAAAAAAACATCCATTCCCTCAACAAGGAATATTCCCAAAGCCACTAACCATATCCTTTAAACATAATGACCTCAAAAAAACTCAAGCCATAAGAAGATAATGAATCATAACCATGCATCTACTTCTCAAACAAGTCCTCAAAACTAACATCCATAGCTCAAGACTCAAGCATACATGAGAAGATAAGACACAAAGAAATAGTGCATTTAAAAATTAGGTGGACAATACCTATATCAAATCATTCAACCACCAAGAGGACCAAGAGTGGGAATGAGATTGCTCCTCCAAGATACACCAAGACTCAATTACTCTCTCCAAGAATAATCTCCTTAATATGTCCATGTTGGACTCACGTCCAACCTAGGTGTAAGATATTCAATCTTCCTGCTAAAACCTCATAAAAAAGTAACCATCTCAAGACCTGATCTCTAAGTAACAAGAGATCTCTAGCCTCACCCAAATCTAAAGAAGGTGTACAACCAATCATCTCATGCCAACTGAACTCCAATGCAACAATGCAAAAACTAGAAACTCACAAGAAAAATGATCACACCACTCATCAATTAGATTATCACAAATCACCATCAAAGATCTAAATGCATAATCAGGAACTAACCATGATGTCATGATCTATATCTCCTCAAAGGAAGATCATATGTCTCAAATGAACATATCTTGCTCCAAAGAGTACATGTATCCTTCCAAAATTCTAATCTAGAATCAAGAGTCCACAATGGCATAATAACATCCATCTTGTAAACAAGGATCAACTGTCAAAACTGACAAATCATAAAAAACACCTCAACCAAAGACTCCAAGAGTCCTCCATGGTACCAAGATGTCAACATCTCCAAATCAAATGAAGATAACCATCCCCTATCAATAGAATTCAATATGTCAAATAAATCTCTCTGCATATAAGAAACAAAATCCAAGAGCTCCTCCATGACACCAACAACCACTGCAAAAAATCATCCATCACTAAGTGATGAATCCACATCATTTACAATGCTCCCACTAAATCGTGATACTGAGATACACATGACATCATGATAACCATCTCCTAAATGAAGATCATTCATGGCCCCAACATAATCAAGGAATTCAACTACATTAGCAACTCCCAAAAGGTAGAGTAAAACCATGATCTCCAAACCAAGAAGATAAATCACCACCTCTAAACCAGAAATCAATCCAACACCACCAATAATGCATCTGCATAACAACCATGTAGTGCCAAAGTCCTCAAGGATACAAGGAACCTCCATGGCACCATGATCACCACCTAATATACCTGCACGAAACTCCCATCAAGTCTCACACAACTGTACCATATAGTTAACAAGTCTAGGTCCCAACAACACAACTATATTAGGTAACACCATCTCTCTATATCTCATAATGATAACCAAATCAATGAACCAAGCGACCAAACTAGGCCAACCAAATAGAATCTGCATGAATATTGAAATATCTATGGGTATATGATGCAGAGTGGCACAAGGGAAGCAACAACACAAAGTAAGTTTGTTCTCCTTAGCCCACTCACCCACTTCACTCCTTCAATCCAACACAATCAAAGGCACATTCAAGGCATATGAAGGATTTGATGTCCAAACTATGGTCCAACCCCTAAGGCTTCTCCAACACCTTAAGACAGGTCAACAAACACCTCCTATGCAGTTGGTTTGATTCCCAACTTCCCAAAACTCTCCAACCTATACTTTGACTAGTAAGGCTACTGGCCCTCCAAACTATGTTTTCTCAACAAAACTTGACAAAATCCCAAATGACTAGGCAAACAAATGATGGTTTTAGATACCCTCTATGGAACCCTATCAAACTCCCAAATCTCCTGTTCCAACTCTACTCCAACAATCTAGAACACTCATTTGGTCTTCTAGGCCTAATTGATCAATTTAGGCTAGGTTACAAAGCAAGTGCTCAAAATTGGGTGCATAGGTTAGGGGCAGGAATTTGGAATGCTTCTACCATGTTCCTAAAAGACAAATCCATCATTTATTTGCTCACCCTAATAGGATTCTATCATCTACAACCTCAAATAGCATGAATTTGGCCAAATACAATGAAATACTTGACCTAGGGCATCACCTTAAAAATTGAAAACAACATCTCCCAGCAAAATGCTTTTGGAATCCTATAATACACATCCCTAGCCTACATTTCACTTGTTTATGTGAATTTTCACTGGTGGGAATGCATTCTAGGGCCGGATTTCTGAAAACAGGGTTTCTAGACCTATTTTGAAAGAAAAATCAATAACTTTTGATCCCGACCACTTCAGGACCTCAAGCTAGTTTCATTGGAACCTTGACTCCAAGAACTTTCAGAAAAATAATATTAGCACACGTGACAAGTCCGTACAGTCCGTACATAGCGAGAAAAATAGGAAAATTTACTATTTTCTATAGTTTCAATGCCCCAAAACTCCGTACCAGATGTCCTCTGCCGTACAGAGTGAGTTACCATGTTTTTACAACCATTCAAGTTAGTATCTAACTTCCAAAGGCAGACTCAACCGCCCAAACCAAGTTTCAACCGGCCAATGTGTCATTGGCAACATTGGACACTATGGAGTTTTTGCATTTCCACAAGGATGGCGATTTGTTTTGCTTGTTTAATGGAATCAAACCACCATCATACTCCTTAGACCATGCTAAAACACTAAGACAACTCAAACAAACTCAAAAAGCCAATATTAGACCTTCTAGGCCTAAGTGGCACAACTAGGTCTAAGTGGACTAAGAAGGATATGAGGTTTATAAAGTTACCCCAGACCTCTTGACCACACAAGAATAGACCTTCCAACATGGCTATGAAAAGCCTTATTACAAAACACATCAAACAAAAACTCAACGTATCAAAGATGCTAGCACAATGCTTGTAGCGATCAAACTGCTCCTAGGTGCCCTGCACTAGTATAGATAACCCACATCTGAGTTATATATACAACTTGTAAGTATAAACAACCTACAACACTGCACAACTTGTAGATCTGATAATGTGGCATACAAATTCAACCATACATTAGTAACTATGTCAACCAAGGATAATCAGAGATAAACGTGCAAGTTTTCCATGACTCAAACACTAAATCACCTCTTGATTCAATTTGCCATAAAGTCACAAAGTACCACAATCAAAGGAACCAATAAATAGCTCAAACAAAAATGTAAGTGAACAAATCACATAACAACAAATTCAAACTTGATCCACTACATAGTGTTCAGAAAATTATTTCCATCATCTATAAGAAGTCTAAAATTAGACATTGTATGCACATTATATGGCCCGTCGAGTCACAAAGAGAAAACCCGACTTCTGACTAGCATTTTCTATTCAAAATACAAAAATCTAGAAAATTTTTTGACACTACTACATAGTACTAAAAAAAAGTTTTCCGTCAACTATAAGAAGTTGAAAATCGAACATCTTGGGCAAAAGTTATGCCTCTTGAAAAAAATCTACTAAATTAAGCCTTCAAACTGAACCCTAATGGCTATTAGGTGGCTCTCTCTGTGTGGTCCATCGGTGGTGGTAGTGAACAGGTGGTAGAAAAGGGGTGGCATCACTCGGTAGTAGTGGAAGCTCGACAGAGCAGCTCCCAAGTAGTTATGTCTTTGTTGCATCACCTAGGTGGAGCTCTGACAACTCCCCAGTGGCATTACCTGGTGGAGGTGGGGGTAGAGCCACTTGGGTGGTGGCCCGTCGATGGCAACATGGCTTAACCCTCATGGCTTGGTTGCAACCAGGGGTTGGCCCTGCTTGTAACTAGGGTTGGTCCCCTTCCAGGCTCTCTTTTCTAGTCACTGGTCACAAATGCAACCCAATCTAAAACCTTCCAATTTGCACGTTACCGTACCGTGACGTCACAACTGGTATCACCTTTTGTACCTGCTGACCAATTTGATGTTTTTTATTTTTATTTTACAGATGTACCTGACTCATGTGTAGACTTATCATAGGGAATATTCCCTATTTGATGTCGATGACTACGATGTTGTACAGTCGTACAGATTCCGTATAACATGAGATTCTGCAAAAAATCTTCTATGGCCCTAAAATGACAAAAAAAATTTCGTCGCCAAATATAATCAAGTTATATATGGATCCATAGGTTTTTAGGCTTTATAGTCTCAATGGTGAGGTTTGTTTTTGTCTAGAAGACCTCCAACAAAAGCTCACTCCCAAAACCATCATAGAAGGAGTTCAAACAAAAAATTCACTTTCTAAATCTCCATCAAACCCTAGATCTGCAATAACCCAAGTTTGCAAACACACCTGTAACATTTAAAATACCTTCATTCTTAACCCAAGTTTGCAAACACACCTGTAACATTTAAAATACCTTCATTCTTTTACTGCAAGACTATGGATTCAACTATGCACAAAATCTACTTATAGCAAGAGTTACAAATATTTGAGAGATCTCCTCCTGCAACTTGGAAACCAAACTTTGATACCAAATGAAAGGAAATTTAAAGCCATAATAGACAATTTCCACATAACTCTATGAGAGATAAATTTACAAATAAGTATTCAAAAATCTATATGAAAAAAATAGACAAACATACCATCAAGATGACACAAGATGTACATTGGGAAAACCCTCCATGCGGCAAAAAACTCAGCCTCCAAAAGCATCCACACCCATTGTATTATCTCATGAACAAAGATTACAATGCATAGCCTCTATGAATACTTCTAAATTATCAAGCTCCCTAATTGCACTCCATATGAACAAGCAAATGAGAATTATGTAACCACACTTCCCAATTCATGCTTCCTCTCCTCACATATGCAACCTACAAGAGAAACTCAATATTAATGACAAGCTAACTAGTATATTTATATTTAAAAAAATATATCTACAGTACGCCGAGAGATATCTTCCAATTTGTTGGCATTTATAAATTACTTGCAGTTAGAATATTTGATATGCTCTTAATTTAAAGAGACTATGCTCAAGACTTTTCATATTCTTCTTAATTTAAAGAGACTATGCTCAAGGCTTTTCATATTCTTCAAATGTAATAAAGATTTCATTCCATAACTGCCCAAGTTTTTTTTATTTTAATTTATTTATTTTTTGTTTAACGTGATAAATATTTCACTCTATAACTACCCAAGTTTTCTATTTTTCTATCTATTTGGCTTCCACAAGTTTTCTATTTTTCTATTTATTTGGCTTCCATGAATTTATTTATTTACACATTTTATGAATTTTGTTTACATGGAATTTGAATCTTAATTGTTTACGGGAATCTGAATCTTTCAGCCCTTGCTGTGAGTGTAGAACGCCTCTCGGCGTAACTAACCAACCCTAACAACTACTCATGTGCTTGCTTTTATAGAAATAAGCTTACACAAAACTATTAAGTGGTATTACATTATCATGTCCCTCAAAACCATGAGCTCACTAAACCATGCCCCCCTCATTTACTTTTTAGTACGAAGTTTTCCCAATATTAAATATTTTCTCAATGTGCAACCGCATTAAATATTTAACCCAAAATTAAAATGTTAAATTTAAAATAAATAATATATTCTCATTATATAAAAAATATAGTTTTGAATTAAAAATAAATAAAATTAGATTATTACTAAGAATCGAATCATTTTAAAAAAAACTAACTAAATAAAAGAATCCTATGAATCGAATCATTTTTAAAGAGGATTAGCTAAAGAATCCTATGCCAGGCGCTTAGATAATGCCAAGAATAAGGCATTTAGGACGGTTTTAAATTAGTTTTGGGATTATTTATAGAGGTTGGTTCGGGAAAAATAGTTTGAATGCATAAAAAGGTAGTTATTGAGAGGGGAACAACCGAGACGGAAATAAATAAATAAATAAATAAAAAATCAAATATCATTAATGCTTAATTAAAGTTGTATGTATATAAACATTTAAAAAATTATTTTGAAACATTGAGAAATATGGTTGGAACAGGTAAAGAAGAATTGGAAACATAATCTACTGTAGTTTTAAAACAATAAATTACTACTAGACAAGATTAATATCCTTCTTATTCGCTCGGAAAACCAACTATAATGTATGATATAATTTCATTACCTTCACATCTAAATGGATGCCATTCATTATTCATAGTTATTGTGTAGTTACAAAAGGAAGATTCTAGCATAAAAATTGTTTATATCTTGCAATTGTTGAAATTTTGGAATGTCTTCCATAGAGCCTGTTCAGCGGTTGGGTTGTTTCTAAAGAAAAAATCATGACATTCTTTACTAAAGACCAAAATTTCCAACACATTCGCCAATGTTGAGGTTAAGACTATACTAAAATTTGGCTTTGCGCCTGCTAATAACTTTTGTTGTATAGTTTATTAAGTAGTTCCAATTAAACTATATTTTGCTCTTAAATTATTTATTTATTAGTACATGCCTTTAGAGTATTATTGCAATTTTTTAATCTAGTGATTAAAAGTAAACAGATCAAAACAAAGTATTATTTTTTAATGTTGAATAAATTTTAATTTTTCTTATTTTGAATAAAATAGTTATAAATCAAAAAATTAACACTAATTAAATTTATAAATTCATCAATGAAAATAATCAAGTTTTTATTTGATTAAACCTTATCACATGTTTATAGTCTCTTCACTTAAGTTTCCACCTACAAATATACTCTTTGAAAGGTAGATTCAATAAGGTTTTATAATAATTTATATAACATTCTCTAGAATTTATTATAGAATATCTTCCTATGAATAAATTCTACTTGGAATTCCAAAGAAAATAGCCATAATATTGAACTTGTGAGTTTGCTATCTTCTTCTAGAATTATGTTCTTTTGCCTCCAAAATTCTCAATTTATAACTCTTTTTATTTATTATTTTTCCTGTTTTTAATTTATTATTTTTTCTTTTTGTTTTAAAACAAAAAAATGGATAAAAAATTATATCTAAAGTACACGGAGCCAGAGCTTAAATTTGACAGTTGTATAGCTGTATTTAGGCATTTTAGCTATAAAATACAATTGAAATTTTGAAAAGATCGTATCAGATGAAAGGAGAGATTTTAGAAAAATTGTCAAAATTTGTATAAGATTATGATAATATATATATATATATATATATAGTTTTTATATAATTTACTTATACTAATGTATGTCAGAGTATTTTAAAGGCACTATTGAATAGATAACTGTAATAAAAAAAATTGTTTGACATGCAAGGTTGACTGTCAAATTTAAGCCCTGTGTAGAAGGATATCTTTTTTTCCATAGTTTTTTTTATTTTCTTATTTTTTGTCTTCAATATTTTGCAATTTTTTTTGTTTTTATTATTTATTTTTTCCAATTTATTTTTTGGTTCCATTTTTTTTTGGTTATTTTTCAAGCTTTTTCTCTTTTTCTCCTTCAACAGTGTCTAATTTCTTTTTTGTCTTTATTTTTTATCTTTTCCAATTTCTTTTTTAGTTTTTTATTTTATTTTTTATCCAATTTCTTTTTTAGTTTTTAGTTTTTTTTGTTTTTTTTTTTTCCAATTTGGTTCGAGCTTTTCTACTTCAAAACTTTTTAATTTCTTTTTTGGTTTTTTTTGTTTGATTTTCTTAAGTTTTATTTTTTATTTCCTTTTGATATTTTAATTTTTTTATAAATTTAGGCAGAAAAAATGAGTGCTCTCATCCCCACCTTACTGACCTCTCGACGTAACTAGTATATTTATATTTAAAAAAATATATCTAAAGTACATCAAGGGATATCTTTTTTCCATAGTTTCTTTATTTCTCACTTTTTTTCGTTTGCAATTTCTTTTTGGGTTTTTATTTTTTAATTTTTTCAATTTTTTTTGGTTCCATAGTTTTTGGTTTTTGGTTTTTATGTTTTCCAATTTTTTTTTTAGTTTTTATTTTTAATTTTTTCCAATTTCTTTTTGTTCCATAGTTTTTGTGATTTTTTATTTCTTTTTTGGTATTTTAATTTTTTTTATTAAATTTAGGCAGAAAAAATGAGTGCTCTCATCCCCACCCCAATGTGACTATAGAATGCCTATCGGCGTAACTAGTATATTTATATTTAAAAATATATATCTAAAGTACACCGAGGGATATCTCTTTTCCAAAGTTTATTTGAAAAAGAAATTTGAGAAAATAAAAAATAAAAAATAAAAACCAAAAAAGAAATTGGAAAAAATAAAATATAAAAACTAAAAAAAAATTGGAAAAAATAAAAAATAAAAAATAAAAAACAAAAAAGAAATTGAAAATAAGAAAATCACATTATAAAATAAATACTCTGACATACATTAGTATAAGTGAATTATATAAAAACCAAATATATATATTATCATAATCCTATACAAATTTTGACAGTTTGTCCAAAATCTCTCCTTTCATCTGATACGATCTTTTCAAAATTTCAATTGTATTTTACAACTAAAATGCCTAAATACAGCTATACAACTGTCAAATTTTAGCCCTGCCTATGCGTACTTCAGATATAATTTTTTTAATCCAATTTTTTGTTTTAAAACAAAAAGAAAAAAGAATTAAATTAAAAATAGGAAAAATAAAGAATAAGAAGAGTTATAAATTGAGAATTTTGGAAATCAAATCATGGCATTGAAAATTTTGGAGGCAAAAGAACATAATTTTAGAAGAAGATTGCAAACTCACAAGTTCAATATTATGTCTATTTTCTTTGGAATTCCAAGTAGAATTTATTCATAAAAGCTTTAGAAAATATTTAGTTTTTTTTTTTTTGGTAATAATGAAATATGATTTTTATAATAAATAATTGATTCCTTGATAATATTGTATTTTAGGAAGAATAGAAAATAATGTGTGTTAGGAAGATATTCTATAATATATTCTAGAGAATGTTATATAAATTATTATAAAACCTTATTCAATCTAACTTTCAAAGAGTATATTTGTAAGGAAAATCACATTAATTCTAATTTTATAATGTTCTTCTCTAATCAATTTATTTTAAGAAAAAAACTTTTTAAAACATTGTTTAATATTTTGAAATAATGCATATTCTTCAACTTAAGAAATTAAGCAATTGAAGATAAAAGAATATTTAATTTTAATTTTATAATGTTCTTCTCCAACCAATTTTAAGAAAAAAAACTTTTTAAAAATAATAATAATAAATAAAGAATTAGTTTTATATAATTATTTTTAATTTCTAAATTCTTTTTCCCAAAAACAATTTTAAAACAAAACATTTTTAATAAACATTTTTCTTTATAAAATAAAATAAATTTAATTATTTATTTTATAAATTATTGTTGTTATTTTACTCTTGTTACTATCATCATCATTTATTTATTTTAAATAAAACATGTTCCACCTTTTAATATATGCTTTTAAATTATTTTATTATGTATAAATTTTAAATATAAAATTTTTCTTTGTTATTAGAATAGTCATTCAATTAATTTGATTTATCTATTTTGAAATACAACTATACATAGACTAATTGTAAAGTCCAAATATATCACTTACTAAAAGTAACCAATGAAAAGAAAATTCAATCCAAAAATAATTAACTAGAATAAAATAATTATATTCTCATAAAATGGTGCGGAAAAGGGAAATAATTAAAAATTTTCCCATAAATAACACAACTTGCGAATAATACTTTATACAATCATCAAATTCGATTCAATACATCTTTTAACAAAATAGCTTAAATAAAAGGACTAAGTCTTACAATATTTAGCCATGTAGGCTCATATAAGAATATCACATCAACCATATGCTTAATATCACTCTGTATCTATTCCGTTGAACCTAAGGGGAGAGGGAGAGAGAGAATCATCAAGGTGATTTTCTGGCCAGCCACAAGGCTCACGCCTCCCTGGTCTTCCTCCCAATGGAAGAAGCTTGACCCTTCATGAGGGGTGTAGCAAACTGAAGATGACTTGTGTGAAGGAATCTAGTGCAATCATGATTTAACTAACATCCCTATAGCATGTGTCAAATGCTCATACTGATCTAATTTAATGTCAAACAATTACTATTACAAGGTTGGTCTTCCAACATTGACTAGAGAATCACCCATCATGTTCCTTTTTCATCACACAAATGCATAAATAGAATTCACTTATATATGCCACGAGACATACGTCACCCATTATGCCATTGACAAAGATAATGTTGTTGAAATGTACTAGACAACTGAGAGGGGGGGTGGGGTGAATCAGTTGTCTCCAAAACTTTGACCACTTATGAACATTAACATATCAAACACTTGTTCATTAATATTCAGATTTAATCATGAAGGCATGAATAAGAAACTCAACACAATACCATAATCAACACATGAGACACCAGATTTTTTTATGTGGAAAACCCTATAAGGGAAAAAACAAAGTGGGTGTTAGCCCACATAAATAAATATGTTATAACAATACCGAAAAATAGAGGCTCAATGTGGTGTAGTCATAGTTAGGAGGGTCCTCAAAGAGAACAATCCAGACCATGCAGCTAGAGTAAACACAACGAAAACAACTTAAAGATATTAAGAAAATGCAGATTCAGTCATTTAGTATATCATGGAATTCAAATACATATCGGCCGACAATATGCGGGCTTACAATTAGGGCTCACATGCCTGATTATAGAATATCAGAATATGCATAAGATATAGCTTTGAAGCTCTCTTGCAAAGAACCCAAACTATGAACTTATGCTAATGATCATCACTACTTTCCTAGGCATTTATTACATCAATATATATCATATCCAGATCATAAGGTTCTTTTACGTTAGCCAAGGAAGATCACAAACTCTAATGAAGAGCTGTAACATGTGTACACAGATAGGTCAGACCTAAATGAATAGAATTCCTTTGCAAATGAATGGAATGATGTGCAGATCTCAAGGAAGGTAGGCCATGGACCAATAAACATTGATTGATGCATCTTTTAGCTTCACAAGTCATGAAATGCTCCGCAGGTCTTCTCCTTTAGCTGATTATTAGAGATTGTCAGGATGCTTTGCTTTGAGAAAACAATTGATCTTTTGATAGCGATAACTTTTCGGTACTTGATCCAAATGCTCTAAAAATTGGATATGATGTGCATGAATGAATCTAGATGCTAAGTTCAACTCTACAAGATCTGAAATGAAACTGCAGTAGAATGCATACCAAAATACAGAAACTACTACTGACTATAGTGCCTGATCTGAACTAGAAAAGAAACAAACTAAAATGCAAACAAATTGAAATGCAAATGTTTTTGGTTGATGCGAGATTGCTCTTGAACCAGGGATGCTCCTGCATCAAACATCTAGGGTTATTGAAAAAGTGAGTCCCTCACTTTGCTGGGGCTAGAGGGAAACCAAGACAGTCTACCTCAGCCTGAGAAATCCAAGATGAATCTTCTTCTAGTCTACTTTTTCACTTCACAATCAGTGATCAGTTGCAACATAAGTAACCTGCCTTGGATTCGGGGATCGGTTGCGACACAATTAATCTACCTCAGATTTGGTGATCTTTCCACAATAAGATCTTATGGAATTCCTTCACTAACTTCGCTCAATTCACTCCCAAAGATTCAAACTTTCACTTTGATACCACTTGGTACAGTCATGGTTAGGAGGGTCCTCAAAGAGAATAATCTAAACCATGCAGCTAGAGTAAACACAACGAAAACAACTTAAAGATATAAAGCAAATGTAGATTCAGTCATTTAGTATATCATGGAAGTTAAATACATATTAGCAAGGCAATATGCGGGCTTATAATTAGGGCACACAGACCTGATTTCATAATATAAGAATATGCATAGTATATAGCTTTGAAGCTCTCTCGCAAAGAACCCAAACTATGAACTTATACTAATGATCATCACTACTTTCCTGCGCATTTATTACATCAATATATATCATATTTGGATCATAATGTTCTTTCGCATCGGCTAAGGAAGATGACAAACTCCAATGAAGAGCTGTAACGTGTGTACATGGATAGGTCAGACCTAAATGAATAGAATTCCTCTGCAAATGAATGGAATGATGTGCAAATCTTAATGAAGGTTAGCCATGGACCAATAAACATTAATTGATGTGTCTTTTAGCTTCACAAGTCATGAAATGCTTCGTAGGTCTTCTCCTTTAGTTGATTATTAGAGATTGTCAGGATGCTCTACTCTGAGAAAATAGTTGATCTTCTGATAGCGATAACTTTCCAGTACTTGATCCAAATGCTCTAAAAATTGGATATGATGTGCATGAATGAATCTAGATGCTAAGTCCAACTCTGTAATAGCTAAAATGAAACTGCAGTAGAATGCAGACCAAAATATAGAAACTGCTATTGACTGAACTACCTAAACTGAACTAGAAAAGAAACAAACTGAAATGCAAATGTTTTTGGTTGATGCAAGATTGCTCTTGAACCAGGGATGCTCCTGCATCAAACATTTAGGGTTATTGAAAAAGTGAGTCCCTTGCTTTGCTGGGGATAGAGGGAAACCAAGATGGTCTACCTCAAGCTAAGAAATCCAAGATGAATCTTCTTCCGGTCTACTTTTTCACTTCACATTTAGCGATCGGTAATGACACAAGTAACCTGTCTCAGATTTGGCGATCGGTTATGATACAAGTAACCTGTCGAATATATTCGGTGATCTATCCATAGCAAGATCTTATGGAATTCCTTCGCTAACTTTGCTCAATTCGCTCCCAAAGATTCACACTTTCACTCTAATACCACTTAGTGCAGTCACGGTTAGGAGGGTCCTCAAAGAGAACAATCCAGACCATGTAGCTAGAGTAAACACAATAGAAACAACTCAAAGATATAAAGCAAATGAAGATTCAGTCATTTAGTATATCATGGAATTCAAATATAGATTGACTGGCAAAATGTGGGCTTATAATTAAGGCTCACATGCCTGATTACAAAATATCAGAATATGCACAAGATATAGCTTTAAAGCTCTCTCGCAAAGAACCCAAACTATGAACTTATACTAATGATCATCACTACTTTCCTAGGCATCTATTACATCAATATATATCATCTCCAGATCATAAAGTTCCTTCACGTTAGCCAAGGAAGATCACAAACTCTAATGAAGAGTTGTAACATGTGTACACGGATATGTTAGACCTAAATGAATAGAATTCCTCCGCAAATGAATGGAATGATGTGTAGATCTCAAGGAAGGTCGGTCATGGACTAATAAACATTGATTGATGTGTCTTTTAGCTTTGCAAGTCATGAAATACTTCGCATGTCTTCTCCTTTAGCTGATTATTAGAGATTGTTAGGATGCTTTGCTCTAAGAAAACAATTGATCTTTTGATAGTGATAACTTTTTGGTACTTATCCAAATGCTCTAAAAATTGGTGTATACGCCTAAAAATGACACGATTCAGTCTAAATAAATATTCTTAATATTTATTCCCTTCCAATTCATCTATCAATAAATAAATAAACAAATTTATTTATTTGATTCACATTCCTCTTAACTAATTAAATATCAAAATATTTAATTATTTCTTCTAAAGTCTAAATTAAATAAAATCAATTTATTTAATTAAATTCCCTAAATTCTTCTAAAGTCTCACATAATTAAATAATCCTACGTTATTTAATTAATCCTAAATCCCTCTATCCTAAGTCCTAATTTCATAATTCCACCTCACCTTTTCCACCTCACCTTCTCCACCTCATCATGTTGCACATGTAATTAAATATTTCAAATATTTAATTACCTAATATTCTCTCACCCACATGTCCTATTTCTTCTCCAATCAAAATTAGTTAACTCATCAATCAAAACTGTTAACTAATTAGTCAACTATGTTAGCTCCTCAATCTATTCGGGTAACTGATCAATCAATTTAGTCAATTCCTCAATCCATTCTATTAACTCTTCAATTAATTTTGTTAACTCCCTTGTTGCATGATGGAGCTTGGACACTTGTCCTCTTTTTATTCGTTGCACATTCCTCAACCATTCTCAACCATTGATCTGCTCATTTCATCTCAACCGTTGATCTTCATCCTCCCAAGTCTATAAATGAAACCTCATTCTTCCATTCTTATCATCCAGGCTATTCGTATTGTTACTCTGCAGAAATTCACCAGCGTGCCTTTGGCACTCCAATACAATTTGCTTGAGATCACCCAAAGCTTTGAAACTCCTATTCATTGCACATTTATCACCACATCCATTCACTATCGACATTCTTGAAAACAACAAAGGAGTGCACTCTCTGAGGGCCTACTTCATACAAACAAGGACGATCTTGATAGGCAACAATAGAAGTTTCGATTCAAGGAAGGTTTGCATTATTTTATTCATTGCTTCATTTTATTCAATCTTCTTAGTTTCACTATTCTATTGAGTTATGGGTATTTGATGTTGTTTGTTGCGTATTCATTATAGATCCTATTTTACCCTAACATTTTTGGCGCCCACTGTGGGGCCTTGCCCCTTTATTTAATCAAAATGTGAGTTTTTTTGAAGACAGGTTCCGTACAGGCATTGCACAGGCTAATCCGGCGCATTTGAACAATTTCATGGCGCTTCTGTCCTCTGTTTCAGCACATATATTCTTCCTGCGCATATGTTATTTCTTACTGCGCTTTTAAACTCTATAACAGCACATATATTCTTCCTGCACATATGTTATTTCTTACTGCGCTTTTAAACTCTGTTACGATGCATATATTCTTACTACACATATGCTCTTTCTTTCTGCGCTTTTAACCTCTGTTACGATGCATATGTGTTACAGCGCTTTTGTTGACTATTTCTACGCATTTAGGCACTGAAGTGGCGCTTCTGTAGTAGGCTGGGATTTTAGGGTTTTTCTAAGAAGATTCTGCTAACACTGACATCTTTGCAGGTATTCTCTGGAGTTGTTTTGTAGGATAGGTTCGGGTTTAGTTTCATATAGTTGCATTTTTGATATCTTAAACTTCACTTTTTAAAGGGATAGTAAAACAGATACTCATGCAAACTCCCACGTAGTTTTTAATTAGGAAAGAAGTAACTAGATCATTTCTATCTTGCATTACAACATTATTATCTTTTCAAAGTTATTACTATCTAGTATAAAACTGAACTCATCATTGCTTTCTGGGTTAAAAACTGAACCATTCCTATCTCGATTGACTAGCATTTCAAAGTTAACAACTCGTGCTATCGTGGTATAAAACTAAACTCATCACTGATATCTGGGTTAAAACTGAACCACTGCTATCTCGATTGACTAACATTTCAAAGTTAACAATTCGTGCTACGTGGATTAAAACTAAACTCACCATTGCTTTCTGGGTTAAAAATTGAACCATTGCTATCTTGCTAAATCACTTCAAAGTTCTGTGCTTGCCCAAGTAGATTAGCCCATTTAGTTTTTCTACTTTTAACTAGGTTGGATTAATCAATGTCTTCCATGCTTATCAAATAACAACAGGCCTATGCTCTCCCCTTTACTGGGTGACCAAAATGCCAGACTTGTTATTCCATCTGTTTAACCTTTAGAGGGGCCTGCCCTTGGATGCACGCCTGTCCAAGTGGGAATGACCCTGAGTGGAAACAGGCTAGACGCCAAGCCCTACCAATCCACTTAAAATAAATGTGCTTGAGGTGAAAACCTCCTGCAACGAGTGCTGCTGTGTTACACTGATGGCCAACCTCCCCCAAAACCCTCTAAGGCGCAACCCTTTGAGGCTGGGAGACTCCATAATGGAGAGTAATGTCACCGCATGTGTAACCACTCGAACGGTTGCCCTCATTAAATACCTTCTGTTCTAGTTGCCCAAAACCCTTGTAATCCATTTCGAGCCTAAGATTTTGTGCTTGTTTTTCTTTTCTCTTAGTCCAAAAAAGAGTCAGAAAAATCACTAAAAAAGTTAAAAAATCATAAAAAATTCTTTGTGTTTGCTGTGTTTTCTTGCCATTAATTCAGAAAATCAAATCAAGAAGACCTTTTTTTGCAACCAAAGTACCAAAAACATAAAAAAAATTCCAAAAATTGCAAAAACACTGAGGACAGCCAGAGTGGCGCATCCATCCTCTATTCCTACACATCTATGCCGACTTGCGGTGTATTTGTTTAGACTTCCTACACTTTTGCTATCTATTGCTGTGCATACACCTTTTACCAATATGGTGCATATATCCTGACTTGCTGTGCATTTGTCAATTTCTGCTGTGCATCTGTTTCAGTGCATACACGACAGTGAGCACTTGCATGATTTTTGAGGGAAAAATTTTACCAGTTTTGAGTACCCATTTCAACTTAGCTCCAAGATCAGAGATTAGGTTCTACCTTGCAGTTAGTTTTCATCCATTTCATCCAAAAAGTCTCTCTTTCATCAATCGTCCCATCCACCTTCTATCAGGTCTTTCTAGTCCCAAAGTTAGAATATCCCATATTAGATCAGCGTAGGTCCTTTCTTTCGTGTCATTGTGAATTCAAGTAAACCTAGTAGGTCACAAAACTTTGCTAGTGGCTTGTTACACGACTAGTCCCTATATAGTAAGATAGGTATCGAGTACCCTTACTAGTGGATACCATCTTGTATCCGCCGCCTTACTTGAAATCATTGAGCGAGAAAGTCCTTTGTCCAAGTCTTGTCCTAGTTATCCTATCCACAGCAGTCTCCATCGACACCTTGCCAAAATTTCTAGTCCCAGTCCACTTCATCCCACGTCACCTTGCATGGTTCTTACTAGATCTCAATACAAAAAGCAACTTGAAATGGCCGGCTCATCCAACCGCATTGTCACACCTCATGATAGTGATGAAGAAATCTCTTATGAAGATTATCAAGAAAACATCCAAAATAAGAAATTCCAATGCCTAATAGAGAAGGTGCTCCATGAAGACCCTCATAAGTATTTCTATCATCTTGCTAATCTTGGAATTAAACTCCCTGTAGATTTTGATATAAGCTCAATCCTGGAAAACATGGAAAATGATCACGAAAAGGGAAAGAATGCCATAGACCCAAACGCAAATGACAAAGGAAAGAGAACCATGGACCAAAATACTCCTATGGAAGACATGAGGAAACAACTCGAGAGTCTAACACAACAAATGTCGGACCTTAAGATGGGTACAAACACTAAAAACTACTCATTGGAAGATATTCCACCGTACCCCTTTGATAAAAGTTTGATCATGAAACCATTTCCCTATCGATTTGAAGTTCCTAAGTTTGACAAATACAAAGGGAAAGGGGACCCTAGAGACCATATTAGGGAATTCAGCACAGCATGTTTGGAAGTAGTTCACAATGAGACTTACTTAATGAGACTATTCCCTAGGTCTCTAGGTGGCCAAGCTATGGAGTGGTTCTCACGGCTTTGACTAGGCATCAAAACTTTTGATAAACTAGTCAACAAATTTATCACGCACTTCTCTTACAATATCGAACATGAAGTATCTATGCTAGATCTATGCAACACCAAACAAAAGAGTGGTGAATCATTCGCCACCTTCCTATAACGATGGAGACAACTAGCAAGTAAGTGTTCTTACGATATACCTGAGAAGCAGCTATTGGAGATGTTTGTCCATAACCTCAATACTGATCTTAGCTATCAAATACAAATATAATGCCCTACATCATTCTCAAAAGTCATTGGAATGGGCTTGTTCATTGAAAAAGTTATGATCACCAAAGGAGCAATCAAGTTATACAAGGACACACCTACCTCCAACTACACGACAGACAAATTAAAGTTTTGGACCAAGAATAAGAATGTTGTCAACGATGGGGTAGTGGATGCCAAGGTGGCAGCTCCCAAGCAACAACCCATATTCACTCTCAAAGGAGAAGCAAACGATGTTGCACCCAACAAACCATTCTCTCGGGAGCCAAGACCGTGGTTCAACACAAATCCAAGGAGAAAGTTCACACCGCTGGGTGAGTCCCAAGAATCCACATTAAGAAAGTTATTGGCTAACAATGAAATTTCTCTACCACCAACAAGTGATTATGAGCCTATAGTCAAACCTCCCTATTGGAAGGACACAGACTATTGTGAATATCATAGAGGAAGGGGGCATACAACCAATAATTGTATCCATCTCAAAAATGTTATCCAAGATGTGCTTGATCAAAATCAAGGAGGAACCCAACAGCATACCTCTAATGAGACACATGTAGCTTACAGGGATCCACTTCTAAATCACAACAGGCCATACAACAACAATAACAAAAATGGCAATACCAACAACAATAACAACAACAGGCCATACAAAAACAATACCAACAACGACAACAACAACAACAATCGCAACAGGCCAAATCAAAATAGTGGGAATAGTAATGCCAACTATGCAAGTGTGCCATTTGACTATACCATAAATTGCATTTCTAAGCATGTCCCGCAAATCAATGTCATCATGCACAACCAACAATCAAGACCTAATAGAACTGGTTGTAGTATCATTACCTGTAGTGGTAAAGCCACGCTCAATACCGCTCCTCCAAGGTTGTCACCTTCTCAATCCAACTCCCCCCAGTATAATGTCATAGACCAATTATAGAAAACTCCGGCCCACATTTCTATCTTGGAGTTGTTGCGTCTATCTCCTTCCCATAAAGAGATCCTTGAAAAAGCCTTAGTGGAAACCACTATCCCACTAACTTGGCCCAAGAGAAGTTTCAGGCCATGGTAGGTAATCTGACCTCCTCAAGCTCCATTTCATTTACCGAGCAAGATGACCTCTTTATGTCTCAACCTCATAACACCCCTCTACATATTGTCACCTTCATCTACAAGCACCGCATCAAGAGGGTTCTCATTGATGGGGGGGCGGTTTAAATATTTGCACATTAAAGCTAGTCCTTGCATTGGGGTTCTTCGAATAGGTAGTTGATCCAAGGAAGAAGATTACTATCAAAGCATATGATGAAGAAGAGTGAACTACAAAGGGAACAGTAGTCCTACCCATACAAGTGGGACCAATAATAAAAGATGTTGTGTGCCAAGTCCTTGATAGGAAGCTTGCTTATAATATTCTTCTAGGGAGACCATGGATTCACGCCATGAAAATAGTACCCTCAGCCTATCACCAATGCATAAAATTCCCACACAATGGCAAGCAAGTCACAATCCAAGGCGACCCTGACCCCTTTCAGCATTGCAACTCCTTCCTTACCAAACCCGATTACATCATACCAAACAACAGAGCCTCTATATCCCCTATCCCACAGCATAATCATACCATCGAAGCATCCTCATCAAGTCCCAAAGAGCAAAAAATTACCATAAAAGAAAGTAGAGTGGGAGAATACTCCATAAAACATAGCCTCAATTTAGCCAAGATGCCTTTGTCTCCTCGATCTTTTGGCCAACCCAAACATTTTCCAAAGCCATCTGCTCCTCCTATAGCTCCCGCAACTCCCTTTGTAAAATGGGGGACCTTATTTGATGAAACAGAGGAAAGAGATATCCTACAGTGGCTTTATACTAAAGAAGAGAGCACATCACAAGAACTGCCTAGGCTCCCAACAGAACTCCATGGGTGAGGTGAAACTATCCTGCACAGAATGGGTTACGAAGGACAAGGTCCCATCAGCCTTAGAAAAGAAGGAATCATAGAACCTATTCAACCTTCTTCATCCTTGCTGGCTAGAAATACAAATGGTCTAGGATACAAAGGCAAGGGCAAAGCCAAAGAAAATGCTTGTCTTGTGGAAATAACCCATACACTTCAAGAGGACAGCGACACAGACTCCAATGAATATGAGTGGGATGAGCTAACAGAGCATTCATATGATGACAAGGAGGTCGATACCATCCAAACTTTTAGCCCCTATCGTGAGGGACAAATGCTACTGAACAGACCACTAGAGTCTAATTCGCCCATCTCTGAGATTATGGCTTTCGAGGAAGGTTTAAGTTCCATTGCAATAAACAACTTAGAGGAAAGTACCATCCCGAACACCACCCCTACCTATTCTCCTAGCATATCCATTCACACTACCAATGAATAAGGTCTATCCTCCGACTCCCTCCCTCTTGTACATCTTGAGCTTATTGACTGGGATTTGCGAGGAACTCCTCAACTAGATATGTTCCAAAATGATGACGCTTACATTGACTATATGGAACTTGGGGACCACCTACCCAAAGGAGATCATAAAGCTAGTTTCACTATTGAACTTAATACTGTGGCCTACTTTGGAGAGGGTGCCAAGCCTTCCAGTCACAAAAATATTAAGATAAAAACTTTGATCTGACAGTGAAAACCATTTAGTGGCAGTGTCAGATCCCAAAATAGTAAAAAGAAAGGATGCATCTGAAGGTGAAAACCCAATTGTGGCACCTGATGATGGAAAGCTTGACACTCTCCCCATAGACATGCACCAGGAGAAATCCCAAATTGTTGTGGAACTGACAGAGCCTGTTAATATTGGTACAGAGGAACAGCCTAAGATCATTCACTTTGCTAAATCTCTTTCACCACCAGAAAAGACCAAGTTTGTACTATTCTTCAAGAAAAAGAGGGGCAGCTTCGCTTGGTCATATGCAGATATGCCAGGTCTAGACCCGAACTTGATTCTACACCATCTTCCATTAGACACAGGAGTAAAACCAGTGAAGCAGAAGCTTAGAAAGATGCATCCACACATAGTGCTATTGGTCAAAGAAGAACTCAAGAAATTACTAGATGTAGGGTTCATCAGAGCTATAGACTACCTAGAGTGGATATCCAACATTGTACCAATGTCCAAACCTGATGGTTGAGTTAGACTATGCAATGATTTTAGAGATCTAAACAAAGCTTGTCACAAGGATGATTTTCCGTTGCCAAATATCGATATCATAGTCGACTTAACAGCAGGGCACACCATGTTATCTCTCATGGATGGTTTCTCAGGATATAATTAGATCTGAATAGCACTAGAAGACCAACACAAGACAACTTTTACTTGTCCACAGGGCACTTTCTGCTAGAATGTCATGCCATTCGGGCTAAAAAATGTTAGCGCAGAAGCTTAGAAAGATGCATCCACACATAGCACTATTGGTCAAAGAAGAACTCAAGAAATTACTAGATGTAGGGTTCATCAGAGCTATAGACTACCCAGAGTGGATATCCAACATTGTACCAATGTCTAAACCTGATGGTTGAGTTAGACTATGCAATGATTTTAGAGATCTAAACAAAGCTTGCCGCAAGGATGATTTTCCGTTGCCAAATATCGATATCATAGTCGACTTAACAGCAGGGCACACCATGTTATCTCTCATGGATGGTTTCTCAGGATATAATCAGATCCAAATAGCACTAGAAGACCAACACAAGACAACTTTTACTTGTCCATGGGGCACTTTCTGCTGGAATGTCATGCCATTCGGGCTAAAAAACGTAGGAGCCACATATCAACGTGCTATGACTACTATATTCCATGATATGATGCATGTAACAATGGAGGACTATGTCGATGATATCCTAGAAAAGTCACTCACAAGAGAATCACACCTGGATGTGTTAGAGAAAGTCTTTCAGAGATTAGACCAATTCAAAGTTAAGTTGAACCCAAAGAAATGTGTGTTCGGAGTCACTTCAAGCAAGCTACTAGGTTTCATCGTGTCGGTAAATGGAATAGAGGTGGACCCCGCCAAGGTCAAGGCTATTATGGACATGCCACCACCTAAGACTCTTACTCAATTAAGATTGCTACAGGGCAAGCTACAAGCAATCCGCAGATTCATATCCCAGCTAGCAGACAAGTGCCAACCATTCAGTCATCTCTTGCACAAGAACATTCCATTCAGATGGGATGAAAGGTGTGAAGAGGCATTCAACAAGTTGAAAGAATATCTTACGAATCCACCCATTCTCATGCCTCCTATTTAAGGGGAACCACTGATACTCTACATATCTACTACACCTACAGCTCTTGGGGCTCTTCTAGCACAACAAGATTATGAGAATAAAGAAAGAGCCATCTACTACATCAGCCGAACATTAGTGGGCTATGAATTGCAATACTCATAGATAGAAAGATCATGTCTTGCGGTAGTTTTTACTTCACAAAAACTCTGACATTATATGCTTGCACATCTAGTCAAACTCATTGCAAAAATAGATCCACTGAAGTACCTACTAAGCAAAGTAGCTCTCACGGGTCGCCTAGCTAAATGGGTAATGCTCTTAAGTGAATACCACATTGAGTATATAGATAGAAAAGATATCAAGGGATAGATCATTGCTGACCAACTAGCAGATGCACCATTACAGGACACCACACCGATGCAATTTGAGTTTCCAGATGAATCCCTATTCAACATATCAACATATTCTTGGAAACTCTACTTCGATGGGTCCTACACAAATCATGGATCAGGGGTAGGAATCTTGTTCATGACTCCCCATGGTGACACAATTCCAAAGTCTTACCGTTTGTTATTCCCATGCACCAATAACATAGCAGAGTATGAAGCCTTAGTAATTGGTCTCAAGATGGCAACTAAGTGGAAAATCCAAGAGCTACCTGTCTACGGTGATTCTCAACTTATAATCAATCAAGTCAACGATGATTATCAAACCAAAGATGAAAAGCTTGTCCCATACAAGCAGATGATCGACGACTTCAAATAACACTTTGTAATCATCTCTTTCGAAGAGATACCTAGGATCGAGAACAAAGCAGCAGATGCCATGGCCACCATTGCTTCTCTCCTCAAGATACCTAAAAATGAGTCACGGTACGAGTTCTTAGTGGAAACTATCCGACAACCAGCTTATGATCTACCTGAGACCCATTCCATATGCCTCCTAGTTGGATCCAATTCACCTTGGTACGGTAAGATTTACACTTACCTCAAGGACAACATCCTCCCGCCTGACCTATCTTCTAACCAACAATGAACTTTTATATGCCAAACCTCTTGCTATACCATCATTGCCAATACCTTATACCGAGGTGGTCTAGATGGTACTTTACTCTATTGCTTAGAACGAGAAGAATCCATAACCGCCTTGCAAGACGTACATGAGGGGATCTGTGGAACACACTCTAGTGGTCCTTCCTTAGCCAAGAAACTCATGCGTTTGGGTTATTACTGGCTGAACATGGAAATGGATTCATATCAGTTTGTCAAGAAGTGCAAGCAATGTCAAATACATGGGAACCTGATACATGCACCAGCTCAAGAGTTGAGACCTTTAACGACACCTTGGCCCTTCTGCCAATGGGGACTTGACCTTGTGGGAAAGATCCATCCACCCCCATCCAACAGCCACAAATTCATCATAACTGCCACTGAGTACTTTACAAAGTGGATTGAAGCCGTTCCCCTCACCACCATCACAGGTAAGCAAATCTCCTCATTCATCTTGAATTACCTCATCTGCAGATATGAAATTCCTTCATCCATTATCATGGATAACAGAAGACCATTCAAAAACTAGGATGTCTAAGAACTCTGTGAACGTTTCAAAATCCAACACCATTTCTCCACTCCATACTACCCCCAAGGTAATGGTCAAGATGAAGCATCCAACAAGACCATCTTGAAACTCCTCAAGAAGATAGTCAATGATGCTGGCCGTGATTGGCATATCCAACTCAATCCCACTCTATGGGCCTACAGAACCAATATACGCACTCCTACAAGTGCTACACCCTACATCCTAGTCTATGGCTCAGAAGCTATCCTCCCCATTGAGGTTGAACTACCATCTCTCAGGGTGTAGTTAAAAGGCCTCATATCAGATGAAGATTACAGAGTCTCCAGGTTACAAGAACTAGAGTTCCTGGAAGAGAGGTGATAGAAAGCCTTTAATCATCTCAAGGCATATCAACAGATGATGTCAAGAAACTATAACCACAGAGTTCGCCCAAGAATCTTCAAAGTTGGAGATCTCATTCTTAAGGAGAATCCTCACAACCAACAAGACAGAGAAAAGAAAGGCAAGTTTGAACCCAATTGGCTTGGGCCTTATGTAATTGTAGTAGCATACGGATCGGGGTATATCAGTTGGCAACATCAGAAGGTGAGCTGTTTGATGACCTGATCAATAACATGCATCTTTGCCGGTTCTATACCTAGGAGAACCCCAAACGTAAGGGGGGCATAAAACAAAAAAAATAAAAAAATAAAAAACAAAAAATCAAAAACATCAGAAAAATACAAAAAAAAATCAAAAAATTAGAAAAGTACAAAAAAATCATTCTTTGGTGAAAACTTGGCAATCAAGCGCCTTGGATAGGTATCATGATGAAAACCTGGCAAACAGGCATCATGTATACTTTCTAGCTTTTGTGCAAATAAAAGCAAGTGGTGAAAACCTGGTAAACAGGCGTTACTTGTGATAAACCGCCTTATCCATCTTTGGAAAACCAATCACCTTGAGTCCATTCTTCCTTATGTCGCATTCGACCCATATCTGTCCCATAATAAACACCTGATAGTTACCTATCATGGCTTGATACTCTATCTCTTTGTTGGCCTTGTCAACCAAGGTTTTGTCCCATACTGTATCCATCGCGTAAGCCTAGCATAGTGTCTCTTGTCAGTTTTCCACAGTCCAAATCCATGAACTACGTTACCTCTGCGTTATCACGTAGGCAAGGCCATTCCTCAAATGCGCCCCCGATGCTCCCACTGTCCCATCCATCCTATTTCTAGTCCTTCTATCTATCTGGATCCATCTCCACTTTCTCTCGCCTAGGTCTTAGGTCCGTTAGGGTTTACCCCAAATTACATTGCCTCTGCGTCATCATGTAGGCAAGGCCATTTAGCAATGAACCCCTGAGACACTAGGTCAGTCCCTTAGGTTCTGTCTCACCAATAAGCATTGTGGAATCTTCTCACCAAACAAGCACGTGCAAGCATAACCCGCGCTTCAAGCAGACATTTCAACACAAGGTATTTTAACCTATCCAAAGCAAAGAAAATACCCAAGGCCCTCTAAATGATTTTACTCAAATTATGGCAAGAAACAAACACATCTAAATGCAAAAATGTTTTGTGGATTGGAAACATGGTTAAAGCATTAAGTCTTGATTTATGCTATCATGCTTTTCTATGCTACTCGAGGATGCCAAAAGCTAGAGCTGCTATGATGGGGGCATGATTATTTTTTGTTTGTTGTTTGTCGATTAAACTTTAGTAATGTGAAGCCTCGTCTAATGACATGATCGACAAAAGATCATCGAGGACATCAAAGGTCTAGCATGAATGGGGGCAATCCTTGTTTGTTGATACGCAAGCAATACTTAGGTCATCTCGGCTCAATTATACCTCAATGCTTGTATTAACTTGCTAAATCAAAATCTATGTAAGCAGTACTCAGTCATCTCGGTTCAATTATACCTAGATGCTTGTATTAACTTACAACATTTCAGCAAAAATTCCAAAAAAAATGCCCAATGATGAAATAAAGCACTTCAAAATACTTGCACCATCAAGATGTCAATAGCAAAGCATCCATTATAGATCCATATCCCATGCAATAAAAGATCCACAAAATGCAGAGTATCAATGTTTACAAAAGATTGTGAGTCCTTCTATCGATTCTTTCTTCTATGAATCAGATTTCTATCTATCATCATATCTTTCATCCTTGCCCAGTCAGTCTAAGCAATGATCCAAATACAGGTCCATCCTTAATCCATACCATTCAAGTCAAGTCAATCTTGTACAAATGATCCAATCACAATCAGTGATCTTGATCCTTATCTGGTCGTAAACCAACTCGATCAGTTAATCAATCAATTGTCTTCTACAGGATGTAACATTGTCAAAATCAGACCAATACATGCGTCTTACACGACATGTTTCATTTCTTGAAACTGGACACTATCCTTCGTGTTTCTCTAGGGATCTATTGTTCCCCGCCATGACAACATGCTTACCATGTTGGTCTAGGGATATATCATTCCCCGCCATGACAACACTGCTGTATATCATTGTCAATTAATCAGTTTGTTTACAGCTTGACAGGGGCAATACCTTGTTTGTTCTTGTATCATTTGTGCATACTTTCTCTCTTGCTTGTGTGTGTTATCATTTTCTCTTGCATTGCATATCATTCAGCTCTTTCTTCACCCATTTTCTTCAAACCTAACCTTCTTCATCGAGAGATTGTCCATCTCATGCCTTCTGCCTTCTTCTCGTCCAATCTCCCAAGGGGGCATCCTGTCGTCAAACTTGTACTAGGGGCAAACTGGGGCATGTATCATTGTCAGACTATTTATTCTTTGAAGCAATGCTATAAACTGCATTGCATCAAAGAGGGGCAAAATGTATACACCTGAAAATGACACGATTCAGTCTAAATAAATATTCTTAATATTTATTCCCTTCCAATTCTTCTATCAATAAATAAATAAACAAATTTATTTATTTGATTCACATTCCTCTTAATTAATTAAATATCAAAATGTTTAATTATTTCTTCTAAAGTCTAAATTAAATAAAATCAATTTATTTAATTAAATTCCCTAAATTCTTCTAAAGTCTCACATAATTAAATAATCCTACGTTATTTAATTAATCCTAAATCTCTCTATCCTAAGTCCTAATTTCATAATTCCACCTCACCTTCTCCACCTCATCATGTTGCACATGTAATTAAATATTTCAAATATTTAATTACCTAATATTCTCTCACCCACATGTCCTATTTCTCTTCCAATCAAAATTAGTTAACTCATTTATCAAAATTGTTAACTAATCAGTCAATTATGTCAGCTCCTCAATCTATTCGGGTAACTGACCAATCAATTTAGTCAATTCCTCAGTCCATTCTATTAACTCTTCAATCAATTTTGTTAACTCCCCTATTGCATGATAGAGCTTGGACACTTGTCCTCTTTCTATTCATTGCACATTCCTCAACCATTCTCAACCATTGATCTGCTCATTTCGTCTCAACCGTTGATCTTCATCCTCCCAAGTCTATAAATGAAACCTCATTCTTCCATTCTTATCATCCAGGCTATTCATATTGTTACTCTGCAGAAATTCACCAGTGCACCTTTGGCACTCCAATACAATTTGCTTGAGATCACCCAAGCTTTGAAACTCCTGTTCATTGCACGTTTATCACCACAGCCATTCACTATCAACTTTCTTGAAAACAGCAAAGGAGTGCACTCTCTGAGGGCCTACTTCATACAAACAAGGACGATCTTGATAGGCAACAATAGAAGTTTCGATTCAAGGAAGATTTGCATTGTTTTATTCATTGCTTCATTTTATTCAATCTTCTTAGTTTCACTATTCTATTGAGTTATAGGTATTTGATGTTGTTTGTTGCATATTCAATATTGATCCTATTTTACCCTAACAATTGGATATGATGTGCATGATTGAATCTAGATGCTAAGTCCAGCTTCGCAAGATCTAAAATGAAACTACAGTAGAATGCAGACCAAAATATAGAAACTGCTACTGACTGAACAGCCTGAACTGAACTAGAAAAGAAATAATTTGAAATGCAAACAAACTAAAATGCAAATTTTTTTGGTTGATGCCAAATTGCTCTTAAACTAGGGATGCTCATGCATCAGACATCCGTGGTTATTAAAAAAGTGAGTCCCTCACTTTGTTGGGGCTAGAGGGAAACCAAGACAGTCTACCTTAGCTTGAGAAATCCAAGATGAATCTTCATCCGGTCTGCTTTTTCACTTCACAAGACATTCTTTGTATTGTCTTCCTCTAGTGCTACATCCATCTCTGCTATCCAAAATTCCTTCAATCTGCTCCGGTGCTTATTATGGTAATTGCTTCTTCAGGTCTCCTTCAATGTTGTCACTAAACTCTGCTTCATGATATTGATATAGGTTTGTAATGTTGAATATAGGTGATATACCCAATGTGTCTGATAACTCTACTTCATATGCATTTCTTGAATCAAATTTCCCGAGTATCCTACAAGGTCCAAACTTCTTCATCTTCAACTTGTTATATGTCCCAACTAGAAATCTTTATTTTCTCAGATATACCATCACTTCATCTCTCACTACAAATTCTTTGTGTCTTCTCTTCTCATCTTCTTTCTCTCTGTACTTATTGTTCACCTCCTTCAAATGCTTCCTCACCTGATTAAGCACTATCTCCATATGTCCTACAAATTCATCTGCTTCTGCACTTCTCATATCTTCCATGCTGATATCTCTGAACTCTGCCACTCCTCTAGGGTTTACTCAGGTAACAATCTCAAAAGGTGTTCTTCTGGTACTCCTATTCACTAAATTATTGTATGCAAACTCTGCTTGTGAAAGAATCAAATCCCAACTTCCTGCCTTCTCTCCAACCAAACATCTCAACAAGTTTCCCCAAATCCTATTTACTACCTCTATCTATCCATCAATCTGTGGATGAAAAGCTAAACTGAACTTCAAATCTGTCTTCATCTTCTTCCAAAGTGTCTTCCAAAAGTATCCCAAAAATCTAGTATCTCTGTCTGAAATTATGCTCTTAGGTAATCCATGCAATCTCACAATCTCCTTGAAAAATAGGTCAGCTACATGCACTACATCAATTTTCTTCTTATAAGGTATGAAATGTGCCATCTTTGAAAATATGCCCACCAATACAAATATTCAATCATGTCCTCTCTATGTCATGGTAAATCCCATTACAAATCCATACTTATGTCTTCCCAAGGTCTCTCTAGTACTGTCAAAGGTTTATACAATCTAGTATTTTGACTACTCCCTTTTGCAACATGATAAACTCTACAACTCTACACAAATTTCCTAACATCCTTATGTATCTGAGGCCAAAAGTAATTTTCATTCACCAAAGCCACTATTTTATAAATGCCAAAATGTTTTGCCAGTCCACCACTATGTTTTTCCTTGATCAAATTATCTCTCATTGAACTTCTAGGTATGAACAACTGATTTCCTTTGAACAACATATCTTCCTGAATGAAATAGTCCAATAACTTACTTCTATCTGTCACAATAGGTTCCAAACAACCTTTCCAAGGTTCTGCAAAATCAGTGTCTCCCTCATACATGTTCTTCAATTCATCAAATCCCAATACCTCAACTCTCATCTTTGTTAGCAAGTTCCTTCTCCTACTCAATGCATCTGCAACTTTGTTTGACTTCCCACTCCTATGCTTCAATACAAATATATAACTCTACATGAACTCTACCCATCTCATATGTCTCTAATTCAACTTCCCTTGACTATTCAAACATTGTGAAGCTTGATGATTTGTATACAACACAAACTCCTTAGGCAACAAGTAATGTCTCCACTTCTTCAAAGCTTGAATTATGGCATAGAACTCTTGATCATAAACTGAATATCTTCTCCTTGTATCATTCAACTTCTCATTGAAATATGCTACAGGTCTACCTTCTTGACTTAACACCACTCCAATTGCATTCCCATTTGCATCACAATCTACTTGAAATACCTTATTAAAATCTGGTAATGGCAAAACAGGTTGCTCTATCACTTTCTGCTTCAACAATTCAAAACTTTTATCTTCTCCTGATGTCCATTTGAAATCTTTTCTGTCACCTCTCATTGTCTCTATCATAGGGTTACAAACTGAACTAAAATTTTTGATGAACTTCCAGTAGAAACTAGCCAGTCCATGAAATGATCTGACTTCTCCAATACTCTTCAGTGTAGGCCATTCAACAATTGCTCTCACTTTCTTAGGGTCCATCTTCAATCCTTCCGCAGAAATCACAAATCCCAAGTATACCAATTCTTCCTTCATGAAACTACACTATCGGATTGACAATGTCATTCACAGTTAGTGCCCTCTTATCAAATTTTGCACCAGTTAACTACATTATAGTATTGCTCTTCATGGTTTTCAAGGTTGGAACCTTTCTGGTAGAGCTCATGTCTGTTACTGCTTTGATAGCATCCTCTATTATCATGTGGGGCACATCAAGCCAAAATAATTCATCATGAATTCTACTCATAACATATCTAACCGATGCATCATCTGATAATATCAAAAAATTTAACTAGGTATCCAAGTTCTTCTCATGCAAAACATTATATTCTTCTTTCAACACAATATTAATAGTAGTTATCTCATCCAAGTATAATTTTCCTAATTTTATGTGATCATATTCCTCTAGGTTTGCATGTATGTATGCCCTAATATCTTTTGTATGCATAACACCATGTGGAACCTCAAAAAATGTGCCTTCTAGATCAGTCATTAATGATTTAAAGGGGTGTTTATTGAATTTAGGATGGGGCCTCTCTGTTATCTCAACTACTTGAGGGGTAGCCATCTTTACAAACTCAAAATAGGAAATTTTTTCAAAAGAGAGCGTTAAATACCTTTTGCCTCCATTAGGGTTTCTTCATCGAGCACTTGAATTTGCTTTGGCTCACTTCTTAAATCACTTTAGTCACTTGAAAGTTTAAATGCAAAGTGATTTTTCTTTCAAATGGATCCCTTATATTCTCTTTTTATCAAGATTTAATCGCAATAAATGCTTCATTCAAAAAGCTGTCAAACCCTTTCTCTGTTGTCCCTAATCAATCAATATTGCTCCACAATTTACCACATTTGATTCTTTTATGTTGGAATCTTCTTCATAAGATCTGTCATTCAGTCTTCTAACTCATATCTTTGTGCTAGATATCAACATGACATTTCTGGCTGGGGAGTAGGATTTTGCATTAAGCTTTCCCTAAGCCAAAGCTCTCAATTTACTTCCTGGAGGAAGTACCAACACTAGAGTCTAGTGCAAATTCATCCTTGACTTTGTGTGCTTCCTTCTTAACCCAAATATTATTCATCTCCTTCTTGATTTTTGTCAGATCTACCTTTTCTGTCAATTTTTTCATCTCTGCCTGATTATCCTTCTTCATATTCTTGCTTCTGCAAAACCTTGCAATATGTCTAGACTTGTTGCAATTGAAGCATGCAACATTTCTTTATTCATTGTTTCTTTCATTCATCCTTGATCTGTATTGATTAGCCTTGTGTCCAAATCTATTGCATGCAAAACAATTCCCATTGAAAGATTGAGTTTTCCTTACATTATTATAGTTGTTCCTTATCTGACTTCTACATTCACTAGCTCTATGACCAAACTTATTGCATATAAAGTAGTTACCTTTAAAGTTTTGAACATTCCTTCCATTGTTGTAACCATTCCTTATCTAAATTCTGCATTCATTAGCCTTATGACCTATTTTGTTGCAAGTAAAACATTGACCAGAGAATGATGGAACATTTTGATTTACTCTACTCCTACACTAAGTAGCCTTATGACCAAACTTATTGCATGTATTACAATAACCATTGAAAGAAGGGTACCTTTGAGCATTTGGTTGCCTAACCAGTGGTCTTCTAGGTCTGTTCCTTTAATTTTGGATTGGTTTGCCTTTGTATTTCTTGATTTCAACATTCTTTTCTTGACCAATCTTAGAACTTTCACCTTTCTCAAATCCCAAGCCTTCTTTGTCATTAGGGCTCTTCTGACTGGCAAGTATTCTATCAAGCTGGGTAGCACTCACTTTGAATTTATCTTCCTAAATCCATGCCTATTTTAGATCAACTTTTAGATCCACTATTTCTTGTTTAAGATTTGTACAGTCTTCAGATTTGTTTTTCACCAACTGTTTTAGGTCTTCTTCTGCTTTTACTCTTTCTACAACTTATACTTTTAAATCATTCAAGGTTTCAATTGCTAATATCAATTGTTCACTAACTTCCTTGTATTTTTATTTGAACTTCTTGACTTGCTCCCTTAATTTATCGATACACTTATCTGCTTCCTTGACATTATCTTTTAGATGCCTATTTTCTATTTCAGTCCTTTCAAGATCTTCAAGAGACAATTTGAGTTGATCTTCAATGCATTCTTATTTTGTACCTTCAGTTGGATCAATTTCTTCAGGAGGAATAGGATATCTTTTACCAGCCATGTGTTTAGTTTCCAAGATCTTCCTCAAGCTATTAAACTTCTTCCAAGGAACCAGGCTCTAATACTAATTGTTGAACACCCAAAGTACTAAGAGGAGGGGTGAATCAGTACTTTATTAACCTTCTTTATTATTAAACTAATGATCCATTTACCACATGCAATAAGAAAGTAGATTAAACATAGAAGAAACAACCACAATCCATTACATGTGAACACTAGGATTTTTATGTGGAAAACCCAAAACTGGAAAAAACCACATTGAGTGTTAGCTCACAATATATTATGTAATAACAATACTAGATTACAAGAAGGCTCACTGGCTAGGGCTCACTGCCCAAAGAAATGCTCACTGCAAGAAAAGCCCACTACCAAAAATAGCTCACTACCTAGAGAAGGAGAGAAGAAAGAAGAATGGCTCACTTCTAGGTTGAACTACTTAGATTGCATCTAAACATGCATGGTTATAATTCCAATGAAGCTCAAAACACTATCTCAAAACTCTTCATCTTGACTGCTCTATTTTACTACTCTGCTTTTACATTAAGCAAGATCTCTCTTCTTCTTCTCTTGTCACTAGACTGTACTTCACATTCACACATTTGTATTGCAATGCTTAAAAATTGAATTCAATCCCATATATATATATATATATCCACAACAATCAAAATATTCATATTAGGTCGGCCCAATAAGGTGTATCGTGTAGTCATGCCTTATGTAACTTGTTGGCCCAAATTCATTTACCAAAACTCCCAGTGGACCAAAACAACACTTGAATTATGTTCATATAGGCTGGCCTTAACTCTTTTACCACTTAGAATCAAGTTCTATATAGTAGAACTTACCGCATATAATTTGCACTTATCATGTCAGCCTCCAATATAGACTGCCATTGGTTCACTTCATCTGTTAGACAACAATTTTCACTGCGGACCATAAAATGCATCCAAAAACATATCAAATACTCTTCACACATCCTAGATCATACCTCTAGAACTGCAAAGCAAAATATTCTTTTGCGGAAGAATGCATACCACAAGAACACATGCTCTGTCATAGTCAAGTTCTTTCAGACCAAGTAGCGATACTTAGGCACCCATAACTATTTTTCCAGTGGAACTTAGAACTTGCCACTCTGCATTTAGATACTTCATACATGTGTTTACAACACCTCAAAATTGCATAACAAGATATGCAACAATGGAGGAATGTGGACCAAATCAAATGAGTGTTCTACTCTAAATCACAATGTATTATGTTCTTTCGGACTTAGTCTGTTAGAGTGTGTGCTTCCAATACTTATCATGAGCTAAAAGATTAGATATAGAATCATTAAAGGAATGTAAACAACATGCAAGAACTGCATTATCTAATCTTCAACTGTAGACCATGCCATCCATTATACTGCTGCTCTATCACTGTCTCTTGTATACTACCAACACTTAGTCAAAAATGACTAAGTCTTTCATCAAACCAAGAAATTTGTCTCAACCTTATTCCTTTCCTTGTTGCCATCAATGACAACATCTTCAAACATCATACACAATCATTCACTATCATACCAACAACGTCTCTCTCTTAGGATGTTTGCCAAGTTGCCAACATGTATCTGCTATAGATGCAATATAAATTTGTGGCCAAATAAACAAAATTCTAATTTAACATAAATAAATTTTGTATAAATTATGACCAACTATAATGAAATTCCATTTTGACAAAATCCAATTAGTATAACTTACATCTAGATATAATGAAATGCTATTTAAACACCTTATTATGATGCAGTAGCAATTAAATGGAATACACAACAATTCCAATGCCTAAGGAATGAAAGTTAATGCAATTTCAACCTTTATAGTCTATCTATTGATCATTTGATGCCAAATTTATGAGTAGATATAACATTTATAACCAATCTAAAGCTCAATGAGTACCTCCCTTTATGCATATGCATTCATTTATATCTTTCACAAGTGAATCAACACCACTATGGGTGTGCTATAGAGAAACTCCAGATGAACTCAACCCACTTAACCTATCTCAATTCACATGAAACGGGGTTATAATACAATATATTTCATATCAAAATAGATGAATAATCATGGATTTCTCACATCAACATGCAAAGAATTAAATAGGGGTAATTGTTTTGAGGAAAAGGAGAATAGTTGATAGGAATAAATCCATAGATTTCCAAATGATACAGAGGAGGGACAAGAAAATATCATTCAAGGAATTTATGAAGGAAATTACAATTCAATCCAATTTAAATTTGAACTCAACATGCATGGATTATAATGAAATTCCTAAAGTGATTTAAAAACTAATTTCACAAACATGCGACATTGGAGACACATTATTAATTATTTGTGTAGTTTCACAACATCCCTCATTCCTCAAGCATAATTCAATCTATAAAAAGATTTTGGGATAATATACTCAGTAAATACACCTGGTAAAATTTGCACAGGAAGAATTAATTCTTTGCAACCTCAATCGACGTTCCCTTCAGGCTTGCACAATGAATGATTCCATTTCCAAAACCAAGAACCACCCCCTACTACTCTTGACAATTCTATTTTAAAAATCCAAAATGGAAGTTACAAAAGAATAAATTCCACTCCTCCTTCACTAGCTAATTTTGGCCCTGTCATGACACACCAATAAGCTAGAAAGAAAATCTTATATTTTTCTTTCTTATTTCAATTAATATAATTATTGAATAACAAATGAGAATCAATGCACTATAAATATATAGCCAAATTTACTATCACAACACTATTTTTTTCAATTATTACTATCAAAGTTAAATAAAGAAGTATTATAAAATATCAAGCACACACATCAAAACATAGATTACTATCATTCCAACATGGTTGATCAACTAGGGTCATGACACTATATTTTTTTAATTCATAATATTATGCTTTAGATTAAAATATTAAAAACATTACACAGTGTCTATCATGACAGGGGGTTGAAAACCACCCAAAACTATTTAGCTGATAGTTCCTTTCTAGAAAGTGACCACACAGGGTCAAGTTAACGAGACAAAATGGGGTATCAAAAACAAAATTCCCCACAACCCAACCCTAAAACCTTAGTAGAGACTAACAACCAAGCTGAAACATATACTAACAGTAATTAAGTTATAAAACATTTAACCTAGGTACCCATTGGCAAAGGCAAAGGATTTGAAATCCAAGATCTCACTACTACTGAAGGAGTGCTCCATCTTTAAATTCTGCAATAGAAATTCTGTTCCAACTGGCACAATCTGTTTGTGTTCAACCAAAGCCATACCCTTCAAATCAAGTAGAAAAGGATAGTATTTCATGACTTCACCAGGCTTGTAGAAAGAAGGGAAGTCATGAGGCCTTGGCACACCCATCCCAGAAACTGCAATGGTGAGGATTTCTTCCAGCCTAACCATCAACTCCACAAAGAAAAGTTGCTTCATCAATGCCTCAACATCCTTCTTTGACATTCAAATTTCTAACAAGACAACCAAGAATCTGAAGGTGATATGGGTGTCTACCCACTTGACTTCCCCATTACTGATGAAAGCTTTGTCCAGAACCATTTTTACCACTTCAAGAGATAATGGGTCATATTTCTTCAACATCTACTTGAGCTGTTGATTAGAAACCCTATCGTGGAAGGCCATCTCCTAGAAAGAACTATCCAACTGTATTGGAGTGTCCACATTGATATTGGTTAGTGTCTCAATCGACATCTTGACAACAAACGTGGAACGCTCACCCAATTCTGCCATTTGATTTAGCTCTCACCATCGTCTTGCAAAAACCTCTAGAAGATCTTCGTGTGTAAGCCAAATGCCCAACAATCCTCTATAAAACCTGTTAAGGAGGCCTATGTCTTATCATGAAATAATGATGCCGACTTGTATTAATATGTCATGCTAGGAGCCAACCTAGTCGGCTCGTGGAGGCTATCAAAAAAGCCTAATGTGGTCTTTTTAATGATCAAAAGGACACATTTGAGGTGATGAAACAGTCCTCTGAAAGTAGGCTTTGTATAACATAATGCACTCCTATCATTGCTCTACCAACTGACTCTTGGCCACATCATCCAATGCCACCTAGGTCCATCGATGTGGCAAATTGGCAATTTTGAATATCCTATATGCCACAGCCCTGCCACACTACATGTGTGGATAGGGCGCCCACCCAACTACCCACAAAAATTGGAGGTAAGGTCCTTGAATTGTTGACACGGTAGAGGTAAACCCCGCAAGGTTTGAACCTGGGTTGTTGGCTCTACAGGCAAGAATCCCCACCATTTCACCACAGGATCTCCCCTAGGAAAGGTCCCTCAATTTTTGATGTGATAGAGGGCAATGCTCGTTAGGTTTGGACCCGGGTTGTTGGCATTACAGGTAAGAAGCCCCACCATTTCACCATAGTGTCTCCCTCAGGGCGTAACACTATATTACTAATTATATAGTTCACTAATATATTTAAGAGTAATATTATTATATTCTAAGAGCAATATTACTTAAATATATTATATAAGTAAATAATATATTTATGTATATATAGTAATATTTCTTAACAAAAATGACATTTCCAAAAGTTTAAAAAACAAAAAATAAAAATGAAGTAAACAATGTACAATGAATATATAGATATAAAAATACTATATATATTACTTATATATTTAATTAATATTACCTATATATTTATATTATAAGAGTAATATTACTTTTATAAATAATATATGTAAGTAATACTAGCATACCTATCTTAGATAAATCTATGTGAAATCTGTTGAGAGATATCCTTCCTGATGTGCCTATTTTATTCCACTTGTATATGGTAAATTGATTAAAAATAGGCATCTCGAGAAGGATATCTCTTGGTATCTTTTACATAAACTTATCTAAGATAGGTATACTAATTGAAGATCAAGAAAAATAAGTGAAGTTAGAAATACAAACCAAATGCATAAAAACACAAAGTTATACCTTCAAATGTGATCCCTTTCCTTGATAGGGTGGAAGGAGTTGCACCCAAACTCCTTAGCTTTACCCAAGTAGATGAATGTGGAAATGTTGGTTGCTCAATGCATTCAACACAATGTAGATGAGGGATTGGATGATAAATTGATAAATTGGATAGAGAGGCTAGAATGATTTTGGCATTATGATAGTAAGATGGAGATATCCTAGAGGAATTTTGGCATGGATTTGATGCAAGAAGCAGTGATTGTGAATGGCTTAGAGGAGGGTCTTATTTATAGATTTTTGGTGAAAGGATTGGAGGGTGAGGATTAAAAGTTGAGATCAAGGGCTAGAAATGCTTGAGAGTTAGGGTTAGGATTGAAGTTGTAGTCTTGTGACAAGTGTCACAAGAGGGTTGGGTGAGATAGATCAAGGGTTGAGAATAGGTCAATGGAATTGGAGAGCTCTCATTATTTGTGAATATTAAATTCACATGGGGAAAGGTGTTGAGGATAAAAAATGAATTAAAAATTCATTTTTGGGAAGAGTGGATATGACAAGTGAATTAAAAATTCAACTCATGGAGGAGTGTGAATTAAAAATTCACTTTTATGTGGATGTGTGAAGGTTGAAGGACACATGAACACTTACATGTGTAAGAGGGTGATAAATGAGTTGTAAGGAAGATTTGACCCTTTGAATAAAAAAATAATTTTTATTCAAAGGTGTGTGGGAGGATGGGCTAAGAAAGGTTAATTAAGTGTTTAGCTTAATTAACTTAGGTCTAGGGGATAGGTAGGCTAGGGTAGATTAATTAAATAATTGCTATTTAATCAAGTAGGCTAGGTTTAGGTTAATTAGTAGGGTAGATTAATTAGATAATCATGATTTATCTAATTAATAAGGATTAGGAGATGGACAAATTAACTAAATAAATATTGGGAATATTTATTTAATTAATGAGGGATAGTGATAAATTAAATGAATTAATTGATCACAAGGGATGGATAAATGGTTAAGGGTAGATGATTAGGGATAAATTAATTAAATAAAATGAATTTATTTAATTACTAGGAGGGATAATTGGTGGTGTAGAGATACAGGAAACTGGATTGCGAAGCAAGTCAATTTTAGGTGCTACACTAATTAAATAACAAATTTATATTATATATTAATTATATTTTATTTATATTTAATAATGTATATATATTTTTTTGATTCATAAATATAGGTTTGTATTGATTCGAATGGAGAATTAACATGTAGGTGCCTATAAGCTGTTTACCTGCCACAGCCAGATGACAAAAAAAACTCCTAAACCCTTCCTTGAAACTATAGGGTTTGCCATGCTTTACAAAATCAGCCACTAGGCTTGCAGGTCTGATATTGATGACTTGCTTTGCAAAATTAGCCATTAGGCTTACAAGTTTGATATTATCTGTGTTATATTTACAGTAATATTGCCATACCTACTGGGTCAGATCTAACTAAACTAAGAATTAATCTGAGAAATCAAAAGAGGCCAAGCTCAACGGCCATAGCTTGAAGCCTATCAACCCATACCTCTTCACAGGGTTCCACATTCTCTTGCAGCATATTCTGGAGGAAGCCGTAGGCCTGAATGACATGATCCTAATGCTCCTCCAATGCCAGGCCTTTCAAGTCAAGGATGAAGGGCCGAACCTTCGTCACCTCCAGGGGGTCCTTGTCTGAGGCAATGTCTTTTGGGCGAGGAATGCCCAGCCCTGGAATGGCCACCTCCAAAATGGGGTCGAGGCCTTGAAGGATTTCCACTTTGAACAATTTTGCCATGAGAGATTTTGCCACCACTGCAGACACCCCAATATCCAGAATGGAGGAAAGGAAGTGGGAAGAAATGTGGGAGTCGACTCTGTAGAACTCGTCAGCTGCTAAGAAACCTGCCCCCAAGATGATTTTGACTGCTGGGAGGAGTAAGCCCTCATGTCGTCGTAGAATGTGTTTTAACCTCAAATCTGTGACCGCTCCCTTGAATTCCATCTGCCTAACTGAACTCTCCAACTGTAGAGGAGTCGACACCCCTAGATTTATCAGCCTGTGCATCGAGATCCTCGCAATGAAGCCTGAGCCCTTCTCCATGCTGTCTGTTACTGCCACCGTCTGCACTAGCAAAAATTCGCGCAAGACTGCGAAAATGGAATGAGCATCGGATAGGGTAAACTGACTGCGTTTAAGAAATGTCGCATTCATTGCACCAAAGCTTCTAATCAATGCAAAGAGAGGCTTGCCAGCGTAAAACATGCGACTTCTCAAGTCGGAACCATAAGGGAGGAGCTCCAACTACAGTAATGATTGTTCTCAAACATAAAGGAGGCCATAATGACTTTGTATGGCAACGACCCATCCAAGTGTTCTTGGATTGGGTGCCCACCCATCCACCTAAAATTTAATAATGTATATTATGTAAATAATAATATACAATAATAAATATAACTATAATTAAGATTTCATAGTCTATATTATGAGGTTTAAAAAATTATGTTTAAAAAAACTATATAATTAAAGACAAATTCATTATTTAGTAATTACTAAATTTGAAAAATATTGTTTTTGATAAAGTTAGCTAGAAAAGAGGGTCTAGAACCCTGTACAAAACAACCCTAAGGGTAAAGAAAAAGCCTCACATAGGCCAGGAACAACGCTTTAATAACAAACCAACAGCATCACAGAGTAACCTAAAAACCCAACAGAACTAACTTTAAACAAAAAAAATAGTAGAAAACACAAAAGAAACAACTAAGTATTCCCTTTGATCCCATGCTTAGTGAGGAATTTAAACATCTCCTCATAATCCCCCATGTTGTCAACTCCAATGCCCTAGATCTTGTCATCAAACTCCTTCATAGTTGAAAAGGTAGTAACATCACAGTGTAGGACTTTAGTAGCAAACCCCACCATCACTTTCCAATTCTTCTACAACTCCCCAACCTTAGACCGAATATTAGCAACCTCCTTAGTAGTCTTTTCACATAGGGTACATTTCCTCTCGACCTCCTCCTGATCATGGGTATCCTCCTAGCCCTTCGAGTAGTTTCCTCCTACACAGACTCCTCAAGTGTACCCCATTCATCTTCTCCTAGAGTGTCTTCCAAAAAATCCACCTCACTAAAAAACTCAATACCTTTAGGGTTAGCCAAAGGAATATCCACAATACAGTTGGACCTTCTAACCCACTACGTGGTTTTACCAGCATTTGCCAACCTATAGCCACCTCCACCTTGCTTAGTCACAACATCAAAATCCATAAATGTCGACAAAATAACTTCATACTGAATATCCTCTTTCCCTTTAATTTTTTAAGGGGATGGTACCTTCCTTCCTCTTCCATTTCCACCACTCCCTTAATAGAGGAGACCTCCCCCTTCTTGGCATCCGTAGCCTGAGATTTGGGACTCTTACTTAATTTCTTCGGGGTGGTTTTCCCTTTGGGAGTTCTAGAACCAAATTTAGGATTAGGAATTTCGATCGATGGGGAGCCCTGAATTTCCTCAATTCTAGGCCAATCCCTGGGGACAACTAAAAGGGAAGCCACCTCTTTTTGAAATCAACCATATTTCTTCCCTTTACTCGTAGCACTAGAGCTAGAAACAATGTGGATCGGAGGGGACTCGTAGAGAACACTGACCTTTATGGTCTTGGGGGGACACAAACAAGGCTAAAAGGAAATGGTAGAGATAGAAAATAAGGCCTTGGTGGAGGGGAATGACCAGGGTATTAGGATTCTTAGCATGGGCTTCCCTCACCACCCTAATGGAGTTCTCTAGAGAAGATAAAAGGAAAAAAGGAAAGCTAATCCTAGCATTGTGATGAAAATGGTTAAGAAAGGAAAAGTGATAATGAAAGTAAACCTTATAATGTCCTTCAAGTGTAAAATACTTCATAAACATCAAACGCACATGGTCCCATGGAGGCAAAAGCTTCTCTTGCACAAAATCCCCTTGCATTTTAGTCACTGATTCCCCTTCTTTGAAGAAGGCCACCATACTTTCCAGGTCAAGAACTCTGCTCTGGTGGCAGTTCTTTCTCCCTTTGGTAGACATCCATGTTTTCTAGCTTATAACATCTTCAGTCACCTTGAAGCCAATACCACAAAGCCAGATATGTTTGTTGTCCTAGAAATCCATAAATTGATGAGAGAGGATCTCATCACGACTTTTCATAATTTCAAGAAAGGAAGTCACCCCCCTTCTTGGAGGATATACTAGATAGTAGTGTCATGTTTAAATTCATCAGGGGAAGAGGGTTCTGTTCTCACAATATCTCCTCCCATGGTAGCACCCTGGTTAACACACAATAATAGATACGTCGCATGAATGTCTTTTCTGCAAGAATTAAGCTAATGTAATTAATAAATGGCACGATGGATTCTCTATCCTTCCGTGCACCCCATATCACTCCAATGAATGTCGCGTTGGATTTGATGGGAACTATAATGATAGATAGGACATAGGGAGCTCCTACCACCTTGTTGTGCCGCCAAGGGAAGAATGTACACCCACCACCTCATGTCACAATTAATGCAGAGGCAATCAAAGATGAAATCATGATGGTTGATATAATGCCAGCTTGTCCTCCAACCATTCGTGTCAAGTGGGCCACCTTCCCCACTAGCAGTCTAGTTAGCAACATGTTGCTAACTCATGGATTGCCCATCCATGTTAGCCTTCTCGCTTGTAAGGATTTGAATCCCAATGGATCCATTATTCATTTGAATTTTATCCTTAAGGATACTTGTATACCAAGGAAAAATCCATGTTAACAGATCAAATAGTAAAACAAGATCTAACCCTAAAACCTTCAAGAAATTCAATCTAGATGACTAAAAAATGACATGCAAATTAAACAAACACCCAGATAATGTGATTTCTTGGTTTGAGTGTGGATTACTTTGTCATGCAAACTAAAATTGATGAAGTTTCCATGATTGTGTTCAGAAATGCTTGAGAGGTGACATGCAACCAAAGATAATGAGAAATACTCATGGATTCGAACAAAGATAATGCAAATGCTCATGGATTCGAACCCCACAATGGGAGAAGGAGAGGGTTTTTATAGAATGGGAAGATGGAAGATCAATGGTGGAGAGAAAAAGGAGAGATCAACAGTTGAGAGCAAGTGAGAGATAAGAACGAACATGCATGCGCCAGGTGTCTTGAGTGAGATAAGATTACTTTTTTGAATTTAGGTATTTCTATTTCTTTGGTGGAGATAACTTGACTTTTCTATATTTTAAATCTCACCATATTTTGATTTTTGATTTATTGCTATTTTCATGGTCACTTGCACGTGTAGAGGAAAACGGAAGGTGGGCAAAATGGATAATAAATTAAATAAATATGTCTTCATTTAATTTATTATTTAAATAATATAAAATGTTGGAGGGAATAAAGTATAAATTAAATAAATTAGATTTATTTAATTTATATGTAAGAAGGGGAAATAAATAAAACATTGATTTTATTTATTTTTTAGAAGAAAGATAGCATAATTAAATAATTTAAAATTATTTAATTATCTATGGAAAATAGAAGAATGAAGAGAATTAATTGAATAAATAAACTTTATTTAATTAATTATGGAGATATAGAAGAAAATGAGGTTTTTCGACTACAAGTGTGCTAGACAAAATAATGTATGCAAATGTGAAAATGTGATAAATGCCCAAATAATGAAATGAGCCAATTTTGGGTGTCTACATTTTGCCCCTCTTTGAGACAATGTTCGTTAGGGGTGTTGTTTCAAAGAAGATGTGATGCATTGGATAAACAGGCTATGCCCCAATGAAACTGGTAGATGATGCCCCCTCGAGAGGAAAACTAAACCACTAGGAAAAGGCTAGGTTGACTCGCAATAAGATGACATAAATATAAATGGCTAGGGTGCATAGGAAGAAAACATGGATCGGGTGGGTGAGAAAGGGGATGAAATAGAAGAAATAGAGTTTGGTTCAGAAGAAAAGGATTAGGGTGATGCATGTCTAACACACTTGTTTGACAGGATGAAGAGGACAATGATGAAGACCAAGAGGATGATGAGCAGAAGAAAGATGATGATGAAGCCATTGATCAAGCAGGTGAAGAATAGATGGTGAAGGCAGCTTTAGATGGTTGCATATAAAATTAGAGATTTGCAATCCTTACATTTGATATAGTACTAGATATTATGCACCGGGTATAAAGACCAAGGTGTCGAGTATCTAATGTGCTATAGACTAATACAATCTTGTCAAGATATAAGATATGAATATTAGCTGTTTTGAGATGGACTTTGACTCTATAAGAAAATGACCATGCCCCAATCTATATGTTATCATAAAATACCATGATATGATAGATCAAGGCAGTCTTGATTAGGTATTAGAAAGGGACAAAAGATAAATCAAAAGAAAACAAAAGACACTGCCATCATGTTCTCTTGCCAAATTTAGGATGATCTTGGGTAGATTGGATAGCGCCTTGTTAAAAGGAAAGATATATCTTGTTGAAGGCTAAGATGTTGGAGTGATTTAGCAGATGTTGTCTTAAGACATGCAGACAAATGTCTTTAGCTTACCCTGGATTTGAAAAGTGCTTGAGCTATCATGAGTTGCATAGTTTGGTTTTGCTTGAGTATGTTGAAGAGAAGAAAATGGAAGATAGGAGAGATGGATGGGGGGATGGAAGAATGAATCATCGGTGCTTGAGTACTGGATACTTATTTCATATTCCAGGCTGCCTACATATCCTGTATCCATGGGATCAAAGCATTGTACGAGAATGATGAGACATGATGATATGTAGTTCTGGGTGTTTATTGATGATGTGGAAGATAGGTGATGGAAGAAGAAAGTGAGATGAAAGAAGAGGATAATTGGAAGAATGATGGAAGATGAAAGAGGAGCATATCGTCTTGTGCCTGAATTTGGGTATTTCCTTCGTACTCTAGACTACCTAGATACTCGTGTCCACAGGATCAAGGCACTTAATGATAGAGATGATATGTAGTTTTGATTTATTATGAAATGGTGATAGGGTGGATTGATGTGATTTAAATTGATTTGATTAGATTTGTTGTTGGCTATTTGACTTTTTTGCATTTTGGAATATTTGGATTTTTTTGTATTTTTTTAGGACAGTTTATGATCTTGTTGTATTTTTTCAGGACAATTTATGATTTTTTTGTATTTTTTGAAATGTTTCAATTTTTTTGGATTTTGAATTTTATGATGTTTTTCGATTTTGAAAACATTTTGGCATGTTAATGGATTTACATTTTGTGCAGCCTTTTGTGCTAGATACCAATGACAAGGGAGGACCAAGTCTAGGTGCTAGGAGGTAGGTAGGTAGGATTGGATGGATGAAAGGATGGGTGATAAGGGATGGAAAGGATGTATGCATAAGAGAGCAAGGGTGTGATCTCCAAAGGCTATGTCGTATAGGAATAACATGCCCCATTCTAGGTACAATACTTAGAATTTTTCATGACAAGGTTCATGATGATAGGATAGTGATAGGATTGGATGGAAAGGATGAGGTATATCAAGAGATATCCAAGGCATGTTTCAACATTTTGCCCCCAATCTTTATCAAGATCAAGATGAGGAAGGGAGGATGAATGGATGCAATGGGATAGGTGTATGTATGTATGTGGATGGATAAGAACATGGTAAGAGAGGATATGATAGGTTGAAAATGGTATGGTGGATGAGACAATGTGCCCCCAAGTATAGGTGACATAGAAGATCAACTTACACACGATGCCTATTTGCCAGGTTTTCATCATGGTGCTTGTTTACTAGGTTTTCACCATTAGACGAAGAGATTTCTCTTTACTTTTTTCATTATTTTTTTCTTTTCTTTTTTTCTTTTTTTTTCTTTTTTTTGAATAGGATAGGGGGATATGGATAGGAGGGACTTAAGTGTCTAGTGCTATGAAAGGTGATAGTCCTGCTAGAGAAAGATGTCATCGCATGGATCATGTCAAGTGTGCTCATAGATGTTGGTAGGGGATTGAATGAAAGTGAGATGGATTAGGTAGATGGTGGATTATGATATAGATTATGGAGGGAATGATAATGGATTATGATGGACTTATGGATGGAGGGCTTATCCAAAAGCATGGACCATAGGGATACAATGAGGAAGATATGTAGGCTAGTAGAAAAAGGATGGGGAGATGGAGGTATGTGGAAATGTTGCAGAATGGAATGGAATCATGACCAACGGTTGCACACACCATGATAAACATTGAATCTTTTGATTGGATGGAGGTGTAGGAAGCAATGGGGATGTTTTCTTAGGGGATGGGTGACGAAGTGTTTTAGGAGCCCACATAGACTTAATAGTTTTATGATTTTTGCTTGACTTGTGGGATGGAGGATTTGGATATGTTTGAATGGAATGGATTGAAGAGGAGAAAGTGGATGGTTGGGATTTTTGAGAGGTGGATGCCTCATTTGACTCGATGGCTTTTTGCTTAGGGACCCATACCATTTTAGTTTTTGACTTTGCTTGTGAAGGTATGGGTTTGGATAAATTTTTGGATGTTTTCATTTAATTTATTATTTAGATAATGAAAAATGTTGGAGAGAATAAAGTTTAAATTAAATAAATTAGATTTATTTAATTTATATATAAGAAGGGGAAATAAATAAAACATTGGTTTTATTTATTTTTTAGAAGAAAGATAGCATAATTAAATAATTTAAAATTATTTATTTATCTATGGAAAATAGAAGAATGAAGAGAATTAATTAAATAAATAAACTTTATTTAATTAATTATGGAGATATAGAAGAAAATGAGGTTTTTTGACTACAAGTGTGCTAGACAAAATAATGTATGCAAATGTGAAAATGCGATAAATGTCCAAATAATGAAATGGGCCAGGGATTTTTTTAGTAGCGAATATCGCTGATCGGCCAAGTCGGAATTGGTGAATAAATTGCATCCAACAGGGTGGTCAAATCACCTGGTTTTTATGTATTATCGGTCAAATCCATATCCATTCGCCATCGATTTATTTTATGAGAATCAATGAAGTAAGATTTTTGCCATAACAAACTATGCGTTTCAAATAGACTGACTAATATTTTTGCCTAGAATTTCGGAAGCAAGTACTAAATCACCTATATATTCGCCAATACTATTAAAACAACATTGTGTATCAGGACACGTTTCACCAACTCCATTAAATGGTCATTACGTGTGAGGACCCATTTTGCCAACCCCATTGCATGGTCACTATGCGTGAGGGCCCATTTCGCCAATTAAAATTTATAAGTAGTTGATTATGAGGGGCCATTTCGCCAATTTGCATGACACCTCCGTGCTAATCTTAGGGCCATATTCACCTTGGAAATTTTAATGTATGTAGTCCGTCGAGGTTGGATTCACTGACACTTAAATGTATTCCTTATATAATCACGTGGGATTTGCCAAATCTTTTTGATATACCATATAGAATTCCTGTGGAATTCACCAAATATGGAATGATATAAATACAATCGAAACTCTGATTTATTCTTACACATTTTGTTCAGTTTTGAACTTGTGACTTGTGAGCTCTCGATTCAGATTTTAGAAGTTGGATTTGGCACCTTGAAGTTGATCGTAGGCAAAGTTACAAACTTACAACATAGGCATTCCTGCATTAGCGAATAGCAAGTCAGTGAAAACCTAAACTTAAAGGTGAGTGATCATTTCTTCATAGTATTAGTGTTTTAAGATTTCTTTATGGCTTTATCCCTCTTCCATTCTTGATTCAATCTTAAAGAAGATATTTAGTAGGGAATGGGATCTATATTCTATGAGTATGTCCTTCTTAAACAAGAAGACATTTTTTCCAGCTTTTATTTGAAGTGGGAGATCAAGATGTTGAGCCGCAAGTGTGACAAGGGTAAGACTCCTTAGGGTGGTGAAGGGACTGGGAGGTCAACAAAACACAGAAAAGGTGGAGTTAGTATACAGTCTTACTTTGGAACTGGCAATGTTTCTGATCCATCAAATCAAGATGGAGCTACACCATCAACTCTTGCACCAAATTATAATAAAGAAGCCATTTGCAATACCTCACCACCACCAAAAAGTGGGATTGCCATTGAGTTAAATGAGGATGGCAATACCGCAGAAGATATTCCAAGGGATACCTTGTTTAGCCAGAATGAGGATGGCAATACCGTAGAAGATGTTCCAAGGGATACCTTGGTTAGCTAGAATGAGGATGGCAATACCGCAGAAGATGTTCCAAGGGATACCCTGGTTAGCCAGACTGAGGATGACAATACCGCAGATGATGTTCTAAGGGATACCCTGGTTAGCCAGAATGAGGATGGCAATACCATAGAAGATGTTCCAAGGGATACCCTGTTTAGCCAGACTGAGGATGACAATACCGTAGAAGTTGTTCCAAGGAATACCCTGGTTAGCCAGAATGAGGATGTTAATACCACAGAAGATGTTCCAAGGGATACCCTAGTTAGCCAAATTGAGATAATTGACTTGGATGAAAAAGAAAATGCTGGCACTGTAGATGATGTTGGAAAGAAGAAAAGAAAAGGCAAATTAAAAGATTCAAAAGACAAATCAAAAGATTCAAAACTGGGGTGTGAGTGGGAAATGTCAAGGAATTTTTAGCTTGATTGGGTGTCAAAGTACCCATTCATTGAACCGGTCAAGAAAGCAAACAAAGATGAACAACCAACAGAATGAAAGTGTGTGATTTGTAGTTAGAAATGTAAAAGAGATAAGAAATTGCAGCTAAAGCTTGACACTATAGAAAAGCATATAGGTAAAGTTTATGAAAAACAAATCATAGATGGAAAGGAAACATCAGTAGTAAGATGGAAATCAAAGGAAGAATGTCTTCATGTGAAGTATGCCATGGAATATGATGAGCATAAGAAAAGAATGACGAAGCTTGCTGCAAGTGGAGGTATAATCAAGGCTCAATTTGGAAAAGCAATGGAAGGAGAACAACTGGCAAAAACTGTTCAGATGAGTGTTGTTTTTCATATTTTGTCCAGAAGGCGTCCTATGATAGACTACCTAGAGTATAGTAATTTATTATCTTTTTTGAGTGTTCCTCACTATCCTAGCCCACATTGGTCAATAAACGCTAGATGGGAATGGGCAAACTGTCTCACTGCTGTGGAAAAGCAAGATTTAAAGGAGAATGTAAAAGAGTCAAACTTCATTGCATTATCTTTAGATGAAGTTACTGCAGTAGATAATACTTTTTGGGTTTGTATGCATGTGTATACTCTAAAAGAACATGTACACCGAGCTCATCTACTCTGTGTTCATAAAATGAAGGACACTTCAATATCACAACATATATTTGAACTAGTTAAGAAGTCTTTGAATCAAATTATAGGTATGGATGACTTGACAATTGCCAAAAAGTTGGTGTGTGTAGGAGTTGATGGAGCTGCAGTAATGCAAGGTCATAGGACCGGTCTTCGCACAAAATTACAAACTACTTGTGCACCATACATTCTTGCCATTCACTGCATGGCCCACAAAATGAATTTAGCATTTAAAATTGTAAGCAAATTTCCTACAGTATCAAAAGTTGAAAATCTAGTTTGCGAGCTCCACGCATACTTTTGTCGAAGTCCCAAACGCTTTGCAGAATTTCAAAATTTTGCTGAGGGAATAACAACAAGAGACAAGCTTCTTAAGGATGTTGATACTAGATGGATCTCCTTGCATGGACCAACTCAACAAGTTCTTTTAGAATATCCATCCTTGATTGGAACAATATATGAGCATCGCAACACAGTAGACAAAGCTCCTGACCTCTTACATAGGTTAAGCGATATAGAGACACTCTTAACGTTAGCTAGTCTTCTCCCCATGTTGGATGAAATGAACAATCTTGTGAAGAAAGCCGAAGACAGAACTATGTATATCTATGAGTATAGAAAACTAAATAGAATGACATGCATGGCCCTCGATAATCTATATCTAGATCTAACTTCTCAAAGCCCAAATTTTCATAGGTGGCAGATAATTACAGATTTGAATCATCATGAAAATTATTTACAGTTTAATGCAAGTGGGGAGTTATGTGTCTTTGTACATGGATTTGAGATACCAATGCACCATTGTAAGACAGTCAGGTGCTCTATCAGAGAAGTACCTGTTAGAAAGGATGATTTTGATGGCATTGTTAAATCTGTTAGTAGTAATTTGAAGGAAATTGCAAGCAATCTTTCAACAGAGATTTATAATTGATTCCCTCGAGATGAAATACTTGATGCCATGTCTATTGTGTATCCTCAATTTTGGGTTCAAGGCCATCAAGATAGCCCAAGCTTTTTTCATCAAAATGTAACTACGTTGACTGCACACTTTTCAAAAAGTGTAGAATGCAATGGACAACAAATAGAAGGAATTATAGATGGAAATAAGCTTAAAGGACAATGTAGTGTTAGTTGCCGTTGCACCAAAAGATCGACCTATTAATGCCTGATACAACCACTTGACTTAACAAGCATGGGAGGTGGTTAAGCCCTTGTCACAAACCACCGCAACGCTGAACAAGAAGGCCAAGGGTCACACCTTGCAACAATTCCCCCTAGCACAAGCGTGGGGTTTGAACCCGTGACCTCGGCTCTGATACCAACTGTTAGTTGCTGTTGCACCAAAAGATCAACCTATTAATGCCCGATACAACCACTTGACTTAACAAGCACAAGAGGTGGTTAAGCCTTTGTCACAAACCACCGCAGCGCAACACTGAACAAGAAGACCAAGGGTCACACCTTGCAACATGTAGTTGGTTTGCAAGAAGTATGATAGACCAGTTTAATTCCATGGAGAATCCCTTCGAAATGGGATTAATAACAAAGGCCTGGAAAAACTTGGGTTAGAGTGAAATATTGCATGATTCGATATCAGAATATTTTAAACTTGCTAATTTATGTTAAACAATGATATTGGGTTCGGTGGAAGATGAGAGAATTTTCAGTGCATTGGGATTTTTGAAATCAAAGATAAGAAACAAACTAGACAAGAATTTGGAAAATTGCTTGAGGGTGTTAGGAAGTACTATAATGTCAAAAATTTTCCTTATGAAAGGGCACTTACAATCTGGAACTCCAAATGTGAAAGAAGAGAGTTGTACAACTCTTCAAGTTCAAACACTGGTAGTGGTGGGACAAATGACAGTGACACAATGACGGATGAATTTGACTTTGGGACTCAGACTCAAGATGAAGAAAATGAAGACCAGACTTAGAATCAAGACGACTCTTTTTCTTTTTCTGAACGTCAGTTTGAGGACCCTGACTCGATTTGGGAAATGGAAGTGAATTAGCAATTTTTAGGTATTTATACTGTATTTCATGAATTATATTCCAAAATTGTAGTTGATGATATTTTAAATTTGTATTCCTTGAAATTGTGAGTCAAATTGAATACATTAACATATTATTAATTATTTCATATTTTAATTGTGTCATACTGATAAGTTTTACATGTACTCAGTGATTCATCATTCAACTTTGTTGGTGCCTGCACCTACATTTAAGGTTTCAAACTTTCATCTGCAGGCACCTTTCATAAAAAAAATCCAAGAAATTTCTGAGTCCCTCAGCCTCCTGAAGTTGCATGCATGTATCTTTGTATATGCATTGGTGTTTGTATGTACATTTGAGTGTACAAGTGCAGATATACATTGGCGAGCCCGAAAATAATGTTCAATTGGCTTCAAGAGGTGCAAAAAATAGTTGTATGCATTTTGTATGCATATCAGGTTATACATTGTAGGCATATTCCATCGTAGATTCCTTGCTTGTATGTAAGGGTTTGCATGTATATTTTGTTTGTATGTTTGAACATACAAGGCCGACATACAAGGGGGACATACAAAGGTTTCATCGGCAAGAGGGTATGTATCGGCATCTCAACAAATTGTCTCCCCAATGGCCGATGCATATACAAAGGAAATGTACAAGGGGCAATGTAAATTGGTGGGCGCAAGGGTGAATGTATGTCTGACATGCAAAAGGACATGTGCAAAGTCAAGATACAAAGAAAAGATACAGACGGTGGACCCACCAAACACATATACAAGTGCGATGTACATTCCTAATAAACATGACCCAGACCCAAAAAGATATACATTCTGATTGATACAGCATCGAGTCCACAGCTTGTATGTATTTGTGCATTGTATATGCCAATATACAATGAAAGATGCAAAGGCAAAGATACAAGCCAGATTTCAAAGGTTCTTCCAATCTGACTCATAGAAACATGGAGTCCATGCCTTGTATGTATATCCGCATTGTATGTTTGCGATATACAAGGTGATATACAAGGGGTGTTGGATACAAGCCAGAACCGATTCAAATTTCAATTTGCTCCATAATGATTTGAAGTCCGTGGGTTGTATATTGTATTTGTATATGCAATATACAACATGATATACAAAGAGAATATACATGCAAGCTGGACCTATTCCCAAAATCCAGTTTGGCTGATAGTCTTTTAAGTTCCACGTTGTATGTATGTTAGCCATTATATGTTTGCATATACAATCATATATGCAAAGGGGATTTCGACGTGATTTGGCATATCAGCGGCTTCATCCATGCTCATTCCAACGGCTAATGGAAGGGCGAACAAGGCAAAATGGTGAAAAGGTAAATGCATGTTCATTATGGAAAAGTTAGCAATAGAAGGGGTGCCTATGTGGCGCAATCTGATTGGCCAACAACTTGCAAATTCAATTTCAGGCCACAGATCTTGGTGATAGAGGAAAATTGACGGCTCTGTTCAAACAGAGGGTTTTCCACGCTTCTACAGTGGCATTCTTAGCAGGCAAATTTGTAATGCACTTAGATTGTTGTGTTTCCAGAGGCTGCGAGTTGGTATGCCATTAATGGCAGGTTTGCAGAGGCATGGGTCGATGATTGACGGGCCAACTACCGAATTCATGAGGAAAATCTTCAAGCGACGGCACATCTCCCAATTTCACCTGCTCTTCTCTCTTTGTCTCTCTACAACATTGAATATTTTGAGCGCCAATTCTCATGGTCTAGTGTATCTGGCAAAATTTTGATATGACCCTGTAATTAATTGCTGAGTACACATCCTTGCTGTATATGAGGACTCCGTTACTCATTTTTTGGGTTGTTGAAGACTTGGGCAAATTTTTTTGGAAAATAACGAGAAACAAAGCCTTTCTTGGCTACTCTGTCTCTTTTGGAGTTTATGAGTTGCATTTTGAATGCAGGTTGCACATATGTTCAGTTTCATGTCAATTTTATATGAGAAATGCTTCTTTGCATCTGTTTAGCTGTTTGTCTCCATTTGTTGTATGCATCCCTTCTTTTGAATCTAGTTGCTAAGGGTTACTAAGATTCTAGGATATAGATTTATGTATTGCATGCTTGATCTGTGATTTCCATTCAAGGAGTGGATTAAACTGTTTTAGATTAAGTATGGAGAAGAATGTATGTCAGCTGGGATATCTGTAAGCAGAAGCAACTAAATACTTAGTCTTGGGTGGTGTTTGTAAGGCAAACACCAATCTAACCTCTTGAAACTTGAATGTCAGTGCAAATCATTCACTTGTATATGTCTAGTTGACTCCTTGCCCTGAGATAGGCACCAGTCTGCTCCCTGTGTTGTGTTATGATCCAAAACCCCCTGTCTTACATCCAAAATATCAAAACCAATCCTTTCAAAGTTTCAACCTGTTAGTTGTAGGAGTAGGAATAAGAACCCTGCATACTCTCATCCTCAACCAGTTAGATATGTCCAAGAATGTTGCCAGCCTTGTGATCTATCATGCAAATCTTGGTCCAAACATGAGAGTATTCTGCCTGTTGTTGTAAAGCTAAATCTTTGTCATTAGGTGAGTCAAAGTTAAATCTTTAGCTATAGGGATACCCCCCTTGGTGCGAAAAAATTAGAAGTGAAGGGGAGGCAGCTCACGCAACCTCTTGTATTTGTTGGCTGAATCTGCCTATGCATTGGAACTGGCATACCCTCTGTTGATTTGGGAGAACAACAAACTCAATGCTTAATATTTCCTTGCTAAAGTTTATTTGTGCATAAAACATAAAATTTGTAGTAAAGTAGAATTTTGGTTTTTGATTTGATATGGTAAATAAAATTAATTTAACATATTAACAATAGTAGGATATAGAACAATGAACATCAACAATCGTTGAATGTGTATTTAGTAGTTGAAACCAGAGTTTATTTTCAATTGATAAATTAAATAATACAGATAATTGAACATCAACACATTACTGAATTTGAATTTTCTATTGATTTTTAAATGAAAGAGTACATAGAGGCAATGAAAAATCTTTCTCAAGAGTCAAAGACAACTCTGCATAGAGCTGAGTTGGAACTCACAAAGTTGAAACTCATAATATCAATATTAAATCATTCTAACAATTTTTTTAGCAAATTCCACTGTTCAGGTGGTGGAATTGTCATTTCTTCTAGCTGATATCTGACTTGAATTTTTGTTAACAATCTATGATCGAATTTCAATTTGGATCCTAGGTCTGACTTGAATGTTTTAGCCAAATATACGTTTAAGAGTATCAGTTGTTTGATGAAATCCAAAATGTTCGCCTCATCTGGGTTCCCAAGAAACTGGTCCAAATCAATCTTCCTTGCATCCTCCATCTTCTTTCTAAAATTATCCTTTCCAATGAATTGGTCATTTGTGTCAAAACCCTGTGGCAAACCAAGATTTGTCAAGTTCCTTACCTTTTAATCCTCATTCTTAATCTTTGTTGTAGTCTCAATCATAAATTCTATTGTTTTATGCATTCTTGAACACTATTTAATGATAGATGTCACCTTCATTGCAGCTTCAATCCGATTAGTAATGCCTTTGAAATCAATTCATTGTCACTGGCTTTGTAGACTATTTCTAGAACTTGATTTGCAAATTTCTCTTCTGCCTGTAGTTGCAGATTTGTGTTGTCCATTAAATATTTGCTCGGCTTATCAAAATGTAGTCTCATGGCATCAATGACTTGAAAGAATTCACACAATTGATCAAACCTCTGCATTATTTCTTCCCAAATCTTTTGTTTCACGTGCTTGATTGTTTGTCTACAAAATTTAGTTAACTTTTTTTGACAAGATTTTATTTCATTTTTTGCTTCCATAAGCTGTGCGGCCAATGTTCCATTTTTTTTGCCTCTCTTTCTCCAATTTTTGTTCCCACTGTTCATTTGCTTTCCCAATGCTTTGTCTTAATTTTTCTGAACTGGATTTTTCCTCATTATATTTCTTTTTGATCTCGTCTAACTCTTGCTTCAATCCATTCAATTCCACCTCTGTTTGTTTATCCTCTTTGCTTGTTGATGTAGAGGCAAATTTTTTTATTCTTTTTTCTAATTCATTGCTATTGTTATCTGCTGCTTTCCTCTTTGCTTTCTCATTTGCTAAATCTACCTGTAATTTTTCTATTTGATTCTGCAACTTTTTTTTTCTCTCTATCATACTTTAGCAACGATGTATACACCAATTCATTGTTCTTCTTTGATATATTAATTTTGTCAGTATTTTTTAATCTAGAAAAATCAAATTGCAAATTGCTCACCTAAAATTCAGATCGATCCATCTAATTTTTTGGTTTATTTTGAACTATGGGAACAACAAATGTGTACTCCATGATTTCTGTATTTGTGTCAAATGTGGGTAATATCATGGTTGTTGCAGGATCTGAAGTTACAGCAGACACACTCTCCATCAGTTGCTTCTTATCCTTTTTATACAATTCTGATTTCTTTTTAAACTCTTGAATGTAATCAAAACCCAGGGACACATGAATAAGGGAATGCTTGAATGGTGAAGGAATAGGAGTACTTGCAATTTCTGTTATAGCCACACTAACTGGGGGAGTGCCTGGAAATAATTCCTTTGTAGTGGAACTGGTAGTTGGACTTGGACCTGCCATAATCCTTTGTCTCTTCTATGTCCCTTGATCACTGAGTGTTTGTGTGGTATCTTGTATTGGTGTCCTCTTGTGTGTAACTTGTTGTTGGACCTATTGTTGTAGCACATGTTGACTAAGTTCTCCACCAGTGGCAGTGCCAGTCGCACTAGGCTCTCCACCATGGGCATGTCCAAGTTGTGATTGCATTTGACCATGAGGATTAGGATTTGAATCTATAACAAATTCAATTCTTCCAGTTCTACTTGTATGACCTTGGTGTATTTTATCAGCCAATTCAGCTCCAAGGCCTCTTTTATCAAATGGTTTTCTGGCAGTGGTGACTACATCCATTGGATTCCAAATGCCTTGTACTTGGGACCCCAAACCACCACCTTGATAACCCAACTTTTCTGCTATGACTGCTCCTAAAGTATATGATTTTTTTGTGTTCTGACTTAAACCATGTTTGTAAATGCTTTGTTCATCCCTATCATCATCAGGTTCATCATCTCTATCACTTTCAGTTTCTTCAACTTCACATTCATTGGGATGCTTTATATTCCATAATTTCCTAGACTCTTCATCTTCATCGATTTCTCCATAGTCTTCATCAGTTCTCAGTTCACCTAGATCCTTCCTCATAGACCAAAATGCATCAATTTTTGACTGTGTCCAATATTTTTTTTGTAACAACATCATCTAGATAATTTGGTATTTTTTCTCTAATAGATGGTTTATCACTTTTTCTATAAAAATTGTTGTACCTCCTGATTTCATTCTCTGTTGATGCTCCTGTAATTTGGACCTGGTGCAATGCCATAATTTCTGCTAACAACTGTTCAAAAGAAATACCTTTCTCAGTAGTAGTTTTCTCCATTGTAATTTTGACCTCATCCCAGGAATCCTTGTTTCTCAAGTTTTCAAGCAAGGGTTTACATTGATGTTGAATTCTACTTGCAACATTCCTATTAGCCACAATCATTGTTTTAATGGTGTCACATGGATCATACTGCCAGTAATAGACAACATCAAAATTAAAATTTTTCAAAAGATCTTGTGCCACCTTAAATGTTTTTCTCTCAAATGTGAACCCTCCACATGAAAAAGGTAAAGAAGGAAATAAGGTCTTCTTTTGTTGACCGGCAAAGTGTAGTTCATCAGTACTCTGCATCTGTCTTACATATTCCAATGCAAAAACCCTTTCTGTCACATGTATTGGAAGTTTGTATGGCTCTACTCCTGATCCATAAAATCTTAGCACAATATATTCTTCCAATAAGTTCCAATCAGCGAATTGTATTTCTTTTCCTAGTTGAATGAAATCTCTACATGATATAGGCAATCTAGGCATTGGACTATTTGTAATTGCTTGATGCAATGGAGCCAAAAAGTAGTCTACAAAATGATTGTAGTTCCTTCGAGAATCATGCATCCTTATCTTAGTGGTCCAATCATATACTGGAGCCATTTTATTTTCCTTAGCATTGCTATAGGGCTGAATCTGAAGCTTGTTGTTCTGAAACATTCCACTAAATTTGAATAGAAAAAAATAGCACAAGTATGTTGTGAACCTAAATGTCTTGGTGGAACCTCCTTTAATCATTAAAAATTGTCTATGCATGGATTCTACAATGTGCTCAATAAATTTATATTTGACATGTACACCATTACCATAATGGATATTATATACCATTTCAAGGAGGCTTGCATCCACTTCCCAATTGCTATCCAGTCCGAGGCAAAATGCTAGCATGGAAATAGTATCTTGAGCCAATGATTTAAAAATTTTCAAAGGATAAGGAGGCTTATGGTTATATTTCAATATGTTTTTTTCTTCAACTATTTTATTTAGGAAAGAATTCTTGCTCCTTTTATCCATTTCTTCATAATCACTAGCAATCTTTTCTAGGTCAATGTGGACGTCTCCAAATTCTTGGGTTGTAAACCCCAACACTTTTCCAAATTCTTTTGCATTAATGGATAAAATTTCTTCTTTGGTATCCTTATTTACAATTGCTCTTTTGTTACCATCATAATTGTGGGCACAGACCATGATAAATTCTAGGCAAGGGAAAACCTCATGTAACATCTTGCACCCTAATCCAGTTACCCATGGTGCATTGATACTATCAACTTTCTTTTTATTAGCAGCCTTATTCTCACATGAAAATCTAAGTTTTGAGGTAAATTTACCATACATGTTAGGATCATAAATATCATGGTATTCATCAATCAAACCTGAGGTTTTAAGCAGTTAAGAATAATCTATTTTTTTATCTGTACTTGCTCTGCCTTTCCCAAAAACTTTGTCTGGTCTGCTAGTGGTGGTAGACATGCTTATATAGTGTGAAATTTGTCTTAAGTCTCTCAACCCTAAATGCAAAGTTTGACAAAATAAGATTTTAAGAAAAAAGTTTGACAAAATAAGATTTTAAGAAACGATGAAACATAACCTAGGGTTTTTATGTTTTGTCTTACCGACTTTGTTGGAAGTGGCACTGTAATGAGCAATCTGAAATCTCCCTGGTGCACTGCAATGAGCAATATGAAATCTCCCTGACGCCCTGTGTGCTGACCCTCTTGGCTCTCACTTAAAAATAAAATCACTTAGCAGTAAAAAGTAGAAACTAGAAAGTTTGCTTTTTTTTATGAAGTGACTTTTTTAGTGAATGAAATGTCAAGTCAAGTTTCAACGTGTCGCTATTAGTACATGTCTGACTGCTGTCCTGCATTGACAACTCACATCAATCTCTAAACCATTGATCTTTGTAAATCTAAGGGTTTAGGGTGATTCCAGAGATTTAAGTTCACAAGCCTAGTGTTCTGTGCATTTCATTCTGGAATGCAACTAGAACCATCCATCAAATGTTCATCAAGCAACGAGTATTTTATGATATAAACAATAAACATAATCTGCATTTCTTCATTCATTTAATTACAATCACACTTTTCATTTAATTACATTTTATTTAATATTAATAAAAAAATTATTCACAGTTTTTTGGTCTCGTGGACATCAACTTTCATTCATTTATTCATTGATATTAATTCAAAGAAATTGTTACAGCTGGGGGATAGCTATGCACCTACGCCCTTGGCATATCAGTATGTTACAAAAAAATCCCATACATATTCTTTCCCATGATAACATATTATATTACATCAAAATTAAACATTCAACACAGAGAGCCCATGTTTCAAAATCCTGAATAACCCTGAGCTATTTAGATTCAGAAGAAAAACACAAACAACTTGGAGACAGATAACCATATACATGCAACAAAGCATTACTCATTTAAAAACAACATGAAACTACTAAATTTATGCCACCCAGCAAGACTGTATCTTATTATTCTGTCAAAATTTGCCAAGTCTAAAACAACCAACCCTATGAAATGACTCAATGAGCAAGATAGTTCCTTTATAGATCAGGAACGTGCTATCAACATTGAATACATTGTACTTCAAATTGTTACAGATATAGAGAATAAAAGCTTGTCAATCCTCAATTCCATATTTGTCATTCCACTCATCATATGTCTCCTCTGTCGACCAAGGGAATGAAAGTATTTCTTTAATCTGGCCATTATGGTCGACATACTTGGCATCCAACATACTTTTTACGTGGTTAGAGAACGTAGAAAGATTCTTTTCAAGAGTGTACAGATTGTCCAACGCTAAGCTCAGTACTTGCATACTCATAGTTGGATCACTTGCAATTGCATCACAACAAGTGGGAATTAATCAAAAAAAATTGTCTACAATCTCCTTTCTCCAGTTGTCCAACTCTTTTGCTTTTCCAACACCATCCAAGATGGGACGTAACCACTTAGCAGCCAACCCTTCAAAACCCTGCAACTTCTCTTTCACAACTGAATCAAATTTTAACTAGAAACTGGTCACATCCTAAAAACACTTCAAAATGTTAAGCACCTTCAGTATGTCAGCAGGTGCATTAGAATCATACCTGGCACACCTCTGAAATTTTTTGACTTTTTCAGTTCTATATAACCATTTTTTTTTAAGATCAATAGTCTCTGTTTGTCAGACTCATGCTTTTCATAGGCTGGTCTCAACTGTAAGTAGGATTTCCAAGCCTCATCAATTTTGGTCAAAATGTTTGTCACCTTGTTCTTGATCCAGTTGGTGACCATCTCTTTAACCTTGTTATCCTTTTCCTCCTTCAATCTCCTATTATCCTCCTTCAACTCTCTAATCTCTACAAGGAGAGGCTCTATATCCACTGGAACAGATTCTGCAGTTGGGATCACTAGAGGAGGGGATGAAGTACTGGCTACCAATGATAGTTGCTACTTCAACATGCTTATCTCTACAACTGTCCTAGAATAATCAAGTTGCAATTGATTGTAATCCTTTTGCAATTTGTTAGCAGTTGCTTCTGCAAATTATGTAGTCTATACATTTAGGCTTGCAGCCTAAGGAGCAGGGGTATCAGATACTCTTTTTATTATTACATCCCCTATCATCTCTCCTAATTGAAACCTAGGCTTTTTGTTGTTTGGGGCTAGAGCCCACATTGCCAATGTTTCAAATTTAGGGTTGAAGGCTGTACCAGAGAGGGCCCTTTCAATCTCTTCCCCTGTCACATCTGAATCATCTCTGGTGATTGTATCAAATGTAATGGCATCTGATAGAGTCCAGTGAGGTAGAAGCAGAATATTACTTTTTACCACCAGTGCTCTCCCTTCCTCTGGAGTCATTTTACTTATAGACTGTTGTACTTCTTTTAGGACCCTCTGAGTAATAACATCCTACTCCTTTGGGTCTGCTCCAGCCTTGGCATCTTCAATTTTCTTCTGAAATTCCTCACTCCTCACTTTTAAAACATAGCTCCTAAATTTAGGAGTGTTGACAAATTCATCATCCTCGATAAACTTGTCACATGCCATCACCCTAACATCTTCAATATCAAAAGTAGGGTTTCTCATTACTCTCATTGACCTATTCTCTGGGGATGAATAAGGTCTCAGTCTATCGAGTGAACAAGGGCTAGTTTCTTGTGCATGTTCCTCCTCCCCCTCTAGGTCAACTACCTCTATCTTCTCTGGGTTCTCCAAATCAATAGTCTTGGCCCTTTTGGTAGGGGAGGGGCCAACTGATTCCCTCTTTACATCATACTCTCCACTTGAGCTGCCAAGCTCATAAGCATATCTATGTTCTCCTGTAGGGGCAGAGGCAATCAACTATTCTACATTATCCAACATTTTCTCAATTCTCTCGATTGGGTCTTGCACTTCTGCAAATGCACCCGGATATGCAGGATTCATGTTTCTCTTCATATTCTCACTAGCCATGACAGTATCCCACTTGATCCTCAAGTGGTGGACTTCATTCATAGTAAACCAATTCCTAGCAATGTCCTCATCGTAATCCATTTGATGAAAGTACTGGACCTTTCCCTTGTAGTTGTAGACTCTGTGTCTGGTTTGGCTGATGAATCCCTCAAGGTCAAAAGACCTTGGTTGTTCCAAATACATTCCAAAACATTGCATAAATGAATAAATTTGGTCCAACCCACTCTTATCAGGGATCACAAAATTTGATGGAGGAAGGGAAGAATGAACCTTTCTTGCAGTTCCTAAAGTGCTTTTTGTCAGAATCATTTAACTGCCTTATAACTTCTAAAAATGCCACCCTCTTTGGCACATATTTGGGCAGTATGTGAGGTGTAGTCGGGCATCCATAGACCCTTATAAAAGTAGTATGCTCATGATAGAACCAATCACCCCAATTGTGATCAATTCCAAGGTAGGGAGTCTTGTCTAGAGGTCGTAAGAAATCCATTACATTAGGATGTAACCTTTCACCCTCTGGCTCCAAAAATCCAAGGATTCTCCTCACAAAATATTCTTCAAAGATAACATAATCTGCTTCGACACAGTGCATATCTAGCATACATGTCCATACTTGCACTAGCAGCTTGTTCCCTTGAGCATATGAATCCTTGACATGCAAATTGGAGTGCCACATCCCTGATAAAGCAAATAAGTACATATGGCACAACAAGGAGTAGTGTATGAATTCAACTTGGACATTCGATTTAGACAAATTATTTTTGATCTTTGTCATCTGATCATGCATACGGTCAACTATGAAAGTGGCATAATCATATGGTTCCTTGACATCTGGTCTCTAAATATCAACAACCATCATCATCGAAGAAATAGACATTCTTTCTAAAGCATCTCTGCCTAATACTTGACACAGACTGTTATAGGTTCTGACAAAATATTCATTAAACATAATGCAATGTAAAGGCTCCACCTCATCATCTAAAATCTTTACCAATTTCCCACCAACACCCCTTGGCCTGTGCTTTGGTAAGTAATATTCCCTGTATTGTTGTTTCACAATGTCAGTCTGGTATTTTTTTTTGAAAGCCCTGAGGTCAATTTGTTTATTGGCTGCAGGGTCCAAGTTGAATACAATGGCAATGTATCCTTTGGTAAACTTGATCAATGTTGAACCATTTCCATCTATTACTATCCTAGTGGCTGGATTATACCTTGATGCTATTGACCTAATTAAGTAAGGGTTGGGGAAAACATTGGAACAAATGAGCTTGGCTAAATCATATTTCTAGGCATGACAGATAGGGGCCTTATAGTTCATCCTCTTATGCCAATACTCAAAGAGGATCCAACCTGGGACAAATAATTTGGCATCCCGACAATTATAGCAGTTGTCAAGAAATCTATCCTCGTCTCCACCTGGGCCATGCAATTTCAAAATTGTTCTAGCAGAACCAGGGAGTTGGATCATAAGATCCTCATCCAAGCTTCATTTTGAAGTGGAAGGCTGGCCTGACTAACTCATTTTTCTTTTATGAAGGTAGCTTAGTCTTTTTATGGTTGACAATGACCCTAAAAGCTTCAAAATTAACCTACAATTGGAAAAACTAGGCACAGAGGAGGAACAGTTACTTACTGCTTTTTCACACTTGCAAAATCTTGGATTACTTTTTTCCTGCTCGTTCTGATGATTTCTTCTGAATGCAGTTGCACTCTCGAGAATACCTTGATCCTTGAATTCCTGCACAATTCTCTGTATTAATGAACTTCATGCGGCAATAATACCTGCATAATTCTTTGTATTAATGCACTTCGTGCTGCAAGCACTTCAAAATCTTACTCTTTTGAAACTTTGAATTTGGGCCATTGATCTTTTCCTTACATTCTAAAATCCACGGTCCTGATTGGCTGACTCGATTTGACAATCTTCGTCACCATTCTGAAAATGTATGAGTCAGATACGTGGTAGCACCTCGTAACGTAATAGCCTATGATGGCCCACCTCTTACCTACCCCGCATAGGCGTGCCTCACTTCTCAAAAAAGAGAAATGCCACATGTCGCGATGTTGTGACCGCGCAACACAGATTCCAACCAAAGAGATTCTCCTTGTGACAATGTGCAACCGTTGGATCAAGTCTTTTGCCAGCTTAGATTTTTTGACATGTGTTGTTCTGTCGCAGCCAAGCAGCGAATATTCTCTCCTGATAGATTCCTCATGTGCCCTTGCGCGACCATTAGATTTCACCCTTCCTGCAACTGTTGGATCAAATCTTTTAGTGGGATAGGATGCCAGCTTTGATTTTTTGACATGTGTCATTCTGTCGCAGCCGCGCAGCGAATATTCTCTCCTGACAGATTCCTCATGCACCCTTGCACCCATTAGATTTCTCCCTTCTTGCAATCGTTGGATCAAGTCTTTAGTGGGATAGGATAGCTTTGATTTTTTGACATGTGTCATTCTATCACGGCTGCATAGCAAATATTCTCTCTTGATAGATTCCTCATGTGCCCTTGCGCCCATTAGATTTCACCCTTCCTGCAACCATTGGATCAAGTCTTTAGTGGGATAGGATAGCTTTGATTTTTTGACATGTGTCATTCTATCACAACCGCGCAACGAATATTCTCTCCTGATAGATTCCTCATGTGCCCTTGCGTGACCAATTTCTCCCTTCTTGTAATCGAAGACAACAGGTAACCTCTAGACTGTTAGATTAAGGGATTGGTCAACTTACGAATATTAGGACATGAATTTATGACTTCACTGACCGACAACCTGCTCACATATTAACTTCTTAAACAATTAAAAAGTGGACCCTACTAGCTTTCTAGGTTAACCCGTTCCCCACTAAGCCGTGACCGACAAGATTAGGTATAAGGGGTCGATAAACAACATGGTTTTGATGGCTCAGGTTTCAACTTAGACAACTGGCAACCAGAGGTAGAAAGTCAACATAAGATTACACAGAGGGTTTGTTGTATGAAATGTCAACCATTGATATTTGGAAATCTAACGATTCAAGTGTCAAAACCTAATTATGCAAATATTTCAAGCATCATGCATGTAGATGAACTACACTATCAATAGAAAGTGCAATTTTACTTGTGCATATAAAATTTCATGATTAATTCTATCTAAAAACAACCAAATTGAAATCAAATTAAATCTGAAAAGATTGAGAGTTCACATATATTATAGCTCTCTTAGCTGTGCCTATCTCAAGAGTCAAAAAGAAAACAAATGCCAAGCAACATTAGAAACCTCTAACCATAACAGAGAGTCAGAGACCATCACCAAATCCATGTCAACATATATAAATTAAAGCAAACATATAAGAAACAACATTAGAAACCTCTAAGTTCTAACCATAACAGAGACCAAATTATATTAATACAAAAAAGATTTACACTTGGGTAATTATATTAATACAAAAAGATTTACACTTGGGTAATTATATTATTACAAAAAGATTTACACTCAGAAAATTATATCAATACAAAAACCACTCCAGCTGCTAGCCCAGGCTCCAAAAAACACACAACACTAGAGAGGCTACCACAGTACCATTTAAATCCCTAGCCCATTGACTAAGCGACTCCTTGAAAACTTGCCACCCTACCACCCCAGCACGGAAATCACCAAAAAGGTGGCCCTGATAGCCCGACCACTCCTACAGCCACTGCGAGTAGAATCCTCCCATATTCACAATGGCTCTGAAGTATTGAAGTGATACCGGAGTATCATCTATGTCCATTCCAATTGCCCATCGAAGAAAGTGTCTCCCACAAGCCGCCCAAAGCCTGTGCCTTCAGAGTTGTTGCTCATTCATGTTTAGGAGGAACAGTTGCCTAGCTATGCCCTCCTGTCCCTCCCGCAGCTTCTCCAGGTCTCTCGACCACGGGATACCAACCCCCAATTCTTCATCAATCACCACGTCTATGTCATCCAAAAGAATATCTGGAGTGAATACCCCCCATAGAATGATCAGTGCATCCACCTTTGCCTCTCTTAGGTCCAACAAAGAAGCTAGAAAGCGTGAGGAAATATCTGAATTTACCCTATAGCTATCCTCGGAGACCAAGAAGTCTTTATCAAGGACCATCTTCACTACCTCAAGGAATAATAGGTTTTGTTGCTTACAAATATTAATCAGTCTGCCATCTCTGATACGGCCCAGAAAGGCGACCTGGCACTTATTGCAGTGGAGCCTTATGGGAGTCTCCATGCTATATTTTGAGCAAGCCAGTTGAGTGCCGTTTTGCTGGAGACCTCCAGGATTTAAAGGAAGATCGTTAATGAACACACGCTTCAACTGACATGCATTTATTCATTTATTCGTTGTCCATATTTTTTGTAGCGTCAATCTTCAGCTCGTGTAAGGATCAACTATTACCAAAAGCTATTTAATGACTTGTCACATCTATTTAATAAATTAAAAATCAATGCTTGGGAAAAGTATTTTGTAGGCCACCAAATGAAATCAATATCAATGATTCAATATATAAATTTATAATAATATCATATTTTATATAATATAATATATAATTTTATATAATATAATATATAATTTTATATTGAAAATTTTATTCTTTGAAACATCTATGATCTGTATACATTGCAATTTCAAACCGTAATTACTTCTATATTATTTAGTAAAATTTAACATCACCCTTCAAAAAGATTGGGGAATTACATCAAACATGAACCTCTAACCAACCTCAGTTCTAAACAAAACTCCTATCCTTCAACCTTCAAACCTTGCTTTGATCCTCCAAAATCTTTTTCATTCTTCTATTCGACGACACATAATGAATATTTCACTGTAGTCCATAATTATCCTATTAATAGGCAATGGATCTATTACAAATTTAATTGTGTGCTCATTCACAATGTCAGTGAATGATTCACTATAGAACCTTGCATTATATGTACAAGAAACCACTAGGCATGGGTAACAATAAGGCCAGTAAAGGAGAATTAAATTGATTTTCTCGAGGTCACTGGCAATTGAGTTGCAATACCAATTCCATGCGTCAATTTGAATTTCTAGTTTCTCATACATGCATGCACATGTGGGAGATTCAAGCCACCACCCAGAATAGAATGCATCATTTGCAAATGTTAAAAGTGTCGATTCTTGACACGATCTATTCCACTTGATGAATGCTCGTATTTCTTCATTCCGAGACATGCAAAGCAATGACAACCTGCATAGCCACACACAAACAAAATTTTCCATCATCTTAGATTCTTATTACTATTCTACATCTGTGAACTGAGAACTCTATCACACAGTTAAAATCAAAATCATCAATGATCACAAAATAAATACTTGGTAACTTACTTTCTTCACACAACTGCTGTACTGAAAGCCATTACTTTGAACTTTTATAGTCTATTGATTCTTGACCTATCTAAAACTTAGTAATGCAATATAAGTTTGAAACACTAAAGACTATCATATATACATTGCATGTATGTCTGTGACAAATGGGTAATAAATAACAAGCAACTCCATTTAATTCATATTGGCTAATCTATGCAGTTTGTCATGACTCAGTACTCACTTGCTATTAATGAACTTAATTGAGCATTGGCTAATCTATGTGGTTAAGTGCGTTCAATCAAATCAATCATATCACCACTGACCATTTGATGCACCCTAGAATGAAAGATGAATGGTTGTAGTTCAATTCCAGAAGGTAAATCTCCAACACCACACATTGCTAACAAAATCCTCCAGAATCAACTAGTAGCCATTAGATATTATTAGATCAATGGTTGACATATATATAAAATATATAATATATTTTATTGATTATTGTGCAAAGGTGGCAGCATGGCAAAGTGCAAGTCCTCGATTGTAGAACTACAAATTTGGGAAATTGGGTGATAGGTGTGTCAGTACTTATGCCGTTGATTTGCGATCATCTGACAACCAAAATCTATTAGAAAATTTTCCATTTAATGACATCCAGGCTCGAAGTGACCTCTGTCCTTTTGTAATAAATAAGGAATGTCATGAAAAGCACAATTGCACATATTTGGGAAGGCAATTTATGCAGCTCAATTAAATAATTATCTATTACTTTTCATTAATCAGAATCATTGTTACTTGACACTTGTCTCTATTATGGAGAGTTTATGTAGAAAGATGGGTGTGTCAGAACTGTAGCCTAGAATGGAACTTCAACTAAAGTCTGATGCCATTCACAGAGTATGATTTTTTATTGGCATAACAGTTTATTTCGCCAATTAATTTTTTATTGGTTTGAAACTATATTTAAAATCGCCAATAATTTTTTTATAGCTTTGAAAATTGGTTTAATTCGCCAATGTAAATATATTTTCTAGTTTGAAATTAGATTTTAATCGCCAACAAAAATATTTTCTTATTTTGAAAACATGTTTAATTCACCAATGCAAATATATTTTCTGGTTTGAAATTAGATTTTAATCGCCAACAAAAATATTTTCTTATTTTGAAAATAGGTTTTTAATTCGCCAATGAAAATATTTAATTGGTTTGAAAATAGGTTTTAATTGCCAATGAAAATATTATATTGGTTTTAAAAAAATTACAATTCGCCAGGATTTTCCATAGACCTCTAGCGATTACAAACGATTCGCCAAATAAGATTTTTTTTTTCCTAGAAAAATGAAAAATTTTGCCAATAAAATTAATATTTTTCTCAGGAAGTATACATGATTCGCCAAGTTTATACACCTTCTTCGAGGGGGGGTTCTTAAAGTTATCCCTAGCAACCCTCCTTTCAAGTCATCCACATTTCTCCTAACACCAATACAGAGGAACATGGTTTGGGTAACCTGACTAGCATTCCCCTAGTTGTCAATCCTCCCTTAATGGGGTTCAAGATCTAAAATATTATCAAGTCCTACTACTGGCTTTGACAATGAGGGCTTGAACTTTACTGGGAAGATTAGCAGTCTTTCTCCAACATCTCCAAGAGGATTTATTAATACCAACATTGGCCATAGCATCTACAACAATATTGCCTTCCCTATATATGTGAGACCACGAATTCCTCAAAGCCACTTAGAATCATTTTATGTCCCTGACCACATCTTTTAGTTACTAACCAAGTTTAGATGTGCTAAGAACAAAATTAACAAGGAGTTTAGAATCACCTTTCAAATGGAGTTTTTTGATACCAAAAGAATGAGCTAGTTTAACTCCCCATAACATAGCGAGAGCCTCAACATCATTATTACTTCTGATCCCTAAGCCTTCAACATAAGTAGTAAGATAGACACCCGTGTTAGATATAATAATACCTCCTCCTCTAACCTGTCTCAGGTTGCCTTTGGAAGCTCCATCAAAATTCAACTTGCACCAATCCTTCTGAGGGGGTTTCCAAATAGTCTTGGTGTGTGCTAGCTACCTGGATTTGTCCACTTTATAGAGATCCTTAGCAAGAGCCCAATAATTTAGAATATCCACTTCAGCCTAGTTAGGGGGGACTCAGCAGCTTTAAAATTGCAAGTGTTCAAATTTTCAGTTAGGAGTCTGGAGAAATCCTAGAAGACTTCAAGGGGAGTTATGGAGGTGTCCTTGAAAATCCTATTATTCCTCTACTTCCGGATATTCCACCCAAGGTGAGGGGGGATTTGTCTCCATAGCTCCTTAATCACCAAGAAGGAAAAGGGGGAGACCCATTCCCTAACAAATACATTTTGGTTTTCTGAACACCCACTCCACACCCATCCTCTGCAACATTAAACCCCAAACATCCCTAGAAAAGTCACAAGAAAACAACATATGTGCAATAGTCTCTTCATCCTAATGACAAAGAGCACACCTATTAGGGAATTAAAATTCCCTTTTCTTTAGGTTATCCAAGGTGAGAATTTTGTTGTGATTAAGAGTCCACTAGAAGAAATTTATTTTAGGGATGAGTCTAAAATTCCAAACTTTAGTCCAAAATCTATCTTCCACAAGGTCTAGCAGCAAACTATATGTTGTTTCACAATTGAAAGACCTCTACTATCTTTCTCTAAGATAATTTGAACCTCTCTCAGGAATAGAGAGTCTGTAGTTATCTAATTCCCTCTAGAGTTGTAAGGCAAGCTGTCTATCCTCATTCTGGTTATGACAACAATCAACTAGACATTTCCAACTTCTAAAGTATCCATTGTGACCAATGTAAGTAGAAACAGTTGAACCAAAGAAATAGATAACTCTATTAGCCAACCTACCAAAAGTTGTCTCCCTAAGAGGCTCCTCCCCTAATTATCTGTCCTCCCAAAAGATGATAAACCTACCATTAGCCACTCTCCATTTGATACCTTTGCGCAAAATCCATCTTGATTTTAGGGTACTATTCCAGATGACTAATCCCTTAGGGAGATTTTGTTTAGAGAGAAAATTGATAACTTGGCCCCCATGAAGTATTTAGCTCTCATGATGTCCCACCAATCTTTGTTACCATTGATTAAATTCCATCCAATCTTAGCTAGAAGGGCTTTATCCATAAGGTGGATTTTTATTATACCCAAGCCCCCTAGGTTTTCGACAAACAGACCTTGTCCCAACTGACCAAGGCTAACCTTCTTTTTTCCTCCACCTCTAACCACAAGAATTTTTTCTGAATCTGTTCAAACTTTTCAGCTAAGTATTTGGGGATTTTGAAGAGGCTGAGGAAATAGGTGGGAATACCTTGGAGAGAAGCCTTAAGAAGTTGAAACCTCCTATTGTGTGGTTACACTACATGCCCCATTTTCCCCCAGTAAAATAAGGACCCACCTTTTTCTTGCTTTGCTTTGCTTGTTTTTCTTTCCTTTACTTTGGGTGGTATGGTAAAAACAATATCTGAGCAATATGTCTAGGTCATGCCTTAGGCATATCCAAATCTTGAAATTTGGATCAAATTTTCAAGTATGAATTTTTCTTCATGAAGCCTACCAAATGAAAGAGAATGAAATTCTAAGCAGGTTTGCCTTTTGGAGCATGTCAAAATTCCCTAAAAATAGGAAGTTATACCTGGTCAAAGTTTGGTCAACTGGTCATAGGATGTTCACATTGTTTCAATATCCAGACATTTCCAGATGTCCCAACTGATGAAATTGCTAAGTAAAAAGCAACATCCCGACATCCATAAAGATGCACTTGTCAAATTTTATACCATTGCGTAATAAGTCGTCATCTACATAATCGCATAGTATGGATATTTAATTCTAATATCCCAACCTTCGTAATATCTAGACATTCGTTAATGTCTAGACTTTTCTAAATATCTTGATGAAGTGTTTGATTTGACTTTTCAAATAGACATTAGACTATGGATATTTCTCTTAGACACTTAACATCCAGACCTCCCTCAACATTCGGATGATGTCATATGATCTCATCTTAAAAGGAATATTATAATATGATGACATCATCTGGACATTAAGGGCACAAGGTATTTCACAAAGCTTAATATCTGGACATTCGTTAATGTTTGGACATTCCTAGACATCCCGACAACGTTACTTCTCATCATACTTAAAGAGTCACTTTAAAAGGCTAACGTCATTAGGACATTTATACTTAGGGATATTTCATGAATTCTAATGTCCAAATATTTCCTAATATCCATATCCCTATCTCCTACGAACTAAAATTTCCACTCCCTCATGGATCAACCAACTAGTGCCATGTGGCACAAGTTTGACTTTTTAGACTGGACACTTTAATGTCCTGACATTCGAAGATCAAAGGTGAATGTCTTTGGATCTTAACATCCCGATATGCACCATCAGTTAATGTTGACCAAAAGACTTGATGATGTCATATGGATATACATATGGACATTTTGAAAAGTAAGCAAATTGCTTAAATATATGAACATATGTCCATATCCAGACCTCACAATAAATGTTGTGAAAGGGAGTCGTTGGGTTTTCAAAATTCAAATTAGAAGCTTCCACCTATAGCAATCTCTCAATCCATATATAGATATCTATGGACAAATGTTGATTAGCATTTATGATACCCTAATTCATGATTTCAATGCATAAAAGGTGAAATTAAATCATTTTAACCTCACAAAAGCATTCAAAGATTGAAAATTTTGGAGCTCAGGTGATTTTATAGTGATCTTATGGTGACCACAACGCTGAATGGAATGGCATAAACAAAGAATGATGAATAGTAAAAGGTGATTGCACAGTGAAAGAACACATCTAGACATATTTTAATCAGATTTTGAGTCTAGAAAATAGGTACGTAATGGTAAAACCCTATTTTGTTGTTATTACATCGCAGTAAAAGATAAATATCGCACTTAGGGTAAAATCTTGTTTACACATGCACATGTTATGCTCCTTAAACTATAAAATATCAGGGTATTGAGAAAATTGACTGTTAAGCTCGATATGTAGAATGTAGTTTGAGGTATGCATGTCTGCTAACTATAGGACATGATGTAAGATAGGAAGAACCGTAGTGAGATAGAGTTTAAGACCCTCATGTTTCCAAATCCTAGAGCCTCTAGTTTTAGATTTGGAAGGATTGGAGATACTCACTTAGGTAACACTAATATGAATGATCGGACCGCTAAATCAATTGGAGGGGATGGACATCCTATTTTGCAAAAGATATACTACTCTGGGATGTGGAATGCTACCAGATTTCCTTATGCAACATAGGCCATGGAGTTGATAGTTGCATGTGCATAGAATTATAACAAAGAGAACAGAAAGGTGAAGAATGATGGTAGGGTATATGCAAACTTTTCCATCCAGGGTATTACAGAGGCATTCCAATTGCATGCGGGTCCCAATCTACTCAAAATAAATCTTGAGGACTTTGAAAATCAATATAAAAATAAGACCACAGACTTTTGGAAGATAATTTTCACATGCTGGAGGGTAGCAGATAGTAAGGTCAAGGAAATGGCCAATATGTCCCAGAATTTCTACAAATTTGACTTCACCCAAGAAGTACAGTATATGATGGTGATGCTTAGTAGAATGACAGGGAAACCTGATGTTGGTAATTTTGAGCCATGGATGTATGGGCTCATCAGGTTGGTAGAGACATCTGACACATAGATACAATGGGCATAACTCATCAATGATAGCCTTGATGAAGGTATGAAGCAATTTGGAGGCAAAGCATGCCTATTCTACATGTCATCATATGTTGTATATGCATGTGCTCCAAAATCTACATTCTTTGGTCTGTAGACAATTGGCAAAGTGGGAAGGAATCCAAGAGATAAGACCATATGGGATAATTATCCCCAGCTAGAAAGAAAGGCATCCATTTAGAATTATAGCAGGGTAAATGATTGTTTTGTTATGCATTTGGTCAAATTGATGGATAATGATAGAACTAAGAGATTGAGCACTGAGGCTCAAGAAGTAATTACAAAAAATGGAACTTGGTTTATCTAGTTCCAAACCTTCACCTACATCTGGATGGAGGGATTCAGTGGGCAACCTCTCATGTTGCCAAGATATCCCACAAATAAAATAGTTCTGTTAGAGTTAACTAGACAAATTATACCTTCATATGAAGCATATGTAAAGAGAAATAAGAAAGGTAATGTTAAGTTTCCCCTGGTCATTGGATGGTATGTATGTCCATCTATTGATGCAACTAAACAATCAGAAGCAGAACTATATATGCTTCATTTACAACCATTTTCCTTGGCAAGATACTATGATCCTTATCATAGGATGGAAAGATTTGTGAGCAAGAAGTTAGTGCATCAATTGCACTTAGAAGACTATTGGACAGATTGTCCAAATGATGTAGAAGTCAGGAGAAGAAGCTATCAGAGGTTAACTTTGAATCGGATCTAGACTTTGGATTGTTTTGATGTTCTCCCTCAATTACATTATAATGATGGTATGTTAATAGCCAAAGAATATGAAGAGAAGCAGATCTATAAAGAAACCATCTCCCCTCTTGATTGGAGCTAGCCTAAGGTCACATCCAGTGATCTCATTACAAATAGAGTTATGGAGATAACAAGGAAGTGGATAGATCATAAGTTGGCCGCTCTAAAAGCAAAAGGAGTGGCACTAACTGTAGATAATAAGAGAAAGAGTCAGGAGCTGCTAGATGCTAAGTTTGATTATTTCTTTATTTATAAGAGGAAGATCATGGAGGCCAAGTGGGACAAACCAGATTCCTCAAAGGGAGCTAGAGAATTTACTACTAGTGGCATGACAATAGTCACAAGAGCCTCACCTAAAAAGGAAGATCATGTCCCAGAAATCACCATAACCACAAGACAGGTAGAAGAGTCTAAGGACACTTATGAGGATATAGATGAGGAGGATGAAGGGGAGTCTTGATAAGGAAAGGCCAAGATATATTGAAAGGAACAAATATCCCCACATAGAAGAGAGGATATGTACCTACTATGAGGGGATCCACTAGTAGGCAACTAGATGTCCTACTCAAAGAAAATGAGGAGTTAAGAAAGATGGACCAAATGTTTGCTAGGCAACAACATATAATAGTGAGGTTTGAAGCAATTATGGTCCCAAAGGATGTGGAGGCAATACCAAAAGGATTTTAACATGATGTCCCCATCCCCACCATAGTAAAATTCAAGGAAGAATCAGCCAATGAAGCAAGGAAAGCAAAAAAGAAGAAGAGGGTTGGTCAACCTCTATCACTGGATAAAACCATTGATTTGACAAATGATGAGGTGACAAAGGATTTGACAGCTAATCCATCTAAAGACTTGTTGAGGAAAATATCCCTAACACCTCAAGGTACCCCACAAGCACCTAAGAGTACCAGAGATGAAGATCAATCTAAAGATCCTGAGATAGTGGTGCAGACTATTGGTCTGGATCTATTAGTGGGCACTGTCACAAGCCCAACAATTATTGACTTACCATATGATGGGGGTGATGATAGAGATAAGGATTAAACCATGGATAATGTGCAGACTAAAGATGATACAGTTGAAGACATGGACATCAATACCGATCCTCTTGAGAAAAATGTCCAAGAAATTGAAGGACATGCTAAGGCAGATGATAAAGAACAACCAGTGTTAACATCTGGACACATAGGTCCAATGGTCACATCTGGATCAAAGGATCCAAAAGATAAAGAAGTGCCAGCATATGTAGAGGAATTGGCTATTTTGGAGGTTTTGGAAGGAGAAATTGAAGGTAAGATTGAAAATTAGGATGATAAATTTGCAATTAAGGTATTTAGGCACAACTTCAGCATGGTAATAGAAGATCTAGTCCAACATTTTTTAGAAGACACTATTAATGAGGCTATGCTTATGAAATCCAAGATAGATGCATATAATGAAGGGTTGGACAATAGGACAAATAGGTGGATATCCTTGAGGGAGCAATTGAAAAGCCCTCTTAAGAGCATGCAATTGAGAAGGCCAAGGTGCAAAACATAACAGAAATAGATAAAGTCCTCAGAGCATATGAGCTCATCCAAGGTATTGGATGTGGGATAATAGAAGGATCCACAAAGGAGGCATCTGAAGAAAAATGCTGAGTGAAGAGGCTATGAAGACCAAGTCAAAGATTCAAGGAATATGCCATTTTGCCAGCTATCCTTAACTAAAGATTGCCAAATATGCAATTGTGTGCCACCTTTTCTAACAATCAGATCATCTTAGTTTGATCCTAATCGTTGGATCTTTGTAACTAAATCTCATCCTTGTCCTATAAAAGGATGCTGATTCTCATTTGTAAATTATTAGGAGCTTAATTGAGATAGAATTGTTGAGCTAGCGAGCACTAAGTGTACATTTTTGTGACTTTTTGTTTCCACATGGTTCTTTCTCAAGACCATTTGTAAATGTGCATACTTTTCAATACTAAATGAAATGGACATCTAGATTACAATTTCATTGTAAATATTGAGTAATCTTTGTGGATGATATTTGGATATGTCACTATGAAGTGTTGCACTCCTTAGAGGTACATTTCAACTGGTGCATGTTGTTTTCATCTAACTCCCTTGAAGATTAGCATCTGCTGTGTATAGTTGTGGAATATCCTAGCAAAGCATAGTTTAATTTCCATCTCCTTTTCATGAAAGTGTCTAATGTGCATGTGGATCAGTGGTTGAAACTCACTCATTTCAAATAATTTTAGAATTTCATTTTGTTTTCTTTTGAATTTCATAAATCATCACCATAAACTGTAAATAATGATAAATGATAACCAGATACAGAGCAAATATGTAAAAGTGAAAAAGATAATTGCATATCGTGGCATATTTGAATAGAATATCACAATCTTAGTAAATATCGTGCAAATACTGGATAATAAAAGTGAAATACATGTTTATTTGCATATTCTTTGAATAAATTTGAGCAAGGAAGTGAAGATTAGTTCAAATTTAAGAGAATTTTGGAATAACTAATCAAAGTTACAAAGATCATCATAAATAATCTTAGATGGAGTAAAGTTTAGAAGAATTGATCAAACTTATGATAAATATACACGAAGACATGCATATCTTAGCTAAGGATTATCATATTTGATGCAATTTGTTGACATACATGCAAAGCAAGTATACAAGATAAATATTAGGACAAGATTTCTTCAAATCTAGACATAAGGCCTTCATTGGAAAACAACATATCACATCAACCTCTATAGCCTCTGAGTGATGACCGATCATTAAGAACTAACTCACAGAGACTTGGGATTATAAATTCTCTGAATTCATCATATCTTTCAAGATAAATAGAGGTTTGATAGTAACTTTTATTTCTTGTTGTTGTGATTAATAATTGCATCAACACTTCCCAGCCTAGCTAAGAAGCCTACCTTTCCATCCTGCTAATTTCTTCTGAATTCTTTCAAGAACTAAATTCCAATAGTCATGAGTAACTTTTTTCATAGTGAGAGGAGTCCTAGATAAGCATATGATAGAAGTGCACTAGAGCATCCTGTTGGGACAGGAAAATTTTGAAATTTTCCTATACTCTTATCCATCCCCTGTCTAACCAAATCAGAACATTATACCCCCAAAATCATAATAATAGTCGATAAAACCCACAAACATAACATGATGTGCATGATAAGATCCCTACTATAACTATTTGTCTCACCACCCAAACCATAATCTAAAAAAACCTTCAGTTCTTTGATTTCGGCAAGACCTCAGTTTTTCATACCAACCCATGTTCCATTTGAAGCAGATTAGATGTGTATCAGCATTTAGAGTAAGGTCAGAATAAGAATTTCAAGAATCCCTGATAAAAGAAGTTATGCTGATGACCCCTTATCGGAAAGAGAATCCCTAGTCACACCGAATTGATCAAATACAAGGACCATCACGATGAGAAAGCATTGTTAGAAAATACTCCAAACATTCCCTCGACAGCGTAGATCACACCGATGGGGAAATTCGACAAGAGTCCCTCTGAACAACTCAGTGAACAGATTAAACTATCAACTCATCGGAAAGAGATGCACATTGGAACAAATAATTAATGTTTCTTCGACCTTATGATGTCTCAGTGACCCTAAGGTATTTTTGGCCAAAGTCATACCGATAAATGTGAAGGATATAACTCATCAGCAAAAAAGAAGTAGATCAGAGTAGGATTTATAGGTCCTACCGAGTCTATAGTCACAATGACAGAGGATCTCAGTGACATATGATTGTGATCATTCTAATGAAGAAAGAATAGCAAGGAAGGCATCGGGGAAACAACAAGGATCGGATAAATCAAATAAGGTCATCTAGATAACATATGTTGTGCTGATGAAGACCATAACCACACACATTAATGAGACTCTTTCCGACATGTCACATGTGTCGGAAAGACAAGTGATATTGGTATCGATTTCTTGGGTCTTACAGATTTCACTAACCTGTCCTATAAAGAGAAATCGATAAACATTTCGGCAAGACTCATACCAATATAAATAATTAATATTAGAGAGATTTGAAATATCGGAGTAGGATGCTGTTCTCACAATGATAGTGTAAGTCAGGCCGACAACAACTTCTATGCTCATTCTTATATCGGATAGGCATTGGAATGTCTCACCGATATAAACATATATATTCTTTCATGAAAAGTGACATTGACAAAATAAAATAAAGGGTCACAATGATTGAGTCATCTGCAAATATTCGTGCCATAAGAAGCATTTAGATTGCACTGACATTACAAAAGTCCTACCGATGAAGGACATTATGATGATGTGACATTTCAAAATGATTATGGACATTAATGCAGTGGAAGCATTAACTATAGGCCAAGAAGAAATCCTCTGAGAGGTCATACTAAATAATTGCAATTGTGTTTGAAATAATTGTCTGAGAAGAGCACGCAAGTGAGAATTTGGAGGAGAAAACAAAGGAATTCGGTGATCATCTCAGGCAACAGGTAGACACATAAAACCTCTATGTGGTGACTTATAATTTGTATTTTCTATTCAGAATTATAACTAATGGAAACACTAATAAAGGGCAAGGGTAGAAACCAACAGGGTGAAACCAGTAAACCTAATAAATAGAAAACTAATAAAGGTCTTGATGAAAAGGTAAAAGAGAGAAAACTAAATCAGGATTTGATAGATCAATTGCCTGGGTCTACCCCTAAAGCCTGAAGGTCTGCACAACTCAGGGTGGAGGTGGAGAAGTTAGAAGATAAATACAAATACCTAGGAAATGTATGGACACCAATCAGAGGCTATGAATTGTTTAAATTCCATTATGATAGAAGATTTAGAAATGTCCCAGTGTCTAATCTGTGCAATTTGAATTTGGGCAAATTGGTTGTCTCGGATGTGTTTGTGAATGTGGAACTCCTAAAACTCTTGGCTAAATATTACAATCCCAGCCTCAAAGCCATATACAATCCACAAGGAGAGCCTGCTATACACTTATCCAAAAATGCCATTTGTGAAGTATTTGATTTGGATGACTTATGTACACTTCCCATAGTATATGAGGATTTAGACAAAGAATACTGGATGATGGACACCACATACAATGGATGGAGATTGCTTCTCCACAGGCCTAGGGCAGAGGGAAAAATAGTACCTTTTGATGACAATGATGGACCTCTATTCCATGTGTCCTTGTTTGAACCTTATATGAAATACACATATTATTCCATTTGCCAAGTCCTAGGGTCAGAAGTTCTTGATTTCATGACAATTCCATTAATGGTGATAGAAACAGATATCCAATGTCATAATGCTAGGCAGTTTGAATATGCCGCTTATATTTTTAGAAAGATTGACTCTAGCTTAATTGCAATTAAGAACAATACACCAACGGTTTCTTTTGAGCATTATTCACTCCTCATGCACATGGTATTATACTATGGCCAGGAAATGGTAATATGGCCAAATGAACTCAGAATTGCTCAAGTAGACAAAAGGGGACAAAAGTTGCCTATGCAGATGTGGACAAGGGTATGGGATAGTAGGTTTGCCCACTCCAGTTACATTCATTTTGAAGAATATTTTGTAAAAGTGTTGTATAGATACTTTAATCATCCCTGTGAATATTCATTGTCAGATGAAATAAAAAGGCTTCTCAGACCAAAAGATTGGTATTTCTTTGAGGACTCAACTATGGTCAGAATTTATGGTTTTGAAGATACCCCATTTATACTATCCAAGATAGTTCCTGATAGGATTACTTACTTGGAGATAGTCAGGTAGATGAACTATTCCAATGTGATGAACTTATGTGCCTATGACAAACAATCCTTCATGCCTAGTACTCTGTGCTTCGGGGATTTTACTGTGGTGTCTAAGGAAGGTTATGGTCTCATCAGAGATAAATTAATGCATTATAACATGAGGTGTACTGAGGCAAGAAAAGGATTTGATCCCCAGGGTTTCATTGCTTTTTATAGAAGAAAACAAAATCTTAGTGGATACACACATATTCCATATCCACATGATGATATTATTAGGAACATGGAAGAAGCCGAAGTTGAATTGGTAATTGAAAAATATAATAGAGAATTAGATGAGAAAAGAAAAAAACTTTTAGAAATAGAGTTATTATCTTCTGGTGATGAGGAATCCGTAGGTGAAGAGGAGCTCCATGAAAAGACAAGTAGAATCTCTAGACAAAAAATGAAAGGTTATCAACTTCCTAGTAGAGAGCAGGATGAAGAGGGCCTGGTGATGATGATCCCAGACAGTTAGCATATGATTCTTCCATTGCAAATGATCAATTCATTCATTCTCAGGAATTTAAATCATTTTTATATAAATGCAAAGGAAAGGAACTTAGAGAATCAATTGAAGATGTCACAAATGATAATGAAAGACAATTGATGGATGTGTTAAAGGTAATAGTAGATAATGAGTTGAGGGCTATGACTCCTAACAGAGGCAGACAGTTGCTTAGAGAAGTGGGTGTCATGATATTTCCTGGACTTGACATAAATTCTACCTTGGTATTTGATAGTTTCTTGCATAATACTGATGATAAATACAAACTCACTCTTGATGGTGTAATAGAGATATACATGGGTACCAAGTATAACAATGATGAAAACTCACTCATGATATGGGCCTTATACCCTCCTCATAAGAAGACTGCCATTATAGATACTAAACAGACCTTTGGGCATGTTATGACTTTGAAAGTAGGAGAAACTGATCCTTGGATTACTGCAGATATTGGTATAAATGTTGCAAGACTTAATAAAGCATAGGCTCAAATACTGATCAAGGAGCGAGATGCATATAAACTGAGTTGTGAAAGATTAACAAAGGAAAATGATTTCCTAAAAGATACTATCAAGAATGCCTTTGGAGGATCAATTAAAAGATTGACCCAAGGAGAAAGTTCACAAAGTGCCCAGTCACCATCTATCGATCAAATAGCCCAAGTTCAAATTGACACACTTGCAACAGTACTATAGAATAGGCATATCAATATGATGCATTGGATGAATAAATTATGGGATGTCTACTCTTAAAATCATAAGGTTATCCAAGAACATGAGAGGTTAAATAACAAGCTCCGAGAGAAACTCCATGAGATACAGAATAGGGATACTCCTGATAGCATAGGTATCTCCAATTCCCAAGATTTGATCGAACAACATAAGAAATATCATGACCAGCTTCAAAATGATGCCAAGGAATGTGTTGAGGCTTCAAAGACAGGTGTACCTATGTTGTTTAGAAATGATAAGGAGTTGAAGAGCAAAGATGAATGGATTAAAGAATGCTAGGTGATATTAGAGGAGGCTCTAGAAGCTCTTAAAGATAAAGACTCAGCATCTGGGGAGGCCTGCAAGCATTTGGAAAAGATGGTGACGATAGACATGATTACAAGGAATGCTATAGAATTTGCTGATACACATTAGAGCCAAGAGTACCTGGATGATGTTGCTCAGATATACCTGTGGCTCAGAAGAGCTTAGTGTCATTATCTTTGTTTATTGTTATGTTAATCCTATTAATTCTCAAAAGACATTTTGAAGAGTTATGTCTCTTCACAAATATTTCTATATAAGTTGGACACATGATGATTAATCATCATCAGTGGTAGGATATAATAGAAGAAGTCCATAATATTTTAAAAGACCATGTTGCAAGTATTATATTGAAGAAGTTAATAGGAGATGTTTCATTCTGTGGCTTTATACTGGCATCAATTATTTGTTGAAATTATTCAGTTATTTGGTTGTCTCCAGTTCAGTATTTCTTTATTATTCAAATTGATATATCAAGTATATATTAAATTTGTCAATGCACATTTGTTGTACTTGTGCGATTTGATTAATTGGTTTCCTTAAAGAGGAATTAAAATCCTTCTGGTTCGTCACAGTAATCTGGAAGTATTTATTTGGATCACTAAGAAGAACCACATAATTAGGATTGGCATTTTGTCTCCAAGTTGATGTTATCTGGTCTTCTTGCATAGTTCATTCAATTGGTTCCTTCAAGAAAGGATTAAAAATTCCTTTTGGTGAATAACAATAAACTTGATTGTGTTAGTTGGATATTAAGAAGAGTCTGTCAATCATTCCCTTGCATGTTTATACAAGTTATAAACTAAAGCATTGTGCCAAATAGTTAGAGTTATTTCCAAGTATACACCATTGAACTTAGGTTCTCACTTAACTCTATTTACCCGACAATGCATTGGTCTTACTTTTTTAATAGTTAAATTCATTTATTAGTTCTTACCTTGATATTGTTTATATAATTTATACCAATCATCTTTCAGATACTAGAAATAGAACTAGTCAGAAAACTTTCATCTATTCCACACCATTTGCCACTATGGGTAGATCCATTAATCCAGTCATAAAACTTACACTCATTTAATCTGCCTTAACTTTCAAGGTCTACCCGCCTAGGTATAGCAATGCCTGAAGTGCAGGGAGTCATTAACCCTATAGGTTTTAGTTCAAAAATGTTGCCAATCTGATCATAGAGTCTGGTATCCTCTTAGGATTTGTAACCTACATTTTTGAGACCTAACAAATTGGTGACTATATTGGGGAACCAAATACAAAGAACCTTGGTAAGAGGCCATTCTTTTATAGTGTCAGAAATTTCAAGAATACAAATTGGTAACTCTACTAGCAAGAAGAACCTGGAAAGATAAATTATAACCTTTTCCTATTTATAAAAATAGGTGGTGACTCTAAAACCTATTATAACAGAAAGTTAGTACCAAATGGATGGTAGAAGATCCAAGATAGAAGGGAAAAGTTACAATCATCCTCACCAATTAGAGCCCTTTCCAAGAAAAATGGAGCATCAAGTTATTTTCATCAGAGTAATAATCAGGAGGCCCAAGAGGATAATTCATAACAAACTATCATAAATCACAATAGTTTTACCCCTCTGCATGAATCAAATGAGAATTTGTCTCAAATCAATGGAGTGATTGATGATATATTGGCAAAATACAGATCTAATCCTCAAGAATAGCTTGAGTTTGAAGCATAGGCCATGAAGGAAATTGATCAAAGGCAAGCTGAGTATGATTATAAAATATCACTACAACAGGGAGAGGGGGAAAATATGGATTCACGAATCAAGAGGTGAATACAAGGAACATGAATGAAATGCAGCAAAATGTGCTTAAGCTCTAGGAAGAACTTGAAATGATCAAGATAGAGGAAACTGAGATGCTGTTAAAATAGGAGATTCAACAGATAAAGAATAGGACTAAAATAGCTGCCCCAAAATATATACCTCCACATAGAGGAAATACTTTGAGGAACACACAACAAAACTTGCACCAAAAGACAGGTGGTGCTTCCAATCCGCAAGCATCCGGAAGTCATATTCATCAAAATACCCTCCCGAATAATCCTAGACCACCCCTCATACATAACACCTCTCAACATATGGTTAATCCATACCCACCCCCTAGCCAACAATATTGTAGACCACAATATCATCATATGAAGCCCCACATGACCCCACAACAACAAAATGCTTATCATCAACCTCCATGCGGGTATCATTACTACCCTAACCCACCACCCATGAACATTCCTCCACAAAACCTCACAAACATATGTCGGCAATTTGATCTGACTGGATATCAATTGTATCCATACCCCATTGATAGTAGTTGGAGGAATATAGTTCCCAAGTTCACTGGAAACAATGCAATATCAGCTAAGGATCATATCAGAAGCTTCAATGCCTTTGTACAAGATATTAGTATGGAATATGAAGATGTTAAAATGAGATTATTCATGATGTCTCTGACTGAGGATGCAAGAGACTGGTTCAACAGCTTACCAGATGCCTCAATCAATTACCTAATAGATTTCCATAGTCAATTTAAGGAGCAATATGGTAATCAGTATGCCCCTGAGTTTGCATTACACAAATTGATAAGTATTCAAAAGTACCAAAATGAGTCAGTATATGATTTTAATCCAAGATTCTCCAAATTGCACAACAAAATACCACATGGATCTAAATTGACTGACCCAGCAGCATTAAGTATTTATCTAAAAGCATTTGATCCTAAGACAGGGTATGAACATAGAAATTGGTGCCCTAGGAGCTTAGCTGAAGCACATAAAGTAGAGTTGACTATTGAAAACAATAGAAAAACTGTAGGCATGGTCAGCAAAAGAGATAATCTCATAATTCCTCAAATTCCAAATATTCAACAGAATAAACAAGAAAGTTAGCATAAAAATGAAAGACCTAGGTTGCATGATATGCCATATAATATAAATTGGAAGGATGGGAGACCTATTGAAAGTAGCAGAAAGCAAAATTATGGCAAAGACACTCCTGATCCTTTAAAGAGAAATGGGACATATATGGTAGAAGATAATCCCTGGTGTTTGGTGTGCAATTTGCCACACTCACCTAAATATTGTGTAGTGGCTAAAACAATACAATAGGAAGAAGCATCATATGACTATAACAGAGACAACCACACAATAAAGATAATGCAAAATACACCATACTTGCTAAATGAAGATTATTCTTCTATAGAAGAAGAGGAATATAAATATGATGTGGCGAATCAGGAACACCATATCAACATGGGAAAACAAGAAGTATTCTTAGATCAGGAGGATAGCTACAAGGGACCTACTTGTTATCATAATAAATCACCATATGATCAATGGAGAAAGCCCACTGAAAAGGAAAGAGAAGTTCTTACAATAGCTGCAATAGTCCATGCTAAAAATGTCCATAATCTAAGGAACAAGATAGTAAGTTCAGAACAGGGAACACCTGGGAGTGTCTTTATAAAAGAAAAAAATTACAAAAGGAGTAACGCAAAGTCCTCACTTAAAGAACCAGAAAAAATTGAGCAAAATAAAACAAAAGACAAATCACCGGTTCAAGAAAAAGAGCATATAAGATTAGAAAGGAATGACCAAACTATAGCCCATTCATTTGACATTGCTCATGCGATATCCCAGGTGAAGATATCAGTACCACTTTTGGAAATGATGAAGATAGATAAATATAGAAGTACAGTGGTTAAACTAATTTCAGATATACCAAATCAAAAATATAAGGAATTAGAGGATAGAACAAACAATGTTCATCAAGAAACAATCCAGGTTCTTGAAGTTTATCTAGGTGATACCCTAATAAAGAATCCCTCACAAGTGGACCCTTTCTACACCACCTTATTAATCAGAAATTGGCTAGTGAGGAACTGCATGATTGATTCAGGCGTAGCCATGAATATCATGCCAATAGCAGTCATGAAAGAACTAGGAATGTGGGTTGACACTACATTTGGTAAGTGTTATGTGATGGATAGTAGGTCTATCCCAGTTGTGGGCATTATGAAGGACGTGGAAATAAAACTAGCTTCCTACCCTAAAGCAACCTATAATATTGATATCACTATGGTTGATATTCCACCATATTATAGAATGCTCCTATCAAGATTAAGCTGTGTAGGGATCCAAGAAATGAGAACAACATAGAACGCCTAGATCAAAATCAAATAAATATATCCTGTGATACAGATTTGGGAACCTTCAAAATTGAAACAAATCAACCAGAGTTGCAAAATATTGATCCAATGTATCTAGAATCTAAGAATGAGGAAAATGATGTGTGGAAGATGTATTTTGATGGTGCATGTAGCAAAATGGGAAATGGGGCAAGAGTATTATTTATTTCACCAATAGGTAAAACTTTCAAATACTCGTTCTTATTGACATTTGAATGCACAAACAATGTAGCAGAGTATGAGGCTCTACTCATTGGTTTAAATATTTCCATCAAACATAAGATAATAAATCTAGCTATATACGGGGATTCAGAATTAGTTACCTCTCAAGTAAAAGGGAAATATTTATCCAAAAACAAGAGGTTGAAGCAATATAGAAATGATGTCTGGGATGATGTTGAGTTGTTTGATGCCTTCTCGATCAATTGGATTGATAGATCAAAAAATATTATGGCAGACTTTCTAGTGAACATTGCATTAAAAAAGGATGATATCACATTAGTGGGTATTATAGAAATTGAATTCAAAACCAGACCCACTATTCTAGATAATATCCATAATTGGAAAGTGTTTAATAATGACACCGATATAATCAAATTCTTACATTGTATCAATCACTATGAAGACCAAGTGATTGATTTCAATGTGTTTATGGAGGAACATGATGGAAAAGAAACTCTCTTTGGTCAAGAGATAGTTCAGCTAAAAACAAACAAAATACCTAAGGGATTCATAGCATTAGAGAAAGTGTTTGATGGATGTGATAGATTTAAAACAAAAGACACACCCACAATACAGAATGATCTTGAAGAAATTAATCTAGGGATGCAGGCACCCCAAAGAATGTATACATTGGAAAGAAGCTGAATCCCAAAATTAGGAGCATGCTCATCAACTTGCTCAAAAAGTATAGACATGTGTTTGCATGGTCATATGATGACTTGAAAGCATATAGGGAGGATCTTTTTTAGCATGAAATACCATTAAAACTGGATGCTATACCATTCAGGCAAACACAGAGGCCTATTAATCCCACACTGGCCCCTAAAATGTTTGAAGAACTCACAAAGCTAAGGGATGGAGCTATTATCAAACCCATTAGACACTCTTCTTAGGTTTCTAATTTGGTGCCTGTTAGAAAGAAAAATGGTGATATTAGATTATGTGTGGACTTTAGGAATCTAAATAAATCCTCTCTTAAGGATAATTATCCCCTTCCTAACATGGAAGTAGTACTGCAAAAAGTCACAGGGTGTGAACTATTGTCCATGATGGATGGTTCCTCAAAATATAATCAGGTGAAAGTCAAAGAATCAGAACAATATAAGACTGCATTCACCACACCATGGGGAATGTATGTATATTTAAGAATGCCATTTGGACTCACAAATGCTAGAGCAACATTCCAAAGGGAGATGGATGTGGCCTTTGCAGAACTGATTAATGAAGTCATGGTAGTATATCAGGATGACATGACAACATATTCCAAAAGGGCTCAAGATCATTGTACACACTTAGAGCAATTTTTTATTAAAACCTTAGAATATGGAATTTCATCAAATCCTAAGAAGTGCCATTTCGCAGTAATAGAGGGCAAGCTGTTTGGTCACATAGTTCAAAAGATGGAGTAAGAATAGATCTTGAAAGAGTAAGAGCCATTGACCAATTTCCCATTCCCAAGAATGTGAAAGCTATACAATCATTCTTTGGCCAAATCAACTTTATTAGGAGATTCATATCAAATTTTGTAGAGATTGTTAATCCCATATCAAGAATGTTATAGAAGAATACAGAAGTGAATTGGACAATAGAAACATTAGAGGTATTTGCTACCATTAAGAAGGCAATCAAGGAAGCCCCAGTTCTGATATCTCCTGACTTCAATAAACCATTTCATCTATTCTCATTTGCCTCATACCATACAGTTGTAGCAATAATGTTGCAAACAAATAATGAGGGACATGAACAACCCATTTCATTTTTTAGCAAGTCTCTTCAAAATGCAAAGTTAAAATATGACATAGTTGAGAAACAGGGGTATGCATTGGTAAAAGCAGTCAAAACTTTTAGGCCATACTTGGTTGGAGCTGAAATAATAGCATATGTGTCTAATGCTGCAATGAAAGATGTATTAGTTCAAACTGAGGTCATGGACAAAAGGTGCAGATGGATTAATAAAATTTAGGAGTTTAATATTGAAATCCAAATCACCAAACTAGTAAGAGGACAAGGTCTTGCTAGATTAATGGCTGAAAACAATCTTGAGGCTTCTCAGATATGTAATACTGATGATGTTAATAACATGATTTCTAGCATTGAGCATACTCCATGGTATACTGATATCATATATTAGCTAAAACACATGAAATGTCCTAAGGATATGATGATAACAAGAAAAGGACACTTAAATTATAGACTTCAAAGCATGTATTTATCGATGGAGATCTTTATTGGAAGAATAGGGATGGTATTTTGCTACTATGCCTAGATGAACATCATTCAAAACATGTCCTGAAAGAGTTACATGAAGGAGTGTGTGGAGGACAATTCTCAGCAAAAACTACAGCTCACAAGATCCTGAGGGCTGGATACTATTGGCCTAGAGTTTTTAATGATTCATATAATTATACAAGAAAATGTGAGGCATGCTAGAATTTTTTAGAAAAATTAAAATATCAAGGAGCATTACCCTTGAAACCTATGTAGGTGGAAGCTCCATTCCATCAATGGGAAATTGAATTCATAGGAGAGATTGCAGAAAAGTCAAGCGAAGGACACAAATGGATTTTAGTGGCAACGGATTACTTCACAAAATGGGTGGAAGAAATCCCAACTAAACAAGCAACAAGTAAAGTGGTGATCAATTTTTTAATGGAAAACATTATAGTTAGATTTGGCACACCAGTGAGGTTGATTACAGATAACAGAATGTGCTTTAGGTCTGATGAGTTCAAAAAAATTTGTAATATATATGGCATCATTGTGTCTTATGCTACCCCTTATCACCCACAAGCAAATGGCCAGGGATAATCTAGTAATAAAAATCTTTTGAAAATTATAAAAAGAATGTTGGAAGGAAACAAAAAGGCATGGGATTCAAAGTTGAGAATGGTTGTGTGGGTTGATAGGATTACTGTGAAGAGAGCAATTGGAAAATCCCCTTTTGAATTGGTGTATGGAATACAAGCAAGGATGCCATTAGAAAATCTTGTACCAGTTTACAAATTTGTTCTTCAAGAGGATTTAGACATTCCTGGACCAATGGAGGAAAGAATAGAACATCTTGCAGAACTTGATGAAACAAGGAGAATGGCTCAAAAGTAGAACATCAAATTGCAATCACAAGTAAAATACCCTTTTGACAAGAAAGCCAAGGATATAAAATTTGAGATAGATGACTTGGTATTGATGTGGAATGCTAGATGCCAAGAGAAAGGAAAGCATGGAAAGTTTGAAGCCTTGTGGTTGGGTCCTTTTGTTGTCATTGGCAAAGAAGGAGAAGATTCCTACTATATGCAAAATATGTTTGGAGAAGAGCAGGAACTACCAGTGCATGGACAGTTTTTAAAACCTTCCTTTTCATGAAAGCATCAAAATCATGCACAAAGAGAGATAAGTGTTTCCAGTGCATGGACAACTCTTAAATAATTCTCAAAGTACTCCTATTCCATGACAGTAGTTTAGGGAAATCAAGAGAGATTAGGATCTGCCAGTACATGGACAGTCCTAGGAATCCCTCAACAATTACAAATTTTTTTTCCATGTACAGTAGTATAGGATCATCCCCATTTTACATCATTGTCATTTCTAGTGCCCATTCTCATTTCATCCATATGTATTCCTAAAATCCTATAAAATTATCATCCCCAACAAATAAAATACCTGGTCTACTCTCCTAGAGATTTGAATTCTTGTTATACCCATAAGGGGTATACATCCCAGATAGAGCCATTGTTGAGACAGGAAAATTTTGAAATTTTCCTATACTCTTATCCATCCCTTGTCCAACCAAATCAGAAAATTATACCCCCATAATCATAATAATGGTTGATAAAACCCACAAACATGACATGATTTGTATGATAAGATCCCTACTATAACTATTTGTCTCACCTCCTAAACCACAATCTGAAAAAACCTTTAGTTCTCTGATTTCGGCAAGACCTTAGTTTTTCATACCGACCCATGTTCCATTTGAAGTAGATTAGATGTGTATCAACATTTAGAGTAAGGTTAGGATAAGAATTTCAAGAATCCTCAATAAAAGAAGTTACGCCGATGACCCCATATCGGAAAGAGAATCCACAATCACACCGAATTGATCAAATACAAGGACCATCAAGATGAGAAAGCATTGTCAGATAATACTTTAAACATTCCCCCAATAGCGTAGATCACACCGATGGGGAAATTCTACAAGAGTCCTACTGAACAACTCAGTGAACAGATTGAACTATCGAATCATCAGGAAGAGATGCACATCGGAACAAAAAATTAATGTTTCTCTGACCTTATGATGTCTCAATGACCCTAAGGCATTTTCAGCCAAAGTCATATAGATATATGTGAAGGATATAACTCATCAGCAAAAAAGAAGCAGATCGGAGTAGGATTTATAGGTCCTGCCAAGTCTATAGTCACAACGACAAAGGATCTCAGTGACATATGACTGTGATCATTCCGTTGAAGAAAGAATAGAAAGGAAGACATCGGGGAAACAACAAGGATCAGATAAATCAAATAAGGTCATCCCGATAGCATATGTTGTTCTAATGAAGACAATAACCACACACATTGATGAGACTCTTTCCGATAGGTCACATGTGTCAGAAAGACAAGTGATATCGGTATTGATTTCTTGGGTCTTACCGATTTCACTAACCTACCCTATAAAGAGAAATCGATAAACATTTTGGCAAGACTCATACCAATATAAATAATTAATATTGGAGAGATTTGAAATATCAGAGTAGGATGTTGTTCTCACAACGATAGTGTAAGTCAGGCCGACAATAGTTTCTATGCTCATTCTTATATCGGACAGGCATTGAAACGTCTCACCGATATAAACATATATATGATTTCATGAAAAGTGACATCGAGGAAATAAAATAAAGGGTCACAGCGATTGAGTTATATGCAAATATTCATGCCATAAGAAGCATTTAGATTGCACTGATATTACAAAAGTCCTACCAATGAAGGACGTTATGATGATGTGACATTTCAAAGTGATTATGGACATTAATGCACTGGAAGTATTAATTACAGGCCGAGAAGAAATCCCTTGAGAGGTCATTCTAAATCATTAATATTGTGTTTGAAAGAATTGTCTGAGAAGAGCACGCAAGTGAGAATTTGGAGGAGAAAACATAGGAATTTGGTGATCGTCTCAGGCAACAGGTAGACACATAAAACCTCTGTGTGGTGACTTATAATTTGTATTTACTATTCAGAAGTACAACTAATGGAAACACTAGTAAAGGGAAAGGGTAGAAAACAACAGGGTGAAACCAATAAACCTAAGAAATAGAAAACTAATAAAGGTCCTGATTTAAAGATAAAAGAGAGAAAACTAAATCAAGATTTGATAGATCAATTGCCTAGGTCTACCCCTAAAGCCTAAAGGTTTGCACAACTCAGGGTGGAGGTGGAGAAGTTAGAAGACAAATACAAATACTTGGGAAATGTATGGACACCAATTAGAGGCTATCAATATTTTAAATTCCATTATGATAGAAGATTTAGAAATGTCCCAGTGTCTAATCTGTGGCATTTGAATTTGGGCAAATTGGTTGTCTCAGATGTGTTTGTGAATGTGGAACTCCTAAAACTCTTGGCTAAATATTACAATCCCAGCCTCAAAGCCATATGCAATCCACAAGGAGAGCCTGCTATACACTTATCCAAAAATTCCATTTGTGAAGTATTTGATTTGGATGACTTATGTACACTTCCCATAGTATATGAGGATTTAGAAAAAGAATACTGGAGGATGGACACCACATATAATGGATGGAAATAGCTTCTCCACAGGCCTAGAGTAGAGGAAAAAACAATACCTTTTGATGACAATGATGGACCTCCATTCCATGTGTCCTTGTTTGAACCTTATATGAAATACGCATATTATTCCATTGGCCAAGTCTTAGGGTCAAAAGTTCCTGATTTCATGACAATTCCATTAATGGTGATAGAAACAAATATCCAATGCCATAATGCTAGGCAATTTGACTATGCTACTTATATTTTTAGAAAGACTGACTCTAGCTTAATTGCAATTAAGAATAATGCCCCAATAGTCTCTTTTGAGCATTATTCACTCCTCATGCACATGGTATTATACTATGGCAAGGAAATGGGAATATGGCCAAATGAACTCAAAATTGCTCAAGTAGGCAAAAGTGGACAAAAGTTGCCTATGCAGATGTGGAAAAGGGTATGGGATAGTAGGTTTGTCCACTCCAGTTACATTCATTTTGAAGAATATTTTGTAAAAGTGTTGTATAGATACTTTAATCATCCCTGTGAATATTCATTGTCATATGAAATAAAAAGGTTTCTCAGACCAAAAGACTGGTATTGCTTTGAGGACTCAACTATGGTCAGAATTTATGGTTTTGAAGATACCCCATTTATACTGTCTAAGACAGTTCCTGATAGGATTTCTTACTTGGAGATAGTCAGGTAGATGAACTGTTCCAATGTGATGAACTTAGGTGCCTATGACAAACAATCCTTCATGCGTAGTACTCTGTGCTTCGGGGATTTTGCTATGGTGTCTAAGGAAGGTTATGGTCTCATCAGAGAAAAATTAATGCATTACAACATGAGGTGTGCCGAGGCAAGAAAAGGATTTGATCCCGACGGTTTCATTGATTTTGATAGAAGAAAACAAAATCTTAGTGGATACACACATATTCCATATCCACATGATGATATTATTAGGAACATGGAAGAAGCCGAAGTTGAATTGGTAATTGAAAAATATAATAGATAATTAGATGAGAAAAGAAAACAACTTTCAAAAATAGATTTATTGTCTTCTAGTGATGAGGAATTTGAAGGTGAAGAGGAGCTCCATGAACAGACAAGTAGAATCTCTAGATGAAAAATGAAAGGTTATCAACTTCCTAGTAGAGAGAAGGATGAAGAGGGGCCTGGTGATGAGGATCCCAGATAGTTAGCATATGATTCTTTTATTGCAGATAATCAATTCATTCATTCTCAGGAATTTAAATCATTTTTGTATAAATGCAAAGGAAAGGAACTCAAAGAATCATTTGAAGATGTCACAACTGATAATGAAAGATAATTGATGGATGTGTTAAAGAAAATAATAGATAATGAGTTGAGGGCTATGACTCCTAACAGAGGTAGACAATTGCTTAGAGAAGTGGGTGTCATGATATTTCCTGGACTTGACATAAATTATGCCTTGGTATTTGATAGTTTCTTGCACAATACTAATGATAAATACAAACTCACTCTTGAAGGTGTAACAAAGATATACATGGGTACCAAGTATAACAATGATGAAACCTCACTCATGATATGGGCCTTATACCCTCATAAGAAGACTGCCATTATAGATACTGAAAAGACCTTTGGGCATGTTATGACTTTGAAAGTAGGAGAAACTGATCCTTTGATTACTGCAGATATTGGTATAAATGTTGTAAGACTAAATAAAGCACATGATCAAATGTTGATCAAGGAGCACATAAACTGAGTTGTGAAAGATTAACAAAGGAAAATGATTTCCTAAAAGATACTGTCAAGAATGCCTTTGGAGGATCAATTAAAAGATTAACCCAAGGAGAAAGTTCACAAAGTGCCCAGTCACCATCTATCAATCAAATAGCCTAGGTTCAAATTGACACACTTGCAGCAGTACTACAAAATAGGCATATCAATATGATGCATTGGATGAATAAATTCTAGGATACTCCTAACAGTACAAGTACCTCTAGTGCCCAAGATTTAATTGAACAACATAAGAAATATCATGACCAGCTTCAAAGATGCCAAGGAATGTGTTGAGGCTTCAAAGACAGGTGTACCTATGTTGTTCAGAAATGATAAGGAGTTGAAGTGCAAAGATGAATGGATTAAAGATTGCTAGGTGATATTACAGGAGGCTCTAGAAGCTCTCAAAGATAAAGACCTAGCATCTGGGGAGACCTGCAAGCATTTGGAAAAGATGGTGACGATAGATGTGATTACAAGGAATGCTATAGAATTTGCTGATACACATCAGAGCCAAGAGTACCTGGATCATGTTTCTCAGATATACCTGTGGGTTAGCAGAGCTTAGTGTCATTTTCTTTGTTTATTGTTATGTTGATCTTGTTAATTCTCAAAAGACATTTTGAAGAGTTATGTCTCTTCACAAATATTTCTATATAAGTTGGACATATGATGATCAATCATCAACAGTGGTAGGAGATAATAGAAGAAGTCCATAATATTTTAAAAGACCATATTGCAAGTATTATATTGAAGAAGTTAATAGGAGATCTTTCATTCTGTGGCTTTATACTGGCATCAATTGTTTGTTGAAATTATGCAGTTATTTGGTTGTCTCCAGTTCAATATTTCTTTATTATTCAAATTGATATATCAAGTATATATAAATTTTGTCAATGTACATTTGCTATACTTGTGTGATTTGATTAATTGGCTTCCTTAAAGAGGAATTAAAATCCTTCTGGTCAGTCATAGTAATCTAGAAGTATTGATTTAGATCACTAAGAAGAACCACATAATTAGGATTGGCATTCTGTCTCCAAGTTGATGTTATATGTTGTTCTTACATAGTTCATTCAATTGGTTCATTCAAGAAAGGATTAAAAATTCCTTCTGGTGAATAACAAGAAACTTGATTGTGTCAGTTGGATATTAAGAAGAGTCTGTCAATCATTCCCTTGCACATTTATACAAGTTATTAACTAAAGCATTGTGCCAAACAATTAGAGTTATTGCCAAGTATACACCATTGATCTTAGGTTCTCACTTAACTCTATTTATCCAACAAGGCATTGGTCTTACTTTTTTAATAGTTGATTTCATTTATTAGTTCTTACCTTCATATTGCTTATACAATTTATACCAATCATCTTTTAGATACTAGAAATAGAACTAGTTAGCAAACTTTCATCTATTCCACACCATTTACCACTGTGTGTAGATCCATTAACCTAGTCATAAAACTTACACTCATTTAATTTGCCTTAACTTTCAAGGTCTACCCACCTAGGTATAACAATGCCTAAAGTGTAGGGAGTTGTTAACCCTATAGGTTAACTCTGTCACATTAGTTCAAAAACTTTGCCAATCTCATCATAGAGTCTGGAATCCTCTTAGGATTTGCAACCTGCATTTTTGAGACCTAACACATCCTAGAATACCCTTAATTTTAATTTGTAGATCATTAGGGGTGTTGAGGAAGTAGATTTGGCTCTTTTCAAAGTTGATACTTTGACCAGAAACAACCTCATAGTCATTGAAAAGAAGTTTCCATCTTCTAGCTTCAATAATAGAGGTAGTTCCAAACAAGATCATGTCATCAACAAACTATTGTATACCTTAAGGTTGGGTTGTGGAAGCCAACCTAAACCCTTGAAGGGAGCCATTCCTGAACATGTTACAAACATTCCTTCCTAAGAATTCAACCATAATGATAAAAAGGTAGGGAGATAAGGGGTCCCCTTGTCTGATTCCCCTATTAGTAGGAATGAAACCATAAGGGATGACATTGACAAAAATAAAGAATCTAGTAGTGGAAACACACTCTTTCAACAAGCTAATGACTCTATCTTGAAAACCAAATCTCCTCAGGACTTTGAACAAGAAAACCTAGTTGACCCTATCATAAGCCTTAGAAATATCAATTTTAAAAGTCATACATGGGATATTACTCTCAAAAATAGAGTGGATAACTTCATGGGTAGAGATAGCCACATTAAGAATTTATCTATGCAGGCAAAAACCTTTCTGATTAACAATAATAATCTTATCCAACAGGGGTTGCAATTTGAACACCATGATCTTTGTAAATATCTTATAGACCATGTTGCAAAGACTTATGGGTTTAAAGTTGGTCATAGAAGTAGGATAAACCTTTTTAGGATCCATGGCTATGAAAGTGTTGTTCAACTGCCGTAGGAGTTGCTGGTTCTCAAATTTACAATTTGTAAAACCCTAAAAGAATGCCAAGATTTATAATTAGGTTTTGCAACCAATTTGGCCAACTAACAAAATTAACCTAAATGGTTAAGATTCTTTGCACTTTGGGCTCTGCTTTGCCCAGGTGGGTGTTACCTTTTATTTCACTAATAAATAATTAGTCCTCAAATTTGTTGGTGACTTCAGAGAAGATTAAGGGATTTATATAATTTTATTAATTAGATCATCCAATTCACCCTAATCCAAACTAGCATATGATTGAATTAGATTTTTTTTATTGTTCTACTACTAATTCAATATGATATAAGGAAATGATTATGGAAAAGAATTGATTAGTGACTTTCTCAACAATTGGGTAATGGAGTCTTCTCACAAAAAGATTTGTGCCTTCTATCTAGCCCCAACTGAAATTACTTGGTATGGAATTGTTTATACCTAGCATAAACATGCAAGATTATTTTTACTTGGTTCTTCTTAATTATCCAAATTTAATCCACCCAATTACAGTGATCTATTTAATGGAATTTAATTCCTCCTTGAGGAAACCCAATCAGACAAACACCCCAAAAATAGCAAATGTGTTTTGATGAATTAGAACATACCCTTGATATGTTAATTCAAATAACGAGGAGAAACATATATGGAGACAACCAGATAAAGTAAAACATGAATATTCAACAAGCAATTGAGAACTAGATATCTGGCACTAGAGAAATGTGGTTTGCCTTTATTGATATATCTTTGAAGAGCAGGCCTTACAATGTCTTTTCCAAATTCAAATCCCCAAAGAGCTTTCCTAAGGTCCTGGTTTCCTTCTTATAGAGGTGAAGGAAGATATAAGCTTCAAACCTTTCACATTCCAAAAGTTGACTTTTGATATACTCACCCCTTAATAGACCTATTACAATAGATACTTTTGACAAGTCTTAAAAAGACTGCCAAATATATTTTGAATATATATTGGAAAGCATAAAAACAAGAAAAGAAAAAAAGGAGGATGTCCAAGATTTGTTGGTGCCATGTTGACGCCAACTCAATGCTCATTGCTCCTTTGCTTTCTCATTCTTTAGTTGTCAAATATTTTTTCTCCTATTGGTATACAGCAAAATCACTAGGCCACTTATAGTCTTGAATTTGGATCAAATTAGCCTAGTGATCTTTCCATCTCTTGTCCAGCAGTACTTTGACATCAACAATGAACTTTGTGGATCTACCATCCAGAGCAATTACTTTGTCCAAAATGATATTGAAGCTGACAATATTTATGTTTTCATCTTTCTTCAGAAAATCAATGACTAGAGAAATAGTTTGGCCATATTCACTCTTCCATGCATCAAAATCCTTGATCTTTTTATCCTCTATCAAAATGGAAGGAATAAATTGGTGCTTGAAGGTGGCAAAAGAATCAGTCTTCACTTGCATTTTCTAGCTCTCACCATTTACATATTGAAATTCATCCAGAATCAATTTCACCATCTTTTCTATTGCCTTAACTGAGGCTGGAGCACCTAGATCTCTCTGTAGAACTTTGCACAAGGTGATCAATGTGTGATGTGTAGGTTGCCACTTCTTATACATTGGATCCAAAATAGAAAGATTGACTTACAATTGCCTAATGACCTGAGACAAGGAAGAATAGCATTCATGCACATCTCCCAGTTTGCCAACAACCATCATCACTCTATATTCTAGAATCTTTTCAAACACCTCAAGAATCTTCAATCTGGCCTCATCCTTTTCCTTCTAATTTGACTTCTTCAATTTTTTTAATTTCCTTGTCCAATTTCAATTTCAATGCATTGAATTTATCAAGTGGCATTGTGTTGTCACTGGTTATTGGTGGCACAGAGGCTTGAAATGGTACAATTTCTTGACTTTGAGAATCTCCACCCTTTAGCTACCGCTTTAGTTTGACATTCTCCAAGTAGAGTCTGTTCACTTCATCATTCATTTCAACTTGGGTTTTTTCATAATTGAGCAATCTTTGCTCCATTTTCATTATAGCAGCTCGTGTGAACATTACAGAATGTATGGTAAGAGTGGTAGCCTCAACTATTGATCTTTCCTGAAATTTTTTCACCATGGTTGTTCTCCTCAACTCTTACACAACATTCAACAATCTTGGCTTATTAGTGTTCTTTTGGGTTGCCCATATTGCTAGAGTCTCTATTTTTGGGTCAAACCTATAGCCAATGACATCATCCTCATAGTCAAATTCAAAGACCATGATGGGATCATCTTGATTTCTCACTTGATCAAGCAAAAACATTTTCTTCAATTCAAGCCTTTGGATGATTAGGATATTACTTTTCAAGACCATTTGTTTAGTCTCATCAGGGTTGACATTTACTTCATCAATTTTCAAAATCTTGAAAGTTTGAGGAATAATTTGTTCATGTTGAGATTCATCAACACCCATTATATTTATCTCCACTTGTTCTTGAAACTCCTTCATCTTCATCTTGAGCCAAAAGTCCTTGAATTCTGGGGTATGGATGAAATCATCATCCTCCATGAACCTCATAGAATCAATAACCATTTCATGTTCTTGTAGCTTAGGCTCACCTTCTACTCGTTTGCTAATTCTTACTTTTGGTTTATGTGCTTCTATTTCTTGACCAACAAGTGGTTGATCAACTTCTTCTTCCTCTCCCATGTGCCTCCGAATACTGGCTACTTCTTCAATATCACCAACTCCCTCAGTCATCTCACATGGAACAAGTGGACTAACATCTTTAATCCTTTGCCTTTTTGTAGGTGGTGAATTAGGGACAGTAGGATCTTGTACTGACATTGCATCTGGTACAGGCTCTTGAATTACAACTCCAGATGGCTTCTTTACTAGGATCTTGATAGCCTTGGTAGGATCCTTCACAGAATTATCTTATATTCTTTCAAAATTATTAGTTATCACATCTATTATTTTCAATGGGTCCTTCTCTTTAGCAAAAAATTAGAAAAGTTAGGGTTTTCTTTTCTTTTGTCATCCTCAATTTTCTTCAAAATTTGCCATTTTCTCTTCCTGTTATACACTTCATCAAAAGTGACCAAATTTATGATCACATCCTCCTCAAAATTTATTTGATGGGATATCCTCATTCTAGTGAGGATGACCTTTCTCACAAAGTTCATGTGACCCTCTAGATCACAAACCCTTTTTGTACCTGATTTCAAAGAATATCTAGCCTTCAAGTAGGCTTGCAACTCCTCCAAGGTATCTAAACCAATGGACCAATCACCAAACATTGTAGAATCAAGAATAAATGTGCTCTTCTTTGCCTTTTTCATCACATCCTTTTCGATTTAGAGCATTTGCCACATGAATTCAAGAAATGCAATTATGTCTAGCACAAATTTGGGCAACACATGGGGTGGCTAAGTACTCCCATATACTCTGATTATTGTATGGTCTAGCAAGAAAAACCAATCAGCAAAATTGTTCTTGTGACCCTATTCTGGCCTATGAGCAATAGGCCTCAACATTTCCCTAACCTCTTTGGTCAGTCTAGGAGAAAGGCTACCAAGAGAATTCATTACTCTGACTGAAAATTCATCATGAAATACAACATAATTGAAAGTTTGGCAATTGGTATCCCACTTGTAAAAAAAGCACTGAGTAGGCAATCTCTGTCTTACTTGATCAATCATGGTCAGGTCCATTTTACTAGGCCACTTCCTTCTTTTTTGATACAAAATCAAATGATAAAGCAAACAGTAATACTTGAAATCAATGGGATTCTTGTTTTCCCTTATTTGCAAAAAACCCTCATGCAATTTCTTCTCAATATATGATGCAAAATCATATTCAATGTTGACCTCATGGTTCTAAATTCTCATGGCCATCATCATCAGACCAACTAGCATTTTACCTTGGGCATCAATACCCAACACTTGACACAAAGAAAAGTATGTCCTCTTGATATAAACAACAAAATCATCAATAGCAAAAGGCTCAACATTAGTGGAAGGAATTTCAATTCCTCTATTATTAGCCCCTTTCCTCATGTACATAGGCAATTCATCACTTCTATGTGTTTTTTCTCAGGGAATTGTAGTCTTGTTCACTCTTCTTCAAGTCCACATGTGTGAGGGCTTGCCTATTCAATATGAAGCAATCAATGATTGTATTTCTATCCACAACCACTAATGGTGATCCATTAGGCAGCCTGACTATCCTAGTGGTTGGATGATATTGTTGTGCCAGCACTCTGATTAGCTCAACATCAGAAAATACATTTGGAACCACAAGCTTAGCCAAGTTCAAATTCCATGGGTTGGCCACTGGACCTTGACCATCCTTCTTCTAACAAAAACACTAGAAAAGATTCTGTATACACCTAAAAATGACATGACTCTACTTAAATAAATATTTTAAATATTTATTTCACCTTCACATTCCTCTATCAATAAATAAATAAATTTATTTATTTATTTGATTCATCTCCTCTTATATTATTAAATAAATTACATTTATTTAATTAATTAAATTCATCTACATCAACTTCATTCTTCTAAATAATTAAATAATTTTAATTATTTAATTAAAATCTTTTAGTCTTCAAAATTTAAATAAAATGCAATTTTTATTTAAATAAAATCTAAGATCCCCACAAAATAAAATATATTTTTATATTTTATTTATTCTTCAAATTTATCGACAAGTAATTAAATAAATTCATTTATTTAATTATGCTTTCTTATCTTCTCAAAAATCTTTCTTATCTTCTAAAAATAAAATTCCTCGTCATACAATAGCAAAAGCTGAGTTACAAAAGTAAAAACAGTTTTAAAGCATCTTTAAAGCAAACTTGCTCTTAAATTAGAAAAATAAATTCTAATTTAAGAAAATAACAACTCATCCTCATCAACAGAGTAGTTAACTCAACAAAGCTACTTTTCGAATGACACATGTCTTTCTCCCATTTGTTGCACGTTCCTCAACAATCCTCATCCGTTGATCTTCTCTTTTCTTCTCAGCCATTGATCTTCTCTCATCCATCTCTATAAATACAACCTTCTTCTTGATTTGATAATCCATTTTTTGAGCAAACTTATGCTACAGAAACACAAGCGCACCTTTGGCACCCCATCTCACATAGCACTTCACTATCATCCACTTCTATTTGTGTTTGAAGTTCATCTTCAAATACAAGCAAGTATCCTAGCCATTCTCTTCTTGTCATCTTCAACAAGCAAGGGAGCATATGCTTCTGAGGGCTTCACTATTATCAAGATCAAGAACAGATAGGCGAGCAATGGAAGATGAAAGGTAAAAAGGGTTGTAGGTATCATTTGTTTTATTTATTTAAATCTCCTATTTTTCCTTCACATTCTATTAATGTTTGGGTTTTGTTGTTCATTTTGATTAATCCCTTTTTCACCCTCACATTTTGGCACCCATCGTGGAGCCCTTGCCCCTCTATCTAATCAAAAATTTAGTTTTCTTGTAGACAGGTTTTGTACAGGTGTCATATAGGTCTTTGACAGGTTCATTCGGCGCATGCACCCCTTGATTCGGTGCATTTGTTTCCTATTACGGCGCATTCATACTCTAGTGTATTCAACCTTTAAACCAGCACTTCTATCCTTTGCTTTGGTGCTTATGGTCATTTGGCACATCCATACCTCAAGACGGCACTCTTGTCCTCTGATTCGGCGCATACGGTCATTCGACGCATATACACTCCATAATGGCGCTTTTACACATTTTTATGGTGCATTTACTAAACTAATGCATTTGTATCCCATTCCAGCACTTTTGACTCTTGTCTCAATGCATCTGTGTAACGCCGCATGCAATATCTATTTCTGCGCATTCAGATTGCATTGTGGTGCTTCTGTTTTACACTATAGCTTTAGAATTGTCATCTGATTTTCTATTTGAGCTAACGTCTGTTTTGCAGGATTAGTGGCTGGATTAGATCATTTAGCTACTTTGTTTAGTTCATTTAGACTAACTAGGGGAAAAGTAAACAAGTGCATGCATGCAAATTCCACATAGCCTTTAACTAGGAAGAAAGTAACTTAACCATTGCTATATCTGCATATTGCTATCTTCTTTAGTTAGATTATTGCTATCTCAACAAATGGGAATGAAAATTGCTATGTCTTAAACACTTCAAAATTAACAACCGCGTGAGTGTACAAGTAGAATAGCCCATTTAGTTTTTCTACTTTTAACTAGGTTTGGATTAATCAGTGTATTCTGTGATTGTGAATGACAATAGGCTTATGCTCTCCCCTTAACTGGGTGACCAGAATGCTAGACTTGTCATTCCATTTATTTAACCTTTAGGGGGGCCTGCCCTTGGATGCACGCCTGTCCAAGTGGGAACAACCCTAAGTGGTAACAGGCTAAAGCCAAGCTCTACCAAGCCACTTAAAATAAATTGTGCTTGAGGTGAAAACCTCTTGCAATGAGTGCTACTATGTTACATCGACGGCCAACCTCCCCCAAAACCCTCTAAGGTGTAACCCTTAGAGGCTGGGAGACTCCATAATGGAGAGTAGTGCCACCGCATGTGTAACCACTCGAACGGTTTCCCTGACTACGAACCAATTGTTTAGCAAGCCAAAAACCCCTATTTGTTGATGCAAAGGGTGGAGCCTTTGAAGTAGCCTTGATTCATCTGACTCTTAGTAGAGGTAGCAGGGACAATCCTAAGGTTCGGTGGGGGTACAAGCCTAAGGAAACCTAGATCTGGTATGCGTGAGAAGTGAGTGCCATGGAGGGGAGCCGGTGCTACTAGATCCTGGAGCTACACGCTTTGAGTATGCACAACTAGAGGATTCAACGAATATTGTCCTATCCAGCCTAGGGTGTACTTGTTTTTGAGTCAAAATAGTCCAAAAAATACAAAAAAATAACAAAAGATAAAAATCATGAAAACTTCTGTGTGTTTTCTGTGTCTGTGCCATAATTGAAATCAATTTCTCAAAAACACCATGTTTTCAAACCAAAAACAGGAAAATCTTGAAAAATGTTCCAAAAAAAAACTATGAAAAACCAAACAAAAACTAGAATTGCGCATTTGATATCTATCATGGTACATTTGAACAAAGACCAGAGTGGCACATTTGATACAACTTGTTGCGCTTCTGCACTCTGTTGTGGTGCATTTAAACTGCTGCGCATTTGAACCAAAAAGCAAATTCAGTACCTTCCAAGAGCAAAACTGTCAAAAACTTTTCAAAAACCATTTTCAAACCTGACTCAATTTTTCAAAATCTGAGTAAGATCATGTAAATCCAACCATTTCTTTCTTCTTCCACATCATAACTGCTTTTCATCCAAAATCTCACCAAAGTTCTTCCAAAATCCAACAAGGTTAGAACCAAGCTCTTCTTGATCACCATCACATCTCAAACAAAACATAGTGAGTCTCCTCTATCAAGGATCACTTATCCTTCTCTATCAGAACTCCACTAGTGGATTGGGCTAGACTAAGTCAAATCAAGCAAGTGGATTTCTATCATCCTCACTTTGACTATAGTTTTGTTCCTCCAACTTTGTTTGACACCACCTAGATCTAAGAAGAACCTTGCTAAAATCTTGTCACCTTCTAGCACCTTGCTCAAAATTTCACTTCATCCCATCTCTAGTCACCTCTTGCATGGTCTTAACAAGATTACAAAAACAAAAATAGATTGAAATGGCCAAAAAAATGATTCCAAATGCTCACAAAAGTGAGGAAGAAATTTCTATGGAAGAGATCCTTCAAACACAACATGACCCTAAATTTAAATGCCTATTGGAAAAGGTACTTGCTCAAGACCCTAGAAAATCTAGGAGTCATGCTCCCTAAGGATTATGATGTAGAGGCTCTCAAAGAAATTGAAGATGAAAGAAACCCTGAGGGAAGTAGACATGAGGAAGAAACACCTTCAAACAAAAGAAATACAAACACTAATGCTACGGATGCCCTAAGTCTAGTGAACCAATGAATCCAAGCTTTACAACAAGAGTTCACAGACATGAAAATAGGGGCATCGACTAAACATTACACCCTAGAGGATATTTCACCATATCCTTTTGATAGGTCCCTAATCATGATTCCATTCTCCTCAAAATTTGAGGTACCAAAATTTGATAAATATCGAGGAAAGGGTGACCCAAGAGACCATATCAGGGAATTCAACGTTGCTTGCCTCGAGGTCGCACACAACAACACTTACCTTATGCGACTATTTCCACGAAGCTTGGGAGGACAAGCCATGGAGTGGTTTTCTAGACTACCACCTGGTATTAAAACATTCAATGAACTTGTCGACAAATTTGTCACCCACTTCTCTTACAATATTGAGCATGACATCTCAATATTGGATCTTTGTAACACCAACTAGAAAGGTGGCGAGTCTTTTTCTGCCTTCTTACAAAGATGGAGATAGCTAGCAAGCAAGTGTCTGCGCCAAATGCCCGAAAAACAAATGTTTGAAATGTTCGTGCACAACTTACAAACCGACAGGAGATACCAAATACAAATCCAATGTCCTACTTCCTTTAACAAGGTCATTGAGATGGGCCTCATCATTGAAAAATATCTAATTGCCAAGGGTCAAATAAAACTCTATAAGGACACTCCTAGTACCAACACCAACACAGGCAAACTAAGATTCTGGATGAAAAACAAAAATGTTGTGAATGATGGGGTGGTGGATGCCAAGAATGCGGTACCTAAACAACCGATCTTCATTTTATCGGCTCCTCAGAACAACCCCCCACAAAACAAACCAAGGAACACTGAATCTCGGTTTACCAACTTTCAACCTAGGAGAAAGTTCACACCTTTAGGCGAATCATTGGAAACCACCCTGCAGAAGCTAGTCACAAACAAGATCATAACGCTTCCAACTGCGCGGGAATATGAACCAAAGGTCAAACCTCATTGGTGGAATGACAATGACTTCTGTGAATTTCATCGAAATAGGGGGCATAAAACCAATGATTGTATAGCACTCAAACACATGATCCAAGACTTGATCAAACAAAACAAGATATTCACTAAAGGACATACCTCTAACAGTGATCATCAGGCATTCAAGGATCCTCTTCCCAACTATGAGCAGGGAGGACCTTCCAACAAAAACAACAGTGGTTCTAACAACGCAAATTACACAAATATCAGCTTTGACTATGTTGTTAACCATATCTCAAAAGGTGATTCACACATCAATGTGATCACTATCAACAAGGATCTAGATAGCAATGTTACCACCTGTAGTAATAGAGTCACTCTTAGAGGAGCCTCTGCCACTCCGGCTAATCAATACAATATCTTGGATCAGCTACACAAGACATTTGCACACATCTCCATCTTGGAACTTCTGCGTCTATCCCCGTCTCATAGGGCCATTCTTGACAAAGCTTTAGCAGAAGCCTCTGTCCCTACAAACCTTGCTAAAGAACAGTTCCAAACCATGGTAGGTCATATTACCTCATCTCATTCCCTATCATTCACTAAAAAGGATGATATGTCAATCACTCAACCCCATAATGCCTCTCTTCATCTCGAAGCCTTCATTCACAAACACAAGATAAAGAGAGTCCTAATAGATGGAGGAGCTAGTTTGAATATTTTCACCTTGAAGCTAATCCTTACATTGGGGTTTTTAGAGAAGGCTATAGATCAAAAAAGGAAAATCACTATCAAAGCCTATGATGAGGAGGAGAGAACTTCTAAGGGAATTGTTACTTTACCGATCAGAGTAGGACCTGTAGTCAAAGATGTGGCTTGTCAAGTCCTTGATATGGAGCTAGCATACAACATTCTTCTTGGGAGACCATGGATACACGCTCTGAAAGTAGTTCCTTCAACATACCATCAGTGTATCAAGTTCCCCTTTGAAGGTCAAGAGATCACTATACCAAGTGACCCCAATCCATTCTAGTATTGCAACTCCATTCAGCCTAAACCTGAAGTTGTGATCCCAAATAACTGTGCTTCTGCTTCATCCTCATCTCGTATTGACCCAGCTTCACTTGCTTCTACTTCAGAAGCTTCTCAACCTAAACTCAACCTCAAAGATAAGGGTTTGGGTGAATACACAATCTCCCAATCCCTCTGCTTGGCACAACTGCCCCTATCTCCAAGATCATATGGAAGGCCCATTCTGAAGAAACCTAAAGCAGAGAAAGATACCAAAGGACCATTTGTCAAATGGGGAAGCCTCAAAGATGAGAGTGACGAAAAAGATATCCTACAATGGTTATACAAGGATGAAGGTAGTTCATCAACACAACATGACCATCCCACTATACAAACTGCACAATATGGTCAAGGTTTCCAAATGCTACAGAGAATGGGATATGAAGGACATGATCCACTCGGTTCAAGAAAGGATGGTATCACTGAACCCATCCAACCTCATACTTTGACAGCCCGAGACACTACAGGGCTAGGATACACTGGGGTACCAAGAACCAACAGAGAAAATAAGAATAAAGGGAAACAACCAGAGACGTCTACTAGTAATCTAGTTGAGCAAATTCAACAATTGCAATTGAATAGTGAGACCGATTCTACTGAATATGAATGGGATAGCCTTTATGAGCTATCTTGTGATGAGAAAGATATTGATGTTGTCCATGAGTATGGCCCAACCAATGAAAATGAGAGACAAGAGCCAAGGGCTAGACCGCTAGAGTCCGTCCTGTTGATGGTGGGTTTAGCACACAGCAACGCAGGTGTGATTGCTGATTTCACACCTCTCTTGAAAAGTATCTTACTCTAAGTAAGACTACTCCAAGGATAATACAGCTAGGTCTTAGCTTGCTTGGAATCTCTCAATGGTTATGTTCTAGCTGTGTCTACAAGGGGTCTTACATGTAGTCTGCAAATCTTTAGGTTTGGGGAAACAAATACACACGAACCCTATTATGATTTTCAGCTGATAAACAAAATAAAGTGCTGCTGAAATTTCTAACAACTAATCAGTGGGTTTAAAGAAAATGCAAAGGGTTTAGGGTTTTAGAAGGATCCTAAGTGATATTCATGATGTAAGGGTTATCTTTAGTAGACAAATATTCCAAACTTTAAACTAGTTTTCAGAGTTACCAAACTGAAATGGGTGTTACAGTGCTGCAGAAAATAGTGCTATCTTCAATGGAAGTCGAAAGATTTTCAGACCACATTCATTCGTTAAATACCCAATAAACGACGCAACTTAATTCATGAAATGTAGTTGAACTTCAGCACAAATAATAAGCCCAGACTAATTTTACACAGCTATTTACCATCAGCAAACAACTAAAAGTATGGACTTGGAATATTCATCAAATACTTCAGCAAACCACTAACATCATAAAAGCACAACTAATCTAACTATGGGAGAGCAAGAAGCAAACCATGAAAACCATAATGAATCAACACAAGGAACAAATTCTCAGAATTACTGCAGAAACTTGCTTTGTATTACTTCAAATGGCATAGAGTCAATAATTTGGCATAAAAAATCTCTCTTACAAATAGTGGAAATGGCAGCCCTTTATATAGAAAGCAGCATACCCTAGCTTTTCAAATGAACGGTGGAGATTAACTCAACACCGACAGTCCAGATTACATCCATAAAAGCCCACATCAATTCCCGGATTACATTTTGTCTTTTATAAAAAAGATGAAAAAATAGCCCCAAATACATTGAATCTAGTCATTTTGACTAGCCAACTCAGTATACTAATGGAAAAGCTCATTTTAGAAGCAAGAAAAGACAAAATTGAGTCACATGCTGCCCAAATATATCAAGTTTACAATTGTGACGGGATTGAATCACAAGAATATTCAAAATGATATTAAGATTCCTTATCCAGATCGATGCTATCATCGCTGGCCAGCTTATTTCAATAGGTCACCCATGCTTCAAGTGCTGAATTGATGTCAGATGGGTCTGGATCCTTCAAATGATGTATCCTATAGTCAAATACCTCTAATTCCTGACTGAATTTGCCATATATCCTTTCAATCTCTGCTTTTGCCTTGTGGAATGCCTTGAATTCGGCCCTAAGGTCACTTGCTTTATCCAGCCTTTCTTCTATACTAAGTGCAGTGTCTTCAAATAGCATCACATGTAACTTATTTTTGCATTTATCGGCCTCAAAAGGAGCATAGTCATAGAAGGACTCTTCCCTATAGTTCCTCAAGGAATTGTTGATATCATATATAACGGATCTCAATTCCTCATCAGCTGGTTTGTATGCCTCTTTTACCTGTTCAAAGGTTTCTTTTCTCAAAAGTAACTGCTGATACCATTCAACAGCCTTGGGAAGCCTATCGCCAGTCAAAATATTTTATGTAACCAAGGTCTGAGCTGGCAATTCTCTAATACCCTTGATTCAGGGATACATGTGAGAGTAATATTCATCAAAAGAATCACATTCATCTCACAAATCCTTCCACTTTTTATGCAAGTCAACCTTCGCTGGTGGGCTTGAGCAGAGGCACTTATGGCTTCACATCTTGCTTCAAAAACCCCTATCAACCAATTCTCTATGCCTTGGGACTTTGATCTTACGTCACTCAATTTTGCCATCTCGTCGGTGGATAGGAAAGTAGGCACTGTCCTTATATCTCCTCCTGCATCCACCGGCTTTATCAGAAATTGAAGGCATGCTCTTAGTTCCTCGTTTTCTCGTTTCAAGTCCTTTTTGGATATTTTGTCCTTATCCAATTGCTCCAAGATTGACATGACTGATCCCTTGAAATCATCGACCCTTTGAGTGCAGGTGGTTGGACCCAAATCAATAGTGGATATTACATAATCTTCCTTCCTGACCTGATCTGTTGATACGTCAGCCGGCGGGACTGCTACTTCTGCTATCCTTGAGCCTGATTCGCTCTTGTAGATTCTTGATTAGACCTTAGCCCTTTTCTGTTTCTGAGGCTTTTGAGCCTGCGATAGGATGGTGCTTAAGTCAAGCTACATTACTTCGATCTGAGGTTCCAGATATGCCATCCTACTCTTCAGCCATAGCAGACACAGTCAATTCTTTAGAAGGCTTTTGCTCAGGTTCTGGACTCTTCTGCTTTCCTCCTTGGGCCAATTCTTTCAAATTTTCAATCATATTCTCCTGTGTGATCCTCAAAACTTCCTCCATCGGATCCTTGCTCAGGGGACTATCAGATATATTGATTATTTCCACACCGGTTGAAGTTTCAAGGAGGCCTTCATTGTCTACTTCAACCAATAACCCCTTTTCCTTTTCAACTGTTTCTTTAGATTCCTTCAACCCCAATTCCGCACATACCTTCTCAATCCCGGGTAGTAGCGGCACTTCTAGTGAATCAGCTGGCATCTGTGAAATGGGGACAGTAGAAGAGATAGTGAAGACAGTTGAACTAACCTGTGTAAGGTTAGCTAGTGATAGGAGGGAAGAAATGGTAAGAGATGAAGAAAAGGTTAGGGAAGGCAAGGAAAGCGAGGGTGATAGGATGGTCGACATGGGAGGCAATGGTAAGGGAGAAAAAGGTGTAGATGCAGTAGAGGGGTATGAAATGGCAAGAGTGGAAGAAATAGGGTTACTAGAATCACTCGAGGAGATTACCAGTGAGCAAGAAGTGGTAGCGATGCCAGAGGTAGGAGAGGTGGAGGGAGATGATTCTTGCACTATGATAGTTGAAGTGGTGAGGGAGATGGATGAAATGGAGGAAGGAGGAGGGATGGAAGCAGAAAGAGCAGAAATTGAGACAATAGGTCTGGTATCCAATACGAGAGGTTGGGTAGTTGGAGAAGTTGGATCATCTTTGGTTGCAGCAGCCTCCTTGCCAGCTTCTTTAGCTTTTATCTTCTTGGCCTTGGAGGCCTCCCCAGCACTACTCAGCTTATCTTTTCTTTTGGAAGCTCTAGCCCTAGTAGAAGGAGGTTGATCTTTCTTTCGAGGAGACCTTACAGGAGGCTTCCTCATTTTCCCCGCCCTTGTTGCCAGGGGGGCATGTTCCTCACTATCTAAATTTTTCTCCCCAGCTGGCTCTGGATCATCGACTACCAGTATGGGTTCATCCTCCTCTCCACCGGAATCTTTGTTTGATTCCACTATGGTGTAGGTCAACTGAACTCCTTGTCCCCTCAAAACAGCCACTTGAGTTCTGACCCATGCCTTACTTAATCTAATTGGCTCCTTCATAATCACATCCAAAGAGCTTTCTTCAGCGTTAGCCCAATTGGGTAATGGAATAGACTGGTGCTATTGCGCCTCCCATGGACCTCTGACCATAATATTCTCATCATCCTGCAACTGATCAGGCACTGCCATTATATGGAATTTCTTAATGAAATCTAGGGACAGTCTTGCATGTGCCTTTTTCATGACCTCGTAGTCATCAAGACAGTTAGCCCAAAAATCTTCAATATGGACCTTATGAAACAACTTTTTGCTTACAAACTTTTCCATTACTTTATTTGGTTCAAAGTGACTCCTGGCATTGTAATAGTGCAAATTTAGAAGTTGGAGCTCCTTATCCAAATACTCAGCTGATGCAAGAGAGGGACATGCGTAGAGTCCTTTGCCAAACTTAATGGGGAATTGGACATTTGTTCTGTGTAGGTGCTTGAGCTTTTCTGCGCATGGTACTAGTTGCCTAGACAGTTCTAGGAGCACTGTCTTATCATCTGGGTATTGCGGCAACCTGTACGCCATTCTAGTGAAGCCTTGTACTCTAATATATGTGAATTTCTCAAATTGGATATACCACCTACCATATTGGACTATTTCGTTCATGGCCTCGACAGAAATCCTTAAAGCTGTATTACCTTGCAACTTCCTGGCTATATACATGGTGAATGCATCATTGACCCTCTTGAAATATATCAAGGATTGAGACGAGGTCAGCTGAGGGTAGCATTCGTATACCTTAACCTGCGTCTTTTCATTGTTTCCAATTTCTCCAACCTTGGACAATCCGTCGTAGTGATTCATTCTTGCCAGTGCATAGACGACATAGGATGTCCACCTGAAATACTTGTTCTCACTGAAGTTGTTGAAAGCTTCATGGATGTTGTCACTGAGGATTTGTGACCAATGGAATTTGGTTCCCTTCAGTATCTCTAAAATTATGATGAACATCCAGTCCTCGAAGGTGGAAGCAGCTGGTAACCCATATACTCTGCTCAAAAAGGTTACAATATCCCCAATCTCTTCATGAAAATCACTTCTGTATAGTACTATGGGGAGCTTGACGAGAGCAGACTTCTTGCTCTTGACCCAATGCTCATTTATGTGCTTCCTGCACCCTTCCACATCTTTATTGTATGCTTCCTTGGATGCTTGTTTGTCGGGCATAGTCATGGTTTTGTGCCATGGGATGTCTAGCATCTCTGCCAAAGCAGGCGGGGTCAAGTCAGCTAGGACTTCTCCATTATCTGTTTGTATTTGTCTGGATATAACATCGTATTTGTCTGCACAACCAGCCATCATTTCTGCACATTGGATTGAGGTTGGAAAGGTAGCTGCTTGCCCAATGCCACTATCTCTTAGTATCTTGGCCTTGGGAGTCGGAGTGGGTCCAAAGATTCTGAGTCTGAAGTCATCTAGGTCTATATGACCTTGATCTGTGTCTCCTTCATTGCTCTACCCAGAGTGGATCTTGGTCTCTGGAGGAATCCCTTTGAACTCATACTTCATAGCTTGAGCTCGTGCCGTAATCTAATCTGCACAACCAGACCTTATAAGTTTGATGCCAGGAAAGTCTCCTAACATACTTCTAGGATTAGATAAACCAATATAAATCTGTCATTCATTACAAGCATGCATTTGAAGGAAAACTACGTCAAATTGAAAAAGATACAACATGCAAGTAGGCATAAAATGTTGCAAGAGATTTCATCAAAACATCATTATTACTGAATCACATCAATTTCACTATTCTGAACAACCTTTTCTAAGGAAATTTCAACAAATTCGGTCATTTAGAGGGTTTTGCGCTAATTTGAGGGTTGTTCGACCCTTAGCAAGGAAAGCACTTAAATGGAGGTTGTCCGACCTCAGTGGGGAAATCGAATAGGTCTGACCTCGAGTTTGGGCCTCCTTTTCGCGTTCTTTGGATATTGCGTCATTTTCAAGGACATCCGACTTGTGCAGAATTTGGAGGTCTCCGACCTCGGATGGTTGGCAATTTGGTGCAAAATAGCATAGATGCAGATGCAGCTGCTTCTTGTACGGAAATGAGGTTGGTTTGACCTGTGTGGGTTTTGATGGGATCTGACCAGGTCAGATGAGGGATAATATAGCACAGGTCAGACAAGGCATTTTTTAGCGCTGAGTTCGCAGCAAACTTCCGGCGGGGTTTTCAAGCAGCACCAACTTTGCGGAGAATGTTCATCATCTGAATAAGTCGAAGACTGGATATTCCAACGCAAGTTCGGGCCTGGTATTTCTAGCGCAAAAAAGAGTTTTCGAGTTTGTGGAGTTTTTGAAACCGTCTAACCCGGTTGAAGAAAGGCATATCGATTGCGTGGGTCAGACAAGGTTGATTTTAGCGCAACTGGGCACTAGGCTTTTGGCGTGAGATTCTAGGGTGTCGGACCAACTAAAATGGGGCTTTTGGTTTGCAGGTCAGTTGGAGCACGATTTAGCGCCGACCTGTTTCACAAGTTCTACAAGGCGCAATCCCTAAACTTTCTAAGTTGTTTAAGGCCATGATGGGTCCATTCCTTCTCCTAGGGTTTTGATTAGGGCTACAAACTGAAAGACTTCAAAATTCATCAAACACTAGCCCCAAAACCTACGTTTAAATGATCATCCCATTAGAACCCTAACGGTAAAATACTGGACCCCAACTGTGTGAAAACCAACCAAAAAAACTTGAAATGGCAAAGTTTAAAACCCTACCTGCAACAATGGTGGCGCAAATTCGAATGGCAGGGGAGGTCGCGGGTTCGAGCTCAGACGAGGTCGACAGGGAGGAACAGAGCTCTGGAATTTGCAGCCAAATTAAAATGAGTTAAAACTTGTTAACTCTCTATTTAAACCATGGCCAATCTGCCATTAATACGCAGGAGTACGGATCGCCAGTTTGAGATCTTGTGCAGATTTTGGAGGGGTTGGACCTGGTTGGACGGGGCAATATTTAGTGCAAAGCCTAGAATTTCAGTCTGCACTATTTGCGGGGCTTTCCGACTCATCTGACCTGTGGAGCTTTTGGGGGGATCCGACCAAGTCAGAGGTTGATGTTTGGAGCGCAGGTCGGATGAGTCCAATTTTAGTGCGAAGGTCTGACAGCGAGGAAATTAGCACGAAGGTCAGAGTGATAAGGTTTTAGTGCAAAGGTCAAACAAAGCGCTTTTCAGTGCTAGGTTTGACAGACATGGAATCAGCGCAAAGATCAGTTGAGGCCAATTTTAGTGCAAAATACCAATTCAAGGACCTCAAAGGGAAAGTAACAACCTACCCTAGCAGATTTTGAAGTGATTTTCAATATCATCCTTCCACCTAGGTCAAAATGCACCTGTGACCACACAATTGCCTTAGAAGATCAAAAGACCAAACGACTCTCTAGCCAAATCAAAAAAGGGGGGTCTCCATTTTAGAATGAGGCGTGCATGCAAAGCACAACAAATGGCAACTCTGTTGGGAAATGCTCCTGAGCATTTTGACGATAAACGGTTAGTTTGAACCCAGATTCTCTGTGTTCCCCACATATTAAACAAAAAGGGCAAGGTATTTTATCAAAGACCCCAAGATTATTGACCAGTGCAACCATCCTTATCCTGAAAACCTGAGTGTGTGCAATTGTATTCATTCCATCCTTCCGGAACTAAGTTCACCTAGGATCCCTTGAGACAAGTTAGAAAGCTGAGATCATTCTACCACCAGAAAATGCTCAAAATTTTGGAGTATGCTGAGCCTTGAAATGGATTAATGACTAGTAATGTTTTTCAAAATGGTGACATTTTGATGCTAATTATTTTTGGGCAGTACCTTTTGTAAGTATTTGTAGTCTGGTAATTTCTTTATTTGCACTCGTAATGGGTCTAGTGTTGAAAAACATCTTTTATTTTTACCCAATGCAGGCTAGTAACACTTAGTGTCACCTTCCTTCTTTCTTGATTGATGGTGCATGTGGTAGGAGAGGAAATCAGCCTATTTCACTTGACACAAGATCACCTAGACTTGCCTAGCTGCCTCAGGATTATTCAGAGTGTAGAAGATATATGGTTAGAAAATACTTTAGGCGCACTGACTAATAACTTGTTTTCAATGAACAGACACCATACCTCTTAGCCTAACAGCGGAAACCACCATGAAGACCAGGTAGAAACCTTAGCTTCTCGAAGAAAGACTCAAGATAATTTACCCACCAAAGAAGCGTTTACAGGTCTGCACGACTGCCACCACATCAGAAACAAAGACCCCGTGACAAAGCAAGCACAACGAACGAAAGCAGAAGGACAACTAAACTAAACCAAGCACCCAACCCGAAGGAGAGCAAAAAAGTAGGAAAGCAAAAGCAGGAAAGTGAACTAAACTAATAGCAACCTAAACTAACCAAAGCAAACAAACCTCTAACTATATACATTAAAATGAGACATAAATGCCTCTCAGGCCTGGAAGTAGTGCTTCAGGAATTGGCCATTGGCAGGCAATGGTAGCTCCTCAACAGTAAGGCTCTTGAGTCGATATGTACTATCTCCCAGGATCTCATAGATCTGATAGGGACCCAACCAAAGTTTGTCAAACTTACCGTGTTCTCCCTTCTTCTCATGGGCCTTGTCCCAATATAGGACCAGATCAAAAATGCGGAAGGCTTTGATCTTGGCTCTCTTATCGAACCATCATTTTACTGCTCCCTGATGTTTGACAAAGTTTTCTATGGCTGCATCATGTTTTTCTTCAAGGTGCAGCAATTGGGCTAGTCGTGAGGACAGTTGATCATCAGCTTCAAGGTACTCTTGCATAAATTGAAGTACCGAGATTCTCAAATGGATGGGGAAGATGGGTTCAATCCCATAAACTAGGTGATAAGGGGATGTGTTCAGAGCGGCTTTGTGTTGGATTCTATTAGCCCATAAAGCGAACCTGAGCTGAGTATGCCAGTCTCTGGGGTTTTTGTCCAAAAGTTTCTTAATGACCTCAAGTAGGTTCTTGTTTGTTGATTCAGCTACCCCATTCCCTTGTGGATAGTAATTAGATGAGAACTTGAGGGTGATCCCATAATCGAATGCCTAGTTAGAGAAATGCAATGATGAAAATGCAGGGCCATTATCACAAACCAAAGCAAATGGACAACCAAATCTAGTGATAATATGCTTTTCAATGAACTCGATAACTACCTCTGTGGTGCATTGCTTACAAGCTATTGCCTCGGACCATTGAGTACAGTAATCAGTAGCGGTCAACATATACCTGTGGCCTGCAGAAGAAGGCGGATTGATCATACCGATAAAGTCGAGGCCCAACTGAGCAAATGGTCATACCTCCACCACTAGTTGCAACAGCATGGCTGTGTGGCGTTCTCTATGTGCAGTGGTTTGGCATATATGACAGGTTCTCACATGTGAATGTGCATCTTTAAACAATGTTGGCCAGTAATACCCAGCCCGAAGAACTTGATTAGTTGTTGAATGCGCTGATCCATGACCTATCCTGAATCTTTCATGAAAATTGGTTAGCACCTGATCAACCTCCAATTTGTCCAAACACCTTAGATAAATACCCTCATGGTTCTTCTTGTAGAGGACAAATCCTTTTATCATGTAACTGCTACTTTTGAGCTTGAGAGCTCTTCTTTGCACTGAATTCATCTATGGTAGGTAGCGTTGATTAAGTAAATAAAATATTATATCCCTGTACCATTCATCTTTTGAAACGTCCTCCAATAGGTACTGCTGAGAAACCAGGTCGGGTCCTACCTCAGCCATCATTTTAGTTAAATCTTGGCCTCTTACCAACTTCATGGGTTGAATATCTATGTCAAATTCCTACAATATGGTGACCCACTTCCCTCTTCTTTCTCCTAATTCACTCTGCATCAACAGTGCTTTGACTGTGACATCTGGGACTATAGAAATTACTTGACTTCTCAGGATGTAATGACAAAATTTCTTGACTGCTTTGACCAGAGCATATGCTTGTTTTTCAACATTTGGATACCTTAGTTTTGTGTCTTTTAATGGAGTACTCATGAAAGCAATGGGCCTTTCATCGTCCACTGACCTCTTCTGTGTCAACATTGCTACGCAAGTATGCTCTAAAGCAAATGAGTATATATGAAATGGCAAAGTGTAATCAGGGCTGACCAAAATAGGTGCGTTGGATATAGCTTGCTTAATTTCTACAAAGGCGGCCTTGGCTTCTAGGGTCTAGTCCATTTTAGCATCTTTCTTTAGCATGGCATTGAGAGGTTGAACTATCTTAGCAAATCTTGTGATAAACTTGCGTACAAAGTTGATCTTACAAGTTCTTTCTTACTGGCCGGGGGGGTATCTTGAGTATTGCTTGGATTCTATCTAGATCAATGGATATTCCCTATTCAGATATCACATGCCCCAACAGCTTTCCTTTAGTTACTCCAAAAATGCACTTCTTGGGGTTAAGTGATATGCCATAATCCTTGCATCGCTGCAACACCTTTCTTAGATCTGCTACATGGTCTTCTCACCTTTTTGAGAACACTGTCAGGTCATCCATATAAATGATTATATATTTTCCAACTAACCCTTTGAAAGTGACATCCATCGCACACTGAAAAGTTGCGCCCACGTTTATCAAACAAATGGCATCCACCAGTGCGCATAGATGCCCCATTTGCAAGTGAAGGATGTTTTCAATCTATCTTCATATTCCACCATTACCTAGTTATAACCAGAATATCCATCCAGGAATGACATCATCTGGGACCCATTAATGATCTATAATACTTCGTCTAGTGAGGGCAGTGGGTAATTGTCCTTTCAGAGGCTCTATTTAGATTACGGAAATCAACACAGAGTCTGATTTCCCCATTTTTCTTTTAGATAGGAACTAAGTTTGCCACCCATGTAGAATGTCTGACTGGAAATATTATCCTGGCTGACAGCAGCTTTTGAACTTCTTTGAAAATTAGTGGCTCCAACAGAGCATTAACTGGCCTCTGCCTTTGTCTGAAAGGCTTCGCTCCTGGCTTAAGCGGGATTGTGTGCATGATAATTGAGGTGTCGTAAGTCTTTACTAATCTTCATAACTCCAGGCTATCACCTCATGATAATTTCTTAATGCATGTATGATTCTAGTCCTTTCATTTTCTGTATTGGCTTTCCCAATGAACATGTTCTTCACATCTTCTCTCCCTAAGTTAAATGGGTCACACTTTCCTCCTGGGGATTCTCCTTCTTTCCTTTGAGTCCCTAGATTATCTGCATCAAACAATCTTTCCAATTCTACCATTCCTTGTGGGATCGTATTTGTTTTCAGGTTCAATACTCCTTCCAAATCTATTTTAGCGGGCTCCGTCTCTTCTTCATCTATTATTTGAGCAGTGAATACATCTGACGAAGAAAGTAAATTGATTATGTGTTGGTCGTCCTCAAAAACTTGGAAATTGGTAACATTATCGGGTACAGATGGAGTGGCCACAAACTCAACAGAAAACTTCTTCAACCCTGCCATGGAAGTGGGTTCCAACGTACTTGCTGTCTGGGCCAAAGCATTTGCAACATGATTCTGTCTTCTGGGAATGACTTGGATGTTAAAACTGTCAAAGCATTCGATCAAATCCCAAACTCTATTCCTATACCTATTCATCATCATTATCATTACACAAGTACTATTTTCTTTTCTGTTTTACCACTAACTCAGAATCACCAAATAATTGGACAATTCTGACCTTTTTCTATAGTGCTAGCAGCAATCCTTGCACCAATGCTTCATATTCGGTGACGTTGTTTGTACATGGAAACTGTAGCCTTTGTGATGTTAGAAATGAACTCCTAGTGGGGCTAATCAACTCGACTCCAGCATCGGACCCTTGTCTGCATCTTGAACCGTCAAATCTCAAGGTCCATAAGTGAAAATCCCCACTACCATCTCTCTATTTCCCAGACTTCTCCTGATCAAACAGAGGTTCAGATTCTTCCTTCTTTTCAACAATCGGTTCTATCTTCTTTTCAACAATCTGTTCCTTCTTCGGGATTATGGGAATCTTTAGCTGCCTTTGCACTTATTTAATCGCCTCTTGACATAGTTGGCAGGTAAATTCAGAATGAGATGTATCGTGTATGCGATACTAGTTGGGCAATAATAATTCTTCCATTTGAACCTGCCTACCAATAGCAGTTTGGTCTTGTACAAATCTAGCCACAAAATCACGAAATCCTTCGAATACTCTGGGCTCGTCCTCCTTGGAGGATTCCTCATCATCTGACTGAACGTATGACGCCGTACCTTCTGGTCTTTCTATCAAAGGTTTGGGAGGTCTTAAGCAACTCAACATAAGGATTTCTTCTGGCTAATTGATGCGTGGGAGGTAGACGTCCAAATCAACCTCTGAAAATAGAATTTCGTTGGGCTGATTAAACTCCATGATCATATGCTTCATCTTGGGTTCTCTTTCAATACGTATCTGATTAGTTAACCCCTTCCATGGCAACCACATATGAGAGAAGTCTGTTGCCATATATCCATTCAAGGTCTTGGACCAATCTCTACTTAAAAGCATACCGTATTGATTTGGAATATCCACCACTTGAATATCGATATATTGCTGCACCCTATGATTAGAAGCCAATTGCATGTGTATCCAATTCAGTTCACCAACCACATTCACCTAAGTTTTGTCTAACTATGTCACCTTCTTGGAGGACTTGGCTGGAGTGAGTCCAAGCACCTTACAGACAGACAATGGCATTACATTTGTGGAAGCACTAGAGTCTACCAAACAATTATGAAGGTTCTTGTTGAAAATCCTAAGTGTTAAGAGGAAAGGCAGACTTTCTCTCTTATCTTTATACAACATCATTTTTTGTTCCATGGCAGCTACATGTATCCTTTCTTTCCCCTTATCAATGTTATCCTTGGCGACGTTTTCTCTTGGCATATGATTAATCTTAGCTCCAGCACCTATGTCCTGAAAGAAAGATGTTCTAACCTCAGGTATCTTAAGCAACTCATACACATAAAGACTAACCTTCATCTTCTTAAGCTCATCAGCCACATATTGCCCCATTTTCACTATATCAGAGCGTTGAAATTTTTCTGTAGTAGCAATAGTACCATGATGTATGGTATGATGAGGGACTTTCAGAGGTTCAGGATTATTGGTAGCCTTTGGATCAGGCGGGATTTGATAACTATTCAGGGGAATGGAAGTGGTGAAAGGGCCTTTTGGCTTGCTACTTCTCAGGTTGTAAGGAGTCTTGTTGTACTATTAATACGCATTAACTTCCTTAGACTCTTCTTCTTTAGGCTGATTCTCATCTTGAAATGGAAACGTATAGCTATCAAGAACTAGGGCAACATCATACCTTTGAGAGGGAACAATTTCATACCCGGTCGGCGGAATCTCCTGATTTTTAGTATTTTAAATCTCCATTTGGAAGATACTGGAAGCAATCTAGAATTCTAGGCAATCCAGCTTAGAGTGGGCATTAGTGTTGTGCAATCTGCACCAAGTGGACAAGGCAGCTTTAGCCAACATTACGCGACCTGGGGGTCTGGTGTCACTGTTCTGATTCTCCAAGGGCGAAGGCACTCCCCCATTGTTTGGTCTGGTGTTCTAGGATTGATTTGACCGCTGCTGAAAGTTCTGATTTTGATACTGATTTTGATTTGAAAACTGGTTCTGGTTTTGATTCTGTGAGTGCTGCTGATTCTGGAAATGCTATTGATTCTATCCCCTCTGCTGCAAATAAGCATTCTAGTTTTTGAGGTGAGTAACTTCAGCAATGAGTTTCTTCATTTGTTCAACTAGTTCTTTGATGTCATCTCTGTCTTCCTTGGTCTTTGCCACCTCCAAAGACTGAAGGAAAGGCATTTGTGCTAGAGGCATTTCAGGTACTAGGTTACCTAGATGGATTACCAAAGCTTGTGTGGCAGTTGGGTTCGAGACTGGGTTCATTACAGGGGTACGATTGGCTAATGCATGATTTATCATAGGGATTTGATTCAGCATGGCAACAGACCCTATATGATTCAGTGGGCCTGAGGCTATTTGTCCTAGCTGGGTACTTACATTGACAACAGCAGAATATGCTTGGGCTAGACTAGCAGGTACTGGGTCAGCCCTCCTTGCAAACATGGAGGTAAGTTTATCTAGGGCAGCATAGTAGATGGGTAGGGTAGCAGCCTGATCTATAGTGTAAGGGGCTTGCAGACGACTGTAAGCTTTTTGGAACCTGTTGTTGAAGGAACTGATCATCTCACCTTCTTCCCGCCGAACCTCCACAAAAGAACGGTAAAGATTAGACGGGGTGGTAGGCATACGGAACCTATTCAGAAAAGTAGTCTTCAGGTTTGGCCATGAAGTTATGGATGCCGCCGAGAGGTTGGCAAACTAGTAGTAAGCTTCTTCCTGCAAAGAATAGGGGAACAACTAGCATATCACATCCTTGTGCTGCACCTACAACATGAACATATTAGCCTCAAAAATTTTAATGTGCTCGTCTGCGGTCCTATTTGGGTCATGTACTCTGAATTTTGAGCAGAACTTGTCTGGGTTCTTAGGCATGTCATGGTAATCATTGAACTGAAAAGGGGACTGGTTATTTCCTGCAAAGTAATCCATGATGGGAGGATTAATGGTAGCTGTAGTAGTATTTCTAGGGATTGACTAAGCTTGAGGTGCCATGGGTATTCCTTGATCCCTTCTTGTTCTTCTGAATTCTGCTAGAGACAACAACTCTTCTCTAGCTGAGCTGGATTTAGTGTGTCTCTGTCTAGTCCCCAGACTTGCTAATTTTTAGCAAAAGGGCCCCTCTCTCTAGCGCCAATTCTATTGATGGTGGTTTTAGCACACAACAACATAGGTGTGATTTCTAATTTCACACCTCTCTTGAAAAGTATCTTACTCTAAGTAAGACTACTCCAAGGATAATACAACTAGGCCTTAGCTTGTTTGGAATCTCTCAATGGTTATGTTCTAGTTGTATCTACAAGGGGTCTTACATGTAGTCTGCAAATCTTCAGGTTTGGGGCAGCAAATACACACGAACCCTATTATGATTTTCAGCTGATAAACAAAATAAAGTGTTGCTGAAATTTCTAACAACTAATCAGTGGGTTTAAAGAAAATGCAAAGGGTTTAGGGTTTTAGAAGGATCTTAAGTGATATTCATGATGCAAGGGTTATCTTTAGTAGACAAATATTCCAAACTTTAAACCAGTTTTCTAAGTTACCAAATTGAAATGGGTGTTATAGTGCTGCAGAAAACAGTGCTATCTTTAATGGAAGTCGAAAGATTTTCAGACCACATTCATTCGTTAAATACCCAATAAATGATACAACTTAATTCATGAAATGTAGTTGAACTTCAGCACAAATAATAAGCCTAGACTAACTTTACACAGCTATTTACCATCAGCAAACAACTAAAAGTATGGACTTGGAATATTCATCAAATACTTCAGCAAACCACTAACATCATAAAAGCACAACTAATCTAACTATGGGAGAGAAAGAAGCAAACCATGAAAACTACAATGAATCAACATAAGGAACAAATTCTCAGAATTACTGCAGAAACTTGCTTTGTATTACTTCAAATGGCATAGAGTCAACAATTTGGCATAAAAAATCTCTTACAAATAGTGGAAATGGCAGCCCTTTATATAGAAAGCAACATACCATAGCTTTTCAAATGAACGGTGGAGATTAACTCAACACCGATAGTCCAGATTACATCCATAAAAGCCCACATCAATTCCTGGATTACATTTTGTCTTTTATGAAAAAGATGAAAAAATAGCCCCAGATACATTGAATCTAGTCATTTTGACTAGCCAACTCAGTATACTAATGGAAAAGCTCATTTTAGAAGCAAGAAAAGACAAAATTGAGTCACATGCTGCCTAAATATATCAAGTTTACAATTGTGACAGGATTGAATCACTAGAATATTCAAAATGATATTAAGATTCCTTATCCAAATCGATGCTATCATCTCTGGCCAGCTTATTTCGATAGGTCACCCATGCTTCAAGCACTGAATTGATGTCAGACGGGTCTGGATCCTTCAAATGATGTATCCTATAGTTAAATACCTCTAATTCCCCATTGAATCTGCCTTATGGAATGCCTTGAATTCGGCCCTAAGGTCACTTGCTTTATCCAGCCTTTCTTCTATACTGAGTGCAGTGTCTTCAAATAGCATCACATGCAACTTATTTTTGCATTTCTCGGCCTCAAAAGGAGCATAGTCATTGAAGGACTCTTCCCTACAGTTTCTCAAGGAATCACTGATATCATATGTAATGGATCTCAATTCCTCGTCGGCTGGTTTGTACACCTCTTTTACCTGTTCAAAGGTTTCTTTTCTCAAAAGTAACTGTTGATACCATTCAACAGCCTTTGGGAGCCTATCGCCAATCAAAATATTTTCTGTAACCAAGGTTTGAGCTGGCAATTCTCTAATACCCTTGATTCGGGGATACATGTGAGAGTAATATTCATCAAAAGAATCACATTCATCCCGCAAATCCTTCCACTTTTTATGCAAGTCAACCATTCGCTGGTGGGCTTGAGCAGAGGCACTTATGGCTTCACATCTTGCTTCAAAAACCCCTATCAACCAATTCTCTACGCCTTGGGACTTTGATCTTACCTCCCTCAATTTCGCCATCTTGTCGGTGGATAGGAAAGTAGGCACTATCCTTATATCTCCTCCTGCATCCACCGGCTTTATCAGAAATTAAAGGCATGCTCTTAGTTCCTCATTTTGCCGTTTCAAGTCCTTTTTGGATATTTCATCCTTATCCAATTGCTCCAAGATTGACGTGATTGATCCCTTGAAATCATCCACCCTTTGAGCGCAGGTGGTTGGACCCAAATCAATAGTGGATATTACATAATCTTCCACCCTCACCTGATCTGTTGATACGTCAACCAACGGGACTACTACTTCTGCTATCCTTGAGCTTGATTCACTCTTGTAGATTCTTGAATGGACCTTAGCCCTTTTCTGTTTTTGAGGCTTTTGAGCCTGCAATAGGATGGTGCTTAAGTCAAGCTGCATTACTTCGATATGAGGTTCTAGATACGCCATCCTACTCTTCAACCATAGCAGACATAGTCAATTCTTTAGAAGGCTCTTGCTCAGGTTCTGGACTCTTCTCCTTTCCTCCTTGGGCTAATTCTTTCAGATTTTCAATCACATTCTCCTATGCGATCCTCAAAACTTCCTCCGTCGGATCCTTGCTCAGGGGACTATCAGATATATCGATTATTTCCACACCAGTTGAAGTTTCAAGGAGGCCTTCATTGTCTACTTCAGCCAATAACCCCTTTTCCTTTTCAACTGTTGCTTCAGATTCCTTCAACCCCAATTCTGCACATACCTTCTCAATCCTGGGCAGTAGCAACACTTCTAGTGAATCAGCTGGCATCTGTGAAATGGGGACAATAGAAGAGATAGTGAAGGCAGGTGAACTAACCTGTGTAAGGTTAGCCAAGGCTGTTGATAGGAGGGAAGAAATGGTAAGAGATGAAGAAAAGGTCAGGGAAGGCAAGGAAAGCGGGGGTGATAGGATGGTCAAGATGGGAGGCAATGGTAAGGGAGAAGAAGGTGTAGATGCGGTAGAGGGGTATGAAATGGCAAGAGTGGAAGAAATAGGGTTACTAGAATCACTGGAGGAGATTACCAATGAGCAAGAACTGGTAGCGATGCCAGAGGTAGGAGAGGTGGAGGGAGATGATTCCTGCACTATGACAGCTGAAGTGGTGGGGGAGATGGATGAAACAGAGGAAGGAGGAGGGATGGAAGCATAAAGAGTAGAAATTGAGACAATAGGTCTGGTATCCAATACGAGAGGTTGGGTAGTTGGAGGAGTTGGATCATCTTTGGTTGCAGCAGCCTCCTTGCCAGCTTCTTTAGCTTTTATCTTCTTGGCCTTGGAGGCCTCCCCAGCACTACTCGACGTATCTTTTCTTTTGGAAGATCTGGCCCTAGTAGAAGGAGGTTGATCTTTCTTCTGAGGATACCTTACAGGAGGCTTCCTCATTTTCCCCGCCCTTGTTGCCAGGGGGCATGTTCCTCACTATCTAAATTTTTCTCCCCAGCTGGCTCTGGATCATCGACTACCAGTATGGGTTCATCCTCCTCTCCACCAGAATCTTTGTCTGATTCCACTGCGGTGTAGGTCAACTGAACTCCTTGTCCCCTCAAAACAACCACTTGAGTTCTGACCCATGCCTTAATTTAATTGGTTCCTTCATAATCACGTCCAAAGAGCTTTCTTCAGCATTAGCCCAATTGGGTAATGGAATAGGCTGGTGGTATTGCGCCTCCCATGGACCTCTGACCATAATATTCTCATCATCCTACAACTGATTAGGCACTGCCATTATATGGAATTTCTTAATGAAATCTAGGGATAGTCTCGCATGTGCCTTTTTCATGACCTCATAGTCATCAAGACAGTTAGCCCAAAAATCTTCAATATGGACCTTATGAAACAGCTTTTTGCTTACAAACTTTTCCATTACTTTATTTCGGTCAAAGTGACTCCTGGCATTGTAATAGTGCGAATTTAGGAGTTGGAGCTCCTTATCCAAATAGTCAGCTGATGCGAGAGAGGGACATGCGTAGAGTCCTTTGCCAAACTTAATGGGGAATTGGACATTTGTTCTGTGCAGGTGCTTGAGCTTTTCTGCGCATGGTACTAGTTGCCTAGATAGTTCTAGGAGCACAGTCTTATCATCTAGGTATCGCAGCAACCTGTATGCCATTCCAGTGAAGCCTTGTACTCTAATATATGTGAATTTCTCAAACTGGATATACCACCTACCATATTGGACTATTTCATTGATGGCCTCGGTAGAAATCCTTAAGGTTGTATTACCTTGCAACTTCCTGGCTATATACATGGTGAATGCATCATTGACCCTCTTGAAATGTATCAAGGATTGAGACGAGGTCAGCTGAGGGTAGCATTCATATACCTTAACCTGTGTCTTTTCATTGTTTCCAATTTCTCCAACCTTGGACAATCTGTTGTAGTGATTCATTCTTGCCAGTGCATAGACGATGTAGGATGTCCACCTGAAATACTTGTTCTCACTGAAGCTGCTGAAAGCTTCATGGATGTTGTCACTGAGGATTTGTGACCAATGGAATTTTGTTCCCTTAAGTATCTCTGAAATTATGATGAACATCCAGTCCTCGAAGGTGGAAGCAGCTGGTACCCTGTATACTTTGCTCAAAAAGGTTACAATATCCCCAATCTCTTCATGAAAATCACTTCTGTATAGTACTATGGGGAGCTTGACGAGAGCAGACTTCTTTCTCTTGACCCAATGCTCATTTATGTGCTTCCTGTACCCTTCCAGATCTTTATTGTATGCTTCCTTGGATGCTTATTTGTCGGGCATAGTCATGGTTTTGTGCCATGGGATGTCCAGCATATCTGCCAAAGCAGGCGGGGTCAAGTCAGCTAGGACTTCTCCATTATCTATTTGTATTTGTCTAGATATAACATCATATTTGTCTGCATAACTAGCCATCAATTCTACACATTGGACTGAGGTTGGAAAGGTAGCTACTTGCCCAATGCCACTATCTCTTAGTATCTTGGCCCTAGGAGTCGGAGTGGGTCCAAAGATTCTGAGTCTAAAGTCGTCTAGGTCTATATGACCTAGATCTGTGTCTCCTACATTGCTCCACCTAGAGTGGATTTTGGTCTCTGGAGGAATCCCTTTGAACTTGTACTTCATAGCTTGAGCTCGTGCCATCATCTAATCTGCACAACCGGACCTTATAAGTTTGATGCCAGGAAAGTCTCCTAACATACTCCTAGGATAATATAAACCAATATAAATCTGTCATTCATTACAAGCATGCATTTGAAGGAAAACTACGTCAAATTGAGAAAGATACAACATGCAAGTAGGCATCAAATGTTGCAAGAGATTTCATCAAAACATCATTATTACTGGATCACAACATCAATTTCACTATTCTGAACAACCTTTTCTAAGGAAATTTCAACAAATTCGGTCATTTAGAGGGTTTTGCGCTAATTTGAGGGTTGTCCGACCCTCAACAAGGAAAGCGCTAAAATGGAGGTCGTCCGACCTCAACGGGGAAATCAGACAGGTCTGACCTCGAGTTTGGGCCTCCTTTTAATGTTCTTTGGATATTGAGCCATTTTTAAGGATGTCTGACTTGCGTGGAATTTGGAGGTCTCCGACCTCAGATGGTTTGCAAGTCGGTTGGTTGGCAATTTGGCACAAAATAGCATTGATGCGGATGCAGCTACTTCTTGCTCAGAAATGAGGTCGGTCTGACCTACGCGGGTTTCGATGGGATCCAACCAGGTCAGATGAGCGGTAATGTAGCACAGGTCAGATAAGGCATTTTTTAACGCTGAGTTTGCAGCAAACTTCCGACGTGGTTTTCGGGCAACACCTACTTTGCAAAGAATATTCATCATCTAAATAAGTCAAAGACTGGATATTCCAGCGCAGGGTCGGGCCTGGTATTTCTAGCGTAAAAAAGAGTTTTCGAGTTTGTGGAGTTTTTGAAACCATCTGACCCGGTTGAAGAAAGGCATATCGGTTGCGTGGGTCGGACAAGGTTGATTTTAGCGCAACTGGGGCGCTAGGCTTTTGGCGCGAGATTCCAGGGTGTCAGACCAACTAAAATGGGGCTTTTGGTTTGCAGGTCAGTTGGAGCACGATTTAGCGCCAACCTGTTTTGTAGGTTCTATAGGGCACAATCCCTAAACTTTCTAAGTTGTTTAAGGCCATGATGGGTCTATTCCTTCTCCTAGGGTTTTGATTAGGGCTACAAACTGAAAGACTTCGAAATTCATCAAACCCTAGCCCCAAAACCTACCTTCAAATGATCATCCCCTTAGAACCCTAACGGTAAAATACTAAACCGCAACTGTGCGAAAACCAACCAAAAAAACTTGAAATGGCAAAGTTTAAAACCCTACCTGGAACAATGGCAGCATGAATTCGAATGGCAGGGGAGGTCGCGGGTTCAAGCTCGGATGAGGTCAACAGGGAGGAACGGAGCTCCAAAATTTGTGGTCGAAATGCGATTAAAATGAGTTAAAACCCGTTAACTCTCTATTTAAACCATGGCCAATCTGCCATTAATACACATGAGTACGGATCGCCAGTTTGAGATCTTGCATAGATTTTGGAGGGGTCAGACCTGGCAGAGAATTCAGGCATGTCAGACCTGGTCAGACGGGGCAATATTTAGCGCGAAGCCTAGAAGTTTAGTTTGCACTATTTGCAGGGCTTTCCGACTCATCTGACCTGCAGAGCTTTTGGGGGGATCCGACCAAGTTGGAGGTTGATGTGTTGAGCGCAGGTCAGATGAGGCCAATTTTAGTGCGAAGGTCTGACAGTGAGGAAATTAGTGTGAAGGTCGAAGTGATAAGGTTTTAGTGCAAAGGTTGGACAGAGCACTTTTCAACACTAGGTCTGACAAACATGGAATCAGCGCAAAGATTGGTTGAGGCCAATTTTAGTGCAAAATACCAATTCAAGGGCCTCAAAGGGAATGTAACAACCTACCCTAGCAGATTTTGAAGTGATTTTCAATATCATCCTTCCGCCTAGGTCAAAATGCACCTGTGACCACACAATCGCCTTAGAAGATCAAAAGACCAAATGACTCTCTAGCCAAATAAAAAAAGGGGGGTCTCCATTTTAGAATGGGGCGTGCGTGCAAAGCACAACATGTCCCAGATAATAATGATAGTGAAAATCGTGAGGAAAGAATGATACCTCCCTCGACGGATCTGCTAATAGAGAGTACCATCATAGACTTCATCCGTGCTTTTAAAAACTCTATCCTAACCATCAACACCATTGAACCTAAACAACCCAACGACCCTCTACCTTTTGTACATCTTGAACTCATAGACTAGGACTTACAAGGTACTACCCTTGAGCTTGATACCTTTGAAAATGATGACACCATCATAGACTACCTTGAACTTAGAGATCATATACCTGCAGGGGACCATAGAGCTGGCTATGCTATAGAACTCAACGAGAAGGCCTATTTTGGAGAGAGTGCCAAGCCTTTTAGTCATAAAAATGTCAAAATGAAAAAAAAATCTAATGGTGAAAACTATTCTGCAGCAGTGTTATATCATGAAAATAGTAAAAATAAAGACATATCCAATGATGAAAACCTCTCTGAGGCCCTGAAGGATGGAAGGCTTGACCCTCTACCCAATCTTACACATTGGGAGAGATCTCCAATCTTGATAGAACCATCAGAAGCGATCAACGTCAACACAAGTGATGATCCTAGAACGTTCCACATGGCAAAGGCTTTGACAAAACAAAAAAAACTAGCATTCACAGATTTCTTCAAGAGAAAACAAATCAACTTTGCTTGGACATATGCAGACATGCCAGGGTTAGATCTGAATCTTATAATGCATCATCTATCTTTAGCCCTAGGAGCTAAACCAGTAAAGCAAAAACTAAGAAAGATGCACCCACATGTGGCCCTCATGGTAAAAGAAGAGCTGAAGAAACTATTGGATGTCAGATTCATCAGACCTATAGACTATCCTGAATGGGTTTCAAACATAGTACCAGTCGTCAAATGAGATGGCAAAGTCTGAATATGCAATGACTTCAGAGACCTGAACAACGCTTGTGTGAAAGATGATTTTCCCCTACAAAATATTGACATGATTGTAGATCTCACGGCAGGGCACACCATGTTGTCACTAATGGATGGTTTTTCTGGATATAACCAAATAAAAATTGCGCCTGAAGACCAACACAAGACTGCATTTACATGTCCTTGGGGCACCTATTGTTGGTGTGTAATGCCATTTGGTTTGAAAAATGCCGGTACAACATATCAGAGAGCCATGACTATAATATTCCACGACATGATGCACACTATAATGGAAGATTACGTTGATGACATTCTAGAAAAATCACTCACCAAAGAAGGACACTTGACAGTATTAGACAAGATCTTCAACAGACTGGAAAAATTTAATGTGCGCCTCAATCCAAAGAAGTGCATGTTTGGAGTTACATCAGGTAAGCTACTGGGATACATAGTGTTTGCAAATGAAATCGAAGTCGACCCAGCTAAAGTGAAGGCCATCATGGAAATGCCACCTCCTAAGAATCTCACACAACTAAGGTCCCTATAGGGTAAACTACAATCTATTAGAAGGTTCATTTCTTAATTGGCAGACAAGTGCCACCCATTTTCTCACCTTCTACATAAGAATGTCCCTTTCAAATGGAGCGAGTCATGTGAGAAAGAATTTCAGCAGTTAAAAGAATACCTAATGAAGCCACCGGTATTAATGCCACCGATTTAGGGTAAACCTCTACTACTGTATATCTCGGTTACACCAACAGCTCTAGGAGCTCTCCTTGCACAACAAAATTATGACGAAAAAGAACAAGGCATCTACTATATCAGTCGAACCCTTGTTGGATATGAACTATAGTACACGCCAATCAAAAGAGCATGTCTAGCTATAGTCTTCGCTTTACAAAAATGGAGACATTACATGTTTTCGCATTCTGTCAAATTGGTAGCAAAAATTGATCCACTCAAGTATCTACTCAATAAGGTAGCCCTAATAGGTAGATTATCCAAATGGGTCATGCTTCTCAGCGAGTTTGATATCGAATATGTAGACAGGAAGGCAATCAAGGGCCAAGTACTTGCAGATCAACTAGCAGATGCACCTCTAATAGATGACAGCCCCTTGAGCTTTGAATTTCTAGACGAATCTATCTTTCACATATCCACAACAATCTAGAAAATGTACTTCGATGGTTTATACACTCAGCATGGATTGGGGGCATGTATCTTATTGATCACACCTAATGGCGACACCATTCCCAAATCATACAGATTAATGTTTCCCTGCACTAACAATGTCGCCAAATATGAAGCCCTAGTCATTGGCATCAAGCTAGCAGTTGAATGGAACATCAAAGAACTTCAGGTATATGGTGATTCACAGCTGGTCATAAATCAAGTAAATGACGACTACCAAACAAAAGATGAGAAATTGATCCCTTACAAATGAATGGTAGATGACTTCAAAGAATACTTCGTCAAGATCTCTTTTGAACAAATACCAAGGATTGAGAACAAAGCTATAGACACCATGGCCACAATTGCATCTCTCCTTGATATTCTAGAAAATCAATCACGTTATGAGTTCTTGGTAGAGCCAGTATCCTATCCTGCATATGACACCCCTGAATCCCATATCATTTGCCACATCATTGGAATTGATTCCCCCCTCTATGGAAAAATATTTGCCTATCTTAAAGAGAATACCCTCCCACCTAATCTCTCTAGTAACCAGAAATGAACCTTTATCCGTCAGGCATCCCAGTATGCCATTATCGCCAATACCCTATATCATAGAGGTCTCGATGGTACTCTCCTTAGATGTCTTGATAGTGAGGAATATCAAACTACCCTGAGCGAAGTACACGAAGGTATATGCGGGACCCACTCTAGTGGCCTTACCCTAGCCAAGAAACTCATATGCATGGGATACTACTGGCCAACTATGGAACAAGACTCCTATCATTTTGTAAAGAAGTGCAAAAAGTGCCAAATCCATGGGAACCTAATACATGCACCAGCACAGGAGCTATAGCCGTTGACGACTCCTTGGCCTTTCTGTCAGCGGGGACTCAACTTAGTGGGAAAGATTCACCCTTCTTCCTCTAGTAGCCATAAATTCATAATCACTGCCATTGAGTACTGTGATAGGTGAAAGTCAGGTGTGGAAGATCAGACATAGTCATGAAACCCTAACCCTACCATCATCAAGGAATCTAATCTAAATGAAGCCAAAAGAACAATGCAATGCAAGCATAACATCACCTAGACCGTGCGATTCCTTGTTTGAGAGGGAAATGTGGACTGCTTCTTCAACAATGAACAATCACAAAGCTGAAAGCTGCCATTGATGGATGATAAAAGCTCAAATGCTCGAATGCTCAAGATGATAATGGAGTTGCTATATGATTGCTGGATTGCTAGATACTATATGAATTCTGGATTGCTAGATTTCTGGATGTCTCATATGGAATGAGAGGCTGTTTATATAGGACTCAACCAAGATCAACCAACGGTGGAGATTCAAAGGCTATGTGAATGGCTAAGATTGAAAGTTACTAAATTTAGGTCCAATTAGTTGTACATGTGAAGGATTTTAAATGAAAGTTGTCTTACAACACATGATAAATGGGAAATGGACAAGTGTTGAAATGTGATAAATGATAAAGGCTTAATTCAAATAAAGTATTTGAATTAGTGGGATATGAGTTGGAAATTAATTAAATAAATAAAATTTATTTAATTAATATGATAAATGCATAAAATGAGATAAGACATGATGTGGAATTAATTAAATAAATACAATTTATTTAATTAATTGGCTAAGTGAATGAGAATGGGATTTTAATTAAATAAATAAAATTTATTTAATTAATTGGATAATGGATTAGGGATGTAACAAGGTGTCGCTAGACATGGACAAATTTGGGTGTCTACATTTTGCCCCTCTTTGATACAATGTTCGATAGAACGTTGTGTCAAAGAAGATGTGAGATATGTTCGATAAACAAGTTATGCCCCAGTGTAACTGGCAGGTGATGCCCCCTCGAGAGGTAAGCCAGGCGAACCAGGAAAGACTGGGTTGGCGCTCAATAGAAGAAAAGGCAGAAAAGAGGGCAGATGCGAAGAAAATAGGCTGTGGTATAGAAGAATTAGGGTGTGGAGAAGGGCTATAAGTAGGGGCTGCAAGGGCAAATAGGCTCATTTGTGCTCATTTGTGCTTAGAAACCTAGAGAAATCCAGAGCTCCTGAGAGTGAGAGTGGCAGAGCTAGCGGGATGGTGATTCCACGCAGAGATCATCGTGCGGAGCGAGTGAGGACACATGGACGACCAGAGGGAGCAGGCGCACCGGTATGTCTCAAAACTTTTCCCAAAAGCGTGCATTTAATAGCCTAGAAGTGTAATTAATTTACACACGTCACCAAAAGAGACTAGTTTAGGACATGGCACATATAGGTCGCTTATGTAGGAGTAGAGGTCGCTTAGAGTAATATAGGTCGCTTATGGGCGCGGGTAGGTCGCTTAGGAAAAAAGTGGTCGCATCCTGTCGGCGGGAAAATAGCAGCGGAAATGCGCGTGTAGATGAAAACGAGTCGCTTATGAGCAGATAGTAGTCGCATAGGGTAGTTTAGCTCGCATAGGACTAGAAATAGATCGCATATGGTAGATAGCGCGCATATAGGGCGAAAATGGTCGCTTAGTGTGAGTTGGCTCGCTTATGATGAGAAAATAGGCGCATATAGGAAAAGGGCTCGCGTTTGGAGTAAAAAGACTCGCATGTGGGATATGGCTCGCAGGTAAAGTAAGGATGAACGCATATGGTAATACTGGTCGCGTTTAGGAAAACAGTGAGCGCATGTGCAAAAGAGCTCGCATGTAGGCAAAACAGAGGCGCATATGGTGAAAGGGGTCGCTAATGAGCAGAAAGAGGTCGCTTGTGGTAAAGTGAACCGCATATGATAGGTGTAGGAGAAAATAGCAGATAGATAGGCAGATTTGGATATGAATGATTAACGGAATGGACTGACAAGAGTAAATGGATGATGCAGGATGTACTACCGCCATTACTATCACGGGAGCCCCATCCGAGAGATTTGCGGCTAGTGAGACGGTTGGATGCAGAGGAGCTACTGGTGTTAGAGATCCTGGGCTTAGAGCATGTGTCACGATTAGAGCCAGTGCAGGCACATCGAGGACTGATGACTGCGATGGTGGAGCGATGGATGAGCGAGCACAGTTCATTCTTGTTACCGACAGGAGAGGCGACCATCACCTTAGAGGATGTGTTCCGGATTTTGAGGATTCCGATAGATGGGGATCGGGTAGATTATGATCTGGAGATGGGCCCAGCTGCATTCCGGAGATTGTTTGGGACACCAGACATCGGAGCAGAGGGTTCGGAGATACCGATGGGGAGGATGGAGGAGCTCTGTGACAGGTTGCAGCGAGTGGTAGTGGCTATCATTAGATGGCTAGTGGGTGATAGGAGAGCGAGAGGGTTTCCTGTAGGATGGGGGACAGTGATGGAGGGCATGTTCTCCTATGGCACGAGATATGCATGGGCAGAGTGCGTGTTGGGACAGCTCTATCATTACCTACATGATTGTGCATATATGTTCGGAGCCAGTATGTCAGCAGGAGTGACAGTGTTGCACGTATGGGCTTATGAGCACATTCCAGTGACGAGACTAGAGGGATGGGTGGCTAGAGCAGCAGGAGAGCCATTTGCACGGATGTATAGAGGAGCCTTGACGTATCGACAGCGCCGAGGGGTGGTATACTGGCGATGGAGGTTGGATGAGATAGACAGGTTTGTATGGAGGCCATGGCTAGGATGTGAGCAGTGGGAGGAGGAGGATGCCGAGCTTGCTTATGCGAGACAGGCGAGGTACATTTTTGGACGCGGCTTGTACATTATAGAGCGCTATTTGCCAGAGAGAGCCCTGAGACAGTTTGGAGAGGCACAGGTAGTACCTGTAGGGGATGACATTTTTGGGAGGACGAGGCAGGAGGTGTTCGATTGGGGTCCAGAGGTTGTGGTGGACACAGCCTTGGCAGAGAGAGATGGATTGCAGCCAGTAGCATGGCAGTGGAGACAGGGTCCGGCAGAGCCAGGTACATTGCCAGAGTATGATGCATACTGGGCGACAGCTAGGCCGACTCGGTTGACACGAGATGGAGAGATTGGGGAGATTGGGATGGAGAGACCAGTTCGGAGGCGACGACGACGGGCTCCACCAGCACAGGCAGTAGTGCCAGCTGCACCAGGGATACAGATGCCAGGGCAGGTGCCAGGTCAGCCAGCTATATTAGCACAGCCACAGGCACAGATCGGAGTAGGGGATGATGTGGGCATTCAGCAGCTGCGGAGACGGATCAGAGAGGAGAGGAGATGGAGGCAGCGAGCACAGATGAGGCTGAGGAGGGTGGAGATGGATAGGCATCAGGCCGTGATCAGTCTGAGGCATGCTAGAGCACAGGCACAGGCTTATCAGATGCAGCTACAGTTGGGAGCGCAGAGAGGAGATGGACAGGAGGATGGTGCGCTCGCGAGAGTTACAGGAGAGAGGGATACAGCTAGGCAGCATGAGCAGATGATGAGGCTTGAGCGAGATACTGCAGTACAGCAGGAGCAGGCTATGAGAGCAGAGAGAGATGGTCTGCGAGCTGAGAGAGATAGTCTGCGAGCTGAGAGAGATAGGGCAGTACAGCAGCTGCAGGTTATGACTAGTGAGCGGGATAGAGCAGTGACTGCCTTGGGGACTGATGGAGCTACTATGTACTTAGCCACACAGTTGACAGCAGTACAGGCCGAGCTTCGGAGAGTGCAGGGTGAGGCTGAGTATTATAGAGGCTTATATTATGGAGCTGTGCCGGCAGAGCAGAGACAGCCTAGCTTCAGGAGCAGGTCAGGGGCTTCGAGCTCACGGAGGTCAGGTGGATCTCGGTCAGTAGCTTCAGTGATGGGGCCACCGAGAGATGGAGGACCAGGTACAGGACCTGTTGGTGGTGGTGGTCAGGGTGAGGGAGCTGGCAGTAGTCGCTAGGGCACACCTTGTTGACATTGTATCATGATGAGGCCTAGAGCCATTGTTGTACATTCATTCTTTTCAGGGCTCAGCTTGTATTGTAGACACTTGTATTTTGACACACATGTATATATATATATATATAGCAGTTTTGGCGATCTATATGATGTTATAATGGTTGTGATGTTGATATTATGATGGCTATGCATGTTATGTGTATGGATTATATATGGATTATGGATGGATATTTATGCAAATGGTAATGGATAGAAAATATTTGAAAATGTAAAGGGTAATGACATGAATAGATGTATGCATATAGGTAGATGGTAAAGAAAAAGATATGTAATGGACTTATGTATGGCTAACACTTGTTTTGCAGGAGCGGGAATATGGACAAAGGATGATGGAGATGATTGATCTTGGCTGAGGATGACGGAACGAATGGATAGATAAAATGGATAAGATAAGATGATGATGGGCAGCTTTCAAGTAATTGCTCAAAATGAAAAGAAATGCAGTCCTTATGTTTGATATAGCATATGGATGTTATGCACCAGGGTATAAGAGACCAAGGTGTCGAGGTATCCAATGCGTAACTAACGTGTTACAATCTTGTCTGAACGCATGTGGTCAAGATGGTGAGCCAACATGCACAAGATATGAATAACAGCTAGTGTTGGACTTTGACGCTACAAACAATGGTTTGAGCTTATCTCCACTACACATAATGATAGCTCGCTGGTTATATGTATGGAGTTAGTCTTAACATAGAATAGTCTCTAATGCATAAGAGACTGTTTAGCTTCTCAGATGCTAGAGATATTGATATGTAAGATGCTAATCCCAACACGTACAAGATACCAAGACGCATAGGAAGAGAATAAGATCATCCCGAAACACGGCATACGAAAGCTATATGACCATGCCCCAGTCCTTACTTCATCGCAACATACCAAGATATAAATAGATCAAGGCAGTCTTGACTAGGTACAGAAAAGGGACAAAAGATAAATCAAAAGATAAAACAAAAGATACTGTCATCACGTTCTCTTGCCAAATTTGGGTGCTCGTGGATAGATTAAGCTGGCGCCTTGTTAAGAGGAAAGCTACATCCTGTTGAAGGCTAAAGTTGTTGATAAATGGCTATAGCAAATGTTGGCTTAAGGCATTCAGACAAATAGCTTCTGGCTTACCTATGATTGGTTAAAGTGCTTGAGCTTGTAATATACACATGGATTGCGTCCTGTTTGAGCTGATCAAAGAGGAGAAGATGGATGATGAATGAAGATGAAGAGGATGGGGGGATCATCGGTGCTTGAGTAATGGAAACTTCCTTCGTATTCCAGACTGCCTACATACCCTGTATCCATGGGATCAAAGCACATTTACGATGAAGATGAGACATGATGAATATGTAGTTCTGGGTTTTATTGATGATGTAAGTGATGAAAGATAGAAGAATATGAGCTGAAAGATTGAAGAATGTTTAGAAGGAAAGATGACAGATGACTGATGAAAGGGGCTATCGTCTTAGCCTGAATCAGAGTGCTTCCTTCGCATCTCCGATTGCCTACATACCCTGTATCCACGGGATCAAGGCGTCAACGATAGAGCTGGATGTAGTTCTTATTGATGTGGCTAATCGATTGGATGTTTGATCAAGCGATGTTTGTTGCGATTGTTGGATGAGTGTGGATGAATTGTGAAGGTATGAGTCCTGGTTGCAAGTCGTTAGGTCATAGTTGTCGGTGGACATGTGCCATGGCTGAAGTTGATAAGGTGTGCTGTGTTGAAAGCTGAGTTGGTTGATGTGTTATGAGCTAGAGATAACAGGATCCACTTCCAAATAAGACTCAACAAATGCCCCCAGTGTGGGATGAGGTTTATTATGCAGAAGCGACAATGCAGAAAAGATGTGGCCAAGATGCTAAGGTGCCAAAAGATATAGATATCACGACAATGTCTCACATATGATAACTAGCATTGGCAAAGGATGAAGAGGAAAGGCTATGTGTGAGATTGCGATAGGGCTTATGAAAATAGCTTATACAAGATGCAGTGGGGAAAATGATCAAACGAACCAAACAAATGAGGGAAGCTGGTCACTACACATAGCGCCTGTTTGCCAGGTTTTCACTATGGTACTTATCCAAGGCGCCTGTTTACCAGGTTTTCACCAGAGGACGGATTATTTAGCTTATGTTTGTTTGTTTGTTTTTTTTTTTTTTTTTGACATATTTTGATTTTTTTGTTTTTTTGGTGTTTTTGTGGGATAGCTGAGATTCATGGATAAAACTTCTTGAGATGAACGCTATTGACGGGTTCATCCAAGGGAATGCCTTCAGGTGTTGACAAAGTGTATGCACCAGATCCATAAACTGCTGTGATAATGAAAGGACCAAGCCAATTTGGTTCAAACTTGCCCTGTTTCTCTCGATGTTGTTGATTCCTTTGGTTTTCTTTAAGGACAAGGTCGCCAACCTGAAATCTGCGTTCTCTGATCTTTTTGTTATAGCTGCGACGTAGCCGGTTTTGATAGACTTGAAGATGGTTCAATGCTGTAAGGTGGCGTTCATCTAAGAGCTCAAGATCATGGAGTCGGGAGACTCGATATTCTTCATCTGAAATAGTATGTTGCAAGGATATGCGCAAAGAGGGGATCTCAACCTCGATAGGCAAAATAGCTTCAGTGCCATAGACTAGAGCATAGGGTGTGGCGCCAGTAGGAGTTCTGACACTTGTTCTATATGCCCATAAAGCAGGATGCAGTTGTAGATGCCAATCTCGACCAGTTTCATTAACAGTCTTTTTAAGGATCTTGATGATTGTCTTATTAGAGGCTTCAGCTTGACCATTGCTCTGAGGATAATAAGGCGTAGAGAACCTATGTTGAATATGAAACTTATTGCAAAGATCTCTAACCTCTTGGTTCTTGAAAGGCCGGCCATTATCTGTGACAATAGCTTGAGGAACTCCATAACGGCAGATGATGTAATGTAGGATGAATTTATCTATTTGTTTACCTGTGATGTAGGTCATTGGTATGGCTTCTACCCACTTTGTGAAATACTCAGTGGCGGTGATAATAAACTTATGACCATTTGATGAAGTAGGATGGATTTTACCCACAAGATCAAGTCCCCATTGCGAAAAAGGCCATGGAGTGACAATAGGCTGAAGCTCATGTGCTGGTGCATGTATTAGATCTCCATGTTTCTGACATTGTAGACATCGCTTTGCAAATTGTTGGGCATCTTTTTCCATAGTTGGCCAATAGTATCCTGCTCGCAGAAGTTTCTTAACAAGGCCAGGGCCAGCGGAATGCGAACCGCAGACACCTTCATGTACTTCACGTAAGGCCGTTTTTGCTTCCTCAGAATCAAGACATCTAAGAAGGATACCATCAAGACTTCGGCGATAAAGGGTGTCTCCTAAGATAGTGTAACGAGAGGCTCGACGGATAAAAGTTTTACGTTGGGTGTTGGATAGTTGAAGAGGCAAGGTGTGATTACGGAGATACTCGTATATATCTTTGTACCACAACGAGTTGGGACCAACAATCTCACATATAAGCTCAGACTGTGGAACTTCAAATGCGGGGATCAAAAGCTGTTCGACCAAGAATTCACATTTATGGGTGTTAGATGGCATGTCTAAAAGAGACCCAATCATAGCCATGGCATCAGCTGCTCTGTTTTGTAGTCTTGGAATTTGCTCAAAGGTAATGTCCTCGAAATATTGCTTGAAATCATCCACCATTAGTTTGTATGGAAGAAGCTTCTCGTCTTTTGTTTGATATTCATCTAAGACCTGTTTGATAACTAGCTGAGAATCACCAAAGACTCGTAACTGTTTGATAGCCCATTGTACTGCCATGCGCAAACCTGTGATTAAAGCTTCATACTCTGCTATGTTATTGGTACAGGGGAATGCTATTCTGTATGATTTAGGTATGCAGTCTCCTTGGGGAGTGACAAACAAGATACCTGCTCCAGATCCGTGTTGAGTGTATGATCCATCAAAGTATAGCTGCCATCGTGCTGGAGAGCTGAAAGTAAACAATCCTTCATCAGGGAATTCAGGATATATTGGCTGAATGTCTGTGATAGGTGCTGCAGCTAATTGATCAGCAATGACTTGTCCTTTGATAGCTTTACGGTTCACATATTGTATGTCAAATTCACTCAAGATCATAACCCATTTTGCTAATCTCCCTGTGAGAAGTGCTTTTGAAAGGAGATACTTGAGGGGATCCACATTAGAGATGAGCTTTGTTGTTTGGTTCAACATATAATGTCGCAACTTTTGGGAAGCAAACACTAATGCTAAACAAGCTTTTTCCATGAATGAGTAATTAAGTTCATATCCCACAAGAGTTCTGCTAATGTAATAGATGGCTTGTTCTTTTCCTGAATCATCATGTTGAGCTAGAAGTGCACCTAATGCTGCGGTTGTTGATGATATATAAAGCAGTAATGGACGATCAAGTACAGGAGGTATTAACACAGGAGGTGTTGCCAAGTATTCCTTTATCTTATCAAAAGCCTGTTGACACTTTTCATCCCACTTAAAAGGTTCACCCTTGCGAAGAAGATGCTGAAAAGGATGACATTTATCTGCGAGTTGTGAGATAAATCTGCGGATAGATTGTAGCCTACCCTGTAAACTGCGGAGCTGTTTGAGATTCGTTGGTGGAGGCATTTCTATGATAGCTTTTACCTTAGCTGGGTCCACTTCTATGCCTCGTCGAGACACAATATATCCCAATAGTTTTCCTGATGTTACACCAAATACACACTTCTTTGGATTTAGTCTGACTTGGTATTTCTCTAATCGATCAAAAATTTGTGCCAATACTGGTAGATGTCCTTCCCTTGTCTTAGATTTTCCCAGGATGTCATCAACATAGTCTTCCATGATAGTATGAAAAAGGTCATGAAAAATAACCGTCATGGCTCGTTGATAGGTAGCTCCAGCGTTTTTGAGACCAAAAGGCATTACAACCCAGCAATATGTGCCCCATGGACAAATAAAAGAAGTTTTATCTTGATCTTCCTCTGCTATTCTGATTTGATTATAACCAGAAAATCCATCCATCAAAGATAGCATTTCATGTCCTGCTGTAAGATCAACAATGTTGTCTATGCTTGGTAATGGAAAATCATCTTTAGGACATGCTTTGTTAAGATCTCTAAAGTCCGTGCAGCAGCGAACTCGTCCATCTGGTTTTGCTACAGGTACCAAGTTTGAAACCCATTCTGGATAATCAATAGGCTTTATGAACTTTGCTTCTAATAGTTTCTGAATTTCTGCTTTAACCAATAAGGCAACTTGTGGATGCATTTTGCGCAATTTTTGTTTGACAGGCTTTGCATCAGGGAATACTGCTAAATGATGTACCACAAGTGAAGGATCTAGTCCTGGCATGTCTGCATAAGTCCATGCAAAATTTATAGCTCGTCTCAGGAAAAATGCTGTGAAGTTCTTTCGTTCTTGCTCTGATAGTGATGCTGCCAAAAAGGTGATCTTCGGATTTTGTTCTGTTCCCAAGTTCATGTCTTGTGATTTTTCAACTAGCACAGTTGATTTCTCATGGTAATCAGCGGTGACAGGAAGATCAAATCCCTCATCCTCAGGTGCCTCAGAGAGGTTTTCACCTTCGGATACGTCCTTTATTTTTACTTTTTCACGGTCAAGAGGCGCCTTGCGGTTTTCACCTAGTGACCTATTTTGTTGAATTTTGTTTATTTCACTTTTGCGACTGAAGGATTTGATACTTCCGCCAAAATATGCTAGTTTAGGTAATTCCATCATGAAACCTGCTTTGTGATCACCCAATGGGATACCTTGTCTCAAACCCATGAACTCTGCAATGGCTTCGTCATTTTCAAATGTATCTAATATCGGTGCCCCCTGTTGGTCCCAATCGATGAGGTCAGGATATACGAGTGAGAGGCTAATGGAGGGATCGTGATGGCTAGAAGAGATTGCGGAAAACATGAAGATGGAATGTTCTTGAAAGAGGTCGGTGATATGAAGGGAGGAGTCGTCGATGGTATCCGAGTTAGAAGTCTCTCCTACCGAAGAAGATCCAACGTCAATATCGGAAATACACTTAATGTCTTTGGATCGCGGTACCTCCGGTTGGTAACCAAGGCCTTGCTTATTAAACTTCTTAGACACAATAAGGGGCTCAATAGGTCCTTGTTCCTGTGATCCCAAGCCGCCATGTCCTTTATAGCCCATGTTCTTGATGATACGAAACCCGTTGTTGTATCGCTCTACTTCAAGTTGGACTTGGTCATTTTCATCAAAGAATATCCAAGAGTCTATGTCCTCAATGTCTTCGTCATCCAAGAAACCACCTTTAATGAATACGGTAGGGGGAGCTTTGATAACAGCAGAGGATGAAGTGGGCTTAGATATAGAAAGCTTACCGTGGGATTTAGGAGATAACGGAAGGGTGCCAACGCAACAGGATTCCTGCAATTTGTACTCACCAGGGCCATGTTCGGTATATTTGATATGGAGGTTGGAAGCGGCTTTGCTAGATGAGGGCTTGAGGAGATCGGATGGGTCGACATATGAGGATGATGGATATGCCTCGGTGTTGAGAGGGATACAGTTTGGACTCTGATATTTAGCTTGAAAAGCACGGCAAAACTCAAATGGATTAGGATCAGCTTGAATGGTAACTTCAACACCCTTATGCGGAAATTTAAGGCATTGGTGATATGTAGATGGAACTGCTTTAAGGGTATGGATCTAAGGGTGACCGAGGATGATGTTGTAAGGCAGATCAATATCAAGGACTTGACAGCGAGTTTCTGTAATGACCGGTCCAACTTGAATAGGCAATAAGATGATCCCTTCAGTATCTCTTTCAGCGTCATCATATGCTCTGATAGTTATAACCTTGGAGGTGTCAACATTTTTCTCAGAATATCCCAATTGTTTGATAAGTTTCAAAGAACATATATTTAGACCAGCTCCCCCATCTATCAAGACTCGTTTGATACGGCGTTGGTTAACAAATACTTCAATATGGAGGGCCTCATTGTGTGACGGATGCATGGAGGGTTGAAGATCTTTGTCAGAAAAGGTTAAATGACAAGGGGCTACAATGCTAGCGACCATGGATTGAAATTGTGTGATATTAATATTATTAGGCACCGAAGATTCTTGTAAGGCCTTATCAAGGATAGCTTTATGTGCGGGGGATAGGCGGAGCAGCTCAAGGATAGATATGTGTGCGGGGGTTTTGCCAAGGTGATCCAAGAGGTTATAGTCAGAGAGAGGTCGAGGAGGATGAGGAGGTGCTCCTTGAACGGTAACTCGACCTCTTCGCGTGGTTACGGCACAATCAGGTGCTCCTTGGATGGTAATGGTAGAAATGCGAGCATGGTCAATGCGGCCAATGGTAGATGATGCATAGCTATAGGGAATAGCATTTCCAGCTTGAAGGTTATTTGTCTGATCATGAGATGGCAGTGGATTCTTGAAAGTCTCTAGATCATAGTTTGATGTGGATTGTTGAGCAGGTTGAGGTGTTGAAGGTGTGACGTTGATTAGACCTTGATCAATGCAGTCTTGGATAACATGTTTTAAGCGCATACAACCATTTGTTTTGTGTCCTTTAACTCGATGATAATCACAATACTCATTCTCTTTGTACCAAGGAGCTCGAAAGAGTGGTTCGCCATTTGGTGGTGCATCGGGTAGAATAACATCTCCGGCTTGAAGCAGCTTTCGAAGAATAACTTCCATGGGTTCCACTAATGGTGTAAATTGTCGGCGTGGATTAGAAGTTTGGCGTTGGTTTCTTCGTTGTGGAAAAGACTGTCTTGGTGGAGAGGCTGCTTGAATGTTGATAGGAGCTCTCATAGTTTGGATATTCTTTGTATCAACAATACCGTCATTGACAACATTCTTGTTCTTGTTCCAAAAGCGAGACTTATCATTGGAATTTTGGGGAGAATCTTTGTTATCACGAAAGATCTTGATAGTTCCTTTGGCAATTAAGGCTCGTTCAATAATAACTCCTTTGGAAACTAGTTCGTCAAAGGTGCTAGCACTTTGCAATTGTAATTGGAATGACAGCTCAGGATGAAGATTTTGAACAAAGATGTCAAGCTGTTGTTTCTCAGGGATTTCCCATGATAATTTGCTAGCCATATTACGCCATCGTTGGGTAAATGAGGAAAAGGTTTCACCATTGCGTTGTTTGTTGTTGACAATGTCATTCATGTTTACCTCATGTTCAATATTGAAGGCAAAATGTGATCGAAACTTGGTTGCCAATTCGGGAAAAGTCTTAATTCCTGGAGGTAAATGGGAAAACCATTCGAGAGCTTGTCCTGCTAAGCTTCGAGGAAATAGTCTCAAAAGATATGTATCATCATAGGCAACATCGAGACATGCCACGAAAAAGGCTCGAAGATGGTCATCCGGATTTCCTTTCCCTTTGTACTTATCAAATTGTGGGATTTCAAAGTGTGGTGGAAAAGGTATCATATTAAGAGACTTGTCAAATGGATAAGCGCATATGTTTTCGAGAGAGAAGGGTTTCTTGCCTTGTCCTACCCTTTCATCGATCATCTGTTGGATATCGGCTGAGGATAACTGCTGTTGTTGCAAAGGGGGTGGAGTGTGATATGAAACATATTGTGGTTGCGGTTGTGGTATATGTGGAGTTGTGACAGTTTGTTGTGGTTGTGGGATGTACGAAGTTGTAACGGTTTGTTGGGGTTGTGTGCCCACAATGTATGTCAAAGGAGTGGTATGTGACATGTATGTGTTAGAGGATTGCTGTCCTTGAGACACAAGTGGTAAGTGGGTGTGCATTACATGAGAAGTGGATGTGGGATTGATAGTAGCAGATGGTTGGGAAGTTGGAATTGAATTCATGACATGGTAAGTGACGGAGGGATTGGTAGATACAACAGAAGGGTGAACATTGGGATTGGTATTTTGGACAATATGAGGATTGGTATATGTCATGTGTTGGGTGATATTAGAGAAGCCTTGGGTAGCATAAGATGGATTGATAGTGTGTGAAGGATTGGAAGAAGAGGACAGCATGGATGTAAGTTGATCAACATAAGCGATCTGATTGTTTGGATTGGCTTGAGAAATGAGGGGATCACTCATGTCAATAAGGCTAACATTGGGATTATAGGATAACATGAAGGAATTAGCAGTTGGTGTATGAGATGTGGTAGATCGCAATGGTTGTGAAGCATGGAGGACATGTGTTGTTGGAATGGTTTGAGAGGTATGCACACCATAAGATATGGGAGTTGCTTGTGATGCTCGAAGTGTTTGTGCTTGCGTTACATGGACAGCTTGTGTGACGTGAGGCATGGAAACAGTCATGGTAGAAGGAGAGATATGTTGAGGGACATGAAAAGGTGGGATGTTGAGATTTTGTGACATGAGAGGAAGCACATTGGTGGGCACTATCAATGGTTCTAAGGTATGCTCTGATCGTGGTAACTCAAATGAAGCAACAAGAGGCAATGAGGATGGTGTTTGCGAGGTAATAGGAGATGATGTGACTATAGTAGATGGTTTATTCGCAACAACAGCAGTAGTGTTGGGATCGTGCTCTCTAATAGTGGATATATCAAAGTCTTTAGGTAGTTTAGCACCCATGCGAGCAAGTTGGAGAAAACAGCGATCAGGCTCAGATATCATGAGTTTCTCAACTTGGTCCCATAGATAGGTATCTTGAAATTCTGATGAGTCGTCTTGAGATTGTTCTTCGAAAGTTTCCAAGGATGGTGGAGGGTGCATTTGTTGTGAAGATGATTCGCCCCTAGTGTACCCTTGAGGTATAAACATATGAGAAGGCATACCAGTTGTGAATTGAGTTGCGTCCTTAAGAGGTGTTGTGAATTGTTTCATCTCAGCTTGCAATTTGGCGTCCATTTCAGCTTTCAATTTGGTTTCTATTTCAGCTCGATATTGACTCCTAGTTTGAGGCATGATGTTGATGATGAAGTTGAGCTTGTCAAAGTTTTAAGACCCAAAAGATGATAGTTGGTTGATTGGTTGTTGTTTTGGTTTTGCTAGTTTGGATAAGTTGCTTGGTTGATTTGGTTTGGCTGAGTTGTTGTTGGTTGTCCCTAGAGGTAGCTTAATCACTCAAGGGAAAGATTGTTTGCTGTTGATGTTTGTTGGAGCTAAAGCTAAAAAGAGATTGTTTGCTGAAGCTAAAGCTGAAGGTTGTTTGTTGGCTGAAGCTAAAACTGAAGGTTGTTTGTTGATCGAAATGATTGGATTGATGTCTGATTTGCTGGTTGGGATCTCAAAAAGATGGAAAAGCTCATGAGTTGTGATTGATTGATAAGCTCAAAATAGGAGACAAAGTCCAGGTGTTTGCTGTTGATCAAAGGTAAGTCTGAAAGCTGATGTTTGAGGTTCAAGCAAGCTGGTCCTGAGGCTAATTTAGCTAATGCACTGAGATTTGCAAGAATTTTAGCTACAGGCGACTGATGATAGCTCAAAGGCGACTCAGAGGATGCTAAAGGCAATTAATGATAGCTCAAATGCGACCTGGTTTAGTTTCGACAGAAAAATGACAGTGCTAACCAGAAGCGAATGCTATGCCAGAGGCGATGACTGTTGGTTCAAAGGCGATTACTGTTGGTTCAGAGGTGACTCAGATATCCCTAAAGGCGACAGTCTGTTGTTCATAGGCGAGCTTGTTCTGGAATCAGGCGAAAAACTGTGGATTAAAAGCGACTTGGCTCAAACAATATGCGACTGGTAATGAATCAGATGCGACTTGGTTCAGACAGTAGGCGATCAGCTGTGGTTCAGAAGCGATTCTGTTCAAGCAAAAGGCGATCAACTATGGTTTAAAAGCGACTCTGTTTAAGCAGTATGCGGGCAGTTGCGAGTCACTACAGTTCAGAAGCGATGTTGATGGTCTGTGCGAGCAGTTTAGGTTCAAAAGCGACTGTGTTTGTGTACCGGTGGTCTGATTTTTGCAGTTTTTTCAGCAAGAAAACAATGATAACAGTCACTCACACTCACAACAAGCACAAACTGATACAACCTAGGCTAGGGTAGGACAGTATCTGTTGAATCCCCTAGCTGCGCCTATTCAAAGCGGGTAGCTCCAGGATCTTGATAGCACCGGCTCCTCCTTACATTTGCACACACTTCTCACGCATACCAAGATCCGGGATTCTTATAAGGCTTGACCCTCTCCAAACCTTTAGATTGTCCCTGCTACCTCGGCTAAGAACCGCATGAATCGGGGCCGCTTCAAGGGTTTTGCCCTCTGCGTCAACAGATAGAAGGTTTTTGGCTACTACACAAAGTTGCTAATAAGGGCATCCGTTCGGGTGGCTATACGTGCGGCAGCGCTACTCTCCGTTATGGAGTCTCCCAGCCTCCAAGGGTTGCGCCTTGGAGGGTTTTGGGGGAGGTTGGCTGTCGGTATAACACAACTGCACCCGTTGTTTGTGGCTTTCGACACAAACACTTTTCTTATATAGCGGTTCGGAAGGACTTGGCTTTAGCCCGTTACCGCTTGGGTCGTATCCCTTCTCACACCGGGAAGGCAGGCCCTCTAAAGATAATGACAAGTTCTCATGCACCCAAGATCCATTTGATAGGCAAGGGGAGAGGATACTTTTGTCATTAAATTTGGGTTACAATCAGGCACATGCAAGCAATCAAAAAGATAAATCAAGCACGGAGCAAACAGTAATTCATTTTAAGCACCAAGCCCAAATATGCCTAATTTAGTGAAAAAAACCACAAATCTTGGACCGATCGAACCTGCAACAGATATGTCAGTAGTTTGATAACCTCCTTTCTTGGACAGATCGATAAGATGCTGCGCAAATACCCAGTTAATAGCCAAAAATCAAACTGGAACTGAAACAGGCTTGAAAACAACAGAGCTTTACCAGATGCGACCCACTGTTGATCAAAAGCGACCTCTATTATGTCATAGGCGAAAGACTGCAGATCATATGCGACGCGCAAAAACACAGTATGCGATGCCTGTTAGCTCATAAGCGATGCATATTTTCCATAAGCGATTGGTTGAGGGCTGGATGCGACCTGTTTCTGCAAAAACACAGCCGATAAACAAAAACCCTAGCCTAACAGGCGAATAATATTAGTCCATAAGCGACACAAATATATTCAAAAGTGGCGTCTGTCGTCTCATATGCGATCGCAATATACCGGAAGCGACCTGTTGGAAGTCGAAAGCGACCTGTCTCTGCAAAATAAAAATTAAAACCCTAACCTGCACAGGCGAATATTATTAGCTCATAAGCGTATCATATCAGAATAAAAGCGTGCACCGTTAGGTCAAAAGCGATGCGGATTTGTGCAAAGGCGACCCCTGTTAGATTAAAAGCGATCTGATTATGCGCAAAAGCGGCGGCTATTAGATCAAAAGCGGCAAATACAGTGAACACAGTCCCGGGCGATCATTTTAATGATAAAAGCGATGCGTTTTACCTAAGGCGACGACTGTTAGGTCAAAGGCGATCCAGAGAGGTATATGCGGCCTGCTCCAGCTCAGAAGCGACGCAGAAATCTCGAAGTGGCGGATTTTCCTTTAAAAGCGACTGGAATTTTCTGCGAGCACCTGCAAAATCTGATCTTCAAGGAAACAACTCCAAAAAAATGAAGTTAATCAGGGACGTGAGTCCCACCGGGCGTGCCAAAATGTGATAGGTGAAAGTCAGGTGTGGAAGATCAGACATAGTCATGAAACCCTAACCCTACCATCATCAAGGAATCTAATCTAAATGAAGCCAAAAGAACAATGCAATGCAAGCATAACATCACCTAGACCGTGCGATTCCTTGTTTGAGAGGGAAATGTGGACTGCTTCTTCAACAATGAACAATCACAAAGCTGAAAGCTGCCATTGATGGATGATAAAAGCTCAAATGCTCGAATGCTCAAGATGATAATGGAGTTGCTATATGATTGCTGGATTGCTAGATACTATATGAATTCTGGATTGCTAGATTTCTGGATGTCTCATATGGAATGAGAGGCTGTTTATATAGGACTCAACCAAGATCAACCAACGGTGGAGATTCAAAGGCTATGTGAATGGCTAAGATTGAAAGTTACTAAATTTAGGTCCAATTAGTTGTACATGTGAAGGATTTTAAATGAAAGTTGTCTTACAACACATGATAAATGGGAAATGGACAAGTGTTGAAATGTGATAAATGATAAAGGCTTAATTCAAATAAAGTATTTGAATTAGTGGGATATGAGTTGGAAATTAATTAAATAAATAAAATTTATTTAATTAATATGATAAATGCATAAAATGAGATAAGACATGATGTGGAATTAATTAAATAAATACAATTTATTTAATTAATTGGCTAAGTGAATGAGAATGGGATTTTAATTAAATAAATAAAATTTATTTAATTAATTGGATAATGGATTAGGGATGTAACAAGGTGTCGCTAGACATGGACAAATTTGGGTGTCTACAAGTACTTCACAAAGTGGATTGAAGCCGTGCCTTTAGCCAATATCACAGGCAAGCAGATTGCCTCATTTATCCTGAACTATATCATTTGTCACTATGGTATCCCTTCATCTATTATCACGGATAATGGATGACCCTTCAAAAATCCAGATGTCAAGGAACTATGCGAGAAATTCCATATCCAGCACCGCTTTTCAACCCCCTATTACCCCCAAGGCAATAGCCAGGTTGAGGCATCAAATAAAACTATCCTGAAAATCCTAAAGAGGACTATCAATGATACTGGCTGAGATTGGCATGTCCAACTGAACCCCGCACTGTGGGCCTACTGCACAAGCATCCGCACACCCACAGGTGAAACACCATATTCCCTAGTCTATGGATCTAAAGTTATCTTTCCAATTGAAGTCAAGATCCCATCCTTGCGAGTTTCGTTAAAAGGCCTCATATCAGACGAAGAGTACAGAGTGTCCAAACTTCAAGAATTAGAGCTGCTCGAAGAGAGAAGGCAACAAGCCTTTAACCACCTAAAAGCATATCAGCAACGAATGTCCCAAAGCTATAACTATAGGGTAAAGCCCCAAGTATTCCAAGTTGGTGACCTAGTCCTCAGAGAGAATCCCAGAAATCAGTAAGATAGAGAAAAGAAAGGTAAGTTCGAACCTAACTGGCTAGGTCCCTATGTCATCATTACAGCCTATGGATCGGGGGCATATCAATTGGCTACATCTGAAGGTGAGCCATTCGATGATCCTATCAACAGTATGCACCTCCGCAAGTTCTATACCTGAAAACCCCAATGTAAGGGAGTCCTGAAAAAATCCAAAAAAAATTGAAAAATGTCAAAAACAGAACAAAAAAAAATTAAAAAAATGGAAAAATAACAAAAAAATCATCCTCTGGTGAAAACCTGGCAAACAAGTGCCTTGGATAGGTACCATGATGAAAACCTAGCAAACAAGCGTCATGTGTACTTTTATCTTCCGTGCAAATAAAAGCAAGTGGTGAAAACCTGGTAAACAGGCGCTGTTTGCGACGAACCACTTCCTCCATATGTTGTGACTTCATACCTCTTGTGTCCATCGTATCGTTCATCTTGAACCAGTCCTTGAACCATTGTCGAACTATGTCTCCTCTGAGTTATCACATAGGCAAGGCCAGTCATAATGCACCCTCGAGGCTCCTCTTCACTCCACTCCACTATCCCGTCTATCCCATATCTGGTCCTTTTGTCAATCTGAGTCCATGCTATTTCTACATCCTTTGCCATAGTCTAGGTCTTAGGTCCATCAGGGTTCACCCTGAACTACGTTGCCTCTGCATCATCACGTAGGCAAGGCCATTTAGCAATGAGCCCCCGAGGCACTAGGTCAGTCCCTTAGGGTCTGTTTCTCCATGTTTGTTTGTCCTCTCACCCATAATAAGTCGATCCTTTGTCTAAACTGGAGACAACTCCTCGACTTGGTTGCGGATTAGGATTCTTGAAATGCCACATGTTCTAAGAGGATACCAATAAAGGATTGTGATACCTTTCACTAGACAAACAAGCGCAGCAAAGCAAGCTTCCCCAAACAAAATTCTTGATGCAAAGCATCAACCTGTCCCAAGCAGAACACCATACCGAAACACTCAAACTAATTCTATATCAATTATGGCAAAAAGACACATCTAATGCAAGAATGTTTTGTGAACAGGTTAACTTACAGAGTCTTGGATTTTTTCCATTATGTTTTCCTATGCTACTCAAGGATGCCAAAAGCTAGAGATGCTATGATGGGGGCATAATTTTTTTTCTTTGTCAGCTGCTTGTGGATTAAACTTTAGTAATATGACGACTTTCATCTAACGGCATGATAAAAAAAAGATCATCGAGGACTCCAAAGTTTGAACATGAAAAGGGGCAATCCTTGTCTATTGAAACACAAGAAGTACTCAGGTCATCTAGATTCAAGTTTGAGTAGATGCTTGTATCGAATTGCTATATCAAAATCCATGTAAGGAATACTTAGCTCATCTCGGTCTAATTATACCTAGATGCTTGTATTTTCTTACAACATTTCAAAAAGTGAAAAATACCAAAAGGTGCCCAATGATGAAAGCAAAAGCCTTGCAATATCAAGATGACAATCTGTATTCATCCCATATCCAAAAATTCATATCATCCCTGCAATAAGAAAATCCTGCAGCATATCAAATGAAAGTCAGTGTTTCTTCATCTCTTCTTCCTCCTATCTGCATCATCTCTGTGTCGACTAAGTACATTTGGAAATACCAAAAACCTAGCATAGATAGCATATCATATCACATGAGATAGTCATTTACATGATTACATCATTTGCATACATAATAAAGTGCATTAGGTCATCCACATAGATGTGCATCCACATATCACATTAAAAATCAAGAACATAGACAACATACATATAGAGCTGCATAATCACATCCATAACATGTCACATTTACATTTGCATATCGAATCATATCAAAATCCATCTAGTATGCATCACATATACAAACATCATCATAAAATAGATTGCATCCATAGCATATCCACATAAGGAAAAACATGAGCATATAGAACATCAATAACTGCATCATCATATAGAGTGTAAAAACTGTCCAAATGTACAATATGTCAACAATATCTATCCAAATCTCTCAGAGTCATATCATAAAAATGTATACAAGGTACAACAAAAAATGGTGATACATGTGTCGGGGCAAAAATAATACATATACAGGCTATCTCAGCCATAAAAAATGTGTATATCAACTCAAAAATTAGTACAAATATCCAAATTTGGCTAACCTTGCTACCGTAGAGCATTGCTCCGTACGCTGCCCTCTCCTCTGTCTCCCTCTGACTGCTGGGGACCCCTCATTGATCCTACCAATCGAGACCCACCTGCCCTCTAAGATGCCACAGACTGGCTCCTAAAACTGGGCGCCCGCTGATTCGCTGCCACTGCCTCGTGATATAAACCTCTGTAATACTGAGCCTGAGCCTGCGCTCTAGTGAGCTCACACTGTACCTAGGTTAACTGTGTCTATGCCTGTTGCACCTATGAAACCAAAAAGCTAGATGTACCATCTATGCCCATAGCCATCACGGCTGCATCTCTCTCTGCTCTCATAGCCTGCATGCTCGCTAGGGCTGCATCTCTGATATATGTCCTGCATCTGCATCTTTGCGAGACTCTGTTGCTCTCAGATGAGCCCTTAGATGCCTAATCTGTGTCTGTAATGATACCATAGCCTACTGTTGTAAGTCAATCAGAGGGCCTACTGCTGTGCCACCTGCTGTGGTGGCGACATCTGCCTCTATTGTACCACCTGAGGTGTTGGTACCTGTGCCTATCCTGTAGCCTGTGGTTGCACAACTGCCTGTTGACCTGAAGGCCCCTCCCTAGACCTCCTCCTCTGTCTTGATCTACCACCCCCTCCTCCATCTCCTCCATCATCCCCCTGATCTCCTCTCCTCCTCCTTCATCCTCCCCTCCTCCTGCCAGCTGCACCCTCCTCATTTGAATCCTCCTCATTGATACGAGGAGCCAACTCTCCTGGTCTTGCGTATCTAGGAAAGGGATGAGTAGCAAACCACTCCTCATAGTCTGGCATCATGCCAGCATCCACTATCTCCCTCCTCATGGGCCATGCTACATAGGGGATCTACTGAAAATCTGCCAAGGCCTCCTCATATGACGCCACGGGCCCCCACCTGTATCTCTTTGCATGGGTCCTCACAAATTGTGCCTAGCCCTGTGGTCTGCCCTGTACTCTACCAAACTGTCTCTAAACCCTGCTAACAATCTACCTCTCTAGTATATGCCTGGTCCTCCCAATGAGCCACCGAGTCTGGAAACAATATGGAAGCTCGTCTGCCTCATCATCCCATACCTCACAGTCTAAGTATGGACACTAGACAACCAGATCTACATTGTCAAACGCATGTCTCCAGTACTCCAGCTTCCCCAGCCTGTGCTGGGAAATCAAACCTGCATAGCCATAACTATAGGGCTCACCCCTCTGCCTGTGAAATAGACATATTGGCTGTGTGATAGCTATATGCTCCCACAACCAAAACTGCAAGAGAGACACACCTGCTGACAAACTAGCTCCTCTATGGTACACCACCTAGTGCATATCTCCGTATAAGTGTGCAAGCACGCACACACCCCACGCATACTGGGTCCCGTCTATGATCATGCTCTCTAACACCATCCCCCAGCTGATCGGGAAGCCGTGTGACCTCCTATCAGTGCATATTATGCCACCGATCAGTCCAACCACTATACCCGGGAAGTAGTCATAGCAGTCATGCATGTCCTTCCACAAAATCACCTACTCCACCAACTCTGGGTCATCAAATATGCGTCTACACTCAGCCAGTCCAGGATCCCACTATGACTCATACTTGACCAACTCTCTCTAAATAGGGAGGTGCAGAATCTGGTACATGTCCTTAAGAGTAACTGCCATCTCTCCCGTCGGAAGATGGAATGTACCATCCTTGTTGTGGAATCGCTCCACCACTGCCATCAACATAGCCCGGTTCACGTGAACCTTAGGCATGAAGCAAACATAATGCAAACCCATCATACCTAGAGCCTCACGGTCTATCTCAGTCAACATATATCGCTGCAACAACGGCAACGGGAACTGCTCTCATGACGTAAGGACATTCCGAATATCCTCCTACAACCAAGCAATGCATAATGTCAAGAAAATCCATATCCAAGTAAGCCTACTCATAACAATCAAACTATCCTATCAATGACTTAACATATCAAATTAATAAAAACAAGCATATCATCTCTTGACTAGATTCTCGGTAATCTCAGAGATCACTTATCAATTGACACATCGATCAAGGTGTCAATTGGGTTAATTTCGTTAAGTCATTTAATTTTTCCTAGTGCAAATGCACCAATCCAGGTGGCAAATGCACCGATCTATATCACATGCGCTGCTTCACCATGAATGTGCCAATCCAGAGCTTGTATGCGCCATTCTGGCACATGCACCGCTTCTTATGTCACATGCGTCATTTCCCAGTAAATGCGTCAATTCCGAGCTTGTATGCGCCAAACTATCAGATGCGCTGAAGTATATCTCAAATGCGCCACATAACGACATATGCACCACTTCGGAGTGCATATGTGCCGAACGACGATTTGGCGCATATGTCTAGGTATTTTTCCCTAGCCATTAATGTGCCTAATAAATGACTTTTTTCAAGTTTTGATGAATTACATACTGGGGGTCCTGCCTCCGCCGGCCGATTGAACCGTCAGAGTTGCTCAAACCAGTGCTCCTCACGTGGAATATCCATCTCTCTGGCTACCATGCTCTCCTAAGCTCTCAAAAGGCCAATCAACTAAGGACAAGTGTGCAAATAAATATTACTTGTGAACCCAACTCCTATTTATAGCAAGTGAACCATATCTGACTGTATGACAACTGCGACTACTTCCCATGTCCGTTTCTCCTAACCATATCCCATTTTTCTCCATCCTAACCCGCTTTTTCACGTTCTTCTTCATGAGATTCTCCATCTCACGCCTTTTGCCTTCTTCCCATCCAATCTCCCGAGGGGGCATCCTGTCGTTAAACTTGTACCAGGGGCAAACTGGGGCATGTATCACTATCAAAAATTCTTATTCTTTGAAACAACATGATAGAACACATTGCATCAAAGAGGGGCAAAATGTATACACCTAAAAATGACATGACTCTACTTAAATAAATATTTTAAATATTTATTTCACCTTCACATTCCTCTATCAATAAATAAATAAATTTATTTATTTATTTAATTCATCTCCTCTCATATTATTAAATAAATTACATTTATTTAATTAATTAAATTCATCTACATCAACTTCATTCTTCTAAATAATTAAATAATTTTAATTATTTAATTAAAATCTTTTAGTCTTCCAATTTTAAATAAAATGCAATTTTTATTTAAATAAAATCTAAGATCCCCACAAAATAAAATATATTTTTATATTTTATTTATTCTTCAAATTTATCCACAAGTAATTAAATAAATTCATTTATTTAATTATGCTTTCTTATCTTCTCAAAAATCTTTCTTATCTTCTAAAAATAAAATTCCTCTTGTCATACAAAAGCAAAAGCTAAGTTACAAAAGCAAAAATAGTTTTAAAGCATCTTTAAAGCAAACTTGCTCTTAAATTAGAAAAATAAATTTTAATTTAAGAAACCAACAACTCATCCTCATCAACAGAGTAGTTAACTCAACAAAGATGCTTTTCAAATGACACATGTCTTTCTCCCATTTGTTGCATGTTCCTCAACAATCCTCATCTGTTGATCTTCTCTCATCCATCTCTATAAATACAACCTTCTTCTTCTTCTTCATTTGATAATCCATCGTTTGAGAAAACTTATGCTGCAGAAACACAAGAGTGCCTTTGGCACCCCATCTCACACAACACTTCACTACCATCCACTTCTATTTGTGTTTGAAGTTCATCTTCAAATACAAGCAAGGGAGAATATGCTTCTGAGGGCTTCACTATTATCAAGATCAAGAACAGATAGGCGAGCAATGGAAGATGAAAGGTAAAAAGGGTTGTAGGTATCATTTGTTTTATTTATTTAAATCTCCTTTTTTTCCTTCACATTCTATTAATGTTTGGGTTTTGTTATTCATTTTGATTAATCCCTTTTTCACCCTCACAGATTCCATCCTAAAATAGGAACCCTAGCATCTCAACAACCCTTGGAGACATCGTTAAAAATTTCTTGTATCCCTTATCAACAGAATTAGGTAATATGTCCAATAGAGATTGCTAAAGAGGTTGCTTCTTTTATTTAGGAGTAGAGGACTCATCTTTCTTACTCATAGACTCTACCTTCTTAGGTGTCATTGCTTATCACCTTGACAAACTATTATTTTAACAGCTACTTGCTCTAATAAACTTAGTTGAATGAAGAATGCAGGCATAAATAAATTAGACACAAAAGTGGATGAATTTTCACTTACCTAGTTGAATGGAGTTTGTAGAGTGCATTAAAGCTTGAATTCACAATCACCAATTACTTCTAATCTCTTAAATGAAGAAATACGAAGAAATCCTAAGTTTATTATGCAATGGAGTTGGTCATTTCACCATTAACTCTGGTTCATGCCATGAGATTGACAAATCTCAACATTCAAATCAACCAAACACAAAACATTGATTTGGTCCAATCCAATGGCTGGGCGAGCACTTTGAGATTTGATGTCCTATCATCGGTAACCTTAATACTACAGGCTTCAATGATAACCATCGCGAGGCAGTGTTGAAGTCATTTCAACATTTATTTCCTTACCGCATCACCACAAGACCTAGTGAGATCCATCGCGGCCTAGCCAAGGGAGCTTGGACATTTACATTCATTTTCACTGCTTACTACCACCTTGCATGCATTGTTACACACCATTGCAGGATGGCGGGATACATGTTATCCCTTATGTCCTTTTACCGCACAAATGCCAAACTTTGGCCTAACCTTCGCAGGACCACAGGGTCCTTTTGGCATCACCTTTCACTGCTTACTGCAAGCTCTCCAGTTGGATTCATTGGCACCATGGAGCTGAGGTAAATTACATTACTAGTCACTTGAAACCTTTACCATACCACTACTATCCTCCCTTGAAACTGTCATGGGACCGCCTATGATATGCCCACATCTCGCATGCATATTCTGGTATGACAACTTCAACTGTAGTTTTAGTAACTAGACCACCATCTGATCTTCCTAGTCACACTAATGTTGCTTCATGAACAACTCTTTCCTTATTGTCCAAACCCCTACTACCAGTGTTTGCATCCTTTGATGGTGACCGGCCCTATGAAGGAGATAAACATTGATAGTTTGAAGGAAAGTGTCCACTGCCTTGAAAACTAGCAAATGAGATGGATCTACCAGGAGAACCAGACCCAAAGTTACTCTCTAGATGATCCAAAGAAACTAAGGGTGACATTAACAGTTGACTTGGAAATGACAATTCATGATGTAGATTCCTCCTTAATCTTGGTGTAACTTGCATTAGCGCCTCATGAGCTATCTATAAGTCACCTACAATCTAAACCAGTTCATCGATGCCTAAAGCACATGGAGGAAGATATTCTCTTGGAAAAATCTATATATTTGCATGGGTTTATCTCATATCCCCCCTTTTTATGTAGACAACCAATTTCATTGGATGGAACAAGTAACCTTGTGGTTATAACATCATCTCTATCTGGACCAAGCTTTACAATACAAGTTTGAATATGCAACAGAACTTCATGAGCAAGAAATAGATCATCATCTGGTACCTCATCTTTTTCCACATGACATAAGACATAAATGTGGATCCCAGTCACCATATCACACAAAAAATTCCTTATTCTCCTTTATGAATGATGTGGTTTCCCAACCACTAACTTTCCAAGGAGAAGATCCATACCGACATCTCTGATTCACAAAAACCAAACAAGGAAGGTAGATACCTTGATGACAAGAACTCATGTATGCATCCCACAAGGGCACAAGATTATAGAAAGTTCCAAACGAGAGCCAAACCTATGGAGTGAAACTGACACATTTCTCCATTCTTTCCCAAAGAATCAACTACAAGTCATCCTGACAATGATATGCCATTTCTCAAATTGTCAATGTCAACATACTCAACCAACAATAATGGCACATCAGACACCAATGTTAGATACTAGAGCCTCAAACTATTTAGGAATTTGAATTGTTGACTCCATGATTGGAGAAATGACACAAGCAAACAATAGATGCAGCTTCTCAAGGAGTACTTGTAAAATTGGAATTGTAAATGCTGCCATTTTCCCAGAATCAACAATGATTGTGTGACATATGTCATGTCCCCCCTATGGACCCTGCTAATTTTTTTTTGTTTTGAAACAAGTTTTTTGTCTTGAATTGACCCGAGATTACTCCTATATGTACTTGGGGTTAAAAAATGAAATGGGTATTCATCATAATCCACTTTCTAGCATCTTGAACAATGACCCAAAACAAGTCAGGTGGCCTCCAAAATTACCCTAGAAAATAGGTCAAACAATCCCCTAAAACCATGAAAATGCACAGACATGTAGACATTTGAACCAAGAATTTAGTGCAGAAAATGGATTGGAAAAACACATCCTAATGTGCAATATATTCAATGCCAAAGTATCTCACTCAGCATTTTCTGAAACTACAACTATCAAAAACTAACTTGAGCTCACCAAGTCACCATCTCGAAAAAATACCAAATCTCCTCCTAGGAAGCTGCCACTAGAAGAACTAGATCATTTAGGTCCATTGAGCATGTATACAAGAGGGATTTCTTCAATCCACATTCTTCACAAAATATTAAGAGTCAAAGTTAACCCCTCTAAAACATCTTGGAAATGCAGATGACAAACTACATTTGCTTTTGGCCTTGAAAGAATATCAAATATGATCCCGAGGCTTTGAAACTATACCAAGGAGTATATGAATATGAGGGGAATGTAGAATACCAATCCATTCATCATGATGATCACCCAGATGTGAAATATCAATCTGAATAGGAGGCTACTTCATAGGCCTAAGAGTATGCAAACAACAAAACAATCCCAGAACCCCCCAGATGATCTTGGACTTCCTAAAGGTTCTATCATATGGAATGGGACCCTCAAAACTCATGGTCTCCTTTGTAGAGGCATCAGATGGAAGATAGGGGATGGTAGGAATGTCAATTTTTGGGAGGATAGATGGTTGAAAGACCTTCCACTCAAAGATTTGGGCTATGGTAGGCTTGCTGATAAAGCCTATGGGTTATTCAATTGTAAAGTGGCTAACTACATCAAAAGTTATGGGGGCATCAGGAGTTGGTAAGGTATCATGGACTGTGCCACTGATCAAGATGAGGATAAAGAGGAGGCCCTTCAACTTCAAAATGATTTGGTTGATTTTAAGCTCCCCCTTTTCCCTAAACATGATTAGATGATTTGGGACAAGGAAAATAAGGGCATGTTTACTATGAAGAGTGCTTATGGTCTACTGTTAGACCTTGGAAAGGATAGGTTGTGGAGGAAAGTTTGGCTCTCTAAACTTCTACCTAAAATCAACTTCTTTTGGTGGACCCTAATGCATAACAAAATCTTGAATCTTGATAATATGAAGAAGAGAGGCTTTCAAATGCCAAACATGTGTGTTCTTTGTGGTGAGGATGAAGAGACAGTCACCCATCTCATTCTGCACTGTAACTTTGCTCAGGATGTTTGGAGTCTTATTATGCAAAGGTTGAACTTGTACTGGGTTTTCAATGAAAATGTGGTAGCCCTAGCCAGGGCTTAGATGTCCCCCTTTAGATCTACATTTCCTATTGTTAAGGAGCTATGACTATAAATTCCCCCTTATCTTGCCTAGAATTTGTGGAAAGAGTGAAATAACAGAATTTTCAGGGAAAACTTTAGAACCCCCTTAGAGGTTTTCTAGACCTTCTCCAAACTGCTGGTGGAGAATATCAACTCCTACAAATTCAAAGCTATTGAAAACCCTCCTGGAAAGGAAGAGTAGAGCTTATTAAAACAATGGACAATTAGCCCAATCATATGCTAGATTGACAATTCCAAAAAGATAGCCAGAGCTAAAACTAATTGGACCTTTCCCAAAAAGGGTTGGTTCAAGCCCAATTTTGACAAGGCTGCTAAAGGCAACCCTGGGATTGCTAGTGGAGGAGGCATAATTAGATCTGATTTAGGAATGTTTGTGGCTGCTTACACTAGAGGATTTGGTATTAAAAGAAATAATGAGGTTGAAGCTTTAGCCATGTTGTGGGGCATCAAACTACCTATCTCTTTGAACATTAGACATATGCATGTTGAAGGGGATTCACAACTAATTATGAATGTCACTCTCAGTTCAGTGGGTATGGGTTTGAACATCTAGGTCATCTTACATATTAATGGTGACTCCCTATGAGAAAACCCCTGAGTTTCATGCCAAATGGGACCTAGGGGATGTATTTATCATGAATCCTACTTGAAATAGGGGGGAGGACTTGGGCACCTGCGTCCTAGTCTTGCCCTATTTTGGGTCAAGACCCATTTTTGTGTGTCAGTTATATGACCATTATTAGGTCCTATGCCGACATGTCAGAATGTTTGTAGTTCCACATATAAGAATATTTAGGTATTCATTTGTAAACTAGAGAGAAGATGATTGTGAACTTTAGGCATACTTATGATTTCAAGATATTCATTGTTGCAAGAGCAGAGCATTGTTATTGTGTTTGTGATTGTAGATTTGATTTCATCTTCTCATGTGATTGAAGATCCTTCATTTATATGAGATCTACACTACAAGGTGATATCTATTATGTTTTCTATCATTTATCATTTGGATTTTGCCTCTATCCCGCAGGGATACACACTCTTTATCTAACAACGGTGTTCGGAAGACTTGAATGTCTCTCAGGGGCTTGACCAAGGCAAGCCTCTAAACACCACAACCCCCAACCCACTTTTATATGATTGCAAGTTACAAGTTTCGAAAGTGAAAGAAGTGGAGTTGCAGGAAGGCATTACAGATTGTCAGAATTGCAGAGGGCACCCACTCATTAATCCTCTAGATTCTGAAGCAGTGAAATCTCTGTGACAACAAGATCAGGTTGCAGACATTCTTCAAAGATCCCAACAAAAGAAGGTACAGTGGAATAGGACACCCTCTCATTAGTCCCTAACTTTTCTACACACCAAACTTTGAAATCTAGTATGTGTTTGGTTGTCATTTGATATCTCTGTGTGTGATCATTTTCCGTATTTTGTCCATTTATTTACAATTTCACGAAATTAGGGTTTTGAGCATAATTAAACTTAATTGAAAAAAAAAATTCACATAATTCCAATCTTCCACTATGTTCCAAGTGACAAGAGATCTATAGTAGATTTCTTTACTCGGTTTAATGTCCTTGAATGTTTAGTGGTGAAAGGAGGATCATGATAAACCCTTGAAACAAAACTATCAATCTCATCATCCCTCTTTTCACATTAAACATTTTGGTGAACCCATGTTTTTAATGAATTTTGCACCTTGCTGAGTGTTGTAATTTATACTTGCATTCATTTCATTTTCATCTTATTGCGTTTGAAAAATTACAAAAAAATTGAAAATTTGAAAAAAATTGAAAAAAATGGCATCTTAGTCTTGCATTTTGGCATAATTTGAATTAATTTGCATTTAATTTCATATAATTTCTGTTATTATCATAAGATATGATTTAATTTATAGAAATTGATCATTCATCATTCATTTACATAGCATTTTCATGATTAAATTGTTAAGAATTGCTTGAAATTGTGCATTTTTTATATAACCTAGTTTATGCATTAGCTAGGGTTTGTGGTTAAAATATTGTTTCAGATTTTACTACTATTTTAAACACTCATTAGGATTGATTTCTAATTGTAGTTTTGCATCATAGCATCATTCTTGCAAAAATTCATGTCTAGGGTTTGAAAACCTTACATTTTCACTAGATTTGGCCTTATTGTCTCTCTAGAATTGCATCATAGTCATGTTGTTAAGGATTTTTCTGCATTAATTGTCTATTATGAGGATTATAATCTTCTACACCTCCTCAAATTCCTTACAACACCCTTTCTATTAGGCATTTACATTGAAAATTGATGAAAAATTGCATATTTTAGGTGTATTTTCACTAGGTTTTGAGTTGTCATCACTCTAGAATTGCATAAAATGAGTGTTGTGAAAGATATTTCTACATCATTGGACTGTTATTAGGCATATTATTTTCTTCCCCTCATTAATTTCCTTACAACACCTCTTCTTTCACTCATTTGCATTTAAAGAGTTGAAAAAAGTGAACATTTTGGGTGCACAAACAAGCCTATTTTGTGTTGTTTCATTACATTCAATCTAAAAACCTACAATCATAAATTGGGACTTGTTGTTTTGTACTCTATTCCTCCTATCCATTGTGTTTTTTGTGAACTTGATGTGTCCTTTTAGCCCTTTCCTTCAAACAAGTGCTTAGTAGTGAAATAGTCACACACCTAGGGTGTATCAAGTAACATAAAACTTTGCATGTCTTGTTTTACTAGATCTTATTGGACATTGATGTTACAAGACATTTAATTATGGCATATTCATCTCATCACTCTTTGTTATCTTTGCATGCATATATCAAAAACTTTGAGAATTTCTAAAAATTTATTAATATGAATCCTCATCATCTCACTTATTTACAAGCTATGTATCACAAGGATTTATTTAAATGCTCTTCATTTGAAATCCTTCACTATGTATCTAATTTTGACAACTTCACATCTCTCATGAATACATACCCTTGGGTAGTAGAAGATTTAACAAAACACATTGAGAATGATGAGTGTGAAATTTCTTTTAATGCTTTGGGATTAATAGCTAAGACATATGATGATGATGATGATGATTCCATAAGTTATCCTACTTCTCCTATAGTTGAATATCTAAGAACCTTAGATGAGAAGACTATGGATAGCCTTATTAATGATACAACACCTAACTTTCCTAAAAAAACCTTACCTTTCTCTCATTCCAATGCTCTCCCTGGCCAAGATGTAGCATTAGTGGATGAGAAAAGGTCTCTCACATTAAATTCTTTAGTGATGGATGTTGGGTATAATCAAGAGGAAACCAATGTCAATTCAATCTACTAATAGACTTATCCCACCCACAAAGGGGTTCCTAGATAAGTGTAGCAATATTCCTGAGATGGTTGTGTAGGGGGCACCTGATGTACCCTCTTGCTTCAAACCGGTGATTACAGTTCAAGCAGATTGAAAACCATCTCGACCCTCAAACTGCATCCTAAACTATGCAATACAAATCACTCAAAGGAATCAAGGTGTTCAAAATGTGGTTTCTCACACATACAACACCCGTAATAGCAAACAAAGTAAGTAAGCACGTCATGTTCTTGTCTCTCTTCCATGTTCTAAACCTATGCTCCCTCCGCCACCGTGTCTTACTCATAAAGGTGGTCAAGAATATGATCTTGTCGAGAAGCTTCACACTACTCTGGCTAAGATCTCTCTTTGGGATTTAATACAAACATCGTCTACATACCATGGAATGCTCCAAGAAGCTTTACAAAAGGTGATTGTGCCACCTATTGTTAAGATGAATGATGTAGAAGCTCTATTAGATTGTATGCATGTGACAAAAATAGATATTCTCTTTCAACCACATGAATTACCATCAATTGAAGTTCAAAATCAATATGATCCTCTTATAATATTTGTCCAAGTAGAAAAGAAATTAATCAAGCGTGTTATGATTGATAATGGATCATCTCTGAATGTTTTTGGTATGGATTTGTTACATAAGATTATGGCCGACACATCTTTAATCAACCTAGATAACATTAGCATTTGTGGCTTTGATAATGTTGGTAGACAATCTGTGGGTACTATAAATTTACCTATAAAGGTTGGACCTATGACTTTGTCTACTCTTTTTCATGTCATGCTTGGTTCACTTTCATATAATATGATTCTTGGTAGACCGTGGATTCATGCCATGGGGGCAGTTTTGTCTACCCTATATAGATCAATAAAGTTTATTTATGAAGACAAGCTCCACACTTGGAAAGCCGATCCTAAACCAGGTAGTTGTTTACATATTGAAAAGTAAAACCAATTTAACAATCATATGAATCTAAATAGCTTACAAGTTGAATCATCAATACCTCTTTCCACAGATAATGTTGTACAAGACTCTAAACCATCGAATGCACTTTTTGGTGATGACTGGTGCTCATTAGATTTTACTCCTTCTAGACTAGGGGAATATAAACTTAATAACTCTGACACATCAAAAGTCACATCGATCTCATCAAAACAATCCTTGAAAACACCTAATGAATGTAAAGCATCCTTGGTAGAAAACAATGACAATACTCTTACTTATACTACAAATTATGATGCTCATGAGGCTTCACCTTCTTCTAAAGAAATGGACTCTCTCTATGATTGTGGATTTCAAATATTGTACAAAAATCATGACTATGTAGGTAATGGATGTGGTATAAATCAACAAGGAATCAAAGTTCCTTTACAAGTTGATGGAATTAATTACACAACTGGTATAGGATATTGCTCTTTGAAACCCACCAAAGCCTCTCATTTTCCTAAACTCAATGTTAATGCAATTTCAACAAGACCAAAATGACCTGTGAGATATCCTGGGTTGATAGATAAGAATTGTCCACTAGGAAGCATCCGTTTGAATCAAGTAAATATTTCTCCATCTTTAAGCCACACTCGTAGAAAATATTATAGTTGCTCTCAAGGGTGGCCTCTTCCTAGATATGTGTGTTCTTAACATTGGGATGAATCAGGTAAGTATTTCTAACCCTTCCCTCCTGTGTTGTGTTCCCCTCGTGATGTGTTATGTGTTGTTTAGGCCTCCTAGGATGACCCTTGATACACTTGTAAGGTCAAGGATACTCAAAGACTACCTCTGTTGTGACCATTCTTCTATTTGTATCATCATTCTTCTACATTTCTCCTCTCCTCTATCTTTATCATTGTGTGTTGTGTCTTAGGGGCATAGCGTTGCTGTTAGTGACCTAGGGGCACCCTCCTACGTGACTATTCCTAAGACACCTGTTCTCCTCTCTTGATTCATTTCCTTCTTCTAGTGGTTCTATCTAGCTAGTGGATGACAAATAACATATAATACTGATATAGACCTAGTGTCCCTTCAGTGAGAAATCAAAAAATGGACCTAGTCCATACATGATGATGGGGTAGATATATATTATTCAACACTTGACTAGTAGAATCACTCTGTGTGATACCTCGATCTTGTCTTATCGCATTTACAAAACATAACAATATTTCTACTCTGGGCACTTTGTCTATCTTGGATCTTGCTTTCCTCAGCTCTTTATGTGAGTGATTACATGCACTGTTGTTTATCATGATTATATGGATGCTAACACCTTTTCTTGCAAGAAATTGTGTGTTTGTGGGAAAATTTGGCAATCATAAATTACATGTCACCTCTAGGGGGCATGGGCTTTGCAAGAGCTCATGTTCCCTTTTGTGTTTTCTCTCTACCTTAATGTGTTTGATAGCAGTACATGATATCAAACAGCTTAAGGTGGAGGCATATATAAGGTAAGTTGTCTAATTTAGATGCTAGCAAAGTTCGTTTGTAAATCTTGAAATCTATTGCAATCATTTAAGCCCTTTGTGGAGGCGCGATATCGTGCATATCCTTTTTATTTTAACACATTCTATGGAAGGTTGGGATGGTGTATTTCTCGAGGAGATTACACATCCTGTCATTTTCAAAAAGTCCTTTGAACAGGCGGGGCGGATTTGAGACTATTCTAACCCTTAAGTGTATCTTCAGTGATTGTTGTGGTGAAGCCCAATTATTGGTGTGTGCCTATAATGTTCTTGAGATGGCTACAAACCTAGCAATAGGTTTCTTCCATCACTTGTTTGTCATTTTTTCTCCATGTCTTCCATGTGTGTGTGTATGGCATGTTTGTTCCCAAGCATAGTTTCAAGACCAGTGGCAATGATCTCCTCCTATGCTTTGGGATTCGTATGGTGTGTTTGTTCTCAAGTGTAGTTTCAAGACTGGTGGCGATGAGCTCCTCCTACACTTTGAGATTTGTTTGGCGTGTTTGTTGCCCCTTATGCAGTTTCAAGACTGGTGGCGATGAGCTCCTCCTACATTTGGGTTGTATATTTACTATCCTTGTACTTGCATTTGCATTTCATAAATGAGAAAATGAAAAAGAAATAATCACTGCATTCACTATGTTTTGTGTGTTTTCAATGTTGTCTTCTCTGTGTCTTGCATGACTTTAACTATCTTCTCCATGTTTTGCATGCCTGTTACTATCTTCATTGTAATTGGCATGTCTTCTCTGTGCTTGGCATGTTTGCTATGTTTGTTGACCTTACTTTAATGCATGTATTAGCCTTGCATTTATATAGACATTAAAGTGGGTGCTAAATGTTATGTCATAAAATGTCCACTTGGGGGCTTTTCTCTCCTAAGGTTTAGCTCTTGAGTCCTTTATAATGCGTTTAGGTCATCTTGCATGTTAATGGTGACTCTCGACGAGAAAACCCCTGAGTTTCATGGCAAATGGGACCTAGGTGATGTGTTTATCATGAATCCTACCTGAAATAGGGCTGAGGACTTGGGCGCCTGCATCCTATTCCTGCCCTATTTTGGGTCAGGACCTATTTTTGTATGTCAGTTATCTAACCGTTATTAGGTACTATGCCAACATCTCATGTTTGAATTACAAATTTCTTGGCGGGAATGTTTGTAGTTGCATATATAAGCATGTTTAGGCATTCATTTGTAAATGAGAGAAAAGATGATTCTGAACTTTAGGCATACTTACGATTTCAAGATATTCATTGTTGCAAGAGTAGAGCATTGTTATTGTGTTTGTGATTGCAGTTTTGATTTCATCTTCTCATGTGATTGAAGAGCCTTCATTTATATGAGATATGCACTACAAGGTGATATCTATTGTGTTTTCTATCATTTATCATTTGGATTTTGCCTCTATCCTATAGGGATACACACTCTTTATCTGACAACGGTGTTCGGAAGACTTGAATATCTTTCCAAGGCTTGATCGAGGCAAGCCTCTAAACACCACAACCTCCAACCCACTTTTCTTTGATTGCAGGTTATAGGTTTTAGAAGCGAAAGAAGTGGATTTGTAGGAAGGCATTATAGACTGTCAGAATTGCAGATCTGAGAAGAAAACTAGGGCTTGGACTTGGGTGCCTACTTATTAGTCCTTCAGATTCTAAAGTGGTGAAATCTATGTGACAACAGGATTAGGTTGCAGACATTCTTCAGAGATCCTGACAAAAGTAGGTAAAGTGGACTAGGGTGCCGCTCATTAGTCCTTGGCTTTTTCACACATTGAACTTCAAAATCTGGTATGTGTTTGGTTATCATTTGATATCTCTGTGTGTAATCATTTTCTGTAATTTGTCTGTTTGTTTACGATTTCATGAAATTAGGGTTTTGATCATAATTGGATTTATTTGAACAACAAATTCACATAATTCCAATCTTCCCCTATGTTCCTGTAATGTGATAAAATTATGGATAGTGGCTGTTTGATTAGTTTGATGTCTATCCTCCTTTCATCAATTTCATTCAAGGACTTTGGGTCGAGTGGCAAGGCACTATCAAACCCTTGGTCACTTAGGAATGTAGGAAAGCTTAGAATTATGTGATTTGATTGCGAATTATGTTGAGTTATTCTCAATTATGCCTCAAAACCCTAATTAGGCAATTATGGAGGCAAACAAACAAATTACTCAAAATGTTGCTATAGGAAGATGTAAAATAATAGATAAATGTGCACTTATTTTCAAAGTTTAGAAAGTGGAACAGTCATGGACTAAGTAGTGAGCGCCCAAGTCCAATGCATAGGTTTTTGTTAGGATCTGGAAACTTGATCTACAACCTATTCCTAATGTATCAGAGATTTTCCCATCATAGAATTTGGAGGACTTGGTAGCGAGCGCCCAAGTCTAGGGTGCTATTTTTAACTTTGATCTGCAAATGCGACACTCTACAATATCCTCCTGCAACTCCACTTTTCCTATATCTTTAGTCTGTAACCTGCAATCACAAAAACTTTGGGAGGGTGTTGTGGTGTTTAGAGGCTTGCCTTAGTCAAGCCCCGAAGAGACATTCAAGTCTTCTGAACACCGTTGTCAGATAGAGAGTGCGTGTACTTGGGAGGTAGAGGCAAAAACCAAATGATAAATGCTTGAAAACACAAATGATATCACCTTGTAGTGAAGATCTCATGGAAGGAAGAAGATCTTCATGCCATGAGGAGATGGATGCTCAAATCTGCAAATACAAACACATAAACAACACAAATTTGCTCTTGCTACACAATGAATGCCTTGAATCACCTTTAAGATGCCAAAAGATCACAATAGTCATCTAGTGTTCATCTAGTTTACAAATGAATGCCTAAACATGCTAATATATGCAACTACAAACACTCTTGACAAGAATTTCATAATTCAAACTTACCGTGTCGGCATAGGACCTAAATAATGGTCACAAGCCCATACCCAAAATTTGGAACTGAACCAAAATAGGGCAGGACTAGGGCATGGGCGCCCAAGTCTTCCCTCCCTATTTTGGTAAGGGTTAAGTTCAAGGGATCCCCCTAGGTCCCATTCATCATGAAACTTAGGGCTTATTTCATTGGGATCTCAAAATATGATGCAAGAGGGCCTAAATGCAGCTAAAAGACCCAGGAGCTAAACCTTATGAGGGAAAAACCCCCAAGGGGACATTTTCTGATGTTACATTTAGCCCCCACTTTAATGTATGTATAAATGTGAGGCCAATACATGCATTAAAGTATGGTCAATAAACACAACAAACACGCCAAGCATGGAGAAGACACATCAAACACATTGAAGATAATGACAGGCATGGAAAACATGGAGAAGACAGTTACAGTCACACAGAACATGGAGAAAATAGTAGATGCATAGAAGACAGTTAATGCATAGAAGACAAGGATGATTTCTTTTCTTTTCTTTTTCTCATATATATGAAATTCAAATGCAAGTACAAGAAAAGTAAGCACACCTCCCATAATGTAGGAATCACTCATCGCGCTAGTCTTTAGATTTCATATATGGGGCAACACACACGCTAGAAACACCAAACCTCCCAAAATGTAGGAAGCACTCATTGCATTGGTCTTTAGACTGCATATGGGGCAACAGACATGTCAAACAAAGCAAGCATGCCAAACACACACTTTGAAGACACAGAGAAAACATGACAGACAAGTGATAGAGTGTTCCTATTTCTAGGCTCATCACCATCTCAGGCACATTACAGGCACACACCAATGATTGGGCTTCACCACAACAATCACCAAAGACATGCTTAAGGGTTGAGCTAGTCACAGAACCACTCCCTGCCTCCCAATGAGGACTTTTTGAAAATGATAGGATGGGCACTCTCTGCAAGAGATATGCCACCACCACCTCTACAGAGGGCTTAAGATGATTGATAGATTGAGTGATTGATTGCAAACAAACTCAAAGTGCAGGAGAGACTCATTGCCACCAATCTTTAAACTACACCTGAGGACAAGCACATTGCTAACATCTACAACAGACAGCTTACCTTATATATTCCCCCACCTTAAGGTGGTAGATATCATGCATCGATATCAAGCAAGTTAAGGTAGGAAGAAAACACACAAGGGAACACAAACTTCTGCAAAGCCCATGCCCCCGGAGGTGACATGTACTTTACGATCTCCAAATGTTCCCACAAACACATCCATGCAAGAAAGATGTTAGTCTCCATAATCATGATAAACAATGACATCAATGCATATGATCAATCACACAAAGAGCCAAGGTTATTCTATGAATTCAAAGATTGAGGATAACTGTGGGGCTATATCACAAAAATATTCGAACCGAGTACCACTAAGGCGAGATTCAAAGACAAACAAAGTGCTTGGAGCAACAATATTGTTAAGGTTTATAATTGAGATGAAAGCATCATCAAAATCACTACGTAGAAAGTACAGAGTGCTTCTACTAGCCAAGCATCAGATAAGATATTACAACCGCATCGTCATATTAGGAACTAAGTCCAATTTTTTATTTCTCACTAAAGGGATGCTAGGTCCACATCAGTATAAGTGTTTTTTCATCATTTGCCCACTAGATAGAAACACTAGAGGAAGGGAAACAATAAGTCAGAGAGGAGAAACAAGTGTCTTAGGGACAGTCACATAGGAGGGTTCCCCCAATTCACCAACTGCAATGCTATGTCTGTAAGACACAACACACAACAATGAAATCAGAGAGAGGCAATATAGAAGAATGATGATACAAATAGAAGAAGGTTACCACAGAGGCGGTCTCCTAGTATCCCAGACCTTACAAGAGAATTAGGGGTTATCCCAGGAGGCCTAAACAACACATAACACATCATGAGGGAAGCACATCACAAGAGATAAAGGGTTAGAAATACTTACCCGGTAGGATCATTTTATCAGATTTTTTAACTTGCAAACCTCTTGGAGAGGTACTCGATCATGTTTAGTGCAAAGTTTGAGTGGTTCTTATGAAAGTATTGTTTATTATCATATGATATGTGTTCCTTAAATCGTTGTGTAAATGAGACCTTTTGTTTCTTATGAGGGGGAGAAACACTATTATTTCCAACTACCGACAGTCATCTTACTCTTTTTTGATTTTTAGCGAGTCTTCATTTCTGAAGCCATCTAAAACAGTAACAAGAATCATCCTGTACCATCTCACTCATCTATATTGGTTGTTCTATTTGTTTTTCTAATGCATTTTGGTTAGCTCCTAATCCTATATAGGATAACGAAGGAGGAACCTTAGCATAAATCCCATTTGTTCATGGATGAGGTGGGTTATCTAACTTTTCCTTATCCACCTCAATCATACCCATGATGTTATCATATTCCAAGTAATCATCATCAACTACTTCCACTAGAACTTGTTCCAACATATTGTTATCATTATGCTTAGGGAAAGGATTAGTGAAGATTTGTAAATTCTAATTCAACGAAGCCACTGACTTATTTCCATTATCATTCAAACCTAATACCTGAATGATATTTGAATCAATGAGGTCTTGTATTTCATGTTTAAGACACATACATCATTGAATATCATGTCCTTGTGTCTAATGAAAATGACAAGAGGCATTAGCATCGAAGTAAGGTCCTTGTGCTCTACTAGGATCGACAAGCTTAATTGGGGGAAGCTTCAGAAGGTTATTACTCATAGATTGATTCATGATAGAATGATTAGAATCAGATATTAGAGTAAATTTTCTTGGTTGATATGATGCTTTCTTCAGATTACTGATAGCAGACACATTAGAAAAATTGTTCATGTTTAGTCAATTAATACTGATGAAGCTCCTATTATTATTATTCCTCCTAAAGTTGTTTTGTGACGATCCACCCATGGATTGACCAACTTGAGCCAATGAGTTTTGGTTTTCATACTGACTAGACAAAAGTTGATAATCGTGAAGGGCAACACATAAGTGTTGAAAGGAGTTATACTTCATCAAGATCAAGATCTTATCATGGATGTTAGGTTGTAGATTAGTGATAAACACTTTTTGAACATCCTCATCTTTCATCTGATATTGAATTTGCATATATAAAGCTTGATACTGACTAATAAACTTAGTTAACTTCTCTTTCAGACCTTGCTTGCAATGAACTAAATTAATTAAAGAGACTTGAGGTCCAATGTTTGCTTAAAAATGTTGTAAAAATTGATCAATCAACTGTGAAAAGGAGTGTATTAAATTTGGAGGCAAAGAGAAAAACCATTCTAAAGCAGTATCTTTGAGAGATTGTAGGAAAAGTTTTGCCAACAAATCATCTTCAAAATAGAAATCACTACACATAGATGTGAATGCTGCCACATGAGTATTAGGATCACCTTTTCCACCATCTTTTTCAAAGTGAGGAGTATCAAACCTCTTGGGCATAGGAGTTCTCAAGATTGCATAGGAAAGAGGATTACGAGCATGATATGTTGGTATATTAGGTTGCGAAGAATTTGTCAAATTTGTTACCTTTTGTTGTAAAGTAGTCATGCCCTGCAAAAGTTCGTTTAGGATGGCATCATTGGGAGATGTAGTTTGTTGTGAGGAGGTGATTGAGCTTGAGATATGATGCAGAGGTGTTAGGTCTCCAAAGATAATCTAACAAGATCAAAAGGTTTCAATAGTTTGTGGGCTTCAACCAATAAGACTTCTCTAGCCTTCCTCTTGTCCTAAACTCCACCAAAGGGCTCAAGTTTGGATTCCAACTTCTCAGATGAATTCTAGCACCTTCTAGGGTCTCAACCTACCCCAACCAACAAGGTTCCAAAGGTTTCACAAACCAATTTGATAGATTCTTGACAATTCCCCTTAAACAGGCCTAATCCTTATAGTCTTGTTTAGCAACTAAACTGTACTTTTCTCCAAACTTTCCCAAAACACTCTTGAAACAAATGACTGATTTAGATACCCTCTATTGATTTCTAAAACATATCTCAAACTCACCTACTATTGTTTTGGATGAAATGTGACTGTCCTAACACCCTGCTGCCTTCCTACAAGGCCTAAATTGACCATTTTACAAAGGAACCCTATGACAAACTTGTCCCACACACTTCAAAACTAAAAATAGTCTTAGGAAAGGGTTCAAAACCAAGGATTTTCTAGGTCTTATTAGATGTTTTGCACATTTATGGTTTGAAATACAAAAAACTCATTTCTAGGCCTCAAAACCTAGGGCTTGCTAGATCATCCACCTCCAATCACTTCTAGACCTCATTCAAAGGTCTAACACCATCTCCTTGACCATATTAAATAACAGAAATCATAAAAATATCACCTTGTTAAGATAGATCTCCGGCTACTATAACCATGCCACCATTCTCAATGCTCTTTTCACACGCAAACTTGACTCCAAACGGTGATCACCTCTCCCATTTACACTCCTCCTACTTTGTTAGGGTTATAAACATATGTTACATGTTAATAAGGACCTATTCCATGAGAATCAGAATCCTACATTCATGGAAAGGTCCAAAAATGCATTGCAAACCCTCAAAATCCCTGTTTTCATAGTCAAACAGGCAGTTCCAGAAAAAATGTGATATCTCCCTCAAAATTCACTATAAAAACCTCAAACCAATTGAAAATGCAATTTAACTCAATCCCCTACCACATCCAATTGGTTTCAGATCAAAAAAGTTCTGTACAAAAAATCAGATTTACAGAAAAAATCAGAAAATTCTGTTTTTATTCAATTTGTGCACCTCTAAACTCCCTCCCAGGTACTTGTCCGTAGATCAAATGCCTTGGAATGATTACATAAGTTCTATCCAAATTCCTTAACCAATCCCCATTGGTTGGAGTTGGTTTAACCACAAAGAAACTACTCAAATTGACTTTCCCTCCTAAATGCATAATTCAGAAATTTGAATTTCTGAAATTTGGTTTAGTGAATTTCTGCCTTATTTAATGAACTTCTACCTTATTTATTTATCATGTTTGATTTTATTTAGGTTCATTACACCTTCTTATTGATCTTCGACACCTCTATTTGACTCTAGGGGCACTATTGGCCCAACTTACATCATTTTTGGTCCTAGGGTCCTTACCAGGACCCTCAAGACATTTAAACATTACATCATCTTGACCATTACAATATGTCATTATTGGTTTTAGGCTATTCCATTTGACTTGATGGACTCCATGGACTCCTCTCTTATTCACTGATGCCTCCTTGTTCCACAATGTTCTATTAGGTGCTCCTGCACCATACTCCCCTACATGATAAAAACTCTTGTCCCAAGAGTAATATGCTTTGCTCCAAACATCTTGCAGTCTTGTTGAAATGTTCCTCTGATTTGTGACAGGGAACATGAACTCTCCAAAGGTTATCTTCCTCCTCCGACCTGCATAGCTCTCACAACCAATGTTAGTATCATAAAACATGTTTGAATGTCCTTGCTTAGGACCCCGCTGCTACAATGCTTCTGCCTTCTCCATCTGATTTGTTCTCCTCTGTAAGGTATGTTGTCTACCTTCCTTTTCCTGCCTCCCTATAGGGCATTCAATGTGTCCCACCTTGATGCAATGTAAGTTCCAAACTTGCTGTCCTTTAGGACTGTAATAAACCTTCTTCTGTTGCAACTGTTCTTGTTGTTCAACCTGCACATCCAACTTCAATTTCTCTCCAAAACAGATAGTAACATGTTCCTTCTTGTCTCCACAAGGTAAAGGGATTAATCTAAATTGTTTACCATCTTTGTGCACCAAATAGTTATTAGTATAACCATCATGAATTGTCCTCCTTAAATGCTGCCATGGTCTTCCCAAAATCATATGCCCACATGTCATTGAAATAACATCACATAAAATAGAATCATGATATGGACCAATGGAAAAATCAACATATGCCCTCTGATTAACCCTTACTTACTGCTCTTGACTTACCCAAGTGGCATTGTAAGGACTAGGATGATCAAATGTTTTCAATCCCAACTTGTGCACCATATCCCAGGAAACTAGATTATCATGTGAACCTGAATCTATAATCAACTTGCACATTTTTCCATGGCTTAAACAATTAGTTTTAAAAATAGATACCTGTGGTGCTTGCTGCATTTTTCCTTTTTCCACCATGAGCAGATCTCCATCTGTAACTGGATAGGCTGGTGCTGGTTCTTGGTCTTCTTTCTTTTCCTCTTCTTGTGCCAAATGAACTCTTCTCTCCTTGTTCTTATCAGCATCATCTCTCTTAGGACATTTGAAAGATATGTGTCCCACTTCATTGCAATGATAACACCTACCTGTGAATACTCCTCTACCTGATCCAAACCTACCTTCACCTCTATATCCACCTCTCTGATCTATAGAAAACTCTTTGCCCTTCTCATTGCTGCTCTGTCCTTCGTTAGTAGGTCTGCCCCTACCTCTATATCCTCTACCACTACCTCCTTGTCTCTCTTGCTTCCTCTTCACCCTCTCTTCAGCCCTTATGGCCAACTGAAAACATTCTCCAAGTGATTTTGGTATTGTCAAACCAATCTCATCTTGCAAGTTATACCTAAGCCCATTAAGGTATCTTGCCACTTTCTCTTCTTCATCTTCCAGTCCTCCTCTAATACTAAGCTTATGAAATTGCTCAGTATAGGACATAACATCCATGTCCTTTTGTTTCAAATTCTGCCTCATCCTCTTTGTTTGAATGGAGTAATCAGATGGAAGAAATTGATCCTTCATCATATCCTTCATCCTACCCCAAGAAGTGATTCTTGTTCCACCTCTAGCCACTCTTTCTGTTTGCACACTACTCCACCATGTAAGTACTGTCCCTCTCAACTTTGTTTTTGCAAATTTAATCTTCTTCTCATCACTCATCTCCTCATACTCAAAAAAATTTTCAAGGACATCTATCCACCCTAATAGCTCTTCACTATCCATCTTCCCTTGATAGATAGGTAACTCTATGTTTGCCTTTGTTCCACTTCCTTGGACTGCCTTAAGCAATCTCACAAATCTCCTTTCTTCCACATCCAACTCATCATCAGGAGTGTTCTCATCTACCTTCTCAGGTTCTCCATCATCTCCTTCTTGATCATCTTGTTCATCCCCTCTAGAATTCTTTTCCAATGCTTCCAACCTTGCCAAGATTGATGCATTCTCCCTTCTCACTTGTCTTAACTCTCTTTCTCTTGCAGCATCTTGTTCTTTTCTATCCCTCAACTCTTTTTCTCTTGCCTCTAAGGCTTCTCTCAATTCATTGTTCTCCCTAGCCATTTGATTTTTAGGAGCCATATTCACACTTTCACAAACCCTTATTATTTCACAAGATCCTACCACTCCCTCAAGGACCTACTTGCTTTTCTGATACCACAATGATGCAGAGGTGTTAGGTCTCCAAAGATAATCTAACAAGATCAAAAGGTTTCAATAGTTTGTGGGCTTCAACCAATAAGACTTCTCTAGCCTTCCTCTTGTCCTAAACTCCACCAAAGGGCTCAAGTTTGTGTTCCTTGTTTTAGGTTATTCCATTTGACTTGATGGACTCCATGGACTCCTCTCTTATGCACTGATGCCTCCTTGTTCCACAATGTTCTATTAGGTGCTCCTGCACCAATATATGATAGGTGGAGGTTGTGGATAGGTTAACGATGGTTGGACATAATGGTAGGTGGAAGGTGGTTGAGAATAGCTATATGTAATGGGAGGTTGAGAATAAGTGGGATGAAGAGGTGGTTGAGAGAAATTATTCATAGAAGAGGTACCCTTGGAAACCAAATTCTGATAATTAAATCCTATAGCTTTGTAATTACTTCCATTAGATACTCCAATACTAGTGGTAGCATTACTACAAGGATTCACATCAGTTGTTAAGATTGTTGATGTAAAGGTAGATATTCTTGTAGTCGGTATAGGTGCCGATACTTGTGTATGAGATGGTGACAAAGTGTTATTTATCACTTTTACACATTTAGTCACTAGCATGATATTGGTTTTTACAATATGAGCTAAACCATGGATTGCATTAACACCATCTTGTCCTTCGTTTCTCAATTCTCTTACATGGTGAATCACAGGTACAGCTTCTTCAACTATCCTCGTAGTTTGCACATAGTCTTGGAATTCAGCTAGGTCTTTATCAAGTTGATCTATTTTCTCATTAGATACATGTCCTATTTCCTCAATAGTATCATCATCATCATGAAAAGTTTGCTCCTCCATTGTGCTTGTGATAGGTGTAATATCGTGTAACATTTGTGTCTCTCCTTTTGTAAAGAAGGTGTTCAATGTACCAACTTCTTCAAGAGCACTAGATCCCATGTGTCTTATGCTTATTATTAAAGGGATATTTCTCTTAGGGTAGTGAGTTATGGGACTCATGCAACAATATGCACAAGATATGTTTAAATGCTTGAATTTTTGTACTTTTTTAATGTGAATATATGAAAGAAAAGGTATTGTAAGTATTTTGATAAGGGGAAGAAAATAATATATCTATTTTCAGTCCAAAACATAAATAAAACCATTTACAATTCACTTTTGATGGAAATCTAAGATGATGACAAGTCAAAACCTAGTGAAAATGCCCTAAAATATGTATTTTTTTACAATTTTTCAATCCCAAGACCTAATAAAAGAGGTGTTGTAAGGAATTTTATTATGTGCAAAAAATAATATAAATTATTTCAATCACCAAGAATCATAAAATCATTTACAACTCGCTTGAGGTGGAAACTAGGTCAAACCCTAGGGCAAATATAGCAAAAATATGCAATTTTTTACCAAATTTTCAATACAAGAGGCCAATAACAAGGCGTTGTAAATAATTTTAGGAGGGGAAGAAGATAATAAACCTGATAATAGAAAATTAACGTAAAAATATTATTTACAACATGCCTATAGTGCAAATTTAGAGAGTCTGTAAGGCCAAATCTAGTGAAGAATCAATGTTTTTCAAGCCCTATGTTTGAGATCTTGATGTAAAATGCTATATGAATGTTTTTAAAGCTGATTTATCATGAAAAATAAATGTACTCAGATCTTAAAATGGTTTCCAAGTCTTAAGATGCAAAATGCAAGTGCAAATCTAATGAAAAATCAATGACAATTGCTAGTTTTATTGAAATTTTCTATGTAAAAATGCATATTTTTGAGATCTAAATGCAAATTCACACTAAAATGAAACACTAAAGACAAATGAAAATTTGAATGAGTGTCTAAGATCAGTAGAAGAATCTGAAACAAGATTTTACCTATAAACCCTAGTTTTTGAAATTACTAGGTTATATGCAAAATTCAAAATTTTCAACAAAACCCTAGAAATTTTGTGATAAAAATGCAATGCAAGCTATAGAATTTTTGTAATTTTGTGCAATTTAACTCAGATCCAATGCAAAAATCAGAAATTTGATGAAATTTACATTAATTAATGCAAAATAGAAACCCTAGAATGTATTTTTTTTCAAATTTTTTGTAAGTTTTCCAATGCAATAAGATGAATGATACTATAAATGAATGAAATCACTGTAAATGTGAAGCAAAACACTCATCAAGGTGAAAATAAGCCCAGCAACACAGGTTCATCAAAATGTAATGTGGTAAAATTATGGATGGTGGGTGTTTGATTAGTTTGATGTTTATCCTCCTTTCACCAATTACATTCAAGGACATTGGGTTGAGTGGCAAGGAACTATCAGACCCTTGGTCACTTAGGAATGAAGGGAAGCTTGGAATTATGTGATTTGATTGCCAATTATGTTCAATTATGCTCAATTATGCTTCAAAACCCTATTTAGGCAATTATGTAGGCAAACAGACAAATTACTCAAAATGCTGCTACAAGAAGATGTAAAATGATAGATAAATGTGCACCTATTTTTAGAGTTCAGAAAGAGGAACAGTCAGGGACTAAGTAGTGGGTGCCCAAGTCCAATGCCCAGGTTTTTGTTGGGATTTAGAAACTTTATCTACAACCTATTCCTACTGTATCAAAGATTTTCCTACCATGGAATCTGGAGGACGTGGTAGCAGGAACCCAAGTCTAGGGTGCTATTTTTAACTCTAATCTACAAATCTGACACTCTACAATATCTTCTTGCAACTCCACTTTTCCTGTATCTTCAGTCTATAACTTGCAATCACAGAAACTTTGGGAGGGGGTTGTGGTGTTTAGAGGCTTGCCTTAGTCAAGCCCCAAAGACACATTCAAGTCTTTCAAACACCATTGTCAGATAGAGAGTGCATGCCCTTGGGAGGCAGAGGCAAAAACCAAATGATAAATGCTTGAAAACACAAATGATATCACCTTGTAGTGAAGATCTCATGGAAGGAAGGAGCTCTTCATGCCATGAGGCGATGGATGCTCAAATTTGCAAATACAAACACAAACAACACAAATTTGCTCTTGCTACACAATGAATGCCTTGAATCACATTTAGGATGCCAAAAGATCGTAATAGTCATCTAGTGTTCATCTAGTTTACAAATGAATGCCTAAACATGCTTATATATTCAACTACAAACACTCCCACCAAGAATTTTGTAATTTAAACTTATCGTGTCGGCATAGGACCTAAATAATGGTCACAAGATGACATCCAAATTTTGGGACTGACTCAAAATAGGGCAGGACTAGGGCATGGGCACCCAAGTCTTCCCTCCCTATTTTGGTCAGGGTTAGGTTCAAGGGATACCCCTAGGTCCCATTTGTCATGAAACTTAGGGCTCATTTCATCAGGATGTCAAAATATGATGTAAGATGTCCTAAATGCATCTAAAAGACCCGGAAGCTAAACCTTATGAGGGAAAAGCCCCCAAGGGGACATTTTCTAATGTAGTTCCAAGTGACAAGAGATCTGTAGTAGAGTTCTCTACTCAGTTGAATGTCCTTGAATGTTTAGTGGTGAAAGGAGGATCATGATAAACCCTTGAAACAAAACTATTAATCTCATCATCCCTCTTTTCACATTAAACAAATGTTATAGGTGCTATCTAGTTGCTCCTCAATGCTATGGAGGAGTACAAGGTTTCCCATATCTATAGGGAGGATAATGCTATAGCAAATGCTATGGCAAACCTGGGTAGTAACAACAATGGTTAGTGGTGTTGGAGGCTTGTGTCTAGACTACCAGGCAGGATTCAAATCGTCATTAAGAATTATGGAAGCAGGTATATAGATTAGGTATTGTGGGATCTTTTCCATTTGCATACTCTGGCTATGTGGAAATGGATATTTGGCCTTGAAGGGTAATAAGCATTCTAATGAGCTCATAGTTGTTGGATTTCAAACTTAGGACGGTGGGAAAAGAGTTGGTACTTTTTAAACTTTTCGGTGCGGCAAGGAAAAGTGGTGAAAGGAGCTGACTAGGAGATCCACAGAGATGCGAAGGTAGCACTTGAGAAGTGAGAGGAAGGTTTGGAGGATAGGTTGTCTTGGAAGTAAGTTGAGGTGGTTAGACATTGGGTGGTGGTTTGAGTGGATGACATGCTAGTTCAAAAAGAAGCCGAGGAGGCATGTGAAGGGTGGATGGGTGGATGAGTTGACAAGCTAGCTTGGAAGATCACTAAGGTGGCATAAGATGGGAGGGCAAGACAATCAATGGACTGAATGGCTCAGGGGAAATTATTTCCCTTCAGTCCTCACCTCCAGCGATTTTCTTTCTCACATGGGGTGGCGGCGCGGGCCTTTCCTTAGGAAGACATCTAGGGTGGCAAAGGCATCATAAATCTATATAATTATTATGAAGTTATCACCCCACGCCCTTTGATTAGATGGATGTGCATGGAAGGGTTTAATTACCCCTTGGAGTATTCTATTAAGCATTCCTAAACTCTCTACCTTAAGCATTTCCTTTCTCTCTAGCTGCATAGATTACTGAACTTGAGGATGGTTGGCGACACTGTTAAGATTGAACCAACCTCTTTTGAAGAATTCTAACAAGACCCTATGGTCTGGCATATTATACAAGAGGGGGAGGTGGTTCATTTTATTAACACAATGATTGCCCATGATAATAATTTTTCACACCAATTCGTGGAGTCATGGGATGAGGATTCCAGACAAGTCTACTTGGGGGTAATTGGTTTCAAAATCTTTGAAGCGGTGATTGGGCAAGCCACGGGTCTCCACACCAAAGGCAAAAAACATAGTCATCATATAAAGGTGCCAGACCCTTAAAACATGGGGATTTTCTTTCGTGAGGGTGAAGCTATAGTGAAAATCCATGGGGGTTTGAAAGGGAGAAGCCGTTGGCATCATGGGGACAATTTTTTCTACTGATCATGAAATATTTCACTTTGGAGGGCAGATTGAAGGTATTCTACCACTATCACTTTGTGTTAATCACTTTAGAAATAGGATGGAGATTAGTTTCCCCTTTTTCCTGTTGTCTTCTCTAGAGAATTATATTGTCTACCAAGGATATCTGTGTGAAAAACCCCAACTACCCTCTTATCCCCATCCACCAAGGCCTAATCCTAAGGTTGTACCACTTTCAATTGGCCTTGTGCCCCCCAAAACAAATTAAGGTTAGCCTGGTTGAGAATACCCCATCAACCTTGTCTCCTACTGCTAAAGGTAAAACCAAGAAAACCATTAGGACCCCCAAAATCTCCCCTAAAAACCCAAAGGGAGGCCCCAAATTTGAAGAATATAGTACTCATGTTGGGTCCCCTACCCCTGATTCCAAATCCCCTATGAAAGGTAAACTTGTAACCCCTAACTGGGAGATTGAAAAGGAAATGGGGGTGTCTTCTAAAAGGGACCAAAAGGCTGTGGAAGAGGAGGGTAATGTGCAGTCTATCAAAGCTAAAACTGGGAAGGAGGACCTCAATATGGTTGAGGAGCTTGTGAAAGTCATTGACTTGGACTCAGGAAATAAGCAGGTGGGGAGTGATGAGGGGAGTGGTCCTTGTAAAAAAGGTGTTCTTGGTGTGCATAGATCCAACCATTTTGCGGGAATCCCATCCTCTAATTCCTAGGGTGTGGAAATTTTTGATGATTCTAAATTTGTCGAGGACACCATTAGGGAGGGTGAAGATGAAATGCCTATTGGATCCATGCATGATGATGAAGGAGCAAGCCACTTTCCTAAGATGAACAAGCCTAGTGAGGAGGAGATAGAGGAGGCTGTTGAGGAAGCCCATGGCTGGAAGAAGGGAAGTTGCTCATTGTGTGTCAAGACTGTTGATGAATTGGTAGTGCTCAAGGCTAAGATGGATAAGATGCATAAGAAGTGGTGACTGAGTTCATTGCCAAGGCTTTCCATTGGGCCACCTCAATGTTTTCTATTGTTCAGGACTTTGAAAATAAGGTCAGAGATGTGAGGGTGGATAGCCTCAGTGATTATAAGGATATGGTCAATTTCTTGGCCAAGTTTGGAATGACTAATAGTCCTTAGTGGTTTTGCTGGGTTTTGTGTTTTTGATTAGTCTATTTTTCATCTGCTATTTCTGTGTTGTTCATATACTATTTCTGGCACATTTGAGGCCTTTTTTCCCTTAGGGCTGCTTTGTATAGGGTTCAAGACCCTTTTTTCCTGCTGAACTAATAAAAAAATATTTTTCAATTGTTGGGGAATAGAAAAAACTTTGTATGTAACTTCCTCACCTGAAATAGTTTTTTGAATTTTAATCTGAGCAAGAATGGTGGTCGATAGCTCAGGGGATCCTCGTGGGTTACTTGCCCCCCTATGTAGGGGATGCCCCATACTGTCACGGGTAGCAACACGGATCATGTGCTTTCAGCCTTGGGTTTAGGGCTAAAGGGTTGGAAAACTACCCTTGTGGGAAAGGACCATGCTAGCCAAGCTAGTGGGACGTCATTCCCTCCATTGTCTAAGTTAGATGAAGGAACAAATTTGAAGTTGTTGAACTTGACCATCTAGCGGGTGGTGTCAAAAATGGAAAATACGTTGGTGGGCAAGTTATTTTCCTATCACCCCAACATTGACCTTGTAAGAAGGTAGATTGTAGCTAAATGGCAACTTAAGGCCAGTGTCTTAGCTAGCGCCATGGTGGGTGGTATTTTTGTCTTTAAATTTACCTCCAATGAAGATCTCCTCCATGTTTTATTGGGTGGTCCTTGGCTATATGGGAAGCATTCTTTTTCTATGTGGAAGTGGAGACTTGGCTTCACCCCAAAGGTAGACCTAAACCAGTCGACTCTAGTATGGGTAAGGCTACCTGGGTTACCCCTCAAATACTGGGATGAAGGAAATTTTCTTGGACTGGTAATTCTTTTGGAGATTATGTGACAATGGATAAGGTTACCAAGGAAAAATCTAGGCTTGTTTACGCTAGATTCTATGTTAATGTAGATATCCTTAAAACCCTCGCAACCTCTATTATTCTAAAGTCTAAATTTGGGAGATGGACCTAGAGTATTCTCCATGAGAACTCTTGGGTCTTTTGCTAGAACTGTATGAAGCTGGGTCATATCATAATCTAGTGTCAGGCCCCAAAAAACCTATTCCTAAGCCTAAGGAATACATGGAAAAAATAAAGGAGCATGTGGAGGAATATCCTTTCAAGGAGAACCTTCTAAATCTCATCAGTTCTCCCCCAACTTCTAGTGAAGACCTCAGAATTTTAGGCTGAGGGGGAGAAAGCTGAGGAGAGTCAAACTCTGTAGGACAAACAACACACAGACAACATAATACAATTGGAAGTCTAGAATGTTGTGGAACAAAAGTTAGACAATAACCACCACAAGTCAGAATCTACTATTCCAGATATTCAGGGGACAACCTCTGAAAGAGAAGAGGGTGAATCCTTCCACCATTGGGAAAATCAGGCTCTATTGTGGAAGGGGCAATAACATAGGCCACCCCAGAGTAGGAAATAGAACAGACATAAGTCCTTAGTCCCCCTTAGAAGTTAGGAGGCTCTTCATTAAGAAAAAGCACTTTGAGAGAAGCTTTCTCTCCATCCCCAGGGGCAAGTACCAGTAAACCTACAGATGACTTTGATGGTTAATCTACAACTAAAAGAAGGGGTAAAGGGCACAGTAGGAAAACCATGGATGTTGGGGTCGACCTAAAATCTGGGAGACCTTTAGATATCCAAACTTGATAGCATGAGTTTGCGAAGGATATAGAAAATGGAAGATAGACCACTTTGGAGATATCTTCCAAGAAGCTAAAGAAATGAAGATCCTCTCCTAGAATATTAGAGGACTAAATAGTCCTCACAAACAGTTTTTGGTTAAAATCTGTATCTTTGATAACAAGATTGATATTTGGTTATTGCAAGATGTCAATATGTCTGAGGATAATTTCAAATTGGTTCTAATAACATTTGGCCTAATACTAATTTCATTGTTAGTGAATCTCAGGGGGCATTTGGTGGTATTGTTATTATGTGGGGGGAAAATGTGAAGGGTTCGACTATTACCATCACTAGAAATTGTTTGGAAGTCCTTTTTCCTTTCAGGATAGAGATTGGTTGGTGGTCAATGTCTATGCCCCTAAATCTAGAATGGGTTAGAAGGAGGTTTGGGACTATTTGTCTTCTTGAATTAAGCATTTCAAAAAGTTCCATTGGATGGTTACGGGAGACATAAATACCCCTCTTTTTTCTTCAAAAAAACTAGGAGGTATCATGGACTATTATGATAGAATGGTTGACTTCATGGAGTTTTGAAATAATGCTAGTCTAATGGACATTGAACTCTTTGGTCAATCCTTCACTTGGTCCAATAGTAGTCAAGGAAACCATCTTATTCAAGTTAAGCTAGATAGGGTCCTTATCTCTTCTAACTAGAATATTGTTAACCTTCTCAAGCTGGAGGCCCTCCCTTGCATTGGTACGGACCACAACCCTCTGTTGTTTAACTGGAAAGAGAAAATTTTTGGAGGACCTTATCCTTTTTGGTTTGAAATGATGTGGGTTATTCACTCAGACTTCAAAGACTACTTATCCAACTAGTGGAAAATCCCAATCCAAGGACCAACTATGTTTAGATTGGCCTAGAAACTCATCAATGTGAAAAATTGAATGAAAGGTTGGAATCAGTTCTCCTTTAAGAATGTTTTGGAGCAAAAGGAGGATTTAGATAGTCATTTATCTAACATTCAAACCAGAATGGAGCAAGGTGACAGCTTGGAGGGGATTGTCTCTCTAGAAAAATCCTTATCTAAGGAATGGTTCTTGGTTCTTTGGAAGGAGGAACTCTTGTAGAAGAAGAAATCTTGTATCCAATGGTTGAAGGAAGGAGATAGAAATACTCCCATCTTCCATAAATCTACTTTGAGGCACAAGAAAATAAATACCATATCTAAGATGTTGGATGAGGAAGGTATAGAAGCCAATTTGGATGAACTGGGGGAGTTGGCATCTAGGTATTTTCAATCGCTACTAGCTGCCTAACTTGCTAACTTCACCCCTTGGAAGAAGAAAGGTTGTTGAATCCTATCCCCACTCTATTGTCTGAGTAGGAAAACTATCTTTTGACTAAACTGGTAACAGAAGAAGTTAGGGTATTGGTTTTCTCTATGGGGGCATTCAAGGCTCCTGGGCAAGATGGTTTCCCCCTCGCTTTTTTCCAAGAGTTTTGAGATATTATTGGAAAGGATGTTATTGATACTGCTAAAGACTTCTTTAGAACTAGAAAACTCCTATTGGCACCTTCAAATTTAGGCAAAATTTGAAGTGCCCATGATGAAAAAATTGATGACAACACTCAGAAATACACCTAGAAAATCTGCCCTAGTGACCTACTTTGGAGGGTCATAATTTGGAGCCTATTTTCTTTCATGTGAAATCACCTAGTGAGTGTGTTCATTTGTCATATGTGAACATGTATGTTTTATTTCAGCTTCCTGTGATGAGTTTTGATAGGGTTTTGAAGCATCAAGTTGGAGGGTTCTAGGATTGTTTTATTGTTTGCATACTCTCAAGCCTGTGAACTAGCATCCTGTTTAGATTGATATTTCACAGTTGGGTGATCATCATGATGAATGGGTTGGTATTATGCATTCCCCTCATATTCATATACTCCCTAGTCTAGTTTCAGAGCCTTGAGATCAAATTTGATGTGTTTTCAGGGCCCAAAGCAAATGCAATGCTATTTGCATTTCTAGGATATTTTAGAGTCAACTTTGACCCTTAATATTTTGTGAAGAATGTGGATTGAAGGAAATACCTCTTGTACACATGTTCAATGGACCTAAATGATCTAGTTCTTCGAGTGGCAGCTTCCTAGGAGGAGATTTAGATTTTTTTTTGAGATGGTGACTTGGTGAGCTCAAGTTGGTTTTTGATAGTTGTAGTTTCAGAAAAGGCTAGGTGAGCTACTCTGGCATTGAATATCTTGCACATCAGGATGAGTTTTTCGAAGCCATTTTTGCACTAAATTCTTGCTTCAAATGTCTACATGTTCGTACGTTTTCATGGTTTCAGGGGATTGTTTGACTAGTTTTCTAGGGTGATTTTGGAGGCCACCTGACTTGTTTTGGGTCACTGTGCAAGATGCTAGAAAGCAGATTCTGATGAACACCCATTTCATTTGTCACCCTAGGTATATACATGAGTAATCTTAGGTCAATTCAAGATAAAAACTTGTTTCAAAATCAAAAGTTTTTAGCTAGGCCCACAGGGGGGCTCGACATATCTCACAAAATCATTGTTGATTTTGGGAAATGGTAGCATTTGCAATTCCAATTTTACAAGTACTTCTTGAGAAGTTGCATCTATTATTTTCTTGTGTTATTTCTCCAACCATGGAGTCAACAATTCAAATTATAGAATAGTTTCAGGCTCTAGTATTTGACATTGGTGTCTGATGTGCCATAATTACTAGTTGAGTATGCTAACATTGATAATTTGAGAAATGGTATATCATTGTCAGGATGACTTGTAGTTGATTCTTTGGGAAAGAATGGAGAAATGTGTCACTTTCACTTGATAGGTTTGGCTCTTTTTTGGAACTTTCTGTAATCCTATGCCCTTGTGGGATGCATACATGAGTTCTTGTTATTAAGGTATCTGCCTTGTTTGGTTTCTATGAATCAGAGATGTCAATATGGATATTCTCCCAAGAAAGTTAGTGGTTGGGAAACCACATCATTCATAAAGGAGAATAAGGAATTTTTTGTGTGAGAAGGTGACTGGGATCTATATTTATGTCTTATGCCTTGTGGAAAAAGATGAGGTACTAGATGATGATCCGTTTCCTGCTCATGAAGCTCTGTTGCATATTCAAAGATGTATTGTAGAGCTTGGTCCACACAAAGATGGTGTTATAACCATGAGGTTACTTGTTCCATCCAGTGAAATTGGTTGTCTATATAAAAAGGGGGGATAGGAGATAAACCTATGCAAACATATAGATTTTGCCAAGAGAATATCTTCCTCCATGTGCTTTAGGTGACGATGAACTGGTTCAGATTGTAGGTGACTTACAGATGGCTCGGGAGGCGTTAATGCAAGTTACACCAAGATTAAGGAGGAATCTACATCATGAATTGCCATTTCTAGGGCAAGTCTTAATGTCACCCTTACCTTCTTTGGATCATCTGGAGAGTAACTTTGGGTCTAGTTCTCCTGGTAGATCCATCTCATTTGTTCCAGGTTTTTAAGGCAGTGGACACTTTCCTTCAAACTATCAACATTTATCTCCTTCATAGGGTTGCTCACCATTAAAGGATGTATACATTAGCGATAGGGTTCTGGAGAATAAGGAAAGAGTTGTTCATGAAGTAGCATTAGTGTGAGTAGGAAGATCATCTGGTGGTCTAGTTACTAAAACAACAGTTGAAGTTGTCATACCAAAATATGCATGCAAGATGTGGGCATATCATACGTGGCCCCACGATAGTTTCAAAGGAGGATAGCGGTGATGTGGTAAAGGTTTCAAGTGACTAGTAATATAGTTTATCGCAGCCCTACGACGCTAATGACTCCAACCAACGGACTTGCAGTGAATAGTGAAAGGTGATGCCAAAAGGACCTCACAGTCCCGTGACAGTTAGGCCAAAGGTTGGCAGTTATGCAGTAAAAGGACATAAGGGATAACATGTATCCTGCCATCCTGTAATGGTGTGTAACAAGGCATGCAGGGTGGTGGTAAGTGGTGAAAATGAATGTAACCATTCAAGCTCCTGTGGCCCCAGGATGGATCTCACTAGTTCTTGCACTGATGTGGTAAGGAAATAAATATTTAAATGACTTCAGTGTCGCCCCGTGATGGTTATCATTGAAGCCTGTGGGATTGCGATTACCAATGTCAAGACATCAAATATTGAAGTGCCTACCCAGCCATTGGATTGGACCAAATCAATGGTTTGTGTTTGAAAGATTTGAATGTTGAGATTTGTTGATCTCATGGCACAAACTAGAGTTAATGGTAAAATGACTAGCTCCATTGCAGAATAAACTTGGGATTTCTTCATATTTCTTCATTCAAGAGATCAAAAGAAATTGGTGATTGCAAATTCAAGCTCTGGTGCACTCTGCAAACTCCATTCAACCAGGTAAGTGAAAAATAATCCACTTTTGTGTCTAATTGATTTCTTCCTGCATTCTTCATTCAACTAAGTTTAGTACAGCAAGTAGCTATCAAAACCCTAGTTTGTCAAGGTGATAAGCAATGGCACCTAAGAAGGTAGAGTCTATGAGTATGAAAGATGATTCCTATGCTCCTAAAGAAAAGAAGCAAGCTCTTTAGAAATCTTTGTTGGACATATTGTCTAATTCTATTTATAAGGGATACAAGAGAGTTTTTAAGGATGTATTAGAGGGTTGTCGAGATGCTAGGGTTCCTATTTCAAGTTGGAATATTTTCTGGTATTTTTGTGAGAAGAAGGATGGTCAAAGTCGAGTGGCCAACCCATAGAATTTGAACTTGGCCAAGCTTGTGGTTCCAAATATATTTGTTGATGTTGAGCTAATTAGAGTGCTAGTACAGCAATATCATCTAGCCACTAGGATAGTCAGGTTGCCTAATGGATCACCATTAGTGGCTGTGGACAAAAATGCAATCATTGATTGCATCATGTTGAACAGGCAAGCCCTCACATAGGTGGACTTAAAGAAGAGTGAACAAGACTACACTTCCCTGAGAAAAACACATAGAAGTGACGAATTGCCTATGTATATGAGGAAAAGGGCTAATAATAGAAGAATTGAAATTCCTTCCACTACTGTTGAGCCTTTTGCTGTTGATGATTTTGCTATTTATTTCAAGAGGGAATACTTTTCTCTATGTCAGGTGTTGGGTATTGATGCCCAAGGTAAAATGGCAGTTGGTCTGATGATGATGGGCATAATAATTCAGAACCCTAAGGTCAACATTGAATATGATTTTGCATCATATATTGAGAAGAAATTGCATGAGGGTTTTTTGCAAATAAGGGAAAACAAGAAGCCCATTAATTTCAAGTATTACTCTTTGCTTTGTCATTTTATTTTGTATCAAAATAGAAGGAAGTGGCCTAGCAGAAAGGACCTGAGCATGATTGATCAAATAGGACAAAGATTGCCTACTTAGTATTTGTGTTACAAGTGGGATACCAATTTCCAAACTTGCAACTATGTTGTATTTCATGATGAATTTAAAGTCAGAGTAATGAATTCTCTTGGTACCCTTTCTCCTAGACTGGCCAAAGAGGTCAGGGAAATTTTGAGGCCTCTTGCTTATAGACTAGAACAAGGTCACAAGTAAAATTTTTCTAATTGGTTTTTCTTGCCAGACCATACAATAATCAAAGTATATGGGTGTACTCATCCACCCCATGTGTTGCACAAATTTGTGCTAGACAGAATTGCATTTCTTGAATTCATGTGGCAAATGCTATGGATGGAAAAGGATGTGATGAAAAGGGAAAAGAAGGGTACATTTCTTCCCAATTCCACAGTGTTTGGTGATTGCTCCATTGGTTTAGATACCTTGGAGGAGCTGCAAGCCTACTTGAAGGCTAGATATTCTTTGAAATCAAGTACATAAAGGGTTTGTGATCCAAAGGGTCACATGAACTTTGTGAGATAGGTCATCCTCGCTAGAATTGGGATATCCCATCAAATAAATTTTGAGGAGCATGTGATCAGAAATTTGGTCACTTTTGATGAAGTGTATAACAAGAAGAGAAAAATGTTAAATTTTGAAGAAAATTGAGGATGAAAAAAGAAAACAAAACCATAACTTTTTTGGATTTTTTGCTAAAGAGAAGGACCCATTGAAAAGAATAGACATGATAATTGATAATTTTGAGAGAATATATGGAAAGTCTATGAAGGAGCCTACCAAGTTTACCAAGCTCCCAGTAAAGAAGCCATTTGGAGTTGTAATTCAAGAGTCTGCACCAAATCCAATGTTAGTACAAGTTGCAACTATTCCTGATTCACCACCTGCCAAAAGGAAAAGGATTGAAGATGTTACTCCACTTGTTCCATGAGATGACTGAGGGATTTAGTGATACTAAAGAAGTAGCCAGTATTCTAAGGCACATGGGAGATGAAGAAGATGTTGATCAATCACTTGTTGTTCAAGAAACATAAGCACATAAACTAGAAGCAAGAATGGACAAACAAGTAGAAGGTGAGCCTGACCTACAAGAAGATGAAAGGGTTATTTCTTCTATGAGGTTCATGGAGGATGATGATTTCATCCATACCCCAGAATTCAAGGACTTTTGGCTCAAGATGAAGATGAAGAAGTTGCAAGAACAAGTGGAGATAAACAAAATGGGTGCTGATGAATCTCAGCATGAACAAATTGTTTCTCAAACTTTCAAGAGTTTGAAAATTGATGAAATAAATCTTAGCCCTGATGGGGCTAGACAATTTGTCTTGAAAAGTAATATGTTGATCATCCTAGGGATTCAATTGAAGAAAATGTTTTTTCTTGATCAAGTGAGAAATTAGGATGATCCCATGATGGTCTCTAAATTTGACTATGAGGAAGTTGTTAGTGGTTGTGGGTTTGACCCAAAAAATAGAGACTCTAGCAATATGGGTAACCGGAAAGAATGCCAATAAGCTAAGATTGTTGAATGTTGTACAAGAGATGAGGGGAAAAACCATGGTGAAAACATTTCAAGATACATCAGTAGTTGAGGCAGCCACTCTTACGACGCATTCTACAATGTTCACAAGAGCTTCTGTAATAAAAATTGAGCAAAGATTACTTGGTTATGAAAAAAACCCAAGTTGAAATGAATGATGAAGTGAACAAGATCTACTTGGAGAATGTCAAACTAAAGCAACAGCTAATGGGTGGAGATTCTCAAAGTCAAGTAATTGTACTATTTCAAGCCCCTATGCCACCAATAACCAATGATAACACAGTGCCACTTGATAAATTCAATGCATTGAAATTGAAATTGGAAAAGGAAATTAAAAAAATGAAGTAGAATGAGAAGGAAAAGGATGAGGCCAGATTGAAGATTCTTGAGGTGTTTGAAAAGATTCTGGAATAGAGAGTGGAGATGGTTGTTGAAAAGCTAGGAGATGTGCATGAATGCTATTCTTCCTTGTCTCAAGCCATTGAGCAATTACAAGTCAATCTTTCTATTTTGGATCCAATGTATAAGAAGTGGCAACCTGCACAACACACATTGATCACCTTGTGCAAAGTTCTACAGAGAGATCCAGGTGCTCTAGCCTCACTTAAGCCAATAGAAAAGATGGTGAAATTGATTTTGGATGAATTTCAATATGTAAATGGCGAGAGATGGAAAAGGCAGGCAAAGATTGATTTTTTTGCCACCTTCAAGCACCACTTTATTCCTTCCATTTTGATAGAGGATAAAAATATAAAGGATTTTGATGCATGGAAGAGTGAATATGGCCAAACTATTTCTCTGGTCATTGATTTTCTAAAGAAAGATGAAAACATAAATATTCTTAGATTTAATATCATTTTGGATAGAGTAATTGCTCTGGATGATGGATACACAAAGTTCATTGTTGATGTCAAAGTATTGTTGGACAAGAGATGGAATAATCACCAGGCTAATTTACTCCAAATTCATGACTATAAGTGTGTTGGTTCCCAAAAATGCAGGTTGCTAACCCTAAGAGGATGCCAGACTCTATGTTTGGATTTGCAACGTTTTTGGACCAATTGACAGAGCTATTAGCTCCCTACACTTCAGGTCCTGCAAACCTAGGCGGGTGTACCTTTGTAACTAAAGCAGAATGAAAACTATATGACTTGATTGGATTAATAGATCTATCACAATGGCATAAAATGTAATAGATGCAGTCTAAAAGTTATCCTATTCCTAATGTACTGACTTGAAATAGAAATGTTTTGAATATGAGTTTGGATAGTAATGACTAGTGCCTACTTCTATTGGGCTATGGAGTCGGTAAATGGATGAAGATTTAATGGAAACAGATGTATGAGGTAAGTTGATCTACTTCACAGTTTAACTCGAACTTGTAAGGCACATGGGATGTTTACACCTTATGCAAACGTGCAAGAATGTCAGTTATAATGCTCTTCTTATACTATCCCAATGATATTCCCCGTATTACTGTGAACAACTGAGAGGATGTTTAATTCTAGTGAGAAGAAAATTTAGACCAGACTTGTTTTGTAGAAAGGATTTACCTCTTGGCAGAGACCTTATGACAATTCTGATCAACTTCTTTATAGAAACCAACCAATTCGAACACACTGAATCAGCAAATGTGACCAGATAAATCAACAATATTCTTGATACGATAATTTAAATAATACAGAAAAACCATTCTGGAGACAACATTACAACATTTAGGATTTAATAGTAACATTACAGCTGAACACTGAAAATAGATAACTGAATTGAAGCATTCTGTTCCATTAATAAAAAATGTGTATATAACAGTTCTGATGAGGCGAATGGGTGGAGTGGAATTAAATAATTTCCTACTGCTACCCTAAACCTACTGCTCTCTTCTAATCTACTGATGTTGTTCCTCCTTTTGCTGGATTCTTCTTCCCTGATAAATATCCTTTGGATTCTAGGGTTACAACCCTTCATACTCATCCTGTGCGTCTTTTTGCTTGACAAGAGATATTAGTTTGGTTAAAAATATTATCTTCCACAAAATTTTAATTTTCTCTTTGCGTTCAATAAAATATCTTCCAATAATTTCACTCGTGAAGTATTCCTCTGACCGTTTACTTAACTCATCGGGAAAATATTTGAGTTATTGAAGTAACATTCCTCCTTAGGGTTTATTCATTTTTATTAAATTTTTCCAACATTAGTCCCCATGTCCTTTACATTGTTATGAAAACAATAATTATTATTTTTCCATTAATCCCAATGCTCATATTTTACCTTCGAATTGGAGACATTTAACCCATTACTGCATTCTTGTATTCCCTTGGGTGAAAATATTTCATATTTGGTTGAAAGTATTTTACAACTCCATAAAATATTCATCTCTGGGTTAAAAAAAACATCTCTTCCTCATAAAAATCTTCTCTTGGGTAAAATAGCAAACCATCTTAAATCCGTTTTGAATAGGAAATAATTACTCACCCATAGAATAGTTATATTTATCAATTAATGGCTCCTGGTAAAATATCTCACATTTTAGTGGAAATATTTTATATTATCACGTCCCAAAAGAATATTTATAAATCTGCATTTTGAAATATTTCAGGATGCTCATTTCAATTTATTACTCTCCTCGGTGAAAAATATCTCTTACAACTCCCTTAGTGAAAATGTTCAATCTCCAAGTGAAAAATTCCAATTTTAAATATTAAATCTTTCCTTTGGCAAATTAATTATATCTTTTGATTACCATCATTTTATCATCGGGCTGAGTTATAAGTCGGGAAGACACCAAGTTTGCTGACCGATAATCCGTTTCTTACCGATGTATATTTCTGCCTTCATTTTTACTTAGCATTCAAGTAATTCCTCGAGGAAAATATTATAGAAAGTGCTCACTTTGAAATATCATTTATTGTCCTGTGTAATTTTATATTTTTCACACAATATTTTCCGAACATATTTTGGTGGCCCACCCCATCGGTGTAATGCACATCATCGGAGAGATCTTGAAAGTCTATCCCGATCCTAAATATCTCTCCGATATAAGACTTTTAGGGTTTTCCCATTTTAGCGTTGCTTCAGCATCATGCCCTAAATCCATTCTGTGTATATCTGCAATCATCGCAGTTAATGAAATTATATCTCTTCAAAACATTTTCATTTATAATTTTTGACAAGAATTACCCTTCCACTACATATTGATGGCGCAGTGGAAAGGATGTATTTACTGGAAAGTTTTTTGAGTCCTCTAAAATGATTTCATATTGTGCACACTCTGGGACAAGAAGCCGTGATCTGTGTGATGACCGTATAATCTATCTTTTGTTTGCAGAGTAAAATTCTTTTCACAGATGTGAAGTCATCTTTGAACAACAAATGGACATCAGTTTTCTGTAGATATAGCAATTGCCAAATCTCGCAGCAAGTCATGGATCTTGCAATGTTTGATTAGACCCTCATTCTCCTTAAGAGCTGGAGGCAAGAAGTCATAACTCAATTTGAGAATCTTTAAAACTCTATTCTTGTTATGATCGCCAACCTTAATGAGTTGATCAACTTGTCGCTCCATTGGCTTTCCTTTTTGTAGCCGGCGAGAGAACCTCCTATTACCTTGAAAGCCAATGGTAATCTCCTGCATTTCTCTCCAACTAGTAGTACCCATGCGAGATAAATTTAGAGAGCAATCGATGTCCTCAATTATGATAAGAGATCTCTTCCATGTTTGCGCAAAAAGATAGCGGAGTTGATTACTATCTTTCACCTTGGAGATCTTAAGCTCGATAATATCATATTTCATATACTTAGCAATGGCTGCAATGAGGCTTGTCTTTCCTGTTCCAGGAGGCCCGTAAAGGAAATACCCCCGTTTCCACAAATGTCCAATCCGTGCATAAAAGTCTTTACTTTCTGCAAACCAGTTAAGATCCGAGAGAATGGTTTGTTTAAGCTCTGGATCGAGAGCCAGGGTATGAAAAGTGGAAGGATGATAGAAACTCATGGACGACCACCAATCACCGTTATTGAAGGAGATTGTGAGATCATTATCTGTTCTAATATAGTCGGTTGAATTTCTTTCAATGTGCGAAAGATAAGCATGAAAAAATCTCTGTTTGGATTCTTGACTCTAAGAGTGAGCATTCGAGCCTCGAACAGCCAATCCCGAGAAAAGAAGAGGTTGATCTTGGACATGGTCCACCATACTGTGACGCCCTGGAAGCAGTCCCTTATTACTTCACCATAATCTAGACTTATCGTCACTTTATCGGCTGACTAGGTATGTCTAATATAATTTATGCTTAATTTTTTTTTTTGAGCCTCGGTGATGCTCTCTAGCTTTCCCACATATTCCCCTGATGCCAAATACAGAGGATTTAAACCATATCCATTTATACTATATCCATTTAACGTTTTTTCGTACTCCTTTATCTTTATCTCACTTTAGAGATTGAAAAATGCTCCAATTTTGTATAAGAAGAACTTGCTTAAGATTTGGGTAACCTCCTTGGGAAGAATACTCTTAAGTGCCGTTAAGACTCCTGTGAATGACCATATTTTTCCTATCAATTGGGTTACAGTTCTTTGAGTGCTTGAAAACAGTTGGTAGATGTTTTCTTTTATGCTCATTGTTCACCCCACGATCGTTTCAATAGATGAGCTGGTGAGATTATGATGGCAAAAAATTCTACTTAGGTCATATCCTTTATCGAAATCTGTCCAATAAATCACTGTGCACATTGACATAAAAGACAACAATGTTTAGCAAGCGGAGAACTTCTACCACCCCTTCTTCATTTCCTTGACACGGGAGTAAGAGGGCAAAGCTGCTTAGCCCCTATAGACATGAGGTATTGATTCACTTTCTGATCGGCAATCATCGTCAACTACAGCAGGATAGTCATCGCTAATAGAAGCTTCAATGTCAGTGTGTATCTCAGGTTATTGTTTGATATTGAATTTTTATATGGGAACCTAAAATTTTGTAAAAATTTTTTACAAAATTTTAGGTCCCAACAGTGGCTCTGTCTGGAGATGTATGCCCCCTGCGGACATAGCAAGATCCCAGATTTTTGGGGAGCAGACCAACGCCTTCTTCATTGGGTAACAGAGTCTACTTTTTGCCCCAAAACTAATATGGTCAAAAGACCATATCAGAAAAGAAAATCCACGTCTTTCCCCTGTCAAAAACCTTGTTCCGATCATGTTGTAATGATACCCCATCTGCTTGACTGAATCTGTTCATATATTTCAATAATGCATCATAATTTATGCTGCAAGTGTGTTCTGTATTATTCGGTATCTGGAAGTCAGGCATAGTCTGAACACCTTCATCATTGCATGACATAAGGAAGTCATGATTATCAAACCTTGTAGGATGTCTTATTTTATCATATCTATTGTTATTCACCAAATGTTGGTTTTTTAATTGAATTGGAAAATGGAATAAATCAAGCTGCTTCTGACAAATGCTATAATCAATGCTGATTCCAACATAAAACACCGTATCTTCTTCCTTATCACATCCATCTTCCCCACATTCTTGAGAGTCAATAATCTGCCAATCATACATACTGGAATCATCAACCTCCTCTGGTTCAATGGACATCTTTATCTCTGGATCAGTGTCACAAGAGAACTTATGACCACTATCTGTCTCTTCTTTGCAAAAATGTGACTTGGGAAATATGGCCTCGTATATTTCATCACCCTTACCATGTTGAATGGATTCATTGTCAAACAATATATGCGTTGGACACAGTATTTGGGTATCATCTTTATGTACATATCTTTGATATTTTTTGGTGAGCAATTCTGAAATATGCTCACTGTCAAGTGAGCATGTTTCTTCATCAACCCTCTTACTGAAATTTTCATCATTCTTTTCATCACTACTATAATGCTCAAAATTTGATGTACATATTTCATCAACCTCATCATTTATAGACTCTTTATCAGAATATCCACCTCCCTGACTGTCTAAATTCCTTTCATCTTCTTGATAACATGGATTTGAGAACACTTGAAATTCATTTTCTGGCATACCTTGGCAAAATGTCATCTGATCTTCTTCCATCTTTTCATCATACAATGGGTTTGAAAAAATTTGAAAATCATTTTCAGATATGTACACTTCCTCCTCATTGTGAGTTTGCCCTGTTTGAAAATAGTCACCCTCTTCATCTTCTTGTGCCATATCATCATACAATGGCTCTGAACAGGCTTGAAGATTATTTTCTGCCATGTGCACTTCCTCTTCATCAAGATCTTGAAAATATTCACCCTGGTTATCTGAAAAGATTTCATCCTCAGGATAGCATGGGTTTGGAAACATCTGGAGTTCATGTTCTGGTATACCCATCTTTTGAAAACAATGTTCTTCTTCCTCCCAACACTGCTGATTCATATATTGCGGTGGGTGGGCTGGGATAAAATTTGTTTGATATGGAGGCTGATAATAAACATTTTGTTGGGTGGGTTGATGAGAGTGCAGATTTTGATGTGACATATGTAGATGATGATATTGCGGAGCATATCGCTGTCCAGGTGGTGAATAGTATTCATTTTCTTGGTATGTTGCTAGTCCATCCATATCTGGCTGCATTGCTATATCAGTTTCTTCATATTTAGTATCATCGGATCCAACATTGATAATATCCTCGTGCCTTTTCCTTTCTATGATAGGAATCAATTTAACCAATTGGTCTATAGTAACTGGCTTTAATGATTCAGGCCAATTAGTAGACATAGGCACATAAGCAAGCATGAACATTTTAATAAATAAGGATACACTAGGTTTGAGATGAAAAGGTATCTGTTCATAGATATCCCCCAACCTGATGAACAACTTATATCCAGATTCTCCTTCATTTCTCCTTATTTCAAAGAATGCATCTAAAGGGGGTATGTTATATTTTTTCATATTTCATCAATTTTATTTTCAGAGTTGCCACCTCTTGTGAGAAGAGGAAAATTTCATCTTTCTGGGTTCTTGCCAGTAGAGTCTACCAATATGTATTTGAATTTTGTGTAGAGTCGCCACCTCTATTTAGAGGACTAATCAATTTTTCTGAGTTTTTCCTTCCACCAGCAGAGTTATGCCTTTTAATTTTCTGACTCTAATAACATGGTTTGCTACCAGGTTTCTCTATGTGTTTTCCCCAGTAGAGTCGCCATTTTGTTGGTTCCCAAAAATGCAGGTTGCTAACCCTAAGAGGATGCCAGACTCTATGTTTGGATTTGCAACGTTTTTGGACCAATTGACAGAGCTATTAGCTCCCTACACTTCAGGTCCTGCAAACCTAGGCGGGTGTACCTTTGTAACTAAAGCAGAATGAAAACTATATGACTTGATTGGATTAATAGATCTATCACAATGGCATAAAATGTAATAGATGCAGTCTAAAAGTTATCCTATTCCTAATGTACTGACTTGAAATAGAAATGTTTTGAATATGAGTTTGGATAGTAATGACTAGTGCCTACTTCTATTGGGCTATGGAGTCGGTAAATGGATGAAGATTTAATGGAAACAGATGTATGAGGTAAGTTGATCTACTTCACAGTTTAACTCGAACTTGTAAGGCACATGGGATGTTTACACCTTATGCAAACGTGCAAGAATGTCAGTTATAATGCTCTTCTTATACTATCCCAATGATATTCCCCGTATTACTGTGAACAACTGAGAGGATGTTTAATTCTAGTGAGAAGAAAATTTAGACCAGACTTGTTTTGTAGAAAGGATTTACCTCTTGGCAGAGACCTTATGACAATTCTGATCAACTTCTTTATAGAAACCAACCAATTCGAACACACTGAATCAGCAAATGTGACCAGATAAATCAACAATATTCTTGATACGATAATTTAAATAATACAGAAAAACCATTCTGGAGACAACATTACAACATTTAGGATTTAATAGTAACATTACAGCTGAACACTGAAAATAGATAACTGAATTGAAGCATTCTGTTCCATTAATAAAAAATGTGTATATAACAGTTCTGATGAGGCGAATGGGTGGAGTGGAATTAAATAATTTCCTACTGCTACCCTAAACCTACTGCTCTCTTCTAATCTACTGATGTTGTTCCTCCTTTTGCTGGATTCTTCTTCCCTGATAAATATCCTTTGGATTCTAGGGTTACAACCCTTCATACTCATCCTGTGCGTCTTTTTGCTTGACAAGAGATATTAGTTTGGTTAAAAATATTATCTTCCACAAAATTTTAATTTTCTCTTTGCGTTCAATAAAATATCTTCCAATAATTTCACTCGTGAAGTATTCCTCTGACCGTTTACTTAACTCATCGGGAAAATATTTGAGTTATTGAAGTAACATTCCTCCTTAGGGTTTATTCATTTTTATTAAATTTTTCCAACATTAGTCCCCATGTCCTTTACATTGTTATGAAAACAATAATTATTATTTTTCCATTAATCCCAATGCTCATATTTTACCTTCGAATTGGAGACATTTAACCCATTACTGCATTCTTGTATTCCCTTGGGTGAAAATATTTCATATTTGGTTGAAAGTATTTTACAACTCCATAAAATATTCATCTCTGGGTTAAAAAAAACATCTCTTCCTCATAAAAATCTTCTCTTGGGTAAAATAGCAAACCATCTTAAATCCGTTTTGAATAGGAAATAATTACTCACCCATAGAATAGTTATATTTATCAATTAATGGCTCCTGGTAAAATATCTCACATTTTAGTGGAAATATTTTATATTATCACGTCCCAAAAGAATATTTATAAATCTGCATTTTGAAATATTTCAGGATGCTCATTTCAATTTATTACTCTCCTCGGTGAAAAATATCTCTTACAACTCCCTTAGTGAAAATGTTCAATCTCCAAGTGAAAAATTCCAATTTTAAATATTAAATCTTTCCTTTGGCAAATTAATTATATCTTTTGATTACCATCATTTTATCATCGGGCTGAGTTATAAGTCGGGAAGACACCAAGTTTGCTGACCGATAATCCGTTTCTTACCGATGTATATTTCTGCCTTCATTTTTACTTAGCATTCAAGTAATTCCTCGAGGAAAATATTATAGAAAGTGCTCACTTTGAAATATCATTTATTGTCCTGTGTAATTTTATATTTTTCACACAATATTTTCCGAACATATTTTGGTGGCCCACCCCATCGGTGTAATGCACATCATCGGAGAGATCTTGAAAGTCTATCCCGATCCTAAATATCTCTCCGATATAAGACTTTTAGGGTTTTCCCATTTTAGCGTTGCTTCAGCATCATGCCCTAAATCCATTCTGTGTATATCTGCAATCATCGCAGTTAATGAAATTATATCTCTTCAAAACATTTTCATTTATAATTTTTGACAAGAATTACCCTTCCACTACATATTGATGGCGCAGTGGAAAGGATGTATTTACTGGAAAGTTTTTTGAGTCCTCTAAAATGATTTCATATTGTGCACACTCTGGGACAAGAAGCCGTGATCTGTGTGATGACCGTATAATCTATCTTTTGTTTACAGAGTAAAATTCTTTTCACAGATGTGAAGTCATCTTTGAACAACAAATGGACATCAGTTTTCTGTAGATATAGCAATTGCCAAATCTCGCAGCAAGTCATGGATCTTGCAATGTTTGATTAGACCCTCATTCTCCTTAAGAGCTGGAGGCAAGAAGTCATAACTCAATTTGAGAATCTTTAAAACTCTATTCTTGTTATGATCGCCAACCTTAATGAGTTGATCAACTTGTCGCTCCATTGGCTTTCCTTTTTGTAGCCGGCGAGAGAACCTCCTATTACCTTGAAAGCCAATGGTAATCTCCTGCATTTCTCTCCAACTAGTAGTACCCATGCGAGATAAATTTAGAGAGCAATCGATGTCCTCAATTATGATAAGAGATCTCTTCCATGTTTGCGCAAAAAGATAGCGGAGTTGATTACTATCTTTCACCTTGGAGATCTTAAGCTCGATAATATCATATTTCATATACTTAGCAATGGCTGCAATGAGGCTTGTCTTTCCTGTTCCAGGAGGCCCGTAAAGGAAATACCCCCGTTTCCACAAATGTCCAATCCGTGCATAAAAGTCTTTACTTTCTGCAAACCAGTTAAGATCCGAGAGAATGGTTTGTTTAAGCTCTGGATCGAGAGCCAGGGTATGAAAAGTGGAAGGATGATAGAAACTCATGGACGACCACCAATCACCGTTATTGAAGGAGATTGTGAGATCATTATCTGTTCTAATATAGTCGGTTGAATTTCTTTCAATGTGCGAAAGATAAGCATGAAAAAATCTCTGTTTGGATTCTTGACTCTAAGAGTGAGCATTCGAGCCTCGAACAGCCAATCCCGAGAAAAGAAGAGGTTGATCTTGGACATGGTCCACCATACTGTGACGCCCTGGAAGCAGTCCCTTATTACTTCACCATAATCTAGACTTATCGTCACTTTATCGGCTGACTAGGTATGTCTAATATAATTTATGCTTAATTTTTTTTTTTGAGCCTCGGTGATGCTCTCTAGCTTTCCCACATATTCCCCTGATGCCAAATACAGAGGATTTAAACCATATCCATTTATACTATATCCATTTAACATTTTTTCGTACTCCTTTATCTTTATCTCACTTTAGAGATTGAAAAATGCTCCAATTTTGTATAAGAAGAACTTGCTTAAGATTTGGGTAACCTCCTTGGGAAGAATACTCTGAAGTGCCGTTAAGACTCCTGTGAATGACCATATTTTTCCTATCAATTGGGTTACAGTTCTTTGAGTGCTTGAAAACAGTTGGTAGATGTTTTCTTTTATGCTCATTGTTCACCCCACGATCGTTTCAATAGATGAGCTGGTGAGATTATGATGGCAAAAAATTCTACTTAGGTCATATCCTTTATCGAAATCTGTCCAATAAATCACTGTGCACATTGACATAAAAGACAACAATGTTTAGCAAGCGGAGAACTTCTACCACCCCTTCTTCATTTCCTTGACACGGGAGTAAGAGGGCAAAGCTGCTTAGCCCCTATAGACATGAGGTATTGATTCACTTTCTGATCGGCAATCATCGTCAACTACAGCAGGATAGTCATCGCTAATAGAAGCTTCAATGTCAGTGTGTATCTCAGGTTATTGTTTGATATTGAATTTTTATATGGGAACCTAAAATTTTGTAAAAATTTTTTACAAAATTTTAGGTCCCAACAAAGTGGCCTAGGGATTTTGTTGTATACCAATTGAAGAAAAAATATTTAACAATTGAAGAATGAGAAGGTAGAGGAGCAATGAGCATTGAGTTGGTGTCAACATGACACCAACAAATCTTGGACATCCTCCTTTTTGTCTTTCCTTGTTTTTATGCTTTCCAATTATATTCAAAATGTATTTGGTGGTCTTTTAAAGACTTGTCAAAAGTATATATTGTAATAGGTCTATTAAGGGGTGGGTATATCAAAAGTCATCTTTTGGAATGTAAAAGGTCTGAAGCTTGTATCTTCCTTCACCTCTATAAGAAGGAAACCATAACATTGGGAAATCTCTTTGGGAATTTGAATTTGGAAAAGACATTGTAAGGCTTTCTCTTCAAAGATATATCAATAAAACCAAACTACATTTCTTTGGTGCCATATATCTAGTTCTCAATTGCTTGTTGAATATTCATGTTTTACTTTATCTAGTTGTCTCCATATTTGTTTCTCGTAGTTATTTGAATTAACATATCAAGGGTATTTTCTAATTCTTCAAAACACATTTTTTATTGTTTGGTGGTTTGTCTGATTGGGTTTCCTCAATGAGGAATTAAATTCCATTAAATAGGTCACTATAATTGGGTGGATTCAAACTGGATAATTAAGAAGAGCCAGGTAAAAATAATCTTGCATGTTTATGCCAAGCATAAACAATTCCATGCCTAATAATTCAAGTTGTGGCTAGATAGAAGGCACAAATTTTTTTGTGAGAAGACTTTGTTACCCAATTGTTGAGAAAGGCACCAATCAATTCTTTTCCAAAATCACTTCCTTGTATCATATTCAAAATTCCAATTTAAATTTTCTGTTTATAGGAGTAGTAGTAGAACAATAAAATATAAAAAAATCTAATTCAAATCATATGCCAGTTTGGATTATGGTGAATCAGATGATCTAATTAATAAAATTATATAAATCCCTTAATCTTATATGAAGTCACCAACAAATTTGAGGACTAATTATCATTGGTGAAATAAAAGGTAAAACCCTCCTAGGCAAAGCAAAGCCCAAAGTGTAGAGAATCTTAACTGTTTGGGTTAATTCTGTCAGTTGGCCAAATTGGTTGCAAAACCTAATTATAAAGCTTGGCATCCTTTTAGGGTTTTACAAACTTTAAATTTGAGAACCAAAAAATTGGCAAGTCTACTGGGGATTGAAGTGAAATTATTGTCCTAGAGTCTCTGGTAAAAAAATTTGCCCATTCGAGTCGCAACAAATTGGCGACTCAGCTAGCAAGTTGAAGTGAAAATCAAATTCTGCCCTGTAATCTCTGGTGAAGTTTTGCCCATCCAAGTCACAACAAATTGGCTACTCTACTAGGGATATTATGTGATTATCGTTGGGAAGAGTCAAAGAATCAATGGGTGTAAACTTGAAATTTGGTTCATGTTTTGTTGTAGTGATTTGATATGTTTAAATGACACTGTTGGAGAAAACTCAGAAAATAAAATTCATTCCTCTTTGAAAGAGGTGTTGACTTTGTCAATAAAAACCTAATGAGAAAATGGAACAAAGTGAGACAAAAATTGTTGAGGTGATACCATGAATTGGAGCAAGAATTAGAGCAAGAATTGCTTCATTTGAGGGCCCTGAAGCAATACAGATCTGATTGTATCCAACCTGTAGGAGGTGCATATCCTTTTCCCCCTTGTCAAGGAGGTGTGAAAATTCAAAATTAGGGATATGACTAGCATATAGGGGAATATCATTATCAACATCATGCTCCATTCCAAAATATACAAGGTAATATGTATTACCCTAGAGGTGCGTATCAAAATATGCATCACCAATATCATCCATATGCACCCCAATATCAATTTTATCAGCAATATTAGGTTCATCAAGGAGATAATCCATTTGCAAGAGGACATCTTGAAACTATGACATTTCTAGCTACTTTTGATCAGCCAAAAGAGGAAGCATTTGTAGGTGAAGTTTTCAATGATAACATCCCAAATTGAATGAATACAAACCTGTGGAAGGCCAACTCTTCACCTTGCAAGAGGACTGCAACATTGAAGGTACTATTGAGGACACATTGCATGAGGAGTGCATTAGCAATAGGGAAAATGAAGGAGCATGCTCACCTAGCAGCAAACATGAAGCACATCCAGTGGCTGATACAGTTGGTGAAGAAGAGGTATGTACATGTGATAATGATTTCAAAGTTTTTAAAACCCAATGTATGATGAAATGATAGAAGAAAATCATATGATACTTTGCCAAGGTGTGTCAAAATGTGATTTTCATGTGTATTCAAATCTATTCTATGATGTGGGTGAGGCACTTTTAGATGATCAGGATGTTTCTTGTGAAGAAAATAATTGTGTTGATGAAAATAATCCATCTCATTTGTTATTTTTTGAGTGCTGATATGATGATGAAAAAAGTAAAGAACACATCAATGATGAAGTAAATGAAGAGGTATCATATGAATATCAGAGGACTAATAACAAAACATCTCATATGTAAATGAGTCATGTTGCAAATATGTCAGAGAGGGACCTATTTTTGAATACTATGGAGCTGGGATTTCTTGATGATTCTTCTCACCAAAATGTTGAAATGCACCCACAAAATGAGCCTGTATATGAATGCTTGTCTTTTTTGGAGGATTGTTTGCATGATTCTCATGGTTTGCAGCAGGTTGATTTCAGCAATGATGCAGCATATGAATGTTTCAATTTTTATATCTATTTAGACAAACCTTCATTGAATCTTGATGATGAAATAGACAATGTTGGATGTTTATTACATGGTGATGGTGTTTTTCAATTTGTGCCTGATTTTGAGATACAATTTGATAGAATTGATGTTGGCATAGGAAGATATAGTGATTTTTTTTAGAATGCCAGTGGCGATTTTTGTTTTCAAGTTTGCAGTGATAATGATTTTAGACTTGACCTAATGTAGTTAGATGAGAATAAGGTGTATAATAGAGGTAAGTAGAGGCCTTTTCTTTTTTTGGTGGCCTTGTGCCATTAGCTGTGGTGTGATTTTTTAAATCATACCAATTTAGGGCAGAAAAAGAGAAGTTGGACTCTATGGCCCAATGAATAAAGCACCAACCTACTCTATAAGAGATCCAAATTCTTGCTAAGCCCATAGGAGGCATACATCCCCAAGCAAGAGCTACTATTGGCACCTTCAATTTTTGGCACAATTTCAAGTGCCCATGACGAAAACATTGATGGCAACACTTAGAAATACACCTGAAAAATCTGCCCAAATGACGTAATTTTGAGGGTCATAATTCGGAGCCTATTCGCTTTCATGTCAAATCACCTGGTGAGCATGTTCATTTGTCATATGTGAACATGTATGTGTTATCAGAAAAATGGGAACAATAGCATAAACAATTAATTATCCAATAACCTAATGAAATTGAAACAAATAAGATCAAACACAAAGAGCACAATACCTTGCAAACCTTTCTATTCCATGACTTCCATTGGCCGCCTATCTCGAATTGATCTTGTGTATGAATAGAGCTCTTAGAAGGTGCACTTCCTTGCTTTTTTCCAAGATGACAGTGGAGAATGATTGTTGATAGGTTTTGCAATGAAGAAGATCTTCACAATACAATGATAATGGTGATAATGGTGTGACAATTGATCTAAAGCTATGGAGTGATTTGTGCCAAATGCGCGCTATGATTCCTGCAAAGTAAGTTCATAAAAAGATTTGATCCTTCAAATGGAGGAATAGGGGATGTATTTATAGATTTTTTAGAAAGAAGATCAACAGTTGAGGAAGTTTGAGAGGATATGCGCGAATAGGGAGAGGACAAGTGTCCTGTTCTATTTTGAGATATGGGAGTTAATAGAATAGATTGAGGAGTTAACTGAGATGACTAACCAGTTAACAGAATAGACTAATCAGTTAAGTGAATTAATTGAAGAGTTAACTAATTTTACTAGAGGATAAATAGGACATGTGGGTGAGGGGATATTAGCTAATTAAATATTAAAATATTTAATTACATGTGCACATGGATTAATTGAATTATTTTTGGTATTAATTCAATTTTGGAGGAAATAGATAATTTAAATAAATATTTGGATTTATTTAAATATAGAGAATGATTTGATACTTATGGATTTGAAGACTTTGGTATTTTGAGTAATTAATTAAATAATTTGGTATTATTTAATTTAGATTGATTTTAGAAGAATTTGGATGACTTAATTAAATAAATGATTTTATTTAATTTATGGAGAAATATGAATCAAATAAATAAATTTGGTTTATTTATTTATTGATAGAGGAATTTAAAATGAAATAAATATTTAAAATATTTATCTAGATAGAGTCGTGTCATTTTTAGGTGTATACATTTTGCCCCTCTTTGATGCAATGTGTTTTATCATGTTGTTTCAAAGAATTATTTTTTTTTTGTGATTGATACATGCCCCAGTTTGCCCCTGGTACAAGTTTAACGATGGTAGGATGCCCTGTCAAGAGATTGGATGGGAAGAATTTTTTGAGAGCATGAGACGGACAATCTCATGATGAGATAGGGTGAACGACAAGTTAGGGTGAAGAAATTGGTTGACGTAAGATAAGAGATGGAATGAAAGAGCTGAATGACACATGATGCAAGATAAAATGATAACACACACAAGCAAGCAAGTAAGTATGCAAAATTATACAAGAACAAACAAGGTATTGTCCCTGTCCAGCTGTAAACCAATGATTAATCGATAATTATTGACAATAGTGTTTTTTATTGCGGGGAATGATATATCCCTAGATCAACACAAAGACATGGGAAAGATATATCCCACTGATAATTATGATTGATTAATTTGGCTTACGACAAGATTAGGATCAAGACCACTGATTGTGATTGGATAATTTGACAAGATTGACTTCACTTGATTGGTATGGATTAAGGATGGACTTGCATTTTGACCATTGCTTGGATTGATTGGACAAGGATGAATGGATCACATGGATGACTAGAAGATACAATTGGATAAACTATCAGAAAATACCTAGATCTTTTGACACTTGGAAAAGGTTTATTATGGAATGAAATGCAATTTGATATGTATGGATGTGGATTTTGTCATCTTCGTATTGCAAGTATTTTGAAGTGCTTTGTTTCATCATTGAGCTTTTATTATGTTGTAAGAAAATACAAGCATCTAGGCATAATTAAACCATGATGACCTGAGTATTGCTTACATGGATTTTGATTTAGCAAGTTAATACAAGCATCTAAGTATAATTGAACCAAGATGACCAGAGTATTTCTTGCGTATCAACAGACAAGGATTTCACCTATTTCATGTTTAGACCTCTGATGTCCTCAATAATCTTTTGTCGATCATGTCATTAGACAAAGTCTTCACATTACTAAAGAGTGATCCACAAATAGTAAACAAATAAGATAATTATGCCCCCATCATAGCTCCTCTAGTTTTTGACATCCTTGAGTAGCATAAAAGGACATAATAACAAAAAGTTGAAATTTTAAGGCACAACCAATCAAAACAAAACTTTCTTACATTAGATGTGTCTGCTTCCCATAATTTAGATAAAATCATTTTGAGTGTTTAGGCACTTGTTTGTTTTTCTTTGGATAGGTTGATGTCTTGTGTCAAAATTTATGTGTGGAAGCGTGCTTTGTTACGCATGTGTGTCTAGTGAAAGGTATCACAATCCTTATTGGTGCCCTCTTAGAACATGTGGCATTGTAGAATCCAACTCCATAACCAGGTCGAGGACTTGTCCCCAGTTAGGTAAAGGATTGATTTATTACGGAAGAATGGACAATAGACATGAAGAAATGGGCTCTAAGGGACTAACCTAGTGTCTCGGTGGCTCATCGATGATGGCTTTGCCTACGTGATGGTGCAAAGACAACATAGTTCAAGGTGTGGACTTTTGTGGACCTAGGACCTAGGTGATGGGAAATGGCGGGGATTCGGATTGACCAAAAGATGGGTGACATGGGATGGGATGGATGGAAAAGGAGCCTTAGGGGCATATTGATACAAGATGGCCTTGCCTACATGACAACACAGAGGTGACATAGTTCAAGATGATAAGATACTGACGATGGACTCTATGATAGGCTGACACTATGGATAGGTTAGTGGATAAACCTTAGGCAATAAGGTGATAATGGTGATAGAGTATCAAGCCATGATAGGTTATCGTTAGGTGGTTTTGCGAAATGGATATGATCAGATGATGGATGATGGTAGGAAGAATGGATGCAAGGCGATGGTTTCCCAAAAATGGAGGAAGTAGTTTATTATTGACATTGATTTTGATTCCCTTGCATTGGAGTTTGTAGGATTTGATAGTTGGATAAAAGGATGGGCAATAAGGGATGGAATGGATGCACACATAAGAAAAAAAGGATGTGATCTCCAAGGACTATGTCATGTAGGAATAATTCAGGAATTGGCATGACAACACTTACGACAAGAGGGTAATATGATTGGATCGGTTTGAAAAAGATAAGGTACATCAAGAGTTTTTCCAAAGCATGTTTCAACATTTTGCCCCCATATCTTTATCAAGATCAAAAGAGGAATGGAGGATGAATGGGCTCAATATGATAGGTATATGTAGGATAAGGATGATAGGAGGGTATGGTAAGATAGGATGGAAAATGATATGGTCAATGAGACAATGCACTCCCAATGTGCTCCCAAGGGTAAATGACATGGAAGATCAACCTACACATGACGCCTGTTTGCTAGGTTTTCATCATGGTACTTATCTAAGGCCCCTGTTTACCAGGTTTTCACCATTGGATGAAGGATTTTTCTTTACTTTTTTTATTTTTTCTTCTATTGTTTGGAACACTTGGATGGAATAGGTGGATATGGATAAGAAGGACTCAAGCATCTAGTTTCCTGAAAGGTGGTAGTCCCACTAGAGATGGATGTCATCACATGGAGCATGTACAATGTCTCTATGCTCATAGATGTTGGTAAGGATCACATAAAAGGAAGACGGAGGAGGTAGATAGCGGATTATAATGAGGATTATGTAAGACTTATGTAAGGATGGAGGGAAGGCTTATGAAAAAACATGGTCCATAGGAATAGGATGGGGAAGGTATGTAGGATAATAGTGAAAGGAAGGGGAGATGGAGGTATGTGGAAGTGTCATGGGATGGAAGGGAACCATGACCAACGGTTGCACATACTGTGATAAACATTGAAGCTTATGATGGGAAGGTGGTGTAGGAAGCAATGGAGATGTTTTCTTAGTGGATGAGTGATTTAGGCATTTAGGGACCCACATAGACTTAGTATTTTTCTGATTTTTGCTTGTCATGTGGGATGGAAGGACTTGAGACTTTTGGATGGAATGGAATTTTTGGATGGAAGAGTAGAAAGTGGATGGTTGGGCTTGAGAGGTGGATGCCTCATTTAACTTAATGGCTCTTTTCTTAGGTACCCAAACCATTTTTCTTTTATATTGTACTTGTGAAGGTATGGGCTTGGGTATATGCAACTTTTGTGTAGCTTCTGAGGTAATTACTTGTTGCTTGGGGACCCACACTTTTTTCAGTTTAGCTTTGAGGTGTGTGGGTGTATGCAGCTTTTGAGATGGGATTTTCTTTGATTCTTTGGATTAATTTCCTAAGGTATTAGGACCCTTAGGATTTTTTCCTTTATGAAAGGATGTATCCCAATGTTTATTTTTGAATCCCATACGTTTGGTGGAATGAGTGGAAGCTTCATGTTTATACAATATGTGCATTTGTAGGTCATGATTTGAAATATGAGGGAATGGTTGGATGGATGAATTTGGTGTTGGGAGAAGTGGAAGCAAACTGGATGGTGGAAGGTGTATGGTCACATGCTTTTGACATATGTAGGATGATGGAGGTGGAATGGCGACATATGTTTTGGGAATATGATAGGGTTTGAGATGGGAAGGGTTGGATTTAGGAGGCATGGAGGAAGTACCAACATAATGAGATTGCTTTTCTTGGGGAGTATAACCAAGGCCATAAGAGGGTGGAGGGACTTTGACATGGATAGGCTCCAAAATACCTTGTTCACGAAGGCCTAAGCGTTTACCTTGATAGTTCATATTTTGGAGTATGAGGTGGACAATGGGAGTATGGGTGATTTGGACACTAGATGCGAGCTCATTATTTGATGGGGAAGGTGAAGTGGTAGATAATGGTTGTTGCTCTCCTAAGGAAGAACATTCATGGATGAAGGTAGTGAGACCAAAGGGATAGGATAACAAATTTACAACATGGTTGATAATGGATGGTGGAGGATGATTAGGATCTTGATTATCATTATGCTCACTAAGATCCAAGTTATTGGTTTGATCATCTATGTGCACTTGGGAGGCAAGTGTCATATCAAGGAAATTGTGTGGTGTTGGATCATGGATAGGACTAGGTGGAGGATGGATAGGAGTAATGGAGGTTTGTTGTGCACGGATGGTTATGGGGTTATGAATAGATGGGGTAATAAGCTCATAACCATGGAATGCATAAAGCTGGCTAAGAGGATCATCATGGTTCACTTGATCATAGATAGGCTCTTGATCGTAGATGGGATCTTGATCATACATAGGATTAAGTGTGATGGAATCAGTGTGCTCGTGCATAGGTTCTTCATCAATGATAATATCTTGATCATAGAAAAGATATAGGTTATGGATGGGTTGGATTTGGATTTCTTTCTCATGTATGGGTATAGGATCAAGTTGCTCATGGATAGCTTCTTCATAGGTAATATCTTGATCATGGAAAAGATAAATATTATGGATGGGTTGGATGGAGGTGCTTTGATCTTGATTTAGATAAAGGGTTGATGTTTCCACATGCTCTAGAGTATACTCTTGACATAACTCTTGATTTTCTTGAATTGAAGTGGAGGTAGAAGACTTTTGGATAGGCTCCTGGTCAACAACACGAAGGTATGATGGACCTTGACTTTGGGTCATGGTAGGAGGTTCTTCAATAAGCTCAAGGGGTTGTGGATTATATGAAGGGGTTGTAGGATTGGACATGGCATTAGAAGAATTTTTTGTAGGTTTAAGGATAGAAATTTGGTGACATGGTTGACTCCTTGCTACTAGCCTTTAGATCACATCCTTTATAGGTGTATGGGTAGATGAATGAGGTAATGGATGGGTGGACTTGGGTGAAAGAGGTAATGGTGTGAGACAAAAGGTTTGCTCAATGGAAAACTCTCCTACACCTTTATCCTTGATCTTGAATTTTTGTTTTGTAGATTTTGATGTAGAAGGTATTGAGCTTGGGTCAACATTGGCTGTAGAGGGTGAAGCTGAACGGTTGGTGGGGATTACAACTTCAGGCTTAGACTAGATGGAATTACAATATTGGAATGGATTGGAGTCCCCTTGAATAGTGATTTCCTAGCTATTGTGGGGAAACTTGATGCATTGATGGTAAGTTGAAGGTACGACTTGCATTGCATGTATCCAAGGTTGCCCAAGAAGGATATTATATGCTACCTCCATATCTAGCACTTGGTATACCACATCTTTCACTACTAGTCCCACTCTAATAGGTAAAACAACAGTGCCTTTTGAAGTCCTTTCCTCTTCATCGTATGCCTTGATAATAATTTTCTTTTTGGGATCAATGGCATGCTTTGAAAACCCTAGTGCAAGGATTAGCTTTAAGGTGCAAATGTTTAAGCATGCTCCTCCATCAATGAGAACCCTTTTAATGTGATGTTTATTAATGAAGGCATCAATATGTAATGATGCATTATGGGGTTGAGATACGGAGAGATCATCATGTTCAGTGAATGATAGGATGTTGGGTGAGGTAAGATGACATACCATGGCTTGAAATTTCTCTTGGGCCAAGTTGGTGGGCACAATGGTTTCCACTAGGTCTTTATCAAGAATCTCTTTGTGGGATGGTGATAGATGCAACAACTCTAATATGGATATATGGGCTAGAGTCTTTTGTAGTTGGTCAATGATGTTGTACTTCTGGTGGGTAGATGGTGAGGATGGTGATCTTGGAGGGAGTGTGTGCAAGGTGACTTTTCTAGTGCGGGTGGTGATATTGCAATCAAATTTGGTTTTGGAATCTGATTGTTTGTTAAAGGTGAGCACATTGATTTGCGGGATATGCTCTAATATGCAATTAACAGTGTACTCGAATGACACGTTCATGTAGTTAGCATCATTGTTCCCATTATTGTGATTTGGCTAGTTGTTATTGTTGTTGTTATGAGTGTTCTACCTATCATGGTTAAGGAGCGGATCCTTGAATGCCACATGTGATTCGTTAGAGGGATGATCTCTTGTGCCCACATGATTTTGATCTAGTAAGTCTTGTATGATGTTTTTCAAGTGGATACAGTCACCAGTTTTATGGCATTTGCCTCTATGGTAGTCACAAAAATCGGTATCCTTCTGCCAAGAAGGTTTGACTTAAGGTTCATAGTCTCTTGCGGTGGGAAGGGTGATCTCATTGTTTGCCACTAACTTTCTTAAAGAGGACTCATATGACTCCCCCAATGGTGTAAATTTTCATCTAGGAGGAAAGTTGTATGGTTGTCTTGGTTCATTTGACAAAGGTTTGCTCGGTGTTGCATTGTTTGATGCTCCTTTGAGATTTAAAATTGGTTGCTTAGGAGCCGCTACTTTAGCATCAACCACTCCATCATTGACGATGTTCTTGTTTTTGGTCCAAAATTTTGACTTATCCATGGTATAGTTTGAATTAGGAGTGTCTTTGAATAATTTTATTTGTCCTTTCATGATCATAGCTTTTTTGATGAATAACCCCATCTCAATGACCTTTGTGAATCAGGTAGGGCATTGGATTTGAATTTGATAGCTTAGATCGGGATTGAGATTATGGACAAACATTTATGTCATCTGTTTCTTAGGGGCATGATACGAGCACTTGCTTGCAAGTTGTCTCCACCTTTGTAAGAAAGTAGCGAAGGATTTTCCACTCTTTTGTTTTGTGTTGCAAAGGTCAAGCATGGATACCTGATGTTTGATATTATACGAGAAATGTGTGACAAATTTGTTCACTAACTCATCAAAGGTACATATATCTAGGGGGAGTTGAGAGAACCACTCCATGGGTTGCCCTCCTAGAGATCTAGGGAAGAGTCTCATGAGAAAAGTTTCATTGTGAGCAACCTCTAGACATGCGGCACTAAATTCTCTGATATGGTCTCTAGGGTTGTCCTTTCCTCTATACTTGTCAAATTTTAGGACTTCGAATCTAAGGGGAAAGGAGATCATGTTCAAGCTCTTATCGAAGGGATACAGTGAGATATCCTCAAACAAATAGTGTTTAGTGGACGTCCCTATTTGGAGGTCCACTAATTGTTGTTGTAGGGTTTGAACTTGTTTTGTCAACATGTCTAAAGGTGTGGTTGATTTTGTGGTTTTCTTACCTTTGTCTATGCCAAGGGTTCTTTCCTCACATGCGTTGTCTTCATGAATTCTTTCCTCTTCAGTTTCTTTCAATGCTATGATGTCAAAGTCAGTAGGGAGCTTAACTCCTTGGGTTGCTAGGTGGAGAAAGAACTTTTTAGGGTCTTGGTGGAGTACTTTGTCCATCATTCATTAAAATTTTCTGTCTTGGAGAGCTTCTTGTAAGTCCTTGTGAGATATCTCCTCATCACTGTTGTGAGGGGAGGGGACAATTTTGTAAGACATTTCAGCCATTTTAATTTGTTTTTGCTTCTGCGATCTAGTTAGTACCATGCACTGTGATTTGGAATGGAGTGGGGTGAAATTGGATGCTTTAGTAAGATGCGTTTGGAGGTTGTAGTGAAGGGGATACTAGTGATGATAAGATCTGAACAAGGGTTTTCTTTGATCAATGGTTTCAAACAAGTTGATCGATACAAAATAGTAGCCAAAAATAAGGATGGTTGAAATCTAATTACTTGGTAGAGACTAGTTTTGCACCAAAACAAACTAGTGAAGTTTTGAGATTGAAGGATGATAGATCCTGTTAGTGGAGACTTACTAGTGATGCTTGAATCCAATATGATCTAAAAATTTCCTTGTAGTAACCTGGTTTTGATAGTTTGATTTGTTCTTGGGAAGTTTTGTGAAATTTTGACGAGGTGAATGATGGAAAGAGGGTACACTACGGAAATGAATGGGAGAAGTGACTGTATGGTTAATTTGACCTTAGAAACTGATACAAGACTGAAACTATATAGAAGTACTCACTATGACAGATGTGCAGGAACAGAGCATATATGCGCAGCAACAGGAAACAAAAGCACAGAACTGGTGGAAAAGCGGATGCACTAGAATAGAGTATGAATGCGCAGATCTAGGAAGTGTATGCGCAGGTGTGGTGAAAAAGTAGATGCACATCAAAACTATGTAAAAGCATGGTGTGTAGTAGGGTGAAGTAAATCCGTAGCAAGATGAAGTGGATGTGCAGATTTGTGCTGTTTTGTTTGATTTTGACTTGGCGAAGGCATGTTTTTCAATGTTTTTTTGGGTTCTTTGTTTGAATGTTGCCCTTTTTGATTTGTTTCTTCGATTATGGCAACAAAGATGCATCACACAAATAATATTTTCATGGTTGTTTGATTTTTTTTTTTACTACAATGCAAGCACAATCCTAAGGTTGGTAAGGATAGTGTTCAATGAGTTCCAACTTGGTTTTTACACCAGCCACTTGCATAAAGGCAGACAACTAATAACTTGGTAGCACTGGATCCCCTCCATGGCACTCACTTCTCATGCATACCAAGTTATAGTTCCTTCGAAGAGTTGAACTTTTCTATCTCTACACTAAATGAGTGTATGACATTGGACGGCTGTAGAGGATCCTCCTCCTATGTCACCGAATAGGGGATTTTGGCTTACTATAACAAAAGGATTTTAGTCAAGGCATCCATTTGGGTGATTACATGTGTAGCCATTTGCTTTGATAAAAAGGCTTCCCAACTTGTAGAGGTTACACTCCACAGGATTTTGGGGGAAACATTGGTCAGTGTAATACAACAACACCTGTCACTTGCAACTTTCATCACAAATGCAATTTATTTATAGTGACTTTGTGGTACTTGGCTTTAGCTGTTATCACTTAAGGTCATCCCACTTGGAAGGAAGGAATTCCAAGGGAAGGCCTCTCTAAAGGTCACACATGCAAAATGATGATTCTGGCATTTTGGTCACCCAGTTAAGGGGAGAGCATACTCCTATCATCATTCCAAAATCATGGAAAACACTAGTTCTTTCCTCCTAGTTAAAAAGAGAAAAACTAAATGAGGTACTCTATCAAGCACACAAGATTTGTTAACTTTGAAAAAGATTTTGAGATCAATTGTTCAATTATAATCCTCCTAGTTGGGACTATGTTCAAGTTGTAATGCAACAACTACAAATTACTTCCCTCCTATTTAGATCTAAGTGAAATTTGCATGAACAAGCTCACTTACTTCTTTTACTATTTAGATCTAGATGAGAGTTAACCATGCAACTATATGCCTGACCAGCTCTTAACCTACAAGGTGGATCTGAGAATATTCTTGCAAATGATGTTAGCGTTAGAAATTTCCCAAGAAATAGCTAAAAAACCCTAGTAGAATAAATGCGCAGAAATAGATGCACAGTAATAGAGAATGTATGCACAGAAATATATGCACAGTAACAGAGAATGTATGTGCCATAACAATGAGTGGATGTGTAGAAATAGATGTATAGTAATAGAGAACATATGCACCATAACAGTGAGTGGATGCGTAGAAATAGATGTGTAGTAACAGAGAATGTATGCACCGATTTGATAGATGCATAGTAATAGTGAGTAGATGTGTAGCAGAATGTGATGGATGCATAGAAACATCCTGTGTATGGATTCTAACACACAAAAACTCAATTTTGAAGTTAAATTGGGGTAGGTGGCCCCACAGTGGGCACCAAAAATGTTATCAGAAAAATGGGAACAATAGCATAAACAATTAATTATCCAATAACCCAATGAAATTGAAACAAATAAGATCAAACACAAAGAGCACAATACCTTGCAAACCTTTCTATTCCATGACTTCCATTGGTCACCTATCTTGAATTGATCTCATGTATGAATAGAGCCCTCGGAAGGTGCACTTCCTTTCTTTTTTCCAAGATGACAATGGAGAATGGTTGTTGATAGGTTTTGCAATGAAGAGGATCTTCACAATACAATGATATTGGTGATAATGGTGTGACAATTGATCTCAAGCTATGGAGTGATTTGTGCCAAAGGCGCACTATGATTCCTGTAAAGTAAGTTTATAAAAAGCTTGGATCCTTCAAATGGAGGAATAGGGGTTATATTTATAGATTTGTGAGAAAGAAGATCAACGATGTAGAATGAATAATAAGATCAATGGTTGAGGAAGTTTGAGAGGATGTGCGTGAATAAGGAGAGGACAAGTGTCCTGCTCTATTTTGAGATATGGGAGTTAATAGAATAGATTGAGGAGTTAACTGAGATGACTGACCAGTTAATAGAATAGACTAATCAGTTAAGTGAATTGATTGAAGAGTTAACTGATTTGACTGGAGGATAAATAGGACATGTGGGCAAGGGGATATTAGCTAATTAAATATTAAAATATTTAATTACATGTACACATGGATTAATTGAATTATTTTTTGTATTAATTCAATTTTGGAGGAAATAGATAATTTAAATAAATATTTGGATTTATTTAAATATAGAGAATGATTTGATACTTATGGATTTGAAGTCTTTGGAATTTAGAAGAATTAATTAAATAATTTGGTATTATTTAATTTATAATGATTTTAGAAGAATTTGGATGACTTAATTAAATAAATGATTTTATTTAATTTTTGGAGAAATATGAATCAAATAAATAAATTTGGTTTATTTATTTATTGATAGAGGAATTTAAAATGAAATAAATATTTAAAATATTTATTTAGATAGAGTCGTGTCATTTTTAGGTGTATACAATATGTTTGATTTTAGCTTCCTGTGATGAGTTTTGATAGGGTTTTGAAGCATCAAGTTGGAGGGTTTTGGGATTGCTTTGTTGTTTGCATACTCTCAAGCCTACGAAGTAGCCTCCTGTTCAGATTAATATTCACATCTGGGTGATTATCATGATGAATGGATTGGTATTCTACATTACCCTCATATTCATATACTCCTTGCTCTAGTTTCATAGCCTCAGGATTAGATTTGGTATTTTTTCAAGGCCAAAAGAAAATGCAGTTTGTCATCTGCATTTCCAAGATGTTTCAAAGGGGTCAACTTTGACCCTTAATAATTTGTGAAGAATGTGGATTGAAGGAAATCTATCTTGTACACATGCTCAATGGACCTAAATGATCTAGTTCTTCCAGTGGCATCTTCCTAGGAGGAGATTTGGTATTTTTTTCTAGATGGTGACTTGGTGAGCTCAAGTTGGTTTTTGATAGTTGCAGCTTCAAAAAAGGCTGAGTGAGCTACTTTGGCATTGACTATCTTGCACATAGGGATGTGTTTTTCTGATCATTTTGCTGCACTAAATTCTTGGTTCAAATGTCTGCATGTCTGTGCGTTTTCATGGTTTCAGGGGATTGTTTGACCAGTTTTCCAGGGTGATTTTGGAGGCCACCTGACTTGTTTTGGGTAACTATGCAAGATGCCAAAAAGTAGATTCTAATGAATAGCCATTTCATTTTGTCACCCCAGGTACATATAGGAGTAACCTCAGGTCAATTCAAGACAAAAACTTGTTTCAAAACAAAAAAAAATTAGCTGGGCCCATAGGGGGGACCTGACATATGTCATACAATCATTGTTGATTCTAGGAAAATGGTAGCATTTGCAATTCCAATTTTACAAGTACTTCTTGAGAAACTGCATCTATTATTTTCTTGTGTTATTTCGCCAACCATGGAGTCAACAATTAAAATTCTAGAACAGTTTGAGGCTCTAGTATCTAGTATTGGTGTTTGATGTGCCATAATTGCTAGTTGAGTATGCTAACATTGACAATTTGAGAAATGGCATATCATTGTCAAGATGACTTGTAGTTGATTCTTTGGGCAAGAATGGAGAAATGTGTCACTTTCACTCCATAGGTTTGGCTCTTGTTTGGAACTTTATGTAATCTTGTGACCTTGTGGGATGCATACATGAGTTCTTGTCATTAAGGTATTTTCCTTCCTTGTTTGGTTTTTGTGAATCAGAGATGTCAATATGGATCTTCTCCTAGGAAAGTTAGTGGCTGGGAAACCAAATCATTCATAAAGGAGAATAAGGAATTTTTTGTGTGATAAGGTGACTAGGATCCACATTTATGTCTTATGCCTTGTGGAAAAAGATGAGGTACTAGATGATGATCTATTTCCTGCTCATGAAGCTCTGTTGCATATTCAAAGTTGTATTGTAGAGCTTGGTCCAAATAGAGATGGTGTTATAACCACAAAGGTACTTGTTCCATCTAGTGAAAGTGGTTGTCTACATAAAAAGGGGGGATAGGAGACAAACCCTTGCAAACATACAGATTTTCCCAAGAGAATATCTTCCTCCATGTGCTTTAGATGCTGATGAACTAGTTCAGATTGTAGGTGACTTACAGATGGCTCATGAGTTGCTAATGCAAGTTACAACAAGATTAAGGAGGAATCTACATAGTGAATTGTCATTTCCAGGGCAAGTCTTAATGTCACCCTTACCTTCTTTGGATCATCTAGAGAGTAACTTTGGGTCTGGTTCTTCTGGTAGATCCATCTCATTTGCTCCAGGTTTTGGAGGTAGTGGACGCTTTCCTTCAAACTATCAATGTTTATCTCCTTCACAAGGCTAGTCACCATCAAAGGATGCAGACACTGGCGGTAGGGGTCTGGACAATAAGGAAAGAGTTGTTCATGAAGTAGAATTATTGTGACTAGGAAGATCATTTGGTGGTCTAGTTACTAAAACAATAATTGAAGTTGTCATACCAGAATATGCATGCAAAATGTGGGCATATCATACGCGGCCCCACAGTAGTTTCAAAGGAGGATAGCGGTGGTGTAGTAAAGGTTTCAAGTGACTGGTAATGTAATTTACCATAGCTCCCCGGCACCAATGACTCCAACCAACAGGCTTGTGGTAAGCAGTGAAAGGTGATTCCAAACGAGCCCCACGGTCTCGTGATCGTTAGGCCAAAGGTTGGTGGTTGTGCAATAAAAGGACATAAGCAATAACTTGTATCCCACCATCCTACAATGCTATGTAACAAGGCATGCAGGGTGGTGGTAAGTGGTGAAAATGAATGTAACCATCCAAGCTCCTGCGGCTCCATGGTGGATCTCACTAGGTCTTGTGGTGATGTGGTAAGGAAATAAATGTTGAAATGACTTCAGCACTGCCCCGTAATGGTTATCATTGAAGCCTGCGGGATTGTAATTACCAATGATAGGACTTCAAATCTTGAAGTACCTACCCAACCATTGGATTAGACCAAATCAATGGTCTATGTTGTATGAACTAGAATTAGTGGTGAAATGACCAGCTCTGTTGCATAATAAAATTGGGATTTCTTCGTATTTATTCATTCAAGAGATCAAAAGTAATTAGCAATTGTGAATTCAAGCTTTGGTGTGCTCTGCAAACTCCATTCAACCAAGTAAGTGAAAATTCATCCACTTCTATGTCTCATACCTACATTCTTCATTCAACTAAGTTCAATAGAGAAAGTAATTGTTAAAACCCTAGTTTGTCGAGGTGATAAGCAATGGCACCTTAGAAGGCAGAGTTTGTGAGTAAGAAATATGAGTCCTCTACTCGTAAATAAAAGAAGCAACCTCTTCAGCAATCTCTATTGGACATATTACCTAATTCTGTTGATAAGGGATACAAGAAATTTTTTAAGGATGTATCAGAGGGTTATTGAGATGCTAGGGTTCCTATTTCAGGACAGAATCTTTTTTGGTATTTTTGTGAGAAGGATAGTCAAGGTCCAGTGGCCAACCCATGGAATTTGAACTTGGCCAAGCTTGTGGTTCCAAATGTATTTGTTGATGTTGAGCTAATCAGAGTGTTGGCACAACAATATCATCCAACCACTAGGATAGTCAAGTTGCCTAATGGATCAACATTAGTGGTTGTCGACAGAAATGTAATCATTGATTGCTTCATGTTGAACAAGCAAGCCCTCACATAGGTGGACATGAAGAAGAGTGAAAAACACTACACGTCCCTAATAAAAACACATAGAAGTGACCAAATGCCTATGTACATGAGGAAAGGGGCTAATAACAAAAGAATTACAATTCCTTCCATTGTTGTTGAGCCTTTTGCTGTTTATTTCAAGAGGACATACTTTTCACTATGTCAGGTGCTCAGTATTGATGCCCAAGGTAAAATGCCAGTTGGTTTGATGATGATGGCCATGAGAATTTAGAACCCTAAGGTCAACAATGAATATGATTTTGCATCATATTTTGAGAAGAAATTGGATGAGGGTTTTTTCCAAATAAGGGAAACAAGAAGCCCATTGATTTCAAATATTACTCTTTGCTTTGTCATTTGATTTTGTATCAAAACATAAGGAAGTGGCCCAACAAAATGGACCTGAGCATAATTGATCAAATAGGATAGAGATTGCCTACTCAGTGCTAGTGTTACAAGTGGGATACCAATTGCCAAACTTGCAACTATGTTTTATTTCATGATGATTTTTCAGTCAGAGTAATGAATTCTCTTGCTAGCCTTTCTCCTAAACTAACCAAAGAGGTTAGGGAAATGTTGAGGCTTCTTGTACATAGGCCAGAACTGGGTCACAAGCACAATTTTGCTGACTTTTTTTTCTTGCTAGACCATACAATAATCAAAGTATATGTGTGTACTCAGCTACCCAATATCTTGCCCAAATTTGTGCTAGATAGAATTGCATTTCTTGAATTCATGTGGAAAATTCTTTGGATGGGAAAGGATGTGATGAAAAGGGCAAAGAGGGGTACATTTCTTCCTGATTCTACAGTGTTTGGTGATTGGTAAATTGGTTTAGATACCTTGGTGGAGCTGCAAGCCTACTTGTAGGCTAGATATTCTTCAAAATTAGGTGCATAAAGGGTTTGTGATCCAGAAGGTCGCATGAACTTTGTGAGATAGGTCATCCTCACTAGAATTGGGATATCCCATCAAATAAATTTTGAGGAGGATCTGATCAGAATTTTGGTCACTTTTGATGAAGTGTATAATAGGAAGAGAAAACAGGAAATTTTGAAGAAAATTGAGGATGGCAAAAGAAAAGAAAACCCTAACTTTTCTAGATTTTTTTCTGAAGAGAAGGACCCATTGAAAAGAATAGACATGATAATTGATAATTTTGAGAGAATATATGGCAAGTCTGTGAAGGACCCTACCAAGGCTACCAATCTTCCAGTAAAGAAGCCATCTAGAGTTATAATTCAAGAGCCTACACTAGATATAATGTCAATACAAGATCCATCTATCCCTGATTCACCACCTACCAAAAGGAAAAGGATTAAAGATGTTACTCCACTTGTTCCATATGCGATGACTAAGGGAGTTGGTGATATTGAAGAAGTAGCCAGTATTCTGAGGCACATGGGAGAGGAAGAAGAATTTGATCAACCACTTGTTGGTCAAGAAGCAGAAGCACATAAACCAGAAGCAAGAATGGACAATTAGGAAGAAGGTAAGCCTGAGCTATAAGAAGATGAAAGGGTTATTGCTTCTATCAGGTTCATGAAAGATGATGACTTCATCCATACCCCAGAATTCAAGGACTTTTGGCTCAAGATGAAGATGAAGGAGTTTCAAGAACAAGCGGAGATAAATAAAATGGGTGTTGATGAATCTCAGCATGAATAAATTATTTCTCAAACTTTCAAGAGTTTGAAAATTGATGAAATAAATGTCAGTTCTGATGAGGCTAGACAAATGGTCTTAAAAAGTAATATGTTGATCATCCGAGGGCTTGAATTGAAGAAAATGTTTTTTCTTGATCAAGTGAGAAATTAGGACAATCCCATGATGCTCTCTAAATTTGACTATGAGGATGGTGTCAGTGGCTATGGGTTTGACCCAAAAATAGAGATTCTAGCAATATGGGCAACCCAAAAGAACACCAATAAGTTGAGATTGTTGAATGTTGTGCAAGAGCTGAGGGGAACAACCATGGTGAAAAAATTTCAAGATACATCAGTAGTTGAGGCAACCACTCTTACCATGCATTCTGCAATGTTCACATGAGCTATTGTAATGAAAATGTAGCAAAGATTGCTCGATTATGAAAAAACCCAAGTTGAAATGAATGATGAAGTGAACAGGCTCTACTTGGAGAATGTAAAACTAAAACAACTAAAGGGTGGAGATTCTCAAAGTCAAGCAATTGTACCATTTCAAGCCCTTGTGCCACCAATAACTAGTGACAATGCAATGCCACTTGATAAATTCAATGCTTGAAATTGAAATTGGAAAAGGAAATTGAAAAATTGAAGAAGAAGAATGAGAAGGAAAAGGATGAGGCTAGATTGAAGATTCTTGAGGTGTTTGAAAGATTATGGAATACAGAGTGAAGATGGTTGTTGAAAAGATGGGAGATGTGCATGAATACTATTCTTCCTTGTCTCAGGCCATTAAACAATTGCAAGTCAATCTTTCTATTTTGGATCCAATGTATGAGAAGTGGCAACCTGCACACCACACATTGATCACCTTGTGCAAAGTTCTATAGAGAGATCCAGGTGCTTCAGCCTCACTTAAGCCAATAGAGAAGATGGTGAAATTGATTCTGGATGAATTTCAATATGTAAATGGTGAGAGACAAAAAATGTAGGCGAAGATTGATTCTTTTGCCACCTTCAAGCACCAATTTATTCCTTCCATTTTGATAGAGGATAAAAAGATCAAGGATTTTGATGCATGGAAGAGTGAAAATAACCAAACTATTTCTCTGGTCATTGATTTTATGAAGAAAGCTGAAAACATAAATATTCTTAGCTTCAATATCATTTTGGACAAAGTAATTTCTTTGGATGTTGGATACACAAAGATCATTGTTGATGTCAAGGTACTGCTGGACAAGAGATGGAAAGATCACCAGGCTAATTTTCTCCAAATTCAAGACTATAAGTGGCCTAGTGATTTTACTATATACCAATAGGAGAAAAAATATTTGAGAACTGAAGAATGAGTAAATAGAGGAGCAATGCGCATTAAGCTGGCATCAGTTCGTGGCACCAACAAATCTTGGACGTCCTCCTTTTTGTCTTTTCTTGTTTTTATGCTTTCCAATATATATTCAAAATATATTTGCTTGTCTTTTTAAGACTTGTCAATAGTATCTATTGTAATAGGTCTATTAAGGGGTGAGTATATCAAAAATCAACTTTTGGAATGTGAAAGGTGTGAAGCTTGTAGCTTCCTTCACCTCTATAAGAAGGAAACCAAGACCTTGGGAAAGCTCTTTGGGAATTTGAATTTGGAAAAGACATTGTAAGGCCTGCTCTTCAAAGATATATCAATAAAGGCAAATCACATTTCTCTGGTACCATATATCTAGTTCTCAATTGCTTGTTGAATATTCATGTTTTACTTTATCTAGTTGTCTCCTAGTTATTTGAATTAACATATCAAGGGTATGTTCTAATTCTTCAAAACACATTTACTATTTTTGGCTGGTTTATCTAATTGGATTTCCTCAAGGAGGAATTAAATTCCATTAAATAGATCACTATAATTGTGTGGATTCAATTTTGATAATTAAGAAGAGCCAGGTAAAAATAATCTTGCATGTTTATGCCAGACATAAACAATTCCATGCCAAGTAATTCAAGTTGTGGCTAGATAGAAGGAACAAATCTTTTTATTACAAAACTCCATTACCCAATTGTTGAGAAAGGCACCAATCAATTCTTTTCTAGAATCATTTCCTTATATCATATTCAAAATTCCAATTTTAATTTTCTGTTTGTAGGAGTAGCAGTAGAAAATAAAAAAATATAATTCACATCATATGCCAGTTTGGATTACGGTGAATTGGATGATCTAATTAATAAAATTATATAAATCCCTTAATCTGCTCTGAAGTAACCAACTAATTTGAGGACTAATTATTCATTGGTGAAATAAAAGGTAACACCCACCTGGGAAAAGTAGAGCCTAAAGTGCAGAGAATCTTGACCATTTGGGTTAATTCTGTCAGTTGGCCAAATTGGTTGCAAAACCTAATTATAAAGATTGGTATCCTTTTAGGATTTTGCAAACTGTAAATTTGAGAACCAACAAATTGGTGACTCTGCTAGGGATTGAAGTGAAAGTATTGTCCTAGAGTCTCTGGTAAAAAAATTTGCCCATCTGAGTCACAACAAATTGGTGACTCAGCTGGGGAGTTGAAGTGAAAATCAAATTATGCCCTATAATCTTTGGTGAAGTTTTTCCCATCCGAGTCACAACCACTTAGTGACTCGATTGAGGAGATTTCGTGATTATCCTTGGGAAGAGTCAAAGAATCAATGGGTAAAAACTTGAAATTTGGTTCATGTTTTGTTGTAGTGATTTGATATGTATAAATGACTCTACTGGAGAAAACCCAGAAAATGAAAATAATTCCTCTTTGAAAGAGGTAGAGACTTTGTCAATAAAAACTTGATGAGAAAATGGAACAAAGTGAGAGACAAAAAATGTTGAGGTGATACCATGAATTGGAACAAGAATTGCTTCAGTTAAGGGCCCTAAAGCAACATAGATCTAATTGTATCCAGTTTGTTGAAGGTGCATATCCTTTTCCCCTTGGTTCAGGAGGTGTGAAAATTTAAAATCAAGGATATGACTAACATATAGGGGAATATTAGTATCAACATCATGTTCCATTCCAAAATATACAAGGTAATGTGTATTACCCTAGATGTGCTTATCAAAATATGCATCACCAATATCAGCCATATGCACCCTAATATCAATAGGATCAGCAATATCAGGTTCATCAAGGAGGTAATCCATTTGCAAGAGGACATCCTGAAACTATGACATTTCTAGCTACTTTTGGTCAGCCAAAAGAGGAAGCATGTGTAGGTGAAGTTTTCAATGATAACATTCCAAATTTGAATGAAGACAAACCTATGGAAGGCCAACTCTTCACCTTGCAAGAGGACTGCAACATTGAACGTTCTATTGAGGACACATTGCATGAGGAGTGCATCAACAATGGGGCAAATGAAGGAGCATGCTCACTTGCAAGTGAACATGAAGCACATCCAGTGGTTGATATAGTTGGTGAAGAAGAGGTATGTACATCCGATAATGATTTTGATAGTTTTTAAACCCAATGTATGCTAAAATAATAGAAGAAGATTAGATTATACTTTTCCAATGTGTGTCAAAATGTGATTTTCATGTGTATTCAATTCCATTCTATGATGTGGGTGAGGCATTTTCAGATGATTAGGATGTTTCTTGTGAAGAAAATAATTGTGTTGATGAAAATAATGCATCTCATTTGTTATTTTCTTAGTGCTGATATGATGATGAAAAAAGTAAAGAACACACCAATTATGAAGTGAATGAGGAGGTATCAGATGAATATGAGAGGATTGATAACAAAACATCTCATATTGGAATGAGTCATGTTACAAATATGTCAGAGAGGGACCTATTTTTGAATACTTTGGAGCTAGGATTTCTTGATGATTCTTCTCACCAAAATGTTGAAATGCACTCACAAAATGAGCCTGTAGATGAATGCTTTTCTTTTTTGGAGGATTGTTTGCATGATTCTCATGGTTTACAGCTGTGTGATTTCAACAATGATGTAGCATATGAGTGTTTCAATTTTTCTGTCTATTTGGACAAAACTTCATTAAATCTTTGATGATGAAATAGATAACACTAGATGTTTGTTACATGGTGATGGTGTTTTTCAATTTGTGCCTAATTTTGAGATACAATTTGATAGAATTGATGTTGGCATGGGAAGATATAGTGATTTGTTTCAGAATTCCAGTGGTGGTGTTTATTTTCAAGTTTGCAATGATAATGCTTTCAGACTTGACTTGATGCAGTCAGATGAGAATAAGGTGTATGATAGAGGTAAGTAGAGGCCTTTTCTTTTTTTTGGTGGCCTTGTGCCATCAATTGTGGTGTGATTTTTTAAATCATACCAATTCAAGGTAGAGAAAGAGAAGTTGGACTCTATGGCCCAATGAATAAAGCACCAGTCTACTCCACCAGAGACCTAAATTCTTGCTATACCCATAGGAAGCATACATCCCCAAAAAGAGCCACTATTGACACCTTCAAATTTTGGCAAAATTTGAAGTGCCCATGACGAAAAAATTGATGGTAACACTAAAAAATGCACCTAAAAAATCTACCCCAGTGACCTACTTTGGAGGGTCATAATTCAAAGCCTATTCTCTTTCATCTCAAATCACCTAGTGAGTGTGTTCATTTGTCATATGTGAACATGTATGTTTGATTTCAACTTCCTGTGATGAGTTTTGATAGGGTTTTGAAGCATCAAGTCAGCATCTTACAACCCCTCTCTCCATTAAGATACTTCGCGGTCATTATATCACCCCAATCCTTATTACCTTGAATCATGTTCCAACCTATCTTTGATAGAAGGGCCCTATTCATGAGATGGATTCTTCTTAAACCCAAACCCCCTGACACCTGGGAGTGCAGACCATTTCCTAGCCAACCAATGCAATTCTCCTTTTTTCCTCCAACCTTGACCAAAGGAATTTCTTCTAAATTTGCTCAATCTTCTCAGCCACATATCTCAAAATTTTGAACAGACTTAGGAAATAGTTAGGTATGCCTTGGAGGGAGGCCTTGAGGAGTTGAAATTTTTGGTCTTGGCTCAATAAAGATCCTTTCCACCCAGTTGGCTTCTTCTGCATTCTTTCCATAATCATGTTCCAATAATCTGGCGTGACTTTGGTGATCATTAGTGGAAGATCAAGGTAGGTAGCAGGAAACCTCGCACTAGAGCAACCCAAAGCTCTGGTAATTTTTTGTTGTTAGTCCTCCTGGGTATTTAGAAAATAGATGTGGCTTTTCTCAAAGTTGATGCTCTATCCACAGGCCCCTTCATAAGCATCGAGAAGGATTTTCCACCTTCTAGCCTCAACCACAGAGGAAATTCCAAACAATATAGTGTCGTCCACAAACTATTGTATGACCGATGCCTAGGTTGTGGAGCTAGCAAGATGAAGAGATAAGGGGAAAGAGGGTCTCCCTATCTGAGGCCTCTCCCTGAGGGAAAAAAACCTCTGGGGGATCCATTGACTAACACAAAGAATCTAACAGTGGAGATACGCTCCTTCACCTGGTTGATCACCCAATCATGAAAACTAAATTTCCTAAGAACCCTAATCAGAAAATCCCAGTTCACTCTATCATAGGATTTAGAAATATCCAATTTAAATATCATACCTAGGGTGTTGCTCTTGGAAATTGAGTGAATGATCTCATGAGTGGTGATGGCCGCATCAAGAATTTGTCTGCCTAGAACAAAACCTTTCTGACTAGGGGCTATGAGTTTGTTCAAAAGAGGTTGAAGTCTAAAGACTAGAATCTTGGTGAAAATTTTGTACATTGTATTGTAGAGACTAATTAGTCTGAATTCTGTCATGGAAGTGTTGGTTCAGGTTCTAGACAACTGAGAGGGGGGGTGAATTAGTTGTCACATATTTTAATCTTTTCTACCTTTAATCTTCCTTTACAACTTACAATCAAATTAATGATATAAATATTTCAGCATCAATCAATAACACATGAGCAGAAACATAAATAACACAATTGGCACCAAGATTTTTGACGTGGAAAGCCAGTTAAGGGAAAAACCATGGTGGGGGTTAACCCACAAAGATTAATACCCTGTTAAAAGTATTTTTACAAATGGGAATGCACATGCATTTGGGTTCACTGCCTAGAGCTCACTGCTCAAATGGAGGCTCACTACTTACATAAATATTACAAGAGAATAACAAAGATTTTGAACTAATAAATAGCATCTACCCATGCAAGAGTTTTAGTTCCAGATAAGTGCAAAAACTGATCTTAGACATTTCATCTTTAGTTGCTCTTCTTACTACTCTGCCTTCATTCACACCTTAGATTTTCTACTCTTCTCACATTTACATCTTATTCACACATGCACACTTCAAAATCATCCAATTCCATCGGCTATATATATCCGTAACATGATCTACAATCATTTTACTAGTCGGCTTCAAGAACATTTAGAACTTTGTTGAGTACTCTGCTTTATCAGCTAGATCCATACATAATATGAGATGTGGACCAAAACTTGCATTCACAAATCATTAGTCATGTCAGCTACCATCACTGATCATCATCAATTGCCCAATAAACAACTTCTATACATCCAAAATTCACAAGGTCATCCTGTTCTTCTTCTGTCTGTTCTGTCAAACTAAAACCTGATACTCAGAAGCTAATATCTTTTGAGTCCTTCATGACCAAAGGACAAAACTCTAGATTTGGAGTGTCTTGACAATTCTTACAACTACCTTAGATCTGCAGCAAACCATGCCTTTCCACCAAAGATATCTGGACCAAGATACCGGACCCTGTCACCTACTCTGTTCTTGACTGCCCAGATTTAGACAAATTCTGATTCTAACTTCTGGTGTGAACAAATTGTGTTATGTGGATGATTGGGATGATCTTAGTTGCCATCAATGATAATGCCTATCAATGCAAAGCAGTGTCTCTTGCCAACAATCCCCCCTTTTGGCATTGATGGCAACACTTAGTGAAAAATGACTAAGTGTCTAATGTAGCTCCCACTTACTCTATACACTTGTGCTTCTTTATTAGTTCTGAAGTTCCCCCTTTGCTAGATTCCTTATTTTTCACTACTCTTCACTCCCCCTTTGACATCAATGGTAAAAGGTGGGATCTCAAGCCAAAATTCTCCAAAAATTTTGTATATACTACCATATATGTACATCTAATCATTAAGTTCTATTTACATAAACTTGAGAATGTCTGCAAAGCTAGTTTTTATTTGCACAAGTGCAGAGGCCCAAGTACTCTTCATTCCATCCAAAATTGAGATGTGCCCACTCAAAAAAAATGAATATCCTTCTGCCTTTGATAGATCTGATGGATCACTAGTCTGAATTGCAGTCTGAGCTTCAGATAGGGCATTATACATTGTCTCTAACTTAGGGTCAATCAATCCTCAGAGCTCACACATTCTCTTCAAAATGTTGCCTTTCTCTTTAACAAGTCTTTTTATCTCATCAGTCAAGCTAATTACTTGACAATCTTGACTTATGGGTGAAATAGTTAGAGGATCAAAATTATTGGATAGTTTTGATAATTTTAGTTCTTGTTCCTTTATCTTCTTTTCAATATCCTCACTTACTTTGGGCTAGGATAGACAAAATTTATATATATATCACTTCCATCACTTCAAGAATTTTGAACACTCTTTATACTGATAGCAAGTATAGTCCTATCATACCCAATTAAACTCTTAATTTCACTAAGTCTCTTATTCAAAAACTCTTTTCTAACTTTTGTCTCTACAAACTTCTCAAAGGACTCAAAATGAGTATTTACAGAACTTACAAGATTTTTCAGATGTCTGGAGGGGGAATCAGATGGATTCTTCTGGTAGGAAGGCATTAAATTTCCCAAAATCCTAGTTGCAAGTCCCAGTAGCTCATTGTCCTGCGTGTGGAATTTTAACATCTTTTCTCTAACCTTTACTTGGGTGAATGATGTTATTTTCATCAACTGAATTAGAGAGAGAGCATCTAGATTGGCTAGACCTTCGAGTAGTTCAAGCTCATCAAGCTCAATCATCTCTATTCCAAGAAGACTTTTCACTACATTTGCAGTGTCTCTTGTAATGTTTTCTGAACCATCCTTTTGTTCATCAAATTTCTCAATATCTGCTTTAGGTGCTTCAACATTTGTACCATCTTCTTCTGCTTTATCTTTCTTTCCTTTTTCTTCCTCTTTCTTTGCTTTACGTTTCTCTGTGTTCTTTGCAGAGGGACTCTTTCCTGTTTGTTCACCACTTGCTACCTAATCTGAAGGGCTATATGTAGTAGCAATATCCTCTTCTATTCCAGAATGATCATGTGGAGGAGTTACTCCTGCATCAACTATTTTGTCTATCATTTCTATATCCTCCTGATTTACTTGTTCCACTCCAGAATAGAGGCTTCACCCAACTCAAATTACTACTCAATGATGTTCTCTTCTTCAACATCCAAAACTTCTTCTATGACTATGGTAAAATTGTGCTTTTTCAATGCTTTCAAAAGAATTTCTTGAGTTTCCTTAACAATTTCACTTGTTTCTCCAAGCATGAGTTTGTTCATTCTCTTTCTGCTTCTAAAGTCATCTTTGACTTCCTTGAATATCATATCTATTTGATGAGGTGAAATCTGAGGACACAAATTTATTAGTTCATATTCCCTAATCTCCATGTCCTTGCTCTTGGCATTTTCTTTTCTCAACTCCAAAATATCTGCAAGACTTTGTGGCAATTCAAAAGTTGTCTCAATCAGTGTCTTGTTGTAGATGTTGAGATATCTGATAGTTGCTTCCTCCAACACTCTTTTATCCACATCACTATATTCATCATAGAATTCAATCATGGGCTTTGGATTACCATCTACAGTGACTGGCTTTATCACATCCTCGAGGGATAGTGTGGGCTTCTCAACGTATTCCTCATATGCCTCTATCTTTTGCTTTTTACTAGCCTTTTTGCTTCTAGAGGACATCTCCTTGGATAACTTGGTGACTTTTGTGCCTGTGGCTTTTAGTTCTTTAATCTCAATGCCAGAATTTGTATCTTCTTCCTCTTCTTTTGTACTTACATAGGTCCAAGATGCTTTTGTTTTCTTCCTTTTCTCCCTTTTTCTGAATGATTTTGCTTCCGGTTTTGTAGTCTTAGGAGGAACAGGGGCAGCAGTAGAACTCCTGGTAGTTCTTGAAGTGGAGGAGGGTTCCACTGGAGCACTTGTTTGTTTCTTATCTTGTTTCTCTTTCTCAGCCTTTTCAGTTGTTTCCCTGAATTTCCTCACCGCCTCCTTAGTTAGGCCCAGATTTTTAGCCAACTGCTCAACTTCTTTTCTTACTTTCCTATTGGTTTTAGGCTCTTTGAGCTTAGTATGCAGTTTTAAACTTAGTTCCTCATATGTTCCAAATCTTTCAACCATTGTGTCTTTAGGATTGGTTAATAGGTGTTGAGCATATATATTGAGGATTCTCTCATCCACCTCATAGCCCATAGGCATAATCCATATAGTTCTAGGTTCCACAACTTCCATTAGACACTGATCAGTGTCAACCATGAAGCATATTTCATTTTTGTACTTCTTAACAATTGATTTAGGGATTCTTTCCCTTAAGTGCATCATACTCTAAAAATTCTTGAAGTAACCCCATATTGTAGTTTTCTGAGCTTTGAAATCACCAATGCTGCGAAGATGATCTCTGATCTGAATGGCAACTGGCTCATCCTTAGTCCAATGCACACTTTTTACCCTAGGTACTTCATTCATAAAATAGAAAAATAAGCATATAATCAAGGAACCATACTTGAAGGAATTCTTTTTATCTTTCTTGATTTTGTTCAAATTTTCAAACAGTTGAACCTATAGTAGCTCATAGAGATCATAGTCTACATTCTCTTTTAGCATTTTATATGTTGCATATATAGCTATCTCAGAGACAGAGTTTTCTCTACTTGAGTGATAAATCTTATAGCCTATCACCATGGAAGCAAACTTCACATCTGGTTCTATAATATCGTTAATGGTCATGGCCCTTCTATCAAACTTGGCACCGATAGCATCAATCACTGTTTGGTTTTTCAGGGCTTTGGGCATGGGTAATCCTCCGGTTGAGTTTAACCTAGTTACAATTATAATAGAATCCTTGTTAATCTTGAATGGTTTTAACAACCAAATGAATTTATCATGCATTCGACTCAAAACATATCAGACCCATTCATCCTCATCAAATGTTGGAAACCCCATAATCTGAATAAAGTGTTTATCCTATAATGCCTTTTACTCAGGTTTCAGTTCGTGATTTTCATCCCTGAGTTGTTTCTCAAACAAGTCTACATACCTTGAAACTCTAAATTCATCTATGTTTGCATGAATATAAACCCTAATGTCTTCAACATGTAGTACACTATACGGAACACTTAAAAAGCACCTAACGGGTTGACTTCTATTGATTTGTGAGGATGCTTCTTAAATTTGGGTTGAGGCCTTTTAGTAATTTCAACATGAGGAGTAGCCATTGCAACAAATTTCAGATTCAAATCTTTATAGAGAGGTATCTTTTTCTTTCGCAGGGTTAGGGTTGATCAATTTTTGGTTGAATTCGCTCTTTGTGCCTCAGTCTCTGGATTCGCAACTCGAATGCTCTTCTTCTTGTTTTCTCCGAATGTAAAGTGATTCAAATGAGTGACCAAGTGACCTTTTATCTTTTGCAAAACCTAATTTAACATTGTAATAAATGTGTTACTATATCCAGTTACTCTATTTTTTACAGTCTTTCATGAATCACTCCACAAGTTTTCATATCAACATCTTTTCTTCCAGAAATCCTTCCAAAGGTTCTGAGCCAATTCAAAATATTCCTTTTTTTTATTGTGCCAGATTCAGGAACCCACTTACTGACTAGGGGAATTTGATATTCAATGCAGCTCTCCCTGAGCTACAGCTCCTGACTTAATTCCCAGAGGAATTGTCAGCACCTGATTCCGGTGCAGACCCATTACCATTGTTTATTGCATCTTTCTTTACCCAAGTCTTGTTCATTTCACTTCGTATCTCATTCACATCAATTTTACTTTTTCCTTTGTCTTGTTTCTTCTTATCTGGTTTTCTGTTTACTCGACCTCTTCTTCCATTGTTCCTACTTCTGTAGAATCTTGCAATATGACCATATTTATTGCAGTTAAAGCACACAACATTTCTTTTCTTATAAACCTGATTTCCCCTTGATCTACACTGATTAGCCATGTGTCTAAACCCATTGCAAACAAAACAGTAATCATTGAAAGATTTGCTAATTCCTCTATTGTTAGCATTTTTCATTATCACACTTTTGCATTCATTTGATCTATGACCATAGCTCTTACACTTGAACCATTGACCGAAGAAGGATGGATCATTTTGATTTACTCTACTTCTGCACTGAGTAGCTCTATGACCAAATTTATTGCAATTGAAACAATTTCCATTGAATAATGGATATCTTTGAGCATTAGGCTGTCTTACTAGAGGTTTTCTAGTTCTGTTTCTTTTATTCCTTGGTTGAAAATTTCTTTGTCTGGATCTAGAGCTTTCACCTTTCTCATGCTTATCATCATCCTTTTTTTGTTCTTCAATTAGTGCTTCAAGTTTGGCTGAGCTTATCTTGAACTTCTCCTTATACCCATTTGCAATTTCTAGGTCATGTCTGAGAGTGATAATCTATCTCTCAACCTCTCTCTCATTGTTTCTACTTTCTTGTAGATTATATTCTAGGAGACCAACTATTCCATCCAATCTGTAGCATTCTTTAGTTCTCTCTTTCAGATTTTGCTTCATTTCTTCTTCAGTTTTCTTCCTATCTTTAATTTCCTTGGTTAGTCTCATCACCCTAGTTTCCATCTCATGTTTTAGGACAACAACTTCTTTAGCTAACTTTTTACATTCCTTTGTTTTCTCTTTCAAGGCCTTGTCTTCCAGTTGAAGAGGTTGCTTCTTTCCTTTTGCATTGGATTTGCTCAAATTTTCTTTTAAAATCTCAATGAAGTTTTCAGCCTTTTTGAGGTTATCTTGCAGCTCTTGGACTTCTGATTTGGACTGCTCAAGATCATCTAGGACAAGATTAAGTTGCCCTTGAAGGTTATATTCATCCATTTTTATTGCCTTCTCGGATCTTCCTTAAGCTGTTAAACTTTTCAAAAGGAACCTTTCTCTGATACCAATTGTTGGTTTAGGTCTAGATAACTGAGAGGGGGGTGAATCAGTTGTCACATATTTTAATCTTTTCTACCTTTAATCTTCCTTTACAACTTACAATTAAATTAATGATATAAATATTTCAGCATCAATCAATAACACATGAACAGAAACATAAATAACACAATTGACACCAAGATTTTTGACCTGGAAACTCGGTTAAGGGAAAAACCATGGTGGGGGTTAACCCACAAGGATTAATACCCTATTCAAAGTATTTTTACAAATGGGAATGCACATGCATTCGAGCTCATTGGTCAAATGGAGGCTCACTACCTATAGAAAGATTACAAGAGAATAACAAAGATTTTGAACTGATAAATAACATCTACCCATGCAAGAGTTTCAGTTCTGGTTAAGTGCAAAAATGGATCTTACACATTTCATCTTTACTTGCTCTTCTTACTGCTCTGCCTTCATTTGCACCTTAGATTTTCTTCTCTTCTCACATTTACATTTTATTTGCATCCAGACACTTCAAAATCATCCAATTCCATCAGTTATATATATCCGCAACATGATCTACAATCATTTTACCAGTCAGCTTTAAGAACATTTAGAACTTTGTTGAGTACTCTGCTCTGTCAACTAGATCCATACATAATATGAGATGCGGACCAAAACTTGCATTCACAAATCATTAGTCATATCAGCTACCATCACTGATCATCATCAATTGCCCAATAAACAACTTCTATACATCCAGAATTCACAAGGTCGGCCTATTCTTCTTCTGTCTATTCTGTCAAACTGAAACCTGATACTCAGAAGCTAATATATTTTGAGTCCTTCATCACCGGAGGACAAAAATATAGATTTAGAGTGTCTTGACAATGCTTACAACTACCTTAGATCCACAACAAACCATACCTTTCCACTAGAGAGATTTGGACCAAGATACCAGACCCTGTCACCTGCTCTATTCCTGACTGCCTGGACTTAGACAAATTCTGATTCTAACTTCCGGTGTGAACAAATTGTGTTATACAAATGATTGGGATGATCTTAGTTTCCATTAATGACAACACCTATCAATGTGAAGTAGTGTCTCTTTCCAATAGGAAGTAGATTCAATCTACTTCAGAATCAAGGTAATAAATGTGTTGTTCAACTGTTGCAGGAGCCTTCCAGTTTGAAAGAAGTCTTTGGTCACGTTGGTAACGTCCTTCCAAGTAACATCCCAAAACAATTGGAAAAAATCCATGGGAAACCCATCCAAACCTGGAGCTTTGAGTGCTCCCATAGAGAAGACAACAGCCCTAACCTCCTCCTTTGTAATTGGCTTAGTGAGAAGGGAGTTGTCTTCATCGAACAATATGGTAGGAATGGAGTCTAGAAGGGACTCATTTTCTTCCCCTGGGACATTGACATGATGAGTAGCCAAGAGAGACTCAAAGTAGGTAGAATCCAACCTCCTAATTTTAGTATCATCCTCCTCCACATTACCATTCTCATAATTAAATTTACTAATAGAGTTTCTCTTCCTGTGCCTCAGAGATGATTGATGAAAGAAAGATGTGTTCATGTTCCCCTCTTTCAACCATTGGACCTTGGACTTCTGTTTCCAATAGACCTCCTCCTCCCTCAGCATCGACATCCAATCTTTAGAGAGAGAGTTTTCCAAAGCCTGTAACTACTCTGACAGGTCTCCCTACTCCATTCTAGATTGAACCTTCAAAAGTTGACCCATGATGCTATTTTTCCTGACCAAAACATTCCTGAAAGTATACTTGTTCCATCCCTTAACTTTGTTCCTAACATTGGCTAGTTTTTGGACCAATCTATACATAGTTGATCCTTAGATAGGAATGTTCCATCACCTAGCCAGGCAGTTTCTAAAATCTAGATGAAGCACCCACATCATTTCAAATCTAAAGGGGAAGGGGCCTTTAACACACCTCTCTTGCCAATTGAGCTTTAGAGGGTTGTGGTCTGAAACCACCTGGGGAAGAGCCACCAGATTAATAAGGTTGGCTATGGTCCATTTGGAGGATATTAAAATCTATCAAGTTTAACTTGTATGAGATTATTTCCTTGTCTTCTATTAGACCAAGTAAAATAATGGCCCTCTAGATCAATATTCATAAGGCTAGCATTACCTATAAACTTCGCCAAGTCTGCCATGTTGTCAGAATAGTCTGTTAGACCTCCCATTTTCTTAGATGGATAGAGTGGGGAGTTTAAGTCTCCTGCAACCATCTAGTTAGTTCTCTTAGAACTTTTAATCTTGTCTGATAGATTATCCTAGACCTTCTTTCTCCCATTGCGTGTATTTAGGGCATAAAAATTGACTAGGGTCCACTGAATAAAGCTGCATTGGAAGGAAATTTCAATAAAATGCCTAGAGCAGGACACCACCCTCCCTTGGAGATTGTGATTCCATAAGGTGGTGATACCCCCCAAAGCACCTTGGGATCCACTAATGGCATAGTTAGAATTGGGCCAAATGTTTTTAACCACTTTGTTATCAAAAATGCAGTTCCTAACAAGCAACTGCTTGTGAAGGAAGTTGAGCCCCCTGATGTTCCATGAAACTATCTTCATTTTTTGGTCCGTCTAGGGGGGGCCATCAAAGTGGTCTGCATACCCCTAGCAGTTTCCTTCTCCATCTCTCTCTTCCTTGTTTACATGAGTGAGGGCATACTTTTACTATTAACTCCCCACATCTATAGTCTTCTGACTATTGCCCTTTTCCTTGTTCTTTGCAGTGGACCAACCCTCCAAATCCTATGCACTCCTATGAGTGCCCACACTTGGGGATGGGGAGAAATTTTTCTCTAGAGTGCTTGTCCCCAACTTGAAGCCTCCCAGTTTTAACTCTAGACTATGAACCTCCTGGGAAAAAAACTTTAGAACATTCTCCAACATTTGAGAACTTGAGGACTGGATGAACTCACCCTCCCCCCTCTCTTCAATTTTGCCACTCGGGTCTTCCATCTAGCTATTAGTGTCCACCTTAGTCATTGGGTTCTCCCCACTAGACACCATTCCCTAGTCATCCCCAGAAGGCATCCCCACCTCCTTCTTTGGAAGCCCCTGCTCATCCCCAAATGGCATCCCAACCTCCTTCTCTAGGGGCCCTTGGTGAGCATCTTCCACCAACACAACCGCATCTGCATTCTTCATTGGAGAACCTAGGGGGAATCAACAAGTTTAAGGATATCCTCCTTAAAGGGGTAATCTTCAAATATCCCAACTGAATCTACCTGCGTCACCTTCTAAGGAGGGGGCATTTGTGTTCCTTACACTGAGTGAAAACATGACCTAGTTTCATGTAGTTCTGACAAAAACCCTAAAGTTTTCATAAAGAATATTTTGATTCCACTTCCCATATTTGGATTCTAGAATGATGGAGGTGGGTAGTGTTTTGAGGATGTCAACATTGACATAGAACCAAGGATAGACCAACCTTGCATTCGCCTTAGTGACCTTGTCAATAGTAACATAATCCCCAAAGGAATTACCTATCCAACCAAATATTTCCTCATCCCAATATTCTAGTGGGAGCCCCGAGAGCCTGATCCAGATGGGAGCTAATTGGTTGAGGTCCACTTAGGTCAAAGCTTGGTTTCCATTTACACAGAGAGAGTGAGTGCTTCCCGTATAGCCACGGGCCTCCAACTAGTATTGACAACAAATCCTCTTGAGAAGTAAACTTAAAAAGTAACATTCCACCCTCCATAGCGCTCACTGAAACACTCCCCTTAAGAGCCCACTTGGTAGCCACCCATCTTCTCACTAAGTTGATATTAGGTCTGTTGGCAAAGAAATTTCCTACAAGTGTATCTTCCATTGATGCCACTACCCTTAAGATGGTCTAGTCTAGAAGTTTGAGAGATTTAGCACCCTTGCATTTAGATAGAATCAGAATACCCACTAGACAAGAACCACCAATGTTAGCAATGCCCATAAGGGCCTCTTTCCATCGGTTAAGTCTGATATCCAAGGATGGAATCAAATGTTCTACATGGTAGCCCATGCTAGAAGCAGGGGGAGGGGACTGGATCATGCCCCCTAGACTATTGTCATCCATTCCCACCCAAAACCAAATTCAAAATCAGGTAGGGAGTTGCAGAGCAGAGAATTTAAAAAACCAAGGAGGTTTGAGTTCTTCCTTAGTTTCAAATATTTCATTTTCCTCTATAAAAGTAATTAATTGCTAAGTGTATAATAAAATGATCTAATGGGTACTACTCCTCAAACTTTCCACCATTTGATGAATGATGGTAGATGGTTGTAGTTCTCTAGTGCCCCAAATTTTACACTAGGACATGAGCAAACAAAAATAGGATGAACAAATGTTTTGTGATGTAATTATGAAAGGAAATGTCAAAAGCTACATATTATGAACACAAACCTCTAGAATCAGTTAGGAACCATTAGATTAGTTAAGGTCAATGGTTGATAACTTGAGAATATTTAAATATTTTCTTAATGGCATCAAATGCAATGAATTTATTGAAGTTTTAGTCTTGCAGGCCATCCTTTAATTTGTTTGAACTAAAAGTATAGAATTGTATTATTATTTATGTAATATTTTATCGTACATATACTTGGCACTTGTCTCAAAATAAGAAACTTAGGTTGTAGTAAGGCACAAATGTAATTTGACTGCTAAGTGGTATTGGTTGGAAGTGAGAGAGACTGCACCCAAAATTCTAATATCAATTGTGGGTCATGGTAGATCCATGTAGTCATTGTATTCATCTTTTTAGGTAAGTGAAACATAGAAATACTACATTCCTTTGACCTTTATATTACAACATAAGCATTAAATTTAAAAAATTTCAATCTTGGGGTTTAGGGTTGAGGGTTTAAAAGCATGTTTGCATCCACAATAGTGAAAGGTGAAGCAATAAACTAAATATACTACACTAAACTACTTGAAAACCCAAGTTTTACTAATGAATACCATGATATTTATGATCCTATAATCACTAATAGGTATAAATTAGAGCTTAGATATACATGTTAGAATAATAAATTAGTGAAAATTTTGTTCACCAACAAAGTGTCACTACGCCATGGAATGTTGGATTGGGACACATGATGTTCCATGAGGTTTTCCCTTGTCCAAAATTTGTCATGGTCTATGTAGAAAAACTTGGCATCAGGTTGGGTTTTCAACCTAAATAATTTGGAACCATCTTCATTAACCTCTAAATAGTTTCTAGTGATAATGAAGTAGCCAATCAAAATTCCAAAGAAAAATTTCTCAAAAAAATAACATATGATGGTAAGGTACCCAACTAGAAGCATCCTTATAAAATTAAAATTTTAAACATTGGGTTCAGGATACTATCTCTACACTAGTATTTTGACTTGGATTTGATAATAATAAACAAGTGGATAGAATACTCCTTGAAATGGTATATAATATCCATTATGGTCACCCACATGTTGGATACAAATTTGTTGAGAACATTGCAAAGTCCATGCATAACCATTTTTTAATGATTAAAGGATGTTCTAACACTAAGACCTTTAGGTTCACAAACTACTTGTACTGATTTCTATGGTGGTTTAGTGTATTGTTTGTGGCCAACAAGCTTTAGATTTAGCACTATTTAGATGATTAGGGATAGATGAAAATTTTGCTTCCAATAACTGAGTGGAGCCACAAGATAAGGATGTACAATAATAGAAGGAACTACAATCATTTTGTGGACTAATATTTGGCTTCAATTTATAATGCAATTAATAATTGTTAGTGTAGGTTTTTATTTCCTAGTTGGGTTATTTATTTTTCCTATATTCCTAGGTTTTTCCTACACTTCTATTAATCTTGCTTAGGTTAATAAAGCATGTATTATTAGGTGAGTGGTTGCGAGGTGTCACCTTCCTACATATGAGCATCCATTAGCTATCTTGGGAAGATACTTTGATATTTTTAGTTTGATAGATGGTTGCTCCTGATTGGTTGGTGTTGCCACCTCCTCCCTCTTCCTAGTCTATATAAGCATGCTGCCTAGCTTGTATTTGATATCTTTTGTTTTTGCATCCTCTTAATGCTATTTTGCTGCTAGCATTTGCATTACTCTCTTGGAGACTAACTCTATGTTTCTATTTTGATTTCCTATCATTTGCATTCATAGTTTAGATATCTATTATTTGCACTAGTTTTCTGGGTTAATAATCTTTTCAGATTCTAACATGGTATCAGAGCCTTGCTATGTGCAAGAGTAGATTTTAGTTTCCTTATTTGAGAGATTCAGGGGGGGCTAATAATTCTTATTATAGTTTTTTGAAAAACCTAGTAGGCTCTTCTCTTACATCTTTGGATGATCTTGAGAATCAGAAAAGTTTGACGGAAACTTTTTTAATCTCTAGGGTTTGCAAATATGTTTTATGAAATTTGGGTGATTGCAACATTTATGGTTATACTGGCAGTATTTTCAGCTGTTTCAACATGTGCAGGAGGCTTGAGAAAGTTAGATTTGGCTTTCGTTTCACCGAAATCAAAAATCGTCATACACAGTTGTAGAACCGGGGTTTTAAGCTCAAATCTGACAACCAGCTTGCATATTTGGTGTTTTCTATCAATATTACTAGTTCCAGCATGCCATTGCCTATCTTAGGTAGCTGATTCAACCTTTGCATGTCATTTTTTGGTTGCTGGGGTCATTTTTTATAGCTAAAAGCATTTTGATTACATTATAACGACTTCTTCTGTACATCAAAAAGAAAAATGCCTTCTAGGTTTTGTTCGCAGTACAAAAAGGCCATTTGGGTATCTTTCCATTTTTGTATGTAGTCTATATATTTTGTATAAATATGCTTAGAAAGCTACAGCAAGACCCCTCTCCATTGGCAGTTGCAATTTTGAAGGCAGTTTTCAAATGCTCCGTTCTTGCTCATACGGAATCCATTCCCACGAATTTTTTTTTAAATTTTGGCTATTTTTTCATGCTCTATGCACTAGTGTAAATATTTTTTGATTTTGATGCAGAGATTTTTCATAAATTGTAGATTCTCAGTCATGATACTGCATAGTTCTCGTTTTGGGAAATTTAGAGGATCTTAACTTTCACATACGACCTCATATCGAGGCGATTCTTTTTTTGAAAGTGCATAATTTTTTGAGTAGATCACAGTGGTGCTTTTTTATTTCTTTGATTATTATGCCAAAGTTGTATTTTTAGCATATGCTCTTCATGAGGGTTTTGTAATGCATTGAAATCAAGACCACTTAGTATTTCTTGCTAGTGGTAGTTGTAAACGCACTAATATAAAGTGTCAAATCATATTTTCTTGGGGGGGGTTCTTTGATTGAGTGAAAAGGGGGGGTTGTCTTGGTTGGGTTCTCTTCTTTTTGGCATTTCTTCTCTGCATTTCTTTATCATGGATCAAATTTGCCCATCCTAACTCCATACAATTACTTTGAGTGGAAATCATGTATGACAATTCACTTAAGGAAAGATGGATTAAATAGGATAACTATGGGACTTGAAACTGAACCTACTAAAGATGAAGATAAGCCTAAGTGGTTTAACAAATGTGATGAGGCATATGGAACATTGTGTTTGTCTGTTTCTCCTAATTTGCTCTTTCACATTGAGTCTTTGAATACACCAAATGAAATCTGGACAAAGCTAGAAAAACTATTTGGCACACAAGATTCAATGAGGGGTCATATGTTGGAAAATGAACTAATTAGTTTAAGTCCAGGCAATTTCAACACAATCTAGGATTTCTTCACTAAATTGAAATTACTAAGGCTGCAGTTAAAACAATGTGGAATTGAAAAGAAAGATGAACAACTGATTCTTAGTATTCTCTCTAAGCTAAGTTCAGAATATTCTATGTTTGTTTCTACTTTCTATGCTACTAAGGGTGCACTTGGTACTCAATTCACCATGCCATCTTTAGATGATTTTGCTGTCAATCTCACTCGGGAACAGGACAAGCTAATCTAGATGGGCACTCTTAAGTCCTCTAAGTCACATGCCTTGGCTGCCAACCAAGGCACAAAAGAACAAAAAGAACAAAGTAATAACAACAATAGTAAGGATAAGAAACAAAAGAATAGAAAGGAGAAGAAGGATCAGATATTGGTTGCTTCAAAAGCAACTAATGAGACCCAATCTTCCAAGGGCGATAAGTCTAAGAAAGAGAGGGTCCAATGTGCCTATTGTAAAAGACCCAATCATGATGAACATAAATGTCTGAAGAAACAAATTGATCACTTGACACACATTCTTGAGAAGAATAATATCAGTGTTCCTAATTCTATCAAACAGAGTTCTAATGAGGGGTCTAATAAGGCAAAAGAAAATAGAAAGGGGAAAGGAATGGGCAAGGCCTTTGTTGCAGTTGCTTCTTCACCATCCACTTGGGTTCTTGATTTGGGTGCTTTACACCACATGGCTTCATCTAAGGAAGAACTTGCATCTTTGGAGCCATGTACTATGCCTTCTATTTTGATGGGTGATGACACTCCTATTGAGGTGTGTGGGAGAGGGTCTGTTGATGTGGGGGATGGTACATTCCATGATGTTCTTTGTGTGCCCTCATTATCAACTAATCTTCTATCGATATACCAGATCACTCACACAGGTTTAAGCAAGCGGGTTGAGTTCACTCCTGATTCAATGGAGATTCGTGAGTTGCATAGTGGTTCCACAGTTGTAGTTGGGAGAGCAGATCATTAGTCATGGCTCTATCTATTTTATCACTTTGTTCCTGATCCTCCTTCGACTATTTTTCTCACTCATTCTAATGATGTGAGTAGATTATGGCATGAGCGGTTTGGCCATCTTAACTTCCACTACTTACAGCAACTCAACCAGTAGAGCATGGTCACAGGGTTGCCTTCAGTTCAATTTTCAAGTGGTGTTTGCCAAGGTTACATTCTTGGTAAGCATTCTAAGGAAAAGTTTGACAAAGGTAAGGCATGGAGAGCTTCACAGATACTGGAGTTAGTTCATAGTGATTTGGCTGGTCCATTTCAGCATCCTTCTTTCAGCAAGGCTAGATATGTCCTCACATTCATTGATGACTTTTCTCGATATACTTGGGTGTACTTTCTCAAACAAAAGTCTGAGGTATTTGATCACTTTTAGGACTTCAAGACTTTTGTAGAGAAGCAATCCAGGAAAGCCATCAAAGTTTTGCGCACTGACAATGGTGGTGAGTATGTCAACCATCGATTTGAGAAGTTTTTGCACTTCAGAGGGGGTTGATTTGTAGCATTCAGTTCCATACAATCCTTAGCAGAATGGTGTTGCAGAATGGAAGAATAGGTCCTTGAAGGAAATGGAGAACTACAGATTCACTCCAGATCTCTTGCACCACAGTATTGGGCAGAGGCCATTAACTATGCTTGCTATATCCAGAACCGTGTTCCTCACTGAGCCTTGAAGGGAATCACTCCTTTTGAAGCTTGGAGCAGTCGGAAACCATCAGTTAAGCACTTTTGATTTTTTGGTTCTCCTACATGGGCCCACATTCCTATAGAGAAATGCAAGGCCTTAGATCCGTAGAGCAGACCTTGCATATTTGTAGGTTATCCTGATGGTGTGAAGGGTTATCAGTTGCTCCACCCTACTACACATGAGTTGTTCATTGAGAGGAGTGTTCAATTTGAGGAGGGCTCTTCAAGCTCACTTTCTATCACTTCTCCAACTCCTACTTTGACATTGGAGTCACTTGGGATACATGAAACATCTTCTGATGAGTCAGATTCACCTGAGCAGTTTTCTACCTCCACTTCTGATGTAGAGAGTGATTCAGAGGACTCACCTCCTTCCTCTCCTAGTCATCATTCAAAGGTTGATGATTCTCCTCCAGATTCTCCATCTTCTAGTCCACTTTGGGCTAGACAAACCTTGCAGTCTACAGGTGATTGGGTTGGGCATCCATCAGACACCAGGCGGACTCGTTCATAATTTCAGGACGCTCCACATGTCTCCATTGCTACTGCCTTAGATCCACAATCTTTTCATGAGGCTTCTGGTATTCTTGAGTGGGATACAACTATGCAGGAGGAGTATAGTTCCTTGATGAGGAACCACACTTGGGATCTTGTCCCTCTTCCTAAGGGAAGAAAACTTGTTTGATGTAAGTGGATCTATCAGACAAAATTTACAACAGATGGGTCGGTTGACAAGCATAAGGCTTGCTTGGTCGCCAAAGGATTCTCCTAGGTTCCTGGGATTGACTACTTTGAGACTTTTGCGCCAGTTGCCTGAATGAATTCCATCTGACTTATTCTTGCCATTACTGCAGCTAGTCATTGGGAAGTACACCAGATGGATGTGAAGAGTGCTTTTCTTCACGATGACCTTCAGGAGGAGATCTACATGGAGTAGCCACAGGGGTTCCTTCAGGATTCTTCACTTGTGTGCCATCTTCGAAAGTCTCTCTATGGCCTCAAACAGGCTCCTCGGGCTTGGTATGCCAAGATGGACTCCTTCCTTCTATCAGTTGGGTTCACTCGGTGCCATTTTGATCCCAATGTCTACATCCTGCAACAGGATGATTCACTCCTATTTTTGGTTCTGTATGTTGATGACTTGTTGATCACAGGGAGTTCTTCATCCACCATTGATGCTGTCAAAATTGCCCTTCATGACAGGTTTTTGATGACTAACTTGGGCTTGTTGCATTACTTTCTCAGGATTGAGATCTTTCAGTCTTCTTCCGAGATCACCATCACACAGTCCAAGTATGCTCTAGATTTGCTCTCAAGGTTTCATATGGCTGACTGTAAGCCTGCTCCGACTCCCTTTCTTTCTAGAGTCAAACTTGAGGCTCAGTATTCTTCTCCACTTGTTGATGGCACTTTGTACTAAGAGCTTGTTGGGAATCTCATTTATTTGACTCATATGAGACCTGACATTTCATATGCTATAGGCATGGTCTCTCGATTCATGCAGGAGCCTCATGAGCTGCACTGGAAAGCAGCGGATCCTTCACTAAATTCAGGGTACTCATAGTTTTGGGATTCACTATGCAGCAAACATTGAGCTTGACTTGGTGGGCTACACAGATTCAGATTGGGTGGGTGATTCTTAGGAACGCAAATCTACTTCAGGTCCTGTTTGTTGGTTGAGCAAGAAGCAGTCTGCTATTGCTCTATCTTCTACTGAGGCCGAGTATCAGAGGGCTGTGAATGCCACCACTGAGGCCATTTGGCTTCAAAATCTTCTCACTGAGTTTGGTATCCAGATCAGACGGCCATCAGTCATATTTTGTGACAACGAGAGTGCCATTCAAATCTCACAGAATCTGATCCATCATCAGCAGACCAAACACATAGAGGTCCACATGCACTACATCCGGGAGCTCATCCATCACCATGTCATTGACCTTCACTACTGTCTGACTTCTGAGAAGGTTACTGATGTCTTCACCAAACCCTTCACTGAGAGCAAGTTCCTTCATTTGTGAGTTTTGTTGGGGGTGCGGGATGCTTCATCTTTTGGGGGGCTTCTTCCTCTCACTTGGAGTCCTGACTCTCTTTAATTTTGGGGGGTATCTTTTCTCTCTCTTTGGGGGGGGAGTTTTATGTACATGGGTACCTCATCAGGCTTGATTTTTCGGGACCCATTTCTACATCCACCTAAGCTTTGCTTATGGGGGGGGGTGTTAGTGTAGGTTTTTTTTTCCTAGTTGGGTTATTTATTTTTCCTATATTCCTAGGTTTTTCCTACACTTCTATTAATCTTGCTTAGGTTAATAAAGCATGTCTTATTAGGTGAGTGGTTGTGAGGTGTCACCTTCCTACATGTGAGCATCCATTAGCTATCTTGAGAAGATACTTTTCTATCTTTAGTCCAATAGGTGATTGCTCCTAATTGGTCGGTGTTGCCACCTCCTCCCTCTTCCTAGTCTATATAAGCATGCTGCTTGGCTTGTATTTGATATCTTTTTCTTTTGCATCCTCTTAATGCTATTTTGCTTCTAGCATTTGCATTACTCTCTTGGAGACTAACTCTATGTTGCTATTTTGATTTCGTATCATTTGCATTCATAGTTTAGATATCTATTCTTTGCACTAGTTTTCTAGGTTAATAATCTTTTCAGATTCTAACACTAATACTCCAATGCCTAGATTGAATGCAACTCATAGAGATTCCATTCAACTTAGAAGTACAATTGGCTAACTAGTACTTCATGTAGGAATATATTGTGCTAAGATTTTATGTAGAGCACCACAAACTTCCAACACATGTGACAGAGAGGGTTTCTACATTACAATATATGTGGTACATGGATAGTATAGATCAACTATACTTTGTTAGTTAACAAAATAGGAGCATATTTCCTTCCTTCCCTTTTTCATGTGGATAGTTTAGATTTGAGAAAAAGCATTCATTATGGCACATGTAATTTAAAAGATTTTAAATTTACTATTGACTCTCATTGGCAATATGACCCATGTTAGGTGATTAAAGAAGGGGTTGTGTCCAATAAGAACTTTTCAAGTAAAATTCAACATCAAAGTAAACCCTTGCTAAAGAGATTAAGAAATAAGGAATCTTTGGATGAGGTCAAAAAAGTAATGGAAGAAACTATTATTAAGAAAGGTATTACTTTTCAACAATTGTCAACAAAAATAATAGGATTACATCCATAAACAAAGGCAACGATACCAATCAAGAGATAGAACATTTTTTATACAAGAGCTACTAATAAATCTACTTTGAAACATGCCATAGTATCTAGAAGAATCTTGTGTAGATGCTCACTGGACACAATAAAAATAACTATCTTTTGGTCTATGAGGAAGAATATAGGTGATCCAAAAGCTACTTCAGACTTTGAGGAGATCCCAAAAAGGAAGAGTTTACCAAATTGTAGAATAGAGGGCATCCCATTGAAATAATTAATGATGAATCTAAGAGTGAAGAGAAACTCTTGGGTGCTAGTGTAAACTATTCATATAAACCTAGTTTGAGTGATACCACAAAACAAACAGCCCAAAAATTAGTTATCAATGTGACGATTTGGGGCACATAGGATAAGGCAACACTTGGCTAGTAACAAAGGTAGACCCTATAAAATCTCATCATGTGCTAGGCATTGGGGCCTAATAAGAAATCTCAAGGGCATGCAAGTATAGGTAGTACAATTAAATTTGTTCCAACTCCAAATCCTTAGTGTGAGATACAATCACAACCAGTACCACAAGGGTCTTGAGATCTTCAAGGTTCAATTTTTAAAGGAGATGGTGAAGAATCTAGTGCTACTGGTGACGATGGTATAGGTAGTAGTAGTGGTTAGAAAGTGCTACAATAATAGAATATTTAGAAGAGGTCAATAGAAACAGATACTATGGAGTATTTCTAGGAACAAGGCCATTAAAAGAGGCAAAAGACTATCGTAGTTCCAACTATCTCTACCTTAACGACTTTATTTCTAGCAGGCACCCCTCTTTTTGTTAGTGTGATTGGGATGGGAATGGCTAATCCTCAACATCAAACAATTACAAATGCCCCTAAAACTACAACTACTCCATTTGGTGAAAGATTAAAGTTGTGTCACACTTTTATAAAGAAAATAGCCAACATTGATCTAACTTTTTAACTTGAATCACTACAAAGTGGCATATATGTTTTGAATTTTGAAATGATTTAAACTAATAAAATGTATATTTTTATTGTATTTTATGTTTAGATTTTTTAAACAAAATTTAAAAATATTTGAATGTATTTTGTGTAAAATTGAGAGTATAATTTAGTTGCTAATAAAATGCTGAAAAATAAGGTTAAGTGGGGCATCGCTCTTTATCTAGTAAATTTCATTTTTTTTCTTCAATTTATTTTTGGGTATTTATAAATTAAAACTTTAGTGCATAAATTAATTTCTTCTCCACATTGCTAAACATATTTTTAAAATAAATCTTAGAATTTACATGTAATAAAAACATAACTGTTTTGATGGGATGTAACTTTTTTGTCTTAACTATTTATCCAAAATAGGAAAAAAAGTTATATCATCTCAACATGGAATCTCTCCTATAATGCATCATATTTTTTTTAATATTTTAATAAATTGTTTAGTGGAAAAAGAGGGGCTTCAATTTCAAGGTTAAATCCTCCTTTCACACCTTACATTCAAGGACATAAATCAAGTTAAGCCATAATCGTTTACAAGAGGGCTCTGCTATAGATTTAGTGTCCCTTAGAATGAAGAGGAAAATTGGAATTTGCTAATTAGTTGATCAATTAAAGTCCAATTATGCTTAAAACCCTATTTGATAAAATCGTAAATAAACGGACAAAACATGACAAATGCTCGCAGAAAGAGATAGAATATTCAGAGTAAATACATACCAAACTTTGAGATTCTGGATGCAAGAAAGTCAGAGACTAAAGAGTAGGCACCCAAGTCCAAGGTACCAGTTTCTGTCAGGATCTCTGAAGATGTCTACAGCTTATTTCTATTGTTCTGGAGATTTCACTGTTTCAAGATCTGGAGGACTAATGAGCAAGCACCCTAGTCCAAGTCCTACTTTTCTTCTTTCCTCTGCACTTTCGACACTCTACTCTGCTTCCCTACAAATCCACTTCTTCCACTTCTGCAACCTGTAACCTGCAATCATGAAAAAGGGGGTTGGGGGTTGTGGTGTTTAGAGGCTTGCCTCAATCAAGCCTCAGAGAGACATTCAAGTCTTCTAAACACCGTTGTCAGATAAAGAGTGTGTATCCCTATAGGATAGAGACAAAATCCAAATGATAAATGATTGAAAACACAAATAAATGTCACCTTGGAGGTGTAGCTTTCATGGCAGGAAGAAGCTCTTTCATGCCATGAGGAGATGGAGCCAAATCTGCAACAAACAAACACAATAGTAACACAATACTTCTCTGCAAGACAATGAAAGCCTTGAATCACTTTAGCATAAGATCACAAGTTCATAATATCCATATCTAGTTTACAAATGAATCCCTAAACATGCTTATATATGCAACTAAACACATTCCCACTAAGAATTTCGTAATTCAAACTTAAGGTGTTGGCATAGGACTTAATTAATGGTCACATAACTGACACTTGAATTTAGGTCCTGTCTAAAATAGGGCAGGACTAGGGCATGGGTGCCCAAGTCCTCTCTCCCTATTTTAGTCAGGATTCATCACAATAGCACCCCCTAGGTCCTATTTGCCATCAAGCTTCAGGGTTTTCTCATCAGAAGTCAACATTAATATGTAAGATGATAAAAATGCTTTCTAAAGGACCCGAGATCTAAACATAGGAGGGAAAAAGTCCTAGGGAGAGATTTTTTGACGTAACATAAACTTTAGTATTTTTTCTTGAGAGGACAATCAACATTGTATTTTTGTGATGATGACCTACTTTTAGTAAAAAAAAATATAAAGACTAATTGAAATAGTCACAAAATTATATTTTTACAAATTACATAAATCTACAAAAGGAGATTTCATATTTTTTAAAAAGATTATTTACATGAGTAGGAGTTGTTAGAACATCATTTTTTAGTAATTAGCCCCAAAGTGATGTTATATATGTATTTAGTGGACACTTCTAGTGTGAATAGTTGTGACCCAAATCTAATTTAGTTAGAATGAATCTAGCTAGAACATATGTTTTACCAAATTGACTTTCAATTATACAAACTTAAATTCATTAATGCTGATAAGTTGGCCTAAAGTGTGACACAAATTTAAACATTCACTACTTAACATTCAAGCATTTGATTACATCAATAGTCCCAAGTTTTGATTACAAAGTTGAGTTTAATAAGAAATCAAAAAGATCTAAAGAAACAAGAAGAAAATGCTAGAGAGTGTTGTTACTATAACTTCAAAGCTTGCAACAACTAGGGTATTGCCTACATATGACCTAGATACAGATACCATGGAGTACATGTTTGTTTTTGATAAGATAAGTGGCATAAAAGGGTTTTGATCCTAGTACAGAACAACCGAAAAAGGCTCACCAAAGACTATAACAATTTAAGCAAAACCATCAAAGTTCAAGCATGAAACATAAAGACAAAAACAACAAGAAACCACAGACATGGCAAAAAGATAGCAGACTGATAGTAGACCAAGCCTCCAAAGGCTAACCAAACATCTTATCCCAGTCATCCACTAGGAACCGAAAAACATCCTAGTACTCTTTTAGTTTTTTGACCTTCTTCCCTTGGCCCGCAAGATCCTCACCTTGAAGTACTACCAGAGTGGCGGCAGACCTATGCATCACCTTAGCCAGTATGTTGAACTTCCACTCCAGATCACTGAGCCTAGTCGAAAGGGTTTCAATTTCTTTGTCTTTACTGGTCTTCTTTCCACCTTTTTTCTTTTTACATGTTCCTTTCTTCCCCTTTTCAAAGCTGACAGAGTCTGAATCTTGAACATTGAACTCAAGAATTTGCTGGGACCCTCATCCTCAACCTCCATCTTACCATTTTTGTTACCTTGTTCACAAAGAATTCTCCCCCCATTTGTTTCATTTCAGCCACCACCATATCCAATTTATTGTTGCCCTCTGAATCCACACCCTGCTGCTCAACAGAAACCCTCTTATTTTCATCTTCAGAACCTTTATTTCTCTGTGGCTTCACCAAATCCTCCTTGTCCTTTCCTTTCAACTAATTCTCAACCTGCGGCTCCACCATATCAACTTCCACTGCCAAGGTAGCCATCCTCTAGGGAGTAGAGGCAGGTTTGGCTATGAGTCTCATCGACCTCCTAGTCGACGACACTCTAGGCTTGCAATCAGTGACAGTGTAGTCCTCATCACCAGCGTTGTCCAAACCCTCACTTCCCTCCTCTGAGCTGACTTCCTCCACCACCATAGTAGCCTTAGCATCCTTAATCCCACTGTTAGTGCCACTCTCTTCCTCAAGGCTACCTCGCTTCTTCTTCTTCTGTGGAGTCACCTGGTAGGGTTGCCTTGTAATATTTTTCTTTTAGCAAGGGTCGAAGCAGGAGATTTGGGAGTGATATCTTCCATGGTGGGTTCAGGGATTTTGGCTAAGATATGCTTTTTCTTACCAGTCTTTAAGGAAGTGGCATAAGAAGTAGGGGTGGCTTCTGTTATAATAACTGGTTTAACCTTTTCCTAAGAAAAATTAGGCGATTGAGGGGGTTCCACCCTAACAGGAGTGAGGGATTTAGGTGGGCAGAGAACAAGATGGAATTTGTAGAGTATCATTATAAGCCCTTGGTGGAGCAGGATCTTAGGCTTGCTAGAGTCTAAAGCATGTTGTTCTTTGGTAGTCACAATGTAAGTTTCTAGAGATGAGAGTAAATAAAACAGAAGGCTAATGACTTTTTTACGCCTAAAATGATTCAGCAGTGTGAAATGGTACTAGAAGAATCTCCTGAATCTTTGCTCTAAAGTGAAATACTTCATAATTATATAACATACCTCATCCCATGGTTGAGGTAGAAGATGTCTATCGAATCCTCCCTAAAGGCTGTACAGAACCTCCCCAGGCTTGAAAAAAGCTGTCATACCTTCAGTATCAGACACTTTACTTTTCCTAGGGTGTTTAGCGCCATCAGTGGGTATCCCTGACACAAGCCCAATCACTTCCTCTAAAATATCAAAACTCACAGCTTCGATCTTGACCTTCATATCCTTATAGGAGCGCAAAAACTGAATAGAAAGGCTCTCATCATGGCCTTGTAAACACTCTAGGTAAGAAGTGACCCTGCCCTCTTGGGAAATATGCTAAAGAGTCTGGTTTCTTTTGAATTCTTCAAAATTTTCTGACTCTGTGCGTGACCTATCTCCCCCCATATTATAGTAGTGGCTCTGGTTTGAAATAGCAATGTAGGAAGTAGAAAAGCACTTAGCAATGTAGACATCCATTCTGAACATAGCAATGATACTCAACTCCCTTGATTTACTAATAAATCTCAAGTTAATGATAATTACATCCCTTCTCCCACTGTAGGGAGTGTACTTGCTAATATTCACCATACGTGAATAGTCTTTTCCTTTCTTATCATAATTAATGAGCCAAGAATGCTCATCATTATATCTCATGCTAAGCAGCATCAGGAAGGAGCCACTAAACTCCACATGCTTGAGTGTGCGAGACCCCTCCTCAGGCCTCCAACTCAGCATGGTACCTATGCAACCTTTGTTACGGAGACAAAATCCCATACTGTCCATATTGTTCTGGTCCACTAACCTCTTGGCACCCTTACCTTTGATCTACGAGTCCATTTGGTGGTTAATATAGAATCCCAACTGGCCATCCAAGCTTGCTTTATGACTAAGACCAGATTCATCCCTAACATGAGTGATCTGGCATAACAAATTCATGGCACCCCAATCTTTAGAACATGGGTCCATTTGGTAGTTGATATAGGATCCCAGTTGGCCCCCCAAGCTCTCCCTAGGACGAGTGTTTATATTCATGCTTGACTAGGGGTGGGACATAGCTCCTTATCAATAAGGTTTTGAATTAGCTGCGAAATGTTATTCTTATTTCTCCAGCAACTCCAAGTGTCCATGTTCTAACCCAAGTTAGCCATTCCATCAACCTCTTTATTTCCCTTGAGGTACACATGCCCAACCTCCCTTTGTTTGAATCTAGATAGTAAGTAGACAATATCTTCCATGATGCTCTTCATTTTCAAACCACTATCAAACCTTCCAAGGGCCACATCTATGATGATTTTTGAGGCCCCTGCCATTTGTAGATTGTCTATTCCCATAGAATGGGCAATTTTTAGGCCCTTTAATAGAGCCAATCCCTCAGCAACATTATTGGATTGGATTCCCAACCCCCCCTGCAAAAGTTGTAATGAAGGATTCATGGTAGTCTCTAAAAATCCCGCTACCACTAGCCAGCCCGGTATTCTTTTTTTTTTTTGCACCATCAAAATTGAGCTTGATCCAATCTTTGGGGGAAGGTTTCCAAAGAGTGTTGATTCTAGCCATCTTTTTGGAATTGTCCACCTTGTTCATGTTAGCATTCATATGCCAATTCTTGGTAATCTGGACTTCCACCTAGGTAGGGGGTTTCTTAGCCATGTGTAGAGTATAGGAGGACAAGTTCTCAGCCACTGCCCTGCAAAAGGAGGAAAAAACCTCATTATCAGATCGAGTTTTTTCTCTAAAGATATGATTGTTTCTCTCCTTCCAAACACTCCATCTGAAATGGGGGGTATCTATCTCTAGAGTTCCCTTATCCTAGGGTGAGAGATGGGGGAGCTCCAGCTCTATGTGAAGTCCATTAAGTTTTCCTGGAAAACCTATTCAAAGTTGAGATTCTCAAGAGTTTTCCCCCATAATTCTTTAGAAAACTCATAGTTGAAGAGAAGGTGTTGCATAGTTTCTTGTTCTATAAGGCACAAAACACATCTATTAACCAATTGGAATCCCCTTTTATTGAGATTATCAATGGATAAGACTTTATTGTGAGCCATAGCCCACCAGAAGAAGTTGCCTTTAGGTAACAATTTATTGTTCCAGATGCTCTTTCAGAACTGACTCTCCAATCCACTATTTACCAGTAGGTGGTAAGCCAATTTAACTGAGAAGTTTCCTTTTTACTCTTGTCCCCATATCATTTCATCTTCCCTTTGAAAAATTAAGATTCTATGCTTGTCCAATTCATTTTGTAGCATCTAAAACTCCAACTTCTCATCCTAGGAATTATAGCAATCTGAGAGATTCTTCCATCTTCTTTGGCTGTGGGATTGGTTAGAGATGTAGTTGTAGACCGAACTGCCAAAAAACTTATCACTCTCCTTAGTGTGCCTATTCTTTTTGTTAGACATAGGGTCTTCCCTTAACTAGTTATCCTACTAGAATATGATTTTATCCCCGTTATCCAACTTCCATTTGATCCCTTGGGAAAGCATATTCCTAGTTTTGGTCATTTTGTTCCAAATGGTAGAACCTTTGGGAAGTGTATCTCTATCCAAAATACCTAAATTGGGGCCATTTTGTAGGTATTTAGCTTTCATAATATGAACCCACTCTTTATCCTCCTTAAGGAAGGTCTAACCAATTTTGGTAAGTAATGCTTTATTCATTCCCTAAATTTTCCTGATTCCCAATCCCCATTGCATTTTGGGCAGACAAACTCTGTCCCAACCAACCAGTGAAATCCTCTTCTTTTCCTCCACACCAGTCCATAGGAAGGTTCTCTGGATTCTTTCTAATTTTTCTACCATGTATATGGGAATTTTAAATAGGGAAAGAAAGTAGGTGGGAATGCCTTGTAAGGAAGCCTTTAGAAGTTGATGTTTACCAACTTAGCTAAGAAGTTTACCTTTCCACCCCTCCATTTTCTTTTGGATATGTTCCAAGACAGTATTCCAGAAATTAGGGGTCACATCTTTGACCGTGAGGGGTAAACCCAGGTAAGTGACCGAGAGGGTAGCTTGGATGTACTGAAGGATATTTCTCACTTTAACTTGCAGGTCCAGCTTAGTGTTGAAGAAGAACACATTGCTTTTTTTCATAATTGATGCATTGCCCAAACACCTCTGCATAAGTGTTTAGGAAATTCTTCCATCTTGTGGCCTCCACTACCGAAGCTGCCCCAAAAAGCATAGTATTGTCAATGAACTATTGGATAGCCGATGGTCTTAAGGTGGACGCTGCTTTGACACCAGAGAGGGTATGATTATCCAGGTGGAACATAATGTTTCTTCCCAGAACTTCAGCCAACATAATGAATAGATAAGGGGAAAGGGGGTCTCCTTGACAAATACCCCTACCAGCATAAAAAAACCCTCAAGGAGTACCATTCACTAAAACTGAATACTTGACAGTGGTGACACATTCTTTAAATAGGTTGAGCATTCTATCATTGAACCAAAACTTTCTAAGGACTTTGAGCAGGAAGTCCCAAGAAATCATATCATAGGCTTTAGATATGTCCAGTTTAAGAGCCATACTTGGACTGTTACTTATTTCCATCAAGTGGATGATCTCATGGGTCAAGATAGCAGCATCCATAATTTGTCTTCTAGGGACAAAGCCTTTCTGGCAATCCAAAATGAGACTATCCAGCAGAGATTGAAGTCTTAGGACCAATGTCTTGGTGATAATTTTATATATGGTGTTACAAAGGCTAATGGGATAGAAATCAGCCATATTTTTAGTGTTACTTTTCTTGGGAATCAACACAATGAATGTGGCAATGAGCTACTTGAGAATTTTACGAGTTCTAAAAAAGTCCTTAACAACACTGGTGACATCATATCTCACTATCTCCTAGAATTCTTGGAAGGCAGGGGGAACCCGTCTAGCCCTGGTGCTTTGAAAGCCCCCATCAAGAACACAACCATCCTAACTTCCTCCTCAGTGATAGGCTTCAATAGCCCCTTGTTGTCTTCCTCTGAAAGGATAGAGGGAATATTGTCTAGAAGATTATTTTCCTATATACTATCAGCTCTATTCTTCTACTCTGCTAGGAAGTTATGAAAGTAATTGGATGCAAGATACCCCATTTCTCTATCATCAACAACTTCTTTTTTATTTTCATCAAGCAACTTAGTGATTTTATTCCTCTTTCTGTGTTTCATAGCCAATTGGTGAAAGAAGGTTGAAGTCCTATCTCCTTCCTTTAGCCATTACACCCTAGACTTCTATTTCTAGAAGATTTCTTCTTTTCTAATAATGCCCTTAAGGTTTTTTATTAGCTTCTCTTCTACTTTATACTTGTCCTCACTTCCATCCCCCTTAGCCATCTTATCTTGCACTTCCATAAGACCTTTAGTGATGTATTTTTTCTGGTGTAGCACATTGCCAAAGTAGAATTTGTTCCAACCCTTAACTTTATTTTTGACATATATAAGCTTTTGGGTGAGTCTAAACATAGGAGATCCATGAACTAGGATTCTCCACCATTCAACAATGCAATTTTTGAAGTCAGGGTGAGAGGCCCACATTATTTCATACCTGAAAGGGAAAGGACCCTTTGAGCCACCTTCAGTCCAGGAAAGGAGGGCATTATGATCAGAAATGGTGTAAGGAAGAGCTGAGAGAGTAGAGTTTTGAACCAAGTCCCAGTTAGAAGAAACCAGCATCCTATCCAACTTAACATGAATCAGTTGATCTCCCTATCTTCTATTGGTCCAAGAATAGGGTTGGTTATTGACCTCCAAATCCATAAGCTCAGTCTGTCTTAGGAAGTCCACCAGGTCTACCATGTTGTCAGAGTAGTCCATATTGCCCCCTGATTTCTCTAAGGGGTAAATTGGGGTGTTGAAATCTCCCCCTAGCATCCACAAGGTCCTTCTCTCATCATTTATTTTGGAGCTCAGATCTTCCCACAGTTCCTTCCTAGCCTTTCTAGTGTTGGGGGCATAAATATTGATCAACTTCCAAGTTTTCTTGTTCATTGTGCATTCAATTTCCAAGCTATAATTACTATGCGAGTAGTAACAACCCAAGAGTTGTACTTGTTCCACATGGTAACCAGTCCTCCAGAAGCTGCTGTAGAGGGACTGATAATGAAGTCAGCCATAGGCCATATATTATTGGCTATGTTTCTAAAGTTTTCCTTAGACATTTTAACTTCTTGAAGAAGAATGAAACCCACCTAATTTTCAAAGATACAACTCCTTATCATGAGTTGTTTATGGGGGCTGTTGAGCCCTCTCACATTCTAGGTGATAATCTTCATTTGCAGGGTCTTCTAGAGATAGCCTCTAGAGTACTTTGTCTCCCATAGGCAATTTCCTTGGTCACTTCCCTGGTTCTAGTTTCACACAGAGATAACCTCCCTACCTTTCCTTTAGTCCCCACATTTGTAGATTTCTTATTATGTCCTTTCCCTTTCTTCTTGGGAGTGATCCATCCCTCTTGGTTACTAGTACTAGCCCCCAGGGAAAGAACCCTGACAGGTGATAGGATAGACTTCTTTGTACTTCCCTAGAAAGCATTTTGAGTTCCTTATGTCACCAAAGCCTCCAGCCCAATTGATAGTCCCTTAGTAGCCCTTTCTCCTCTAGACATGGGAGGGGTATTCTTGTTGAGGGTTATGATTTCTCCATCTTCAGTCTCGTTTGAGTCTAGGGGGAATTATTCAACTACTCCTATAGTTCTACTTCGAGATCCTACTGTAACTCAAGTTGATTGGGCTCACTGGGAGGAGCAAGAGGGACTTCCATCGAGACACCCAGATCCTGGTTCCCATCCAGAACCATAGTCCTGATGGGGGACTTAATAATTTCAAGCAATTCCTCTTTAAACGGGTAATCTTCCATAGCGTTCTCATCTTCCAAGACCTGTTTATTTTTCTGAGGCCTTGGTTTTTTGCATTCATTAATTAGGTGCCCCTTTTTAGAGTAGTTTTTGTAGAAGGTAGTAGAGTTCTCATATGTTAGATATTGTTCCCAGCTACCGTATTTAGACTTTAGCTTAATAGTATTAGGTAGAGTCTTATGTATGTCTACACTAACACAAAATCTAGAAAATACCAACCTGGTTTTATGTTTGGTGGTGCTTTCTAGAGTGATAAAATGCCCAAAAGAGTTGCCAATCCAAGTGAAAATCTCTTCATCCTAGAATTCCATGGGAAGTCTAGGGAGTCTAACCCAAATTGGTGCTAACCTATTGAGCTCCATTGCCACATCAAAACCTAGTTTCCAGCGCCCTAGGTAGAGGCTATGTTTTCCATACATCCATGGCCCTCCTACCAATATCATGACTAGGTCTCCTCTGGCTGTGAACTTAAATAGGAATAGGCCACCTAACATGGCACTAGTCACCATGCTACCTTTTAGGTGCCATCTAGCGGTTACCCAACGTCTAACCATGTCAATGTTGGGTCTTAGATCTTGGAACTTACCAATGAGGGAGAGTTCCAAGGAGGAAGTTATTTTTCCCATCATCTGGTCTGGGATCTAGAAGTATATTCCATCCCTAGGTTCTGACTGCACTGGGTCTTCAAAAGCTTCTGCAGGCCTACTAGACTCCCCTAGCAGGGCTTGCTTCCAAGCCTTGGGGTCTAAGCCCAAGGCTAGGGAAATGGCCTCATTAATACTGACCGAGGTAGTACCAACAATAATAGGAATCTCCTGCGGGCTCATGGAGTACATGTTAGTTGTGCCAAAAGTTTAAAATAAATCAAAGGATTAGATGCATCACTCTAAGTATAAAGTAAGTACTATTTCATTAGATTTTACTGGAATGAAAAGTTGTGACAAAATTAATGTATCAAAAAGGAATAATGATGTGGTATACACATGATTGCTAAAGGTAAATAGAGATAGCAATAGGTTGAAGAATCCAATAAAAAAGTTATAGGTAGACCTAGCAAATGAGAAAGTAAGGAGGAAAGAAATAGATAATGTTGGTTTAAGAGCAGTGAATTATAGAAAAAGGATAAAAATATCTATCTCTACATCTACAAGGAATGTGAATAAATAAGTAGAGGTGGAACTAAATGAACTAAAATTCAAAGGATAGATGAAAGAACAAAGATATATAATAATGAAAGAGTTAATTTAGAAGAAATCACAACAAAACCTGATGGAAGCCAATAGCTTAGCAAAGATAGTGCAAGTTAAACTCAGGGAAGAGAAAGAAAAAATGAAAATGTGGGAACATAATGTAGAGGAAGAGAGAAAAACAATGAAAAATTATTACTGGAGATGAGGAAAACAGAAAATGAAATAAAGTCTTGCCAAAATAGATTATCTAAATTTTATAAAAACTTAATGATTTATACAAAAACAACATGTTTGGGGGAAATAGTATAGAGGATTAGTGATTTGAATAACTTCTTTGAATTCATTGATCGTCTACTAGTACAATTTTAGAAGCTCAATAAATATGTTATTGAAAGCAAAAAAGTGATGAATTATGTTTAAGGCACAAGACAACTGAGAGGGAGGGTGAATCAGTTGTATCAAAAAACTTTAAATTCTCTTAAACAAAATCATATTCACATTCACTTACTTTAACCCCTTAATCTGTTATGAAGATTAAATATGAAATGCAAAATCAAAACTTGAACACATCAACACCATACACACATCAACACCAAATTTTTACATGAAAAAACCCTAAAAAAGAAAAAACCACAGTGAGTGTTAGCTCACAACATAATGTAGTAACAATACTAAATAACAAAAGAGGCTCACTGCCAAAAGAATGCTCACTGCAATAGGCTCATTGCCAAAGGGTGGCTCACTACCAAGAGGTGGTTCACTACCAAGGGGGAGGCTCACTGCCATGAACTGATATGATAGCATCTACCACATGTCTAAATTCAATTCCAATGAAGCGCAATACATATCACCTTTACTGCCTCACAACACAAACACTTTCATCTTCATATCTTTGCATCACATCCACTCTTCACATGGATTCATTAAATTTATTTATACCAATCATCAACCTTGGATCATACATCAAGGTCAATAATACAATCTACAACCTTTGGAACAATCTCCAACATTGGCAAACATACATTATTCAAATTAGGTATGGACTTAAACAAAATTGTAGAGAAAATGAATGAAAGAAGACCACTTCATAGCTTATCTTGGACCTAAAAACATCTTCACACACTTCAGAACACTTCCACAATCCACAAAGCACCTCCGCAAAGAGTGTAAACAACTAGGTCAGCCAAAACAGGTGTTAACACTAGAATCTTTAGGTACACGCTTCCAAGAACATAACCATAACTTGTTGACCAAGAAAAATCCTTCAACACAATCTAGAGACATCTAAAAACAACATAAAATCACCTGGGAACCAACAAATCTAGCCACAACAAGTTTCACTTGAAGACAACAAATCTCACTTGAAGCCAACACTGCTAAGTTCTGCTACTTAATAACTTGCTTTTCAGAGCACCAAATCACAAATTCTCTAGAATGAAGATAGATAAGGACCTTATAAACATCTTTCCAAAACCACATCACCTAAAACCACTCTGTAGAGAAATGCAGAGGAAAATACTTTCTCCCAGACACCTCTACACAACTCAAAGACTCTGTCAAATACAGTCTTCAAATGAACATAAATTCTACTGCATAGCAATCTGGACCACCAAATTCTATATTTAACATCTTTAAACACTTCTCTAAAACATATCCAAATCTCACACTCTGATCTTCAACACAGAAGAAATGTGGAGCAAACACTTAGATAGTATCCTGCAAGCAAGAATATTCTACAGCACATTGTTTCCATTTGAAGAGAAAATTTTCTCAAAAGCACTTGGAAACTCAACAACATGAACAATATGCTAGAATCATCAGCACTTCTTCAAGTCATTCATATTACCTTAACATGAAAACTCAATCAAGAACAATCAACAATATCAGAAGACATAGTTGACACCAATGACAACACATGCATGTTGACATCAATGACAACATCGGTTAGGACATACTTGCAACAATCTTCCTCTTTGTCATTGATAGCATCATATGATGTGAAAAACCATCATGACACAATTCTGCACTAATCTCATTCTCCCCCTTTATCTTACTCTCTCTTTGTTTTTCACATGAACTCTCTCCCCCTTTGACATAAATGGCAAAGGGTGACACACCTTCAAGATTTCTCCCCCTGAGTATGATATTGCACATACTTGCACTTATTCTTAGCTACTCTAAATATTGCAACATTCTCCAATGTCACTACCTACTCCCCTTGAGAGGTAGCTTCCATCATCAGTCCTGAAAAGAATGAATCTTGAACCACATTGGACTGATGCACTTCCTCATGCATCTAGTTCAACATAGGAGGGGAAATAACCCCTAACTTCTTCTAGATATACACAAATGTATCCTTAGGAAGAGTTGTGGTGAATAGGTTAGCAACCTAATCTTTTATAGGCACATACTCAAGCTTCACTTCTTTCTCTGCAACCTTCTCTCTCAGAAAGTGATACCTAATAGAAATATGTTTTTTTCTTGAATGCATCACTGGGTTCTTTGAAATGTTAATGGCACTGGTATTATCATAGAAAATAGGAATTGGTTCCTCATACTCAACTTGGATGCCCTTTAGAGTATGTCTTATCCACAACACTTGTGTGCAACATGATGTTGTTGCAATGTACTCTGCCTCTACAGTAGATAAGGATACTAAATCTTGCTTCTTGCTTTTCCATGACAAAGCTTTGTCTCCAAGAAAGAACACACCACTAGTTGTACTTTTCCTATCATCTACACATCTATCCCAATCTACATCTATGTAGGCACTTAGGTTGAAATCATTATTCTTAGGATACCACAAACCATGATCTAGAGTGCCCTTTAAATACTTGAATATTCTCTTTACTGCCATGACAAGTGACTCTCTAGGATCTGCTTGAAATCTTGCCACAAGACAAACTAGGTCTAGTAGCAATTAGGTATAGCATTCCTCCAATCATTGATCTATATTTTCTCTGATCAGCCTTAGGGGATTCATCATCCTTTTTGAGCTTGCAACCAATTGTCATGGGAGTACAAACTAGTTTAGATTCTTCCATCCCAAACTTCTTCAACAACTCCTTGACATACTTTGATTGTGAAATGAAGATGTCCTTATCTGTTTGATTAATTTGTAGTCCAAGAAAGAAGTTCATCTCACCACACATTGACATCTCAAATTCTTTTTGCATCTCATCTGTAAAGTTCTTACACATACCTTCATTTCCACCAAAGATTATATTATCTACATAGACCTCAATAATTAGAATTTGATCTTTGCTTACCGTGATATATAAATTACTATCTGTAGACACTTTATTGAATCCCTGTTGTAACAAATACCTGTCCAATCTAGCATACCAAGCTCTAGGAGCTTGCTTCAGTCCATACAATGCCTTCTTTAATCTGCATACCATGTTTGGTTTGTTTGACAACTGAAATCCATCTAGTTGCTCTATATATACTTCCTCTTCCAACTCACCATTCTGAAAAACAGATTTTACATCCATTTGATATACATTGAAATCTTTATGTGTTCCATAAGCCAGAACCAATCTAATAGCTTCCAGTCTTTCCACCGGAGAAAAATTTTCCTCATAGTCTATTCCTTTCACTTGTGAGTAGCCTTTGTATACAAGTTTAGCTTTCTTTCTTACCACTTATCCATTCTCAGTCAACTTATTCCTGAAAACCCACTTTGTTCTAATCACATTCTTATCTACAGGCCTGGGAACAAGTTCCCAAGTCTTGTTCTTTTCAATTTGCTTCAATTCTTCTGCCATTGCCTTAACCCAATGTTCATCTTTACATGCTTCAGAGATAGTCTTAGGTTCAACCTTTGAAATCAAGCAGAGATTTACCTATTCTTCTACAATTCTTCTTCTTGTTAGAACTCCTTTATTTTTGTCACCAATGATTTAATCCTCCGAGTGATTCTTTTGTACATACTTTGGGGTTTTAGGAACTCTTTTTGGAGCTTCTTCTTCCTCACTGTGAACTTCATTGTCTTTGACTTCTTCAACTGCTTTTGTATCAATAGACTCATCTAACTCATATCCATTAGGCTCTGAGTTCTTCTGAGTATCTTCATCTACCTTCATATTTGCTAATTCAATAATCTTCCTCAACCTTTTGTTGTAGCACTGATAGGCTTTTCTCAAAGTGGAGTACCCAAGGAATATGCCTTCATCACATCTAGCATCAAACTTTCCCAACTCTTCATCTCTTCTGATATAGCATTTGCTTCCAAAAAAATTGAAATACCTGATAGTAGGAGTTCTTCCATACCACAACTCATAAGGTGTCTTTGTTCCTTTTGCTTTTACTTGCACTCTCTTCTGAATGTAGAGAATAGTATGAGTAGCTTGTTGGCAAGAGACACTGCTCTGATGAATGATTGAATGTTGTCATTAATGGCAACAAAGAAAGGAGATTCCACCAGCATGGCAAAGAGACTTTACTCCAGAAGGATAAATGGCTAAGTATGGATAGTATACATTATATAATGTAAATGATAGTGTTTGTGTCAGTATGCCTCCATAGTTGAAGATAATTATACATAATTTAGGTATGTGGCTCATAGATATTAGATGATCATATGTTCAAATGCTCAAGTCTTGACTTCCTCTGGAATTCATATTGCAAAATATCTAAGTCTAGGTGAACAGAGTTAAGTTAGGAACAATGAACAGTACCAGAGTAAAAGGGTCCGCATTCCTTCGCGATTGCATATTTTGGCATTCAGTTCTAAAGGTATAATGAGAAGTCCAGAATGATGTTGGTTATGAATCTTTGAGTCTCATATGGTCCGCAGTAAGAGTTATGGTGTGTCAGATGAATTGGTCAAGCGTGTTCCTAAGTGACAAGCTGATAGGCTTGTTAGATCTTTATGCGAAGAAGATATATTATTTGAACAATCAATCTAAGTGGTTTAATGATTGATGCCAACCTATATGAAGACTATTGAATGATTGTTTGGGTCTGCATTGTAGATTGTGCACAAGTTCAAGCCAACAATATATAACATTTGTATACATGGTTCATATTTGGCTTACCAACCTAATTATGAGATAAACCTTGTAGCGGATATATATACTCGATGGATTTCAGTGTTGAAGTAGTGATAGATGGTGTGGTGTGTTTGAATTCAATGTATATGCATTCTATATCAGATTTGTGACTAGAAAAGATAATAAGGGTAGAAGAGTAGAGTTCATGTAAAGTAGAGAAAAAAAGGTAGAGCTGACATTATGAAGACAGTTGAGTCTGTATACTGAGTTGTAAATGGAACTATACTCCAACATTCTATAAATACATTTGTAATAGTCATCTCCTAGCAATGTGTTGAAAGTAAGGAATACTAAGAGGGGGGGTGAATCGGTATTCCACAAAACCACTTCTTAACATGTTCATTAATCCAATTTCCAAAATTAATAACATGAAAGAGGAATAAGCATAAGAATAGAAACCATAAAGACATAACACATGGACACCAGGATTTTTATGTGGAAAACCCAAAAAGGGAGAAACCATAGTGAGTGTTAGCTCACAATAGATTATGATAGCACAATACCAAATTACAAGAAGGCTCAACGCGTTAGGGCTCACTGCCAAGAGAAAAGAAGATAGAAGAAGATTTGGCTCACTACCATAAGATGAACTATTGTAAATGTATCTACCATATGTTGGATCATAGTTCCATTGAAGGTTCAATACATAGATTCAAAGGTCTTCATTTATTCTGTCTTGCTTCTTAACTTAACTACACATACTTTGTTTTCTGCCCTTGTTCAACTTTTTGTGCTTTGCACTCTGTTCATAATCCTTCACACTTCAAATTCGCATACATCACACATTCTCTAATTCACTAAATACCTTAATCCATCAAGTATTTATATTTGCAATAAGATTCATCTCATAATCAAGTCGGCAGCCAGACATGAAGCATGTAAACAATGTATTCTACCTTGTCAACTTGATCATGTGTACAAACAATAATGCAGACCCAAACAATCATTGAATAATCTTCAAACAAGTCGACACCAAACATATAACCACTTAGATTTATTATTCAAGCAATATACCTTCTCCGCATAAAGATCTAATTGGCTATCAGCTTATGAATATTAATTACTTGTATTTCTTTGTTACTCACTGACTTAGCTACTGGATTAAATGATTTAGAAATATTTATTAGCTGTTGTTTTAGATCCTTTACCTTTTCTTCTAGCTCTTTTGTGGCTATCGGCCAAGATAGACAAAATTTGTACAGGTCACTTGCTTCTTTGATAGCACTCTGTATGCCTTTCATTTTATTTTCTAGTAGAGCATTATCATTTACTATCATAGTCTTCAACTCATTTAATCTTTTCTCATCAAATTCTTGTCTCACTTTTGTCTTATTATATTTTTCAAAAGATTCAAAATGCTCACTTACAGAATTTATGAGTCCTTTTAGTTGACTTATAGAAGACAAAGAGGTGGCCTTCTACTATGATGGCATCAGCTTCTCCAAAATGCTGGATACCTCACCAATCAGTTCACTATCCTGTATGTGAGACTTCAAAATTTCTTCCTATGCCTTTGCCTCCACGATTGATACCAGTTTGAATTTCTATATAGGGGACATTGAGTCTAGATTTAAATTGGTCCTTGCAAGAATTTAGGCTCATCCAAGACCTGTTTCTCTTTCTCCAAAAAAGCTTTAATCAATTATGTAGTGTCTCTTTCTATACCAGAGACTTCTTCTTCTTGGTTTCACTCTGAAGCATCTAAAATCCATAGCTTCATTTGCACCATCCTTTTGTTCTGGTTCATGGGTTTCCTTGTCTTGTTTCTCTTTTTGATCATCAGCTTTATCTATCTTCTCAGTCGTCTCCATTTTTGCCTTGTTATCTGTTTGTTGTTTCAGAGGGAGACTAGTCTCAATAACTATAGTAGGGGCTTACTTCTCTTTATTCACTTTGGAATAGATGTATCATCTCCAACATTTGTTTCATCATTGTCATATTTTGTTGGGAGATGATGATCCCTCAACACTTTCAAGGTGATTTCCTCTATATTCTTGGCTGCTTTCTCAATGTCTTCTGACATGAGAGTATTCATCTTTTTCTTTGTTCTAAATTCCTTTTGCAGTACTTTGGAGATTTTTGCTTTGTCTTCCGATGAGATCTCCGAACATAATTTTACTAGTGTATATTCTCTAAGCTCCACATCCTTGGCCATATTAGCTTCCTTTCTTGCAGTCATTATGCTACCCAAGCTGTCTGGGAGATCAATAATAATCTCAATAAGTGCTTTGTTAAAGATGTCCAAGTATTTGACAACAACAGTCTCAATAATTCTTTTATCTGGATGATTATATTCATCATACAATTGGGCTATGGGCCTTAAGTTTCCATCAACAGTTATAGCCTTTAGGACATCCTCAAGATTTATAGTGGCTTCTCCTATCTCATCTTGCCCTAGCCTTCTTTCAGCTTTACCCTTACCAGAAGGTTTCTTCTTGCTACTTTCGGAGGCTTTGGTGGCCTCAGTTTTCATTTTCTTCACTTCTTCATCTAATTCAGTCTCTTCCTCATTAGCTCCTATACTAACATACATTCTATAGCCTTTGGTTTTCTGGCTCTTGTGACTTGTTGCATGGATTTCCACACTTGCAGAGGGTGTAGAACTGGAGGACATAGATGCAGTTCCTACAGAAGTAGAACCTCTAGTTCTTCTTTTGGTTATTGTTGGGTTCTCTGGTTTCCCTTTTGGCTCTTCCGAAGCCTTAACTGGTTCACTTTATTTTCTCTTTTGCTTCTCTCTCTACTTGTGCCTTTCCTCTTGTCTCTTTGATTTGTGTTTTAGTGAAACCCCTTTTTAGGGCATAATCCTCTACCATCTTCTGGGCCTTTCTTGAGATTTTAGGTTTTCTTACCTCAACATGTATTTTTGCAGATAGTTCCTTATAAGTCCCAAATCTTTCTTCATTGGGATCTCTAGGTTTGCTTAGCACATGTTGGGCATAATTTTCTAATATTCCTCCATCTACCTCATAGCACATTGGCATAACCCATACTATTCTAGGCTCAATGGTGTCCATCAAGCATTGATCTTTTGTCACAATAAAGTAGATAGTGTCCTTGTATTTTTCAACAACTGATCTAGGGATCCTTTCCTTGGATTGCATTAACTTCTGGAAATTTTTGAAATAGCCCCATAGGGCTAAGTTTTGTGCATCAATATTACCTATGTTACTCAACTAGTTTCTAATCTAAACTACAACTGGTTTGTCTCCGGTCCAAAAATAATTCTTCATGCCAGGTAACTCTTGCATAAAATAGAAAAATAAGTACAGGATTAATGTACCGAATTTGAAAGGGTATTTTCTTTCTTTTGTTTTCTTGAAATTCTCCATTAATTGTTGTCGAAGCAGTTCACATAGGTCATATTTTGTATTTTACTTAATCATTTGATAGGCTAAATGGCTGTACCAAAGACAAAGTTTTCCTAGTTTGTGAAGTAGACCTTATACCCAATCACCATGGATGCAAATATGACTGCATGATCTTCAATATCACTGATAGTCAATGCCCTTTTTATCAAATTTTGCTCTGATGGCTTTCATTACTGTATCATTTTTCACAACCTTCAATACAAGTATCGTGTTGGTAGAGTTTAGTCCTGTGAAAACCCTTATGGCATCTTTAGTGATCTTGAATGTAGAGTGGAGCCATATAAACTCACCATGAATTTGTCTTAATACATACTAGACCCATTCATCTTCCGCAAAAACTAGGAAATCTATACACTAAATAAGTTTCTTCTCTTCTAGTACTTTGAATTCTTCCTTTAGATCAAGTTTATTGTCACTCAGATGATTTAGATATAGATCTTTGAGTTGACTGCCTCTAAGTTCTTCTAAGGGAACATGTATATAAGCCCTAATGTCCTCTACACGTAACACACTAAACAAAATCTCTGAAAATGCACCATTTGGATTGACCTCTGTTGACTTGAATGGATTCTTCTTGAATTTTGGTCGTGCTCTTTCAGTTATATCAATCACATGTGGGGTTGCCATATTTTGCAATAGTTCAAATAAATTCATAGTAGGGTTTTGAATCTGAAAAATACCTCTTTTCACTGAATTAGAGTTTTCTTTGGTCTTGTCTTAATTTGCTTTGGAAATCATTGAGTCACTTTAAATTTTGCTTCAATTTTCCTTAGACACTTGATAGTTTAAATGCAGAATGAATTTTCCATTGAATGAGCCCCTTTTTAATTCTTGACTTCATCGCCATAAATGCTCCTATTAAAAAGTTGTCAAACACATCTTCGCAGAATGTAGTCTATTTGGATTGGTCCACAATGTTTCGTGCTTGATCCTTTTCTTCTAGAATTTCTTTCAAAAGATATTTCATATGAATCCTTTCAACATATATTTATGCTGGATCTTAGCACTAACCATCTGGTTGGGGGATTAAGATTTTTATTGGAGCTCCCCCTAAGCTAGAGCTCACAAATTCAGTTCCTAGAGGAAGTATCTACACCAGATGCTGGTGCAGATCCATCCTTGACTTTAATCACATCTTTCTTGATCTAGATCTTGCCTATTTCTTTCTTAGTTTCAACTGGATCAACTTTTTCCTTTCCCTTATCATTCCTCTGCTCTAGTTTCCTTTCTTCAGCATAGTAGTTTCTTTTCACATTCTTGCTTCTACAAAATCTTGCAACATGTCCAAACTTGTTGCAATTGTAGCATACCATATTCCTTTATCCTTGATTCCTTCTATTGATTGGATTTGCTTTGCATTGATTAGCCATATTTCCAAATCTATTGCATGCAAAACACTTTCCATTGAATGATTGAGTATTCCTTGCATTGTAAAAACCATTTCTTATGAGACTTCTACATTCATTTGACCTATGACCAATTTTCTTGCAATTGAAACATTGACTAGAGAATGATGGAACATTCTGATTTATTCTACTCCTACACTGAGTAGCTTTGTGACCAAAATTATTGCAATTAAAACAATGGCCATTGAAAGATGGGTACTTTTGAGCATTTGGTTGTCTAACTGGAGATCTTCTAGGTCTTCTTCTTTGATTTCTAAACTGATTCCCTTTGTTTTGCTTCAACATAGTGTTTTCTTGATCCGATTTTGAAGTTTCTCCTTTCTCAAATCCCAAACCTTTCTTGTCACTAGAACTCTTTTGACTATGAATCATCTCATCAAGTTTTGCAAAACTTATCCTAAACTTTTCTTCATAGCTCTTAGCTTTTTCCAAGTCTATTTTTAGGCTCACTTCTTTTTCTAGTTTGGCACATTCTTCTATCTTTCCTTTTACCATCATGTTTAGATCTTCTTCTACTTTAGCTCTTTCTATAACTTCCACTTTCAAATCATTCAAGGTTTCATTTGCTGATATCAATTGTTCACTAACATCTCTATATTTTTCTTTGAATTTCTTGACTTGTTCTTTTAGCTTTAGAATGCATTCATCATCTTCTTGTATGTTATCCTTTAGACCCCTAATTTCTACTTCAAACTTTCTAAGATCAATAAGAGTTGCTTTCAGTTCAACATTGCTTTCATATGAAAAGTTTCCATACCTTCTGGCTACCATGAGTGAACTCTCCCAAATCTTCCTCAACCTGTTAGGCTTCTTCCAAGGAAGCTTTCTCTAATAGCAATTGTTGAAAGTAAGGAATACTAAGAGGGGGGGTGAATTAGTATTCCACAAAACCACTTCTTAACATGTTCATTAATCCAATTTCCAAAACTAATAACATGAAAGCAGAATAAGCATAAGAATAGCAACCATAAAGACATAACACATGGACACCAAGATTTTTACGTGGAAAACCCAAAAAGAGAAAAACCATGGTGAGTGTCAGATCACAATATATTATGATAGCACAATACTGAATTAAAAGAAGGCTCATTGCCTTAAGGCTCACTACCCAGGGCTCACTACCCTATGAAGAATTGGCTCACTACCATAAGATGAACTATTATAAATGCATCTACCATATGCTGGATCACAGTTCCATTGAAGGTTCAATACATAGATTCAAAGGTCTTCATTTATTATGCCTTACTTCTCAACTTAACTACATATACTTTGTTTTCTACCCTTGTTCAACATTTTCTATTCTGCACTCTGCTCATAATCCTTCACACTTCAAATTCACATACATCAATTAAGTATTTATATCCGCAATAAGATTCATCTCATAATTAGGTCGGCAAGCCAGACATGAAGCATGTAAACAATGTATTCTACCTTGTCATCTTGATCATGTGTACAAGAAATAATGCAGACCCAAAAAATCATTGAATAATCTTCAAACAAGTTGGCACCAAACATTAAACCACTTAGATTTATTATTCAAGCAATATACCTTCTCCGCATAAAGATCTAATTGCATGTCGGCTTGTCTCTTAAGAACATGCTTGACCTGATTCATTTGTCACATCAAAACTCTCACTCTGGACCACATGAGATTCAAGGATTCATAACCAACATTCATTCTTGACCTCTTAGCATACCTCCAAAACCACAAGACAAAATATGCAATTGTGGAGAAATAAGGACCCTTTTTCTCAGGCACTGTGCACTGTTACTGTCTTAGTTTCATTCACCCAGACTTAGACATTTCATAGTATGACTTCCAAAGGAAGTCAGATCTTGACCATTGGAATATAACATCATCAAATAGCTATGAACAACATACCTAAACCACATATAATAATCTTCTACTGTAGAGGCATATTGATCCAATCTCTGTCACTTACTCTGTATGATTAGTGCCAAGTAACACCCATAAAATACATCTTTTTACCTCTCTTTTTCTCCTTTCTAATCCCATCTTTCTTGATGTCTACACCTGAATAAGCTAGCAAGATTGTTCTAAATAATGATTAATTAAAGATAAATTACTTAAGATCACGATTTCAGATTAAAGGACTAATGTGCATGGAATTGATGGAAATATGCAGAAAAAATTTTCTTTTTGAATCAATAGGTGTAGATGTTTTGGATGGCAATTTTGTACATCTCCAGAGGTAGTCCAAAATGATTCCTAGAGACAATACCAGAATACCACAACATCAGAAGTTTTGAAGTAAGAGGAAGAGCCTCCCCAGAGCTAGACTGAAGTCTAGAGCATCTTCAGAGTTGAGCAAGAAGGTTGCAATTATATCTCCGGAGCTGCAGACAAAGACATACATTTCTGGCACCTCTTTAGAATAGAGCAGATTTCCAGCACAGCTATCAGTCAAGCACTTTCAGAGGTGATCGTGATAGCCCTCATATTACTCAAATCATCACCTGAGTGATTAAGGGCCATTTTTAGTTAACTGCTGGGAGTTTTTATCTCTTTTTAAGTTTTTGCATGAGTTACTGATGAAATTGATTTAATATCCATATTTTCAGGGCCTCCCTACCTAAATGTATTAAGACTCAAACTTAGAATTCAGAGTGGACTTCTATTCCACTTAATCTATTTTTATTGCATGGTTATTTTTCGTAGTTAGACAGCTAGTATAATAAAGAGATGGATGTCATTGTTGCAAGTATGGGTCTAACCAGTGTTGTCATTGATGTCAACATACTCCTGATGCATTGATGATAAGGATTGGATGAGCTGTATGCTAAGGATATTGAGAAAATTAGTCCTATCAGAAACAAAGAAGAACAATGAAGACAGTGAGGTAAAGATCCCAGATAAGATGAAGATCAGAGGATGTACATCAAAGGGTTTGTAGATATGTGTCTTAAGATGATCCAGTAAAGATTTTAGAGGTCCGCATGAAGATCTGAAGAAGTTATGGCCACTTAAGTAAAACTGGTTCTGGCAAATGTTCAGAGGTGACAAAGTGATATAGATAGGTCCGGTGAGATCCGGAAATGTAATATCTTGTTCTGCGGATTTGCTAGAGTGTTTAGGAAGTCAATGTGAATTGACAACTCAATTGGTTTGTGGTCTGGAGGTCTGCAAGCATTTATTCCAATATGACAGTGATGACAAACTATGTTCTTGAGGGTCCGGATGAAGGAGAGAATGATTTCAGTAAGCAGAAGTAGTGTGGATGTTCTTGGTGATTTAGGCAAGCTTGTGGAGGTCTTTGGATTGTGTCTAGTTCATGTTGGTGGTCTGCATTGAAGATTGAGCTTGTAATTGAAGAACTACTTCTGGATGATGGTGTTCTTCCTAAGTCTGGCTGACCAGATGAGTAACACATCCTATGGATGATCTTGAAGATGTTCTATGAAGACTGGCATGTTCCTAAAAGAAGATTGAAGTCTCAGATCTATGTGGCTGACAGTGTGTTGATCTACGTGAAGTTTTTTGTAATTAGTCATGTTGTATTTATATATTTTCTCTGTAATGTATGCTGACTTGGATGATTATCCTTAAGTCGATGTCTTGTATAAATAAGGAGTTGTAAAGTCATTTCAAAAGCATCTTACAGAGATGAGAGTGTGGTAAAGAGGAGGAGAGTGAAAGGCAAAGCAGAAGTATTAGGCTTAAATGGAACTGACTCAAGCATGGTGAAGATTCTATTCTTCAGTTCAAGTATGTAATACTTATTATTCTGTAGAGAATGTGTCTCATGTAGGTAGTGGGCCTCTTGTGAGAAGTGTGCTAGGGTAGTGAGCCCTAATTGGCATGTTCCATTTTGTTCTTACTATTCTTTTAATAGAGAATACAATCTTGGGTTAGTCACCCCATGGATTTTCCCTTAACTGGGTTTTCCATGTTAAAAATCTTGGTGTCATATGTGTTAATGTGTTTCTGCTCTTGAATTGATGCATTATGTTTCCATGATTGATTTATTATTATGCTGATGAGTTAAGAAAAGGATTTAAGTGATTACTTGCAAGAAAGTTTTTGACAATTGATTCAGCCCCCCTCTCAGTTGTCTGTCCTAAATCTAACAATTGGTATTAGAGCTAAGTTCCTCTAAAAGAGCTTAACCGCTTGACGAAATCTAGGATGTCATCCTACAAGAAGGATAGTCTAAGGTTTGATGGAACCAATTTCACTCTTTGGAAAAGTCACATGGAATGTCACTTGCAATGTATGGGAATCTAGTATTGGATCATGGCTTCAAAGAAGTATACTCCTCCACAGAATGGTCTGAGAACTATAGATGAAATTAGAGATGCTGAAAACAATCTTCAGACTAAAGAAGCTCTACTAAGTGTCCTATCTGATTCAAAGCTAACAAATATTATTGACCTAAAAACTGCTCATGAGATTTGGGAAAAACTGAAACTTCTACATGAAGGAGATAAGTATGTTAAATGTGCTAAGCTACAGAGTCTGAAAGGAAAATTCAAAAACCTGAAGATGAGAGGAAATGAAAATATCACTACATTTATGCTAAGAGTAAATGAGCTTGTTTGTGACATTAGATGTGCTGGTGGAATCTTGAATGAAGATGAGATTGTTGGCAAAGTTCTTAGATCCCTTCCTAATTCTTACAAATATAAGGTTGCTGCTATTTAATAATTCAGATCCTTTTCAGGTATCACAAGAGATCAATTGGTTGGTAAACTCGCTGCATTTGAATTGATCAAGTTTGGAGATTCCCCCCCCAAGACTGAATCTGCATTCAAAGCTAGTGCCTCTGTAAAAGGAAAACAAAAGTTTGATTCGGGAGAGAATTCTTAAAAGAAACTATCATGGTATGAAAAAGCAAGAAAAGACCTAGAAGAAGATGAAGCAGAAGCTGCCCAACTTGAAGCCCTTATTGCAAAAAGATTGCCAAGAGGATCTGATAAGTAAGAAGGGAAATTGCCTTTTAAATGTTTTAACTGCAATAAGATTGGTCATTTTGCCTCAAGGTGTCTGGAAATATTTTCAAGGCCAAATACTAACAGATCAAGGTTCCAAAAGAAATGTTACTATGTTCATAAAGATGATGAGGATGATGAAGGAGTAACAGAGGATGAATCAGAGACAGGAAACAAATCTGGAAGTGACTGGGTGTTTATTGCCATCAAGGAAGAAGATCCAATGCCCTCTGAATCTGTCAATCATAAAATTGTAGAAAGAGCTCTAGCTACCCAAGTTGAAGAAAAGGATGATTGTGTCATTGATAGTGGATGTTCCCACCATATGACAGGTGACAAAAATAAGTTCATAGATTTGGAAAGGTATGAAGGAGGAGTGGTAAAATTTGGTGATAATTCTGCTAGCAGAATCAAAGGTAGAGGAACTATTTCTTTTGATGGAAAGAACAAAACCAGTAATGTACTGTATGTTGAAGGCCTGAAGCACAATCTTCTTAATGTTGGACAGTTGGTGGACAAAGGCTATGATCTCTGATTCAAAAATGGAAAATGCAAGATCTTTGAAAGTTCCGGAACAAAGATTGCATTCGGTACTCAAACTAAAGGTAATATCTTCCACTTGGTTGGTACTAGTAAAAGTTGTTTATTTGTTCAAATTGATTAGAGTTGGTTGTGGCATAGAAGAATGTGTCATGTGAATTTTGATAATATCATCAAGACAAGCAACACTCAGGCTATGAGAGATCTTCCAAGACTGATGAAACTACTAATAGTTTGTACAAAGAATGTTAGTTGGGAAAGCAGAGCAGAGTCACATTCAAAAGTAAGGAACAGTCTTCTACCAGATTATTGGACTTATTTCATACTGATCTATGTGGTCTGACAAGAATTAGGAGTGTGCAAGGTGATAGATACTTCAAGCTATTAATTGATGACTACTCTCGGATGATGTGGGTGACTTTTCTAAAAGAGAAATCAAAGGCTCTTGAGAAATTCAAAATATTCAAGGCTATGGTAGAGAATGAAACTGAATTGAACATAAAATATCTAAGGTCTGATAGAGGTGGGGAATTCACATCTGATGAGTTTATAGAATTCTGTGAGAAACATGGAATAAAAAGATAGTTGTTTTCTCCAAGGACTCCACATCAGAATGGAGTAGTGGAGAGAAAGACTTGGACCATACAGGAGGCATCTAGAACCATGATGATGGAAGAAAATGTTCCTCAAATCTATTGGAGAGAAGCTGTAAGCACTACAGTGTACACTCTTAATTGAGTTCAAATCAGAAGTAATACTGGTAAGACTCCTTATGAACTCTGGTTTGGCATCACTCCCACTGTGAAGTATTTCAAAGTCTTTGGTAGTAAATATTATATTAAAAGAGATGAAGATTTAGGCAAATTTGATGCCAGAAGTGATGAAGGAATATTCTTGGGTTATTCTACTCAAAGCAAAGCATATCAGTGTTATAACAAGAGATTGAGAAAGATCATAGAAAGTACAAATGTGAAGGTTGATGAAGGTATTGAAAAACCCTCAAGGTTTTATGAATATGATGAAGATGATTGGAATGATGTTTTGATCCAAGAAGTCCAAGACCCTTCTAAAATTTAGATTCAAACTGATCCGGTGAATCAGGAAGAAGAGATAAGTTTGAAAGAACCCATGCAAGAAATAGAAGTGCAAGTAAGTCCCAAAATTCCTAGGTATGTAAAATTGAGTCACTCTGAAGACTAGATCATAGGTGATAAAAGTAAAGGTGTTCAAACAAGAAGAAGGATTGCTCAAGATTCAGAAGAGTATTATCTGATTTCAAAGATTGAACCCAAAACAGTGAATGAGGCATGCAATGATGAAAACTGGACTAAAGCAATGGAGGAAGAGCTGATGCAAATTGAGAAAAATCACACTTGGGATCTTGTTCCTAGACCTAACAACAAGAATGTGATTGGAACCAAATGGGTCTTCCAAAATAAACTAAATGAAGATGGTGAAGTAGTCAGAAACAAAGCTAGATTGGTCTGCAAAGGTTACTCCCAAGTAGAAGGAGTTGATTTTGAAGAAACTTTTGCTCTGGTGGGAAGAATTGAAGTAGTCAGGCTATTTCTTGCCTTTTCTACCTTCAAGGACTTCAAAGTATATCAAATGGATGTCAAATCTACCTTCCTAAATGGTGACTTGGAAGAAGAAGTATACATTGAGCAACCGGATGGATTTCAATTGTCTGATTATGGTGATATGGTTTGCAAGTTGAAGAAAGCACTGTATGGATTCAAGCAAGCCCCAAGAGCCTGGTATGAAAGATTAGATAAGCATCTTTTAAAGATTGGTTTCAACAAAGGTACTGCTGATAGTAATTTGTACTTCAAAATTGATCATGAAAATATCTTGATTGTTGAAGTGTTTGTTGATGATATCATTTTTGGAGGAAGAGATAGTATGTGCAAAACTTTTGCAAATCAAATGAAAAGTGAATTTGAGATGTCCATGTTTGGGGAAATGAATTTCTTCTTGGGTCTGTAAATCAGTCAAACAAAGAAAGGAATCTTCATTTCTCAAACCAAATATGTGAAAGAATTGTTGAAGAAATTGGGATGGAAGACTCAAAACCAATGAGTACTCCCATGGCAACTGGATGTAAATTGAGCAAAGATGATGACTCTCCTAAGGCTGATAAGAAAAAGTATAGGTCAATGATTGGAGGACTTTTGTATCTCACTCAAACTAGACCTGACATTATGAATGTTGTTGGTCTTGTTGCTAGATTCCAAGTTGACCCTAGAGAATCTCATGTCATGGCAATCAAGAGGATCTTTAGATATCTAAAAGGGACTGTTGAGTATGGTTTGTGGTATCCTAGAGATCATGATTTCTCTCTTCATGCATATACAGATGCGGATTGGGTAGGAGATGTGGATGACCGAAAGAGTACTAGTGGTGGAGCATTCTTTTTGGGGAAGAGATTGGTTTCTTGGATGAGCAAGAAACAAGAGGCAATATCTCTGCCCACTGTAGAAGCAGAATATATTGCAGCAGTAGGTAGTTGCACTCAAGTATTGTGGATGAAGAAAATGCTAAGGGACATCAGAGTAGAGTATGAGGAACCTATCACAATCTTCTGTGATAATTCAAGTGCAATAAATATATCAAAGAATCCAGTGTTGCATTCAAAGACTAAACATATATCCATCAAGTTTCATTTTTTGAGAGAGTAAGTGAACAAGAATGAAGTTAGATTAGAGTTTGTGCCTTCCAAGGATTAGATTGTAGATATTTTTACTAAACCTCTACCTAAGGACTCTTTTGAGTATCTAGGGAGAAGTTAGGGGTTATTACCCCTCCACTTCTGAATTAAGGTGCACTGATGTGCATCAGTCTAGTGGATCTCATAGTCATATCTTGTGGTCCAGATTGATGATGGGAAGCTGCTACTTAGGGGGAGCAACTAGTATGATTCTGAAGTGATGCAAGTATGTGCCCTTTGCCATTGATGTCAAAGGGGGAGAGAAGAAATGTGAAAAACAAGTGGTTTCTGATCAAAGGGGGAGTAGTAAAGGAAGAGAAGACATGTGAATGGTTGTTGTTGATAGGGGGAGTTGTGTCAGTGAGGAGAAATTTCTGTCTTGGTGGTTAAAACAATTTTTCACTTCATATGTTGCAATCAATGACAAAGGGGGTGATTGTTGCAAGTATGGGCCTAATCGGTGTTGTCATTGATGTCAACATACTCCTGTTGCATTGATGATAAGGATTGGATGAGATGTACGCTGAGGATATTGAGAAAATTAGTCCTATCAAAAATAGAGAAGAATAGTGAAGATAGTGAGGTAAAGATACCAGTAAAGATGAAGATCAGAGGATACACATCAAAGGGTTTGCAGATATGTGTCTTAAGATGATCCAATAAAGATTTTAGAGGTCCACATGAAGATCTAAAGAAGTTATGGCCACTTAAGTAAAACTAGTTCTGGCAGATGTTCAAAGGTGACAGAGTGATATAGATAGGTCTGGTGAGATCTAGAAATGTAATATCTTGTTCTACGGATTTGGTGGAGTGTTTAAGAAGTCAATGTGAATTGATAAGTCAATTGGTTCATGGTTTGGAGGTCCACAAGCATTTATTCCAATATGATAGTGATGATAGATTGTGTTCTTGAGGTTCGGAATGAAGGAGAGAATGATTTTAGTAAGAAAAAGTAATGTGGATGTTCTTGGTGATTCAGGCAAGCTTGTGGAGGTCTTTGGATTGTGTCCAGTTCATGTTGGTGGTCCGCATTGAAGATTGAGCTTGTAATTGAAGAACTAATTCTGGATGATGGTGTTCTTCCTAAGTCTAGCCGACCGGATGAGTAACACATCCTGTGGATGATCTTGAAGATGTTCTGTGAAGATTGGCATGTTCCTAAAAGAAGATTGAAGTCTCAAATCTGTGTGGCCGATAGTGTGTTGATCCGTGTGAAGTCATTTTGTAATTAGTCATGTTGTATTTATATATTTTCTTTGTAATGTATGCTGACTTGGATGATTATCCTTAAGTCAATGTCTTGTATAAATAAGGAGTTGTAGAGTCATTTCAAAAGCATCTTGCGGAGATGAGAGTGTGGTAGAGAGGAGGAGAGCGAAAGGCAGAGCAAAAGCATTGGGCTTAAATGGAACTAACTCAAGCATGGTGAAGATGCTATTCTTCAGTTCAAATATGTAATACTTATTATTCTGTAGACAGTGTGTCTCCTATAGGCAGTGGGCCTCTTGTGAGCAGTGTGCTTGGGCAGTGATCCCTAATTGGCATGTGCCATTTTGTTCTTACTATTCTTTTAACAGAGAATACAATATTGGGTTAGTCACCCCATGGTTTTTCCCTTAACCGGGTTTTCGACGTTAAAAATCTTGGTGTCATATGTGTTAATGTGTTTCTACTCTTGAATTGCTGCATTATGTTTCCATGATTGATTTATTATTATGCTGATGAATTAAGAAAAGGATTTAAGTGATTAATTGCAAGAAAGTTTTGGACAACTGATTCACCCCCTGCTCTTAGTTGTCTATCCTAAATCTAATAGTCATTTCATAGAAGAACTGGTAGATACGATAAGTGATATGTCATCACTCATTTTATATATACTTACAGAAGTAGCAGAAAAAGGGAGAGACTTTTATTATTCTAATTTTCTGTAATCTCAATTGGGATATCAATATTTCTCTAAATGCAAAGTGAATGCAATTGGACTAAATTTAGTTGTGATCTTATTCTTTTGTGTTGATTCCTTATTGTAGCCTTCAGACCTAAGGGTGTGGAGCAAGGGCCCACTCTCACCACCAAGGTAGAAGGCTAGTACCACTGTTTTGTTGTTTCAAATTTTGCTTTATAGAATACTTACTTATTTTGATAGATAGATGAATGTTGCAGTTTATAGATTTGCTTTGAGTAATTTACTGCTCAATTCTATTTTCAGCATTCTTTGAATTCATTTAGTAAGCAGATAAATCAATCTCTTTAAATTAATAAAAGCCATTAGAATTAGTTAGAGAAAACTAGTAACTGTAGAATCCCTAATTGCAGATAGCCGATGACACAGCCCTGCATTTTGACATCTCAAATATGATTAAATGATGAGGTACAATGACCCCTTGTCATTTTTGGCACTATTGCCAGGGATAATTGTGTTAATTAGGGAAACTTAGCTAAATAGTTTTTAGGTTAGATCTGTATGGTTAGAGCTAGAGATTCAAAAGGAAGATACATAAAATAGACACCCCATCAATAAGCTATAGGAGAAAGCAGTGGGGTGGCACAAGATCTTGTTGAAGAAAGAAACCTAGAACCTACCTTGGAAACTACACCTCAAATCAATAATCCCTTAGATCCTCCAAATCTTCCACTCACTGATTATATCCAAGAATTACAACAAAAGTTTTATTTAGATCCTTTGATAGAACCTAATTTCCTAGAACCTCAGAGAGAAGAACCTATACTAAACATGGATGATAATAATGATAATCATGAAGAAGAGGAAAATTAGGCTCCAAGAACCTTCTCATATCCCATTGTTTTGGCTGCTGGAGACAATGCTCCTTTGAAAAATATCTCACCAACAAACTTGCCAAATTTTAGAGGTCTTTCTTCTGAGGATCTAGATCAGTTTCTATTTGAATTCAACGTAGTATGCCAAACCTATGATTATGGATCAGATAACCAAAAACTCAAACTATTCCCTTCAACCTTAAAAGATTCTTCGATGAGATGGTTTATGGGTTTACCCCAGAACTCTATTCATTCTTGGGATCAGATGGAAATAGAGTTTTTAGGAAAGTACCAAGATTACTGTAGATTCAATAATAAAAATGAGGAATTGTTTAAAATTAGAGAAAGAGAGGAAGAGACCTTAAGGGACTATGTGGACAAGTTTAACTTCGCCTTGAGAAGGTATGGCAACCTAGTAAATCACTCTTTGGCTAGGACCCTATTTGTAAAAGGATTGGATAAAGAATCAAAATAGGCACCGGATCTAGTGGGAAAAGGAAATATCAACAAAATGGATATACTTGCTATAGAAGAACTCTGCAGGAAGTATTCTAGAACCCAAGATGGAGTGAGATCATCCAAAACTTTCAAAGGGAAGAATGAAATAGGACAGTTAATGGAAGAGATCGCAAATCTAAAAATAGATATTTTGGTCCAATTAAATACCACATTGGATGGGATTTAGGCAAAAACTAGAACAGCTAATCAAAATAGAACAACTGAACCACTCTCCATCTATTGTCCTAGGTGTAGAAACAAGCATCTGTTGAGAGAATGCCCTTTAGACAAATTAGCAATTTGTTAGATCTGTGACAGGGAACATCCTACCAGTCAATGTAGTCAACTCTCAACCTTGAAAAGGTTGAGTAAGAAGAATGTCATAATAGAAGAAGAATTGAACTATGTGGGACAAAAATAGGCTAGGAATTTCCCTTATAATCAGTATCCAAACCAAACTTCTTATAGGGGTCCTTCTAATTAGGGAAATAATCAATGGAATCCAACTTGGCATGGGCCTCAGAATAATCCTCCTTGGGGACAGCAAGATTGGCCAAATCAACATTGGCAAAACCAAAATTGGCAAAATCAGCACTGGGGAAATCAATAGTGGCCACCACAGTTTGGATCACAAAACATGCAACCTCAATGGGGTCCTCAATAGGGATATAATCAATAATACCAGGGACAACCTAGACGTTTCCAACCTCAACAAGCTTTACTATCTGGACCCTCCAACACACAAGGGCAATCACAAAATGAGCTAGTTAGCCAACCACCCTTACCAACTCAGCCTATACGAAACCCATGAAATAAATAAGGAGCAACTGTTTACATGGCAGAGCAAGAAAACATGGCTGGTATTAATGCTATATATTCAAATAATCTCTAGCTGCATTCTAGGAAAGCATTCCCAAGACCATCTCCTCCAACTATACTTGAAGTAACCAATGATGAGGAACCTAAAAATTCATCCACTCAACTCCCAGAGGAGATTACTACCAAAAAAGTACTAAAAGAATCATCCCTGGATAACTCTGAAGTTGCTCCTAAAAGAATGACTCTAGAGAACATTCCTAGACATAATTCTGATAAAAGCTCCAGAGATGGAAAAACTAGCACCGTACCTAGAACGGCTCAAATAGCATGTCTCCCAGAAAAATATCTTACAAAAACAAGTCGAAGCTAACCTGGAATCAGAACTTTTACAAGAAATCAGGCAACTGAACATTGAAATTCCTCTCCTCCAAGAAATCAAAGATGTACCAAAACTAAATCAATTCATTAAACAACATTGTGTCAAAACATAGGGTAGGAAGAAAAACTTTCCTTCTACAATACAAGTGGAAGGGAAAGTAGTAGATCTATTGATGGGAGAAATGCTCCTCCCAAAATATGGAGACCCTGGAAATCCTGTTATAACTGTTTTCATCTAAGGGGTAGAAATTTCAAATGTTTGGGTTGATTTGGGAGCAGAAATTAATGTGATGATGGTTCATACAATGGACAAATTAGCTCTATCAGGTATCCAATCCATAACTACAATCCTTCAACTTGCTAACTAGTCAGTAGTTGTTCTGAAAGGAGTAATCACTGATGTACCAGTTGTGATAGAATCATGGGAATTTCTAGTAGACTTCCTGATATTAGAACCAAGAAACCAGAGAAATGCTTATCCACTGATTTTAGGAAGACCATGGTTGGCTACAACAACAACATCTATTGATTGTCGAACTGGGCATATGGTCATTTCTAATGGGATAGATTTGAAGAAAATATCTTTGTATCCTCTAGCTAAACCATCAATACATTATACAGGAACAGTATGGGTGGATGAACCAGAGAACAATGGCACCAGTGCCTCAATAGCTATGGTAACCATCAAGGAACATTTGGGAGAGTTGGAAGAAGAAAGCTACTATGATACAATAGAAGACATTATCCACATCCTAATCAATGAGGATGTGATGGAACTTGCCCATGATTATGGGAGAGAACTTCTTACTTCTTCTCATTATACCCTAGCAAATATCATTCCTTGTGGGGAGACCTTTCACAGAGACTTAGCCACATTCCACATGTTGCTTCCACATTCTTTCCCCCTCAATACCATGACTCCAATGTATGGATTAACTACATCTATGGATCAAATCACAAAACAGGTCATGATTTTACTAGGGAAAACACTTAATATCAATATTCAGTTAACAACAAATCAGGAAGAAAAACTTATCCAAGTTCTGATTTCCCATTTAGCAGCTTTTGCTTGGGAATACCAAGATATAAAGGGCATACCTCTTGAGATCTGTACCCATCATATATACACTAAGGATATTAAACTGTCAGACAACCCAAGAGAATATTGAATCCTACTTTAAAAGACATTGTTAAGATTGAAATAGAAAAATTACTCCAAGCAGGATTTATATATCCAATCTCAGACAGTCAATGGGTCTCACCCCTAGTCATAGTGCCTAAAAAGAATGGGAAATGGAGGGTGTGTATTGACTATAGGGAGCTAAACAAAGCTACAAAAAAGGACTACTTTCCCTTACCATTCATTGACCAAGTATTGGACAACCTTGCTAGGAGAAAGTATTTTCCTTTTCTAGATGGGTTCAGTGGGTATAACCAAATTCAAGTAGCACCTGAAGACCAGGACAAAACTACTTTCACTTTCTCTTGGGGAACTTTTGCTTACAAAGTTCTTCCATTTGGACTATGTAATGCCCTAGCTACATTTCAGAGACTTGTTTTAGCCATTTTTGCTGAACTAGCTAATGAATGCTTGGAGGTCTATATGGATGACTTTACTGTGTATGGGGATAATTTTGAAGAAGCTCTCACAAACCTTGAGAAAGTACTGAATTGCTGTGAGAAAAATCAATTATCCCTTAGCCATGAAAAGTGCTTTATGATGGTAGAGGAAGGAATTGTATTGGGCCACCACATTTCAGAAAATGGGATCAAAGTGGATCAAAACAAGATAGAAGTGATCACATAGTTGCCTTCACCCAAAAATCAAATAGATGCTAAAAGTTTTCTGGGTCATGCAGGCTACTATAGAAGATTCATAGAAAATTTTAGCAGAATAGCTGCCCCCTATTTACCATGCTTAACAAAGACACATAATTTCTATGGATAGAAGACTATCAATTAGCATTTAAAACCTTGAAAGAGAAGCTTACTGTCACACCGGTTTTGAGAGGGCCTAATTAGACTTTACCATTTCACATACAAACTGATGCTTCAAATGAGTCCATTGGGGCAGTTTTAGGACAAAAGGAGGAAGGAGAGAGTATGCATGCCATTTATTACATTAGCCAAAACCTTACCTCTGTAGAAAGAAATTAGACCACAACTGAAAAAGAATTCTTGTTAGTCATCTATGCTATAAACAAATTTAGGCATTATACCACTAGATATAAAATATTTGTGCACACTGATCATGCAGCCATCAAGTACCTAATGAATAAGCCAATAGTAGGTGCAAGGATCATTAGGTGGTTATTACTATTGCAGGAATTTGATATTACCATAGTTGATAATCCAAGCAAGTTTAATTTGGTTGCTGATTTTCTATCAAGATTGCATACAAAAGGAGAAAACCAACCAGTGGAGGATAGGTTCCTAGATGAACATCTTTTTGCTATCTCCTCTACTGTACCTTGGTTCACTGACATAGCTAATCTTTTAGTTATAGGCTTGTATCCAACCCATTTTACCTCAAAATAGAAAAAATGTTTAGTTAAGGAAAGCTTATCTTACAAATGGATAAATGGATTGTTGTTTAAATGTGGTCCTGATTTCATTTTACGCAGGTGTTTGAAAACTGATGAAATTTTTGATGTATTGAGAGCATGTCATGATGAACCATCTGGTGGGCATTACTCTTCCCACAAAACTATCCACAAGATCCTGGGAACTGGTTACTATTGGCCCTCTCTTCATAAGGATACTAAGAAGTATGTGCAGCAGTGTGACCAATGCCAAAGGATGGGATAGCCAACCTTCACCCAGGAGATGCTACTGCATCCTCAAGTCATGATGGAACTGTTTGAACAATGGGGTTTAGACTTTATGGGACCAATTTCTCCACCATCATCAGGCAAGGAGTATATTCTAGTATGCACAGACTATGTTACTAAATGGGCTGAGGTTCAAGCATTACAATTTGCATGAGAAGAAAAAGTTGTTGATTTCCTTTATAATGAGATTTTCTTGAGGTTTGAAGCCCCAAGATCCATAGTTTCAAATAGAGGACCTCAGTTTACTTCACAAGTAATCAGAGCATTCACAAATTTATATAAGGTTAAGCATAGAAAATCTTCACCTTACCATCCTCAAGCCAATGGGCAGGTAGAGGTAACTAATAGGGAACTTGAAAATATTCTAACAAGGACAGTAGCAATGAATAGAAAAGATTGGGCTAACAGATTATGTGAAGCAATTTGGGCTTACAATACCACTTGAAAATCCACAACAAAGTTCTCACCATATGAATTAGTTTATGGGAAAAATCCTATTCTGTCTATAGAATTTGAACTCTAGACACTTAAAACTGCATTGGATATTGGTCTACCATTGTCCATAGCCCAATAGAACAGAATTCTTCAGCTCAATGAGTTGGATGAAATCTGGATAGAGGCCATTCAGCAAACAGAACTGGCTCAGTATTAAAGGAAGTAGTGGCATGACCAACACATCAAGAGGAGGACATTTCAACAAGGTGATTGGGTTCTTTATGATTCTAAATTCAAGGAGTTCAAAGGGAAATTACAAACTCATTGGATGGGTCCTTATCAAATAAAGAAAGTTTTTGAAAATGGAACAGTACTGTTGGAACCTATTAATGGAAGCATAGACACATTCTTAGTGAATGGCCACCAAATTAGACTCTATAAAAGGCTATCCACTAAAGAAGAGTTCCTCAACAATTTGTGCTTTGATACAGGGGATACCTCCTCTATCATAGTTTTGGATTAGTTGTAAAAAAAAAAAAGGTTGAAAACTAGCAAATGGCAGCCTTCTAAAAAAAAATAGAGGAAGATGGAAAACCAGTAAATGGCTATCTTTCTCAACCAAGGGAATTAAAAACTAGCCAATGGAGGTTCCCTTCTTCATGCCAGTTGAGAATAATCAAGCTACAGAGGTGATCAGGTGTCAAGAGTTACTCAAACACACCCCTGGCGCTTCACAGTTTAGGAGCACCTTCGGTGCTTTGCAAACTAGGAGCATCTCCAGTGCTCCACCAATAAAGAGTTATTTACAACCATAATAAGTGGGAGGGGACCCACCTCTCCAGGCAATAAAGTAGAAATGTCAATTGATGAGGTCATCATGACTCATCCTCTACTTTATGGCAGAAATAAAATCAAATCAACACGCATCTCACAAGAAATCATTACTCTCATTTGCACAAGTACTTACAAAGATTGCACTGATGTCACCCAGGATACATGGATTCTTGAACTACTCAGCAAGAGTGGGAATGATTGTGGGTTGTGTGACAATGAAGGTGATTGATGTCATCTCAAGCCACAAAAAGCTACTTAGGTGCCACGTCGCATCCAGTCTCATCAATGCCATAGTATCTCAGCCAAGTACATCACGCCTCATCATTAAAAATAGTTCAGGTAATTTTATCTTAATTAAGCATTAAATAGCAATTGTCTTGTCTTTCTATTTTTGGGTGCCGTCATTATGACACGTCCTCCTACCATCATTTTCCTTTCCAAATTCATGCATGCCGCCATCTTTGTTGTACTGTCACCATGCCTACGGAGTGTCCCATCACTCTGCTTCATTTATGATCACATAAACACTCTAACTATTTTTTAGTTCTTTCTGTATCAACCTAAGCCATTAAACGAATTAACAAAATAATCCTCATTTAAACTGTAACATACCCTAAAGAACAGAGTCAGCTGAAAAAGTTCTCCGGAGCCTATGGAGTGAGAAAGGATTGTAAGCACAGAGAATAGGAAAATAATTTAGGTACGGGGGTTAAGAAGAAATTAGAACTAGAAAATGCTACAGGGCTTTTACAGGATGAAGTTGTAGTAGACATTCTGAGGAATGCAGGATGGTTGGAATTTCTACAAAGATTTGAGGGGTTTTAAGAAGATATTGTTGATGAATTCCTAAGAAACCTAAGGGATAATCAGACAATTGTAAGGGGAGTCCAAATCAATCTCTCTACTACCACTATCAGTCATATTTCTGGGTTTCCTGAACAAGGTGAGAGGTTCTATCATCTAAAAACCTTATATACTGATTTGATTAGGAATTTCTTTGTTGAAGGTGAAACTACAATACAATTGCATTTAAATAAAAATGAGGTTAAAGGAATTCTTAAGTCCTCACTTCCAAACCCTTGGCAATCTGTAGCTATATGGCTGATGAAATATTTCACATGTGATGGTCAATTTTCCTTAGTTTTAGGACCAATAATGAAAATGCTGATTTTTCTGAGGCATGGGAATGGACACCCTGAATTCAGCATAAACATTCCCAACTTCCTATTCTTTGCCATTAGGGCAACTGCAGAAAAATATTAGCAAACAAGGTTCCTATGAAACATCATGGCCTTATTTTTCTGATAGTGAAACACCACTTTCTATCTCAATCTGATGAGGAAGAATTATGGCAAACATTTCTTGAAAAAAAATCCCCAGGGCAGAGAGCCAAAGAGGGCACAAGTAGAGGGTGAGGTTCCTCTACCCAGCAAGAAGAAGAGATAGAACCTTCAACCTCCTCTATAGCTGTTCAAAAAGGAAAGAAGTTCTCATTGGAGACAACTTCATCTGCAGCCCTTGTTTTTGATAAAAAGAAGAAAGGCAAAGAAATCAAAGAACTTGCTCTTGAGCAAACTCCATACATGACTCACTCATCCAGGAGGAAGATGACTCTGGCTTAGGAATCTTTCCTTAAGGAACTAACAGGGAAGAGGTTAGGGCACAAAGCAAAGAAAACCCCAAAGAAAGCTGACACTAGAATACACTATTGGGCTGAAGAAGCATCCCATGATTCTGATGAGATCCCTCTAGTGAGAAAGAAAAGACAGAAGTTTCCCCAAAACCATCTGTCCATCTAGGTTCAAGTCCAACTTTAGAACAATCTCCTTCTCTAGAGACATAACATAGGCAAACTTTTACTATTTCCTCAGATTCTAAGGATAAGGCACCTGCTCTGGAGGCACCTACCCCACCTATGCTATAGAGAAGCAAAAGAAAAAGGCAACTCTCCCAAACTGAGAAAGATACTTCTCTCCTAGCTGAAGTGCTTCTGGGTTTCAGAACTTCTGAGGAGAAAGCTGGGCCTTCATCAGTTCCAGCACAAATAGAGGAAACCCTAGAAGAACCTCAGGATAGGGAGGCTACAGGAAAAGATGAAACAGAGCTGGGTGCAGCTGAAAGTGTAGGATAGATGGCTATGGAAGACCCTGATGTGCAACAAATAGAAGAAGAAACAGGAACTTTCTCTCATCCCTCTGATCAAGAGGATATTGAGATTTCAAAAGAGAAGCAACTGTTGGAAGAAATTGATAATCTAAAAAGATTACTTTGGGGGAAAAATCAAATTATCACTAATCTCAAGAAGGTCAGAATGGAAATAGAGATGGAGCAAAAATAAATAATTGAAAAACTGTAAATAGAGCTCCAGAGTAAAGACCAAATAATTCAAGAGAGGGAAGCAGAACTGGTAGCCCAGAAGACAGAGACAACTAAAATCATGAAGGAAAAGGAGATAGAGGTAGTACAAAGTATCTCTGATCTTACCAAGGCTAAAGACAATGGTCTCATAGTAATTGCAGTATTAATTGAGAGAGTACAAAGCTAAGATAAATAATTGACTTGGGCCAACAACAAAATAGATGATCAAGAGGAGTATATTCAAGAGTTGGCTAGCCCAAGGGCAACTAGTGAATAGTAGGTACAAATAGATCCATGTGTGGATCCAATCCCCATTGATATTCCTAAGGCCTTGGTTTATTGGGAAAGGAGATGTAGAGAATATGAGGCTTCTAAGCCTATGCTGCAACTATAGAGAGCAGTTACTGCCATGACAAAAAGAGTGGAAACCCTAGAGGAAAGAGTCATTCAGATAGCCTCCATTTCTTCTAAGATTTTATCTTGCAAACCTCCAAGTGCCAGTTATGCAATGTTTTTACAAGAAAGGGAACTATAAAGAAAGTTGTCTTCAATTCTATCTTATCTGCCTGAGAACACAAAAACAACAGAGGGGTTCATGGAAGCCTATACAAGGACCTCTGATGAAGACACAAATTTTTTGTGTGAATTATATCTGCATGGATTCTATGTTGACAATATGACCTTCCTTCTTAATTATTTTGTAGGAGATTGCCAGCTCAAAGCATTCATGTCAATGATGAGGAATCATCAAATTTGGAATGAACAAATGGAGGCTCACCTCAAGAAGGATACATAAACAAATCATTTCATCATAAAAGAATGTCCCAACCCTCAAGCTTTTGAAATCCAATTTAGGGCATATATCTATCACCCTGAAAGTTAGAACAAAATTTTGCCATTATACCTGAAACATTTGCAAGAGTGTTCCATTGATTTTGGTCTTTTTATGAACAGTTCAGCTAATCTAGTACTTGCAATAGCAAAGAAAAGGTGGAATATTCTAACCTCAAAGCAGAAAATGAGAGAGGTGGTCACCCCTGCAAACTTAAGGTTATTTATGAGGAAGGCAAGGTTAATATCCAAAATGATGGATAAGCATAAATAGGAGTGGACAGGTGGACATTTCAGGCCCCCTCTCATAATTGAACCACTCCTTGTCTGGGCCGAGCAAATGGAAGATGAGAAATTGCAAGAGTGGTTAAAGCAGGTTGATCAGTATAGGGGAAATGGTAATACCAACCACACCACTTAGTCTGCCTATGCACAAGACTATAGCTTAACTAACAAGCTACTTTGCTAGAATAAATCCAGATTGTGAGAAGCAGGAGGACTTGCTAAACCTTAGGTATGGGGGGATGATGAGTGCCAAGTAGCACCCATAAAATACATCTTTTTACCTCTCTTTTTCTCCTTTCCGATCCAATTTTTCTTGATGTCTACACCCGAATAGGCTAGCAAGATTGTTCTAAATAATGATTAATTGAAGATAAATTACTTAAGATCATGATTTATGATTAAAGGACTAATGTGCATGGAATTGATGGAAATATGCAGACAAACTTCTCTTTTTGAATCAACATGTGTAGATGTTCAGGATGGCAATTTTGTGCATCTATGGAGGTAGTCCTAAATGATCTCCGGAGACAATACTAGAATACCATGACATCAAAAGTTTTGAAGTAAGAGGAAGAGCCTCCCTGGAGCTGGACTGAAGTCTAGAGCATCTCCAAAGCTGAGCAAGAAGGCCGCAATTATATCTTCGGAGCTACAGACATATCTCCAGAGCTGTAGACAGAGACATACATTTTTAGCACCTCTTTAGAATATAGCAGATTTCTAGCATAGCTGTCGGTCAAGCACTTTCAGTGGTGATCATGATACCCCTCATATTACTCAAATCATCACCTATGATTAAGGGCCATTTTTAGTTAACTGCTGGGAGTTTTTATCTCTTTTTAAGTTTTTACATGAGTTACTGATGAAATTGATTTAATATCAATATTTTTAGTGCCTCGCTACCCAAATGTATTAAGACTCAAACTTAGAATTCAGAGTGGACTTCTGTTCCACTCAATCTATTTTTATTGCATGGTTATTTTTCGTAGTTACATAGCTAATATAATAAAGAGATGGATGTCATCTCATAGAAGAACTGGTAGATAAGATAAGTGATATGTCATCACTCATTTTATATATACTTACAGAAGTAGTAGAAAAAGGGAGAGACTTTTATTATTCTAATTTTCTATAATCTCAATTGGGATATCAATATTTCTCTGAATGCAAAGCAAATGGAATTGGACCGAATTTAGTTTTGATCTTATTCTTTTGTGTTGATTCCTTATTGTAGCCTTTAGCCCTAAGGGTGTGGAGCAAGGTCCCACTCTCACCACCAAGGCAGAAGGCTAGTACCACTATTTTGTTGTTTCAAATTTTGCTTTATAGAATACTTACTGATTTTGATAGATAGATGCATGTTGTAGTTTATAGATTTGCTTTGCGTAATTTACTATTCAATTGTGTCTTTAGCATTCTTTGAATTCATTTAGTAAGTGGATAGATCAATCTCTTTAAATTAGTAAAAGCCATTAGAATTAGCTAGAGAAAATTGGTATTTGTAGAATCCCTAATTGTAGATAGCCGAGGACATAGCCCTAGATTTTGACATCTGAAATATGATTAAATGATAAGGTACAATGACCCCTTGTCACTATATACTGTCCATACTTAGTCTTTTTAGCCTTCTAGACCAGAATACTTTTGTGCCTTGTTGCCAAACCAAGTTGGTCTTCCAGAGTAATGTCTCTTTATCATCCCAGTGAAATTCCTTTGCCTTGTTGCCATCAATGACAACATGCATTTTTTCATCAAAACAGTGTCTCTTGCCAACACGGTGAGCCAATCTTTTCTTCTATCTTCTATCTTTCTTTCTCTATGGATAGTGAGTCCACTTGGATAGTGAGTCCCCTTGGATAGTGAGTCCACCTATAGTGAGCATTTCTTTGGGTAGTGAGCCTTATGTAATCCGGTATTGCTATCATATTATATTGTGAGCTAACACTCACTGTGGTTTTTCCCTTTTTTGGTTTTCCATATAAAATCCTGGTGTCCATGTGTTATGAATTTGTGGTTTCTCTTCTTGTGTTTACATTGCTTTCATGTTGTTGAATTTGGTAAATGGATTAACAAATGTGTGAATGAAATTTTTTCAGGATACTGATTCACCCCTCCTCTTAGTATTCTCTTCTTTCAACAATTGGTATCAGAGCAAGGTTCCTTGGAAGAAGCCTAATAGCTTAAGGAAGATCTAGGAGAGTTCACTCATGGCAACCAGAAGATTTGAAAATTTCTCATATGCAAACAATGTTGAATTGGAAGCAACTCTTATTGATCTTGAAAAATCTGAAGCAGAAATCAGGGATCTGAAGGATAACATACAAGAAGTTGATGAATGCATTCTAAACCTAAAAGAATAGGTCAATAAGTTCAAAGAAAAATACAAAGAGGTTATTGAATAATTGATATCAACAAATGAAACCCTGGATGATTTAAAAATGGAAGTTGTAGAAAGAGTTAAAGAAAAAGATGATCTAAATATGTTGGTAAAAATAAAATTAGAAGAATGTGATAAACTTGAAAAAAAAAGTTGTAAGCCTGAAATCAAATTCAGGGAAAGCTAAGAGTTATGAAGAAAAGTTCAAGATAAGCTCTGCAAAGCTTGATGAGATGATTTCTAGTCAAAAAAGTTTAGATGACAAGAAAGGGTTGGGTTTTGAAAAAGGAGAAAATTCTAATTCAAGTCAAGAAAACCTTGAAATGAAGAAAAAAAAGGCAACCAGTTCTAGAATCAAAGAAGAAGACTTAGAAGACCTCTGATTAGGCATCCAAATGCTCAAAGTTACCCATATTTCAATGGCCACTCTTTCAATTGTAATAAGTTTGGCCATAAGGCTACTTAGTGTAGGAGTAGAATAAATCAGATTGTTCCATCATTTTCTGGTCAATGTTTCAATTGCAAGAAAATTGGTCATAGATCAAATAAATGCAGAATTCTGGTAAGGAATGCTTTTTACAATGCAAGGAATACTCAATCATTCAATGGAAAGTGTTTTGCATGCAATAGATTTGGAAATATGGCTAATCAATGTAGATCAAGAACAAATCCAATCAATAGAAGGAATCAAGGACAAAGGAATGTGGTATGCTACAGTTGGTATAAGTTTGGACATGATGCAAGATTCTATATAAGCAAGAATGAGAAGAGAGACTATCCTACAGAGAAGAGGACAACAGAACAGAGAAAAGATAAAGGAAAGAACAAGATTGATCGAATGGAAATCAAGAAAGAAATGAGCAAGGTCTAGATTAAGAAAGATGTTGATAATATCAGGGATGGATCCACACCAGTTTTTGGTGTAGATACTTCCTCAGGGAAGTAGATGGTGAGCTCTAGCTCAGGGGGGCTACAATGAAAATCTTAATCCCCTAGCTAGATTTTCAGTGTTGGGATCCAACATGAAGATATGATGAAAATACACATATGATAGATCCTTTGAAAGAAATTCAGGTGAAAAAGGTTCAAGTGCAGAGCATTGCGGAGAAATCCTAATAGACTGCATTCTACATAGATGTACATTTGACACCTTTTTTCAATAGGGGCATTTATGGCAATTAGGTCAAGATAGATAAAGGATTAAAAAGGGGCTCATTCGATGGAGAATTCATTCTGCATTCAAACTTTCAAGTGTCTAAGGGATACTAAAGTGAAACTCCAAGTAACTCAAAGATTTCCAAAGTGATTCAAATCAATTCAATCTCAAGTAAAGAAAAAACCCTAATTTGGCAGAAAAGGAGAAAAGAAATTTGACACCTGGTTGGATTTTCCTGCGACCTCAAATGATGCATGGGTCAAGCTTATTCTAAGCAGGATTGATGGTGAGTTTCTATGGCTTGATGAACCTTATATGATAACTAAAGAAGCTATCAAAGTTGTAACTAGTATGAGCTCCTCCAAAAGGGTTCCAGGTGTAAAGAAAATGAAGAACAATGTGGTAATGTAGCTAACAGGAGCCAAATTTGACAAGAATGCCCTTACGATAAATGATATTAAGAATTCGGCTGTCAGATTTACATCTATGATTATTGGATACAAAATATACCTTTCTAGAAAGGAAAACTCTTTGCTTACACCAACCATATACACATCCTATGACATGATAAAAAACAACACGGATTATGATCTATGTGAATTGCTCTAGAGTGAACTAATGGAGAACTTGAAAAGAACAAAAGGACAGGTCATCCGTTCAAATATGAAAAACTAATGACTTGTCTACTCTTCTATTTTCTGAATGAGCTACCTGGCCTTGGAAACACTATCTAGTTTAATTATACACTAGTAGCCACTCAAATAAGAAATCACCTATAAAGTTTGGGAAATGTAGACAAGCAGAATGAAACCCTATGCAGATACTTCGAAAACTTTCAAAAGAAAATGGCATGTAGAGTCTGGATACCTAAAAATATAGTGATAAAGTATGAAAAGGACATTGTATTCATGGTAGAAAAAGACACACTTCATGGAAACCGTGGAACCAAGAACTATATGGGTTCCTGCACTAGGGTATGAAGTTGCAGAAGATGTTTTGATTGAATTAGTTGATGTACTGCTGAGCAAACTGAAAGATCTCAAAGAAGACAGCTTTGGGACATTCACAGAATTATCTATGGATCATGAACAATCAGAGAAACCATCATATGAACAAGTAAGTCCAACACCAAAGTAGGAGGATTAAAATTCATAAAGGCTTCGGTACAAAGGACATCAAACACTCCACAAAGGAAAGATGAGAGATCTGAAATGGAAAAACCAACACCTAGTCCCAGAAAAAGAATAAGGACCTCATCCACTACAGAAGCCACAACTAAAATAGAGAAAGAAAAGGTAGCAAAAGAGAAGAAAAGAAAGAAAGTGTAACGTCATAAAATGTCCCCTTGGGGGCTTTTCCCTCATAAGGTTTACCTCCCGGGTCTTTAGCATGCATTTAGGACATCTTAGTTCATATTTTGGCATCCTGATGGAATGAGACCTAGGTTCCATGACAAATTGGACCTAGGTGGACCCCTTGAGTTGTACCCTACCCAAAATAGAGGGAGGACTTGGGTGCCCACACCCTAGTCCTGCCCTATTTTGGGGCAGCCCTAATTTTTGGGTGTTGGTTTGTGATCGTTATTTGGTCCCTTTACCGACACGGCAAGTTTGAATTATGAAAACCTTGGTGGGAGTCCTTGTAGTTGCATATATAACCATGCTTAGGCATTCATTTAGAAACTAGATGGCAATTGTGATGTTCAAGTGTTCTCAAGGTGATTCAAGGCTTTCATTGTATTGCAAGAGCAGAATTTGTGTCTTGTCTATGTGTTTGTTTGTAGATTTGAGCATCCATTGCATCATGGAATGAAAGGCATCTTCCTCACATGATATCTTCACTACAAAGTGACATTATATTATGTTTTTATTATCAATTCCTTTGGTTTTTGCCTCTACCTCACAAGGGTACGTACTCTCTATCTGACAACGGTGTTCAGAGACTTAAGTGTCCTCCGGGGCTTGACTGAGGCAAGCCTCCAAACACCACAACCCCCAAACCAAGTGTTGTGATTACAGGTTACAGGTGTTGCATTTGGGAAAAGTGGAGTTGCAGGAAGGATTGTCAAGCATCAAGGATTCAAGATCTGACGAAAAGTAAGACACATGAGCATTTCCAAGACTTGGGTGCTCACTCTAGTGTCCTCCATAGACAAATCTCAGGAAATAGAAGTTACAGGGCTGATCAGTGTCAGAAGGAGGTCTGGATCTTGTGAAGAAAATGGTACCTTGGACTAGGGTAACTACTCCAATGTCCCTGACTGTTCTATTTTGGAACCCAGAAAATAGGTACTCTGTGATTTGGTATTTTACTCCTGTCTACAAGAGCTTTTTCTGTTATTCATCAATTTATTGTTGTATTTGAATAATTAGGGTTTTAATTGTTAATTGAGCATAGGAGAAGGAAAATTGATAATTAAATTCCCTAATCCAAGTTTCCCTACATCTCACAATGACCTAGGGTATGATAGTGCTCGCCACTCGACCCTAGATCCTTGAATGTTAAACATCAAAACACTAAAGCATTTAACAAATCTAATTTTCCCCTAAACATTTTGGTGAACCCATGTTTTTGGACTTAAATTGCAAATTTCTGAGTGTGTGTCTTCATATTTGGATTGATTTCATTCATTCATATAGTCATTCATTTTATTGCATAGAGAAAAATTCAAAAAAATTGAAAATTTTGGAAAAAAAAAAAATTGCATTGTTTGGCTTACTAAATTACATCAACTCTTTCTAAATTTTCCTAATTCATGATTTTTGCATCAGATCTGATATAAACTACAGAAAAATACAAAAATTCAAAATTTTTCTTTGCATTTTCATCATTAATTTGCTAGGTTTTTGTGGAAATTTTGACAATTTTATATAACCTAATAATTCCAAAATCTAGGGCTAGTAGGAAAAATATTTTCTCATATTTTTCTACTGATTTTAGAGACTCATTCAAATTAACATTTGGCTGTAGTCTATCATTTTAGTGTAAATTTGCATTTAGATTTAAAATATTTGCATTTTTACATAGAAAATTTCAACAAAAACTAGCAATTTTGATGCATTTTCATTAAATTTGCATGGGTATTTTGCATGTTCAAGCTTGAAAATAATTTTCAGATCTGAGAGTATTTAATTTTCATCATAAATCAGACCTCAAAACATTCACATAGCATTTTTTCCCCAAGATCTCAAACCTAGGGCTTCAAAAACAATGATTTTCACTAAATTTGGCCTTATCGACTCTATAAACTTGCACCATAGGTGTGTTGTGAAGCGTATTTTTGCATTAATTTGTTTTTATCAGGGTAACCATTTTCTTCCCCTCCTAAAAAACTTCACAATACCCTTTTATCAGGGTCTTGTAGTCAAAATTTAAAACTACACATTTCGACTATTTTTGCCCTAGGGTTTGACCTAATTTGCACTCCATGCATGTTGTGACAAATTTTATGGATTGAGGTGACTAATATTAATGATATTATTTTCTTTACCTCATAAAATTCATTACAACACCTTCTTTGCTAGGTCTTGGAGTTGAAAAACCATGAAAAATAACCCTTTTTTACTATATTTTCACTAGGATTTGAACTTAACTGGCACTAAAAGTGTGTTGTGTTGGGTATTTTGGCACCAAGTGGCTGTTATTACTGATATTATTTTATTTCCATCATCATATTCCTCACAACACTCTTTTTCATGCTCTTTTATATTTGAATTTTGGTGAAAAAGTGCTTATTTTGACATATTTTCACTATATTTCAACTTGGCATTAACTTAAAGTGGCAACAAGAGTGTGTTGATAAGGATACTTTTGTTGTTTTGGACTAATATTATACATATAACTTGCTTCCCTTGACTGATATCCTTACAACACCCTTTGGTTCATTCATTTGCATTGACAAAGTATCAAAAAATAAAGCATTTTGGGCTATTTTTGCTCATGTTTTGCACCAATCTAATTTTGCATTGGTTAGAGCATATAAACATGGCCTCTAATCACAATAGAAACAATAGGTTCCCTCCTATATCCTACATGAAAAGAAAGGCACTTGAACATGAAATTGTTTTTACACCTCATGATAGAACAATTGGTGATTCTGAAGGACCTCTTTACATCACCATGAAAATAATGGGAAACATGGATGGAACTCTTATTGATCCTAATTGCATGACTAATGTTGCCACTGAAAAATTCCTCTTTTCGAATCAATTAATACAAGGTCCTTATAACCCTTTGAACTTGATGATTAAGACACATACAGGAACCTTAAAGAGACCATTGGGTAAGTTATCATTGTTAGTAACTGTATTTGAGAAACATGTTGAACAATGGTTTGATATTACCCCCGATTCTGATACCTTTGACATAAAACTTGGAATCCCTTGGTTAAAGATTATGAAAGCGGTTCCTTCAACTATTTATAAATGTGTTAAATTTCCTTTGAATGGACAAGTGCATGTCATTCATTGAAATACATAAAAACCTTCAACTACACAATGACACTTCACATTGGATTACTTTTGCAACAAAAATAACGACAAATTAAAGCTACGAATAGACTTTACATTTTTGAGCTATAGAAATTACAAAGCAAAACTCTTACATCCAACACCCGGTCCTTCTATACATGAAATGATAAAAGATAAACAACCTGCATGTGAAGAGAACTTTAGACGGAAAGGACAAGGTCCCTATGCTGAGGTTCCTCTGCCAAAATCCTTACAAGGATCAGGAGGTCATTGTCAACAACAAAATGTTCAACCACAACAAATAAGGTTTGATCCTGGTGCTTCATCTTCTAATTTGCAAAAACCTATGAAAGAGAAAGCCCCTGTCTTACAAGAGATAAGTGGTTGAAGAAAGAGAAATAGAAAAGCAAGAGAATGAAGAAGAAGAAGATAAGAATATGCCTTAAACCTTGCCTCTCAACAAGAAAACATTGATCCCAACATTCAACCAAATAATAATGATCCTAAGAATGAACAACATGATGAACAAGATATGAATTTGGCTATGGTCCCATATGTCCCACTTTCCTCCAACATTAGGGAGTGGGAAGATGACGATGATGATTTGCTTATAGACAATCTCTAGCCTAGTAGGGGCCCTATAGGTAAGTATCTCTAACCCTTTATCTATCTCATGATGTGCTTCCCCTGTGATGTGTTATATGTTGTTTAGGCCTCCTGGGATGACTTCAAATTCTCCCATAAGGTTCAGGATACCAGGAGATCACCTCTATTGTGACCTTCTTCTATTTGTATCATCATTCTTCTATATTGCCTCTCTCTCTAATTTCATTGTTGTGTGTTGTGTCTTATGGACATAGCGTCGTGGTTGGTGACTTGGGGGTACCCTCCTACATGATTTTCCTTAAGACACTTGTTTCTCCTCTCTTATTTATTGTTTCCCTTCCTCTAGTGTTTGGCGGATGATGAAAAACATTTATACTGATGCAGACCTAGTGTCCCTTTCGAGAGCAATCAAAAAATGGACTTAGTTCCTAATATGACGATGGGGTTGTATATCTTATTCGATGCTTGGCTAGTGGAAGCATTGGTGCTTTCTACATAGTGAATTTTATGATGTTTCTATCACATTTACAAACTTTAACAATACTGCTACTCTGTGCACCTTTGTTTGCCTTTAAATCTGGCCTTGGTGGTACTTGATTAAGAGAGCTTCATGATATAGCCCTACGGTTATCCTCGAACTACAAATTCATTGTATAACCTTGGCTCTTTGTGTGGTTAATCATATGCATTGATGTTATTGTTTATCATGATGTTGTAGGCACTAACATGTTTCTTGCAGGGATGTGTTTGTGGGAACATTTGGCGATCGTAAAGTACATGTCACCTCTGAGGGGCATGGGCTTTGCGAAAGTCGGTGTTCCCTTGTGTGTTTTCTTCCTACCTTAATGTACTTGATATCGATAACTGATATCAACCACCTTAAGGTGGGGGCATATATAAGGTAAACTGTCTGTTATAGATGTTAGCAATGTGTTTGACCTCAGATGTAGAGACTTATGCCCCAGGGTAGTGCATCATCCATCATGAGTTTGTTTGCAATCAATCAATCAATCAATCATGTAAGCCCTCTGCAGAGGTGGGATATCGCGTATATCCTTTTTATCTTAAGCTCTCTGCGGAGGTAGGAATGGTGTATTTCTCAAAGCAGATTGCATCATCCTATCATTTTCAAAAGTCATCTACGGAGGTGGGGAGAGGTTCTGTGACTAACTCAACCCTTAAGCATGTTTTTGACGATTGTTGTGGCAAAGCCCAATCATCGGTGTGTGCCTGTAATGTGCCTGAGATGGTGTTGGACATAGAAATAGGTACACTCCATCACTTGTCTGCCATGTTTTCTCCATGTCTTCAAATGTGGGTGTTTTGGCGTGCTTGTTTTTAGTGGCATGTTTGTTACCCCATATGCAGAGACCAGCACCTTCGGGTAGTGCTTCCTACATTTTGGAAGGTTTTGCATGTCTTGCATGTGTGTTAGCCCATATATACAAAGACCTGTGCCCTAGGGTAGTGCATCCTGTATTATGGGAGGTTTGTTTACTTTCAAGTACTTGCATTTGCATTTCATATATATGAGAAAAAGAAAAGAAAAGATATCATTTCTATCTTCCATGCATTAAGGTGTCTTCTAACATTGACTGTCTTCTCCGTGTTCTGCGTGACTGTAACTATCTTCTCTGCATTTTGCGTGCCTACTACTGTTGTCTATGTGATTGGCGTGTCTTCTCCATGCTTGGTGTGTTTGTTGTGTTTGTGACCTTACTTTAATGCATGTATGGGCCTCATGTTCATACATACATTAAAATGGGGGCTAAATGTAATGTCAGAAAATGTCCCCTTGGGGGCTTTTCCCTCATAAGGTTTAGCTCCTAGGTATTTATCATGCATTTAGGACATCTTAGTTCATATTTTGGCATCCCGATGGAATGAGACCTAGGTTCCATGACAAATTGGACCTAGGTGGACCCCTTGAGCTATACCCTACCCTAAATAGGGGGGAGGACTTGGGCACCTGTGCCCTAGTCCTGCCCTATTTTGGGACAGCCCTAATTTTTGGGTGTTAGTTTGTGACCGTTATTTTGTCCCTTTGCCGACACAGTAAGTTTGAATTATGAAAACCTTGGCGGGAGTGCTTGTAGTTGCATATATAAGAATGCTTAGGCATTCGTTTAGAAACTAGATGGCAATTATGATGTTCAAGTGTTCTCAAGGTGATTTAAGGCTTTCATTGTGTTGTAAGAGTAGAATTTGTGTGTTTTCTATGTGTTTGTTTGTAGATTTGAGCATCCATTACATCATGGAATGAAAGGCATCTTCCTCCTATGATATCTTCACTACAAGGTGACATTATAATGTGTTTTCATTATCAATTCCTTTGGTTTTTATCTCTACCTCACAAGGGCATGCACCCTCTATCTGACAACGGTTTTCGAAGACTTAAGTGTCCTCTAGGGCTTGATTGAGGTAAGCCTCTAAACACCACAACCCCCAAACCAAGTCTTGTGATCGCAGGTTACAGGCGTCACATTTCAGAAAAGTGGAATTGCAGGCATCAAGGATTTAGGATCTGAAGAAAAGTAGGACATAGGAGCATTTCCAAGACTTGGACGCTCACTCTAGTGTCCTCCGCAAACAAATCTCCAGAAACAAAAGTTATAGGGATGATCAGTGTCGGAAGGAGGTCTGGATCCCGCGAAGAAATGGGTACCTTGGACTATGGCACCCACTCCAGTGTCCCCAACTATTCCGCTTCGGAACCTCGAAAATAGGTACTCTATGATTTGGTGTTTTACTCCTGTCTACAAGAGCTTTTTCTTTTATTCATCAGTTTATTGCCGTATTTGCATAATTAGGGTTTTAATGGTCAATTGAGCATAGGAGAAGGAAAATTGATAGTTAAATTCCCTAATCCAAGTTTCCCTACATCTCATAGCAACCTAGGGTATGATAGTGCTCGCCACGCAACCCTAAATCCTTGAATGTTAAGTGGAAAGGTGGATTTAAACATCAAAACACTAATGCATTTAACAAATCCAAATTTCTCCTAAATAGAAAGTTTCACTTGGTGAAGAACAAGTGGCAAGAGACACTGTTGCAATTTTTTTGGAAAAGCAACAAAGACCACAGATCCCAGACTTACTCAAATTTCTATAAGGACCAATAAATCTGAATTCTTTGTCTCTGGTATAGAAATTTAAATTAGTATCAGTGATGCAAGCCAACACTCAGGAATAAATGTTGAAAATATATATACAAGATAATGAACTCATCGATGAAGCATCTAGTATTTTAGAAAAGATGATACCCTCATACCCAAAAGACATATCAGTGTCATCATCTAATCAACTCAAAGGCCTAATCAAATCTGTAAGTTCACACTTTGAATCTTTCGAGAAATCTGCAGAGAAAAAATTTAGAAAAGAATTTGATGAAATGAGGCTAGCTGAGTTAAAGTTCATCAATGATAAAACTCTTTTGGACAATAGAATAAAAAGCATATAGAATGCCATAAAAGAAGCCTATGATTTGTACAAATTTTGTGTATCTTGGCCGAAAGCCACAAAGGAGTTAGAGGAAAATATCAAGGATCAGGAATTGCAGTTGGTAAATATATCCAAATCATTTAACCCAATAACTGAGTCAACAAGCAGCAAAGAGATACAAGTCATTAGTATTCATGATAACATAAGTAACCTAATAAATAAGATGGACCAAATAAAGAGTAGAAAGTGTCAATTAAGAGGGCTAATAAGTCCTATGCTAGACTCAATGACAAATCTTGTAGCAAAAGCATTGAATGAAAGTACAGTAATTGACACACCCTCTGATGTACAAAAGGCAGAGAAAGTAATCTTCCTAATAAATGGCCACATTCAAATTTTGGAAAGTGCAAAGAAGAGTTGGGATGGAGAGATAGCTCAAATCAAGACTATTTTCAATGACATCCTGAAACCCACAATAAATTGAGTTGAAGATTGTACCTGTACATATCTGACAGAATATGACAATTTTGCAGTTTTATTGTCTTAACAGAATTTTGACTCATACACCTTTGCCATTGATGTCAAAGGAGGAGAAGAAGACCAATGAAAAATGGGCAAACATCTAAGGGGGAGAAGAAAAACAAAGTATATTTAGAAAGGGGGAGCAGACAAACATTTTTCACTCAATGTTGCCATCAATGCCAAAGGGGGAGATTGTTGGCAAGAGACACTGCTCTGATGAATGATTGAATGTTATCATTGATGGAAAAAAAGAAAGGAGATTCCATAGGCATGGCAAAGAGACTTTACTCTGGAAGGATAAATGGCTAAGTATGGACAGTATACATTATATAATGTAAATGATAGTGTTTGTGTCAATATGCCTCCACAGTTGAAGATCATTATACACAATTCAAGTATGTGGTCCATAGATATTTGATGATCATATGTTCAAATGCTCAAGTCTTGACTTCCTTTGGAAGTCATATTACAAAATATCTAAGTCTAGGTGAATAGAGTTAAGTCAGGAACAATGCACAGTACCAGGGTAAAAGGGTTTGCATTCCTCCGATGTTGCATATTTTGGCCTACAATTATGAAGATATAATGAGAAGTCTAGAATGAATGTTAGTTATGAATCTTTGAGTCTCATATGGTCCGCAGTAAGAGTTATGGTGTGTTAGCTAAATTGGTCAAGCATGTTCTTAAGAGACAAGATGACAGGCTTGTTAGATCTTTACGTGAAGAAGATATATTGTTTGAATAATCAATCTAAGTGGTTGAATGATTGGTGCCAACCTATATGAAGACTATTGAATGATTGTTTGGGTCCACATTGTAGATTGTGCACAAGTTCAAGCTGACAAGATATAACATTTGTATACACAATTCATGTATGGCTTGTCAATCTAATTATGAGATAAACATTGTAGCAGATATATATACTCAATGGATTTCAGTGTTGAAGTAGTGATAGATGGTGTGGTGTGTGTGAATTGTGTTGATAACTGAGAGGGGGGGTGAATCAGTTATCTTAGTTATTTTGACTTTCAGTCCTTCTTTAACAATTAGTGTAGAATCAAATCATACAAGCAAGCATTACCATGGAAGTAGAAATAACATTAGTACACATTACACAATGATTTTGACGTGGAAAACCCAGTTAAGGGAAAAACCATGGGTGATTAACCCAAGATTGTATCCTCTATTAGAAGAATAGAGTAATACAAAATGGCACTTGCCAATTAGGGCTCACTACCCGAGCACACTACTCACAAGAGGCTTACTGCCTACAAGAGACTCACTGTCTACAAGAAAAGAAGGTAACAAAATACTTGAACTGATGAGAAGTATCCACACATGCTGAAGTTTAGTTCCGGTTAAGCCCACTATACTGATCTGTTGCACTTCATTCTTCCTCTCCTTGGGTGCTATTGTCATGTTACATTCCGGACCTGTCTTACTGCCTTCACACTACTTTTCTACTATTCTTCATACAAATACCACACACAACACATACATTCATATCTAAATCCATCTGGTATATATATCCGTACCAAAGATTTCATCCACTTTCTAGTCGGCATTCGGAATACTCAATATTTTCCCAAACTCTGATTTGTCGGCTGAATGTTTGCATACCAAGTAATGCGGATCAAAGAGATGCTTATAGAATTCATCAATCATGAATGATACCTTAGGAAACTTAATCACCATCAATATATCATCCGGATCAAGGTCTGATGCTCTACCAATCAGTTCTTCCTCTGTTTACTCTGCCAAATAGGAACCCAATACTTAGGTGCTTATATCTCTTCATTCTTTCATCACTAGAGGCTCAATCCCTAGAATCTATCAGTCAAGGTACTCCTCTTAACTTCCCCAAGTCTGCACTTTACATAGATACTTCCTCTGAGAGATTCAGACTTGATTGTCAGACCTTGCTGCATACTCTGTTCTTGGTCACCGGACCAAGTTACTCTACAATCTGGCTTCCAGTATAGACACACCATGTCCTGTGGATGGGTGGGATGAACTTTGTTGCCATCAATGACAACACTTATGAAGCTACAATGTGTCTCTTGCCAACAATCTCCCCCTTTGGCATTGATGGCAACACTTAGTGAAAAATGACTAAGTATCATACTATACTCCCCCTTAGCTAATGCTCTGTTCTTATGTACATTTTTCGGAGCTCCCCCTTAGCTAGATTCCTCATTTTTCACTGCTCCTCACTCCCCCTTTGACATCAATGGCAAAGGGTGGGGTACGCACACCAAAATTTTCAAAACTCAATTTATCGCATAAGTATATTATCCGATTATACTTTACATATAGTTTAGTATATCTGCAAAAGTATTCTTCAATTGTACAACTTCTATTGCCCAGCTCAGCTTCATCCTGTCCAAAATTGAGATGTGACCACTCAACAGGAATGCAAAAGCTTCTGCCCTCTTCAAATCTGTCGGATCACTTGTCTGGGCTATGGTTTGAGCATCATTTAAGGCTTCATGGATGGCCTCTAACTTAGGGATAATTATCCCTCTAAGCTCACTCAAACTACTTATTCTATTTTTCTTCTCCTTCTCAAGCTTCTTAATTTCATTCAAGACTGCAATAGTCTGACATTCTTGATTTATTATGGGAGTGGTAAGAGCATCAAAGTTCTGAGAAAGTCTTGTTAGTTTATCCTCCTATTCTTTCACTTTCTTCTGAATCTCCACTGTTACTTTGGACCATGATAGACAAAATTTATACATTTCCCCACCATCTTTAAGAGCATTTTCTAAGCTCTTTATCCCTATATCCATATTTCTCCTATCATTGGTTATTAGTCCTTGTACTTAGGAGAATCTCTTTTCCACAAACTCCTTCTGGACTTTATTTTCTGCTGACTTCTCTAAGGAATCAAAATGTGTGCTAACACTATTTACTAGAGATTTGAGATTACCAGATGAAGAGGCTGAGGGATCCTTCTAAAAAGATCTCATGATCTTCTCCAATACACTGGATGCAGTTTCTATGAGCTTGCAATTTCTATGAGCTTGTAGTCTTCCATGTGAGACTTCAGGAGTTTTTCTTTTGCCTTTGCTGAAGTAAAGGATGCTAGCTTCATGGTTTGAACCAGGGAGAGGGAGTCAAAATTGAACGGTCCTTGAAGAAGTTTCGGTTCATCAAATTCCATCATCTCCTTGGTTAAGAATTCTTCAACTACTTCTGCTATGTCTCTTGCCAGTGACAGGGTTTTGTCCCCTTTTATAGCCTTATCACTATCATCTGTGGTCTTTTCTATTGGAGTTTTCTCTCCTTCTGCACCCTTATTACTGTCATCTTCTTTTTCCTTCTCCTCTGTTTCTTGACTGATCTTCTCTTCTACTCTTTCTTCTTCTTTAGATCCGGAGTCAGCAGTGGAAACCGGAGGAGAGATGTTTGCTTGATCATGGACCTCCTCTTCTAGAGTAGAGGAATCTAAGTCCTTACCTTTTTCTTCACCTATCTCCTTTACCTCTTCTGCCACTGTCTCAGTAGATTCTTCTTCAACATCTGTAGCCGAGGGATCATCACCTAAGTCCTCTATAATAGGAATGTTGAATCTTTTGTATGCATTTCAGAGGATCTCTTCTGTCTCTTTTGCTACTTTGTCAGTTTCTCCGAGCATAAGCTGATTCATTCTAGCTTTGCTCCAAAACTCATCCTTACAATGTTCGAAGATCATATTCTTCTGCTTAGGAGTGATTGAAGGATATAGTTGAATAGCTATCTATTCTCAGATCTCAAGATCCTTTGCCATAGCATTATTCTTTCTTATTTCTAATTCCTTTTCTAGGCTTTTGGGAATAAGAGATATGATTTCAATAAAAGCCTTGTTGTAGATATTCAGATACCTGACTGTGGCTTCTTGCAAGATCTTTTGGTCAGTTTCACTATAATCATCATAGAATTCAGCCATTGGTTGAAGGTTCCCATCCATAGTAACTGATTTTATGATGTCATCAATGCACAGAGTAGGCTTCTCAACAAATTCTTCTGTTACTTCTTCAGTAGAGGGTTCATTAGATGTTTTCCTTTTCTTCTTCATTTTCTTTACTTCCTCATCTGATTCTATCTCTTCTTCATCCTTTTGTCTTGTGTAAGACCTTGTTGCCTTTTTCTTGGTTCTCTTCTCTCCTTTTCTGGATGTTTGAGCTTCCAGTTTGGAAGCCTTTTGACCCTTGGAAGTGGCAGGTGTAGAGCTTTTGGTTGTTTTGGTCTGGGAGGGGACTTGTACCGGAGCACTTTCTTTTCTAGTTTCTTTCTTTTCTTTCTCTGCCCTTTCCATTTTCTCTCTATTGGCATCAAGTGCCTCTTTTGAGATTCCATGCCTCTTGGCAAATTCCTCTACCTCTTTTCTCACTTTTCTCTTCATCTCTGGTTGTCTGAGCTCCACATGGATTTTTACACTTAATTCTTCAAAGGTTCCAAACCTTTCTGCCTTAGGATCCTTGGGCTGACTCAGCATGTGTTGAACATGTAGCTCTACAATTTTCTCATCAACTTCATATCCCATTAGCATGATCCACATTGTTCTTGGTTCCACTACCTCCATTAGGCACTGATCAGTTTCTACCATAAAGCATACTATATCTTTATATTTTTCAACTAGGGATTGGCAAATTCTTTCTCTAGCCTAAATCATGCTTTGGAAGTTTTTGAAGTAACCCCATAGTGCTGTGTTTTGTGCCTTGGCATCACCAAGCCCATGCAAGTGATCCCTAATTTGTATGGAAACCGGTCTATCATTTTGCCACATCCAGCCACTAGATTCGGGTAGCTCATTCATGTAGTAGAAGAACAGACAGAGTATCAAGCCACCATATTTGAAGGAATTCTTCTTGTCCTTCTTTATCTTCTGTAGATTCTCCAAAAGTTGGTTTAGGAGAAGCTCACAAAGGTCATAGTCAGCATTTTCTTTTAGCATCTGATAGGCTGTGTAGATTGCCATTCTAGGTACTAAATTTTCCCTGCTGGAGTGATAAATCTTGTAACCAATTATCATGGATGTAAATTTGATATCCGGATCAGTGATATCTTCAATTGTCATTGCCCTCTTGTCAAACTTTGATCTGGTAGCCTCACTCATAGTTTGGTTTTTGACAGATATGAGAATAGGTAGCTTTTTAGATGAGTGTAAACCAGTTACCACCCTAATAGCATCTTTTGTGATCTTGACTGGTCCATTCAACCATATGAAGTTATCATGCACTCTGCTCAAAATATACTGGACCCATTCTTCTTCTGCAAAATAGGGGAAATGAATGCATTGTGCAAAATACTTGTCCTGGATGGCTTTATACTGAGTTTTGAGTTCAAATGAGTCATCTACCAAATGCTTGTGATAGATATCAACCAACTTAGATTCCCCAAATTCTTCAATATTCGCATGAATATATGCCCTAACATCTTCTACATGCAGAACCCCATGCAGAATGCTTGAAAAGGCACCTAGGGGATCAACTTCTAGGGATTTATATGGATGTTTCTTGAATTTAGGACATGACCTATTAGTGATCTTTACAAAATTCAGTGTAGCCATCTTCAAAAAGATTTACAGAGAAATGTTCAATAATAGAAAATACCTTTTGCACTTCTAGGGTTCACGGAGTGAGCCGAATTGATTTGCTGGATGAATCGACTTCAACGGTTGATCTTTGAAAAATTTGAAACAATTTGTTGTAGAGCCCCTTTTCTTTTCTTCTCAAATGCAAATGTGCAAATGATGAGTGAAAGAACCCTTTTATTTCTAAGAAAAACCCTAAATCCACACTGCAATAAATGCGCAACTTAAGTCATTTTGGTTGCCTAGTTCTTCTTATTTTGAGAAGGATCTTTTTCCGGATCACTAAGATATACTTAGAGTTATCCTTGGTGATTAATAACAAACTCTCTTACTTTCCCCAAACATTTGATCTATCCGCAGATCAAGATGCCTCAAATTTGAATCATACCGGATCTAACAGAGATAATCCTGTTTTACCGGATGATTGTTAAACCAGATCAATCTTGGAAGATTAGACTCTTCAAATCTTCCTGCGGATCTTCCTTATCTTTACCAAGCTTTCTTTAGATGTTTCTCTGAGAATCCTTTAATCCACAACTTCCCACGTGCCAATTTCAGGCACCAATTGACTGGCTAGGGGATTTGTTTTTCTTAGTGACTCCCCCTGAGCCAAAGTTCATCTACTCAATTTCTGGAAGGATTATCAGCACCAGATTCTGGTGCGGATCCATCCCCAACATTCTCTGTGCTTCTCTTCACCTAGATCTTATTCATCTCCCTTTGAATTTAATCCGCGTTCACTTTTCCCTTTCCTTTGTCTTGGCTATGATTATACTGTTCCGGACCCCTTTTGTCTTGATTCTTACTTCTACAAAATTTGGCAATATGATCGGATCTATTGCAATTATAGAAAACAACATTTCTTTGCATATTTGACTGATATCCTCTTGATCTACACTGATTAGCCATATGTCCCATTCTATTACATGCAAAACATCTACCATTGAATGAATTGTTCATTTGCATATTTCTACACTCATGAGATTTGTGACCATACCTTTTGCAATTGAAACACTATCCGGAGAAGGATGAATTAGTCTGATTCATTCTTCTTCTGCACTAATTTGCTTTATGACCAAAGTTATTGTAGTTGTGGCAATATCCATTGAAGGATGGATATCTTTGAGTATTTGGTTGCTTTACCGGAGGTCTTCTAGATCTGTTCCTTAGATTTCCTGATCAAGAGTTCTTCTGATCGGATCCAAAGCTTTCACCTTTCTCATATCCCAAGCCATGCTTGTCATCTACCCTCCTTTGACTTTCAAGAAGAACTTCAAGTTGAGAAGACCTTATCTTGAATTTTTCTTTGTATTCATTTGCTGTTTGTAGATCCTTTTTAAGAATGTCTATTTGATCCTCAAGTTTTTCTTCATTATCTCTAGCATCTTCAAGATCAGATTCTAGATGTCTGATTATTCTATCCATTTTATGGCAGTCTTCTAATTTTTCCTTGAGAGATTGTCTTAGATCATCTTCAATTTTTCTTTTTTCTTCATTTTCTTGGGTGAACTTCATAACTCCTGATTCCATTTCATGTCTTACCATAATGACCTCTTTTGATAACTTTTCACATAGCTTGGTTTTCTCTTTTAGGTCTTCATTTGTATCATTGGTTTTGTTGATAACTGAGAGGGGGGGGGTGAATCAGTTATCCTAATTATTTCCCTTATTAAACTTTCCTTTTAATTGAAGCAGCATAAAATCAAACACAAAACATAAACCATGAAATAAGAAACACATGACACAGTATTTTTGACGTGGAAACCCTGTTAAGGGAGAAAACCACGGGGTGATTAACCCAAGAATTATTCTCTGTTAGAAGAATAGGAAATTACAAAAATGGCACTTGCCAATTAGGGCTCACTGCCCGAGCACACTGCTCACAAGAGGCTCACTGCCTACAAGAAGACATACTGTCTTACAAAGTGATTAGAATCACAGTCTTGAACTGATTGGAAGCATCTGCATATGCTGGAGTTCAGTTCCGGTTAGGTTCAGTATACTGATCTGCTGCACTTCATCTTTCCTCTGTTCTTTAGTCTGCTGTCCTTTCACATACCGGATCTTTCTTGTTACTTCTGCTCTACTCTGGACTTGTTCGCATATCCTCACATACATTCCCACCTTTTACCACTAAATCCATCCTCTATATATATCCGCACAAGTACTTTCATCATCTTTTTAGTCGGCATCCGGAACAGTCTAGTTTCTTACAAACTTAGTTCTGTCGGCTGAATCCTTGCTCACCAAGCAATGCGGATCAAGCATATACTTGTAGATATCATCAATTATGTCGGCCAAACATGATTCATGCCACCGCAACCTTTATCATCATCTGTAATACATCCGGAAAGTAGTTTGATACTCGATCAGTCAGTTCTTCCTCTGTTTTCACTGTCTCTCAGGAATCCGGTACTCAACTATTCATATCTTTTTCCTTGTCCATCTCCGGAGGCTAAATCCTTGGAATATACTACTCAAGATAGTCCTCTTGACTTCCCCAGATCCGCACTGCACCAAGACACTTCCTCTGAGAGATCCGGACCAATCTGTCGGACCTTGCCACATGCTCTGTTCTTGTTCACCGGACCACCACAATCTTCAATCTGACTTCCGGTAGAGACATATCATGACTTGCGGATATGTGGGATGACCTTTGTTGCCATCAATGACAACAACCATGAATCCATATAGTGTCTCTTGCCAACAATCTCCCCCTTTGGCATTGATGGCAACACTTAGTGAAAAATGACTAAGTGTTTACACTATGCTCCCCCTTTGCTGATGCTCTGTCTTTATATACAATTTCCGGAACTCCCCCTGAGTTGGATTCCTCATTTTTCACTGCTCCTCACTCCCCCTTTGACATCAATGGCAAAGGGTAGGGTCCGCACACCAAAATTTTCAAAAATTCTCTATATATAGCCGCATATTTACATACTCACATATACTGCAGAATGTCTGCAAAGGATGTCTGCAGTTGAACCATTTCAGTAGCCCAACTTAGCTTCATTCTGTCCAAGATTGAAATGTGACCACTCAACAAAAATGCAAAAGCTTCTGCCCGCCTGAGATCTGTCGGATCTTTTGTATGGGCGGTGGTCTGGGCATCACTGATGGCCTCATGCATAGTTTCCAACTTAGGGACTATAATCCTTCTAAGTTCTTCCATCCGGTTGGTAATGTTCTTCCTCTCCTTCTCAAGATTCTTTATTTCATTCAAGACTGCAATAGTCTGACATTCTTGATTTATTATAGAGGAAGAGAGAGGATCAAAACTTTGAGATAAGCTTTGAAGCTTGTCCTGTTCCTCTTTTATTTTCTTGTCAATTGCTGCTGTTGCCTTTGACCAAGATATACAAAATTTGTAGATGTCACCGCCATCCTTAAGAGCATTTTCTAAGCTCTTTATTCCAATGCTTACAATCTTCCTATCCTTAGAGATTAAATCTAATATTTCAGAAAATCTCTTATCCAAAAATTCCTTCCGGACCTTGTCTTCAGCTGATTTTTCTAGAGAATTAAAATGTGTATCAATACTGCTGACTAAGGTTTTTAGATTACCGGAAGTGGAGGCTGTCGGATCTATTTGGATTGATGGCATGATCTTTACAAGTACTCCGGAAGCAGCCTCTATCAACTCACAGTCCTCCATATGAGACTTTAGGAGCTTTTCATTTGCCTTGGCATTTGCAAATGAAGCTATCTTCATTGTTTGTACCGGAGAGAGAGAGTCAAAATCAAATGGACCTTTTAGAAGCTCCGGTTCATCAATCTCTAGAGTTTCTTTGCTCAAAAATTGTTGAACAGTTTGTGCAGTGTCTCTTGCCGGAGACAGATGTTTCTTTTCTTCTGCAGTCTTAGAACTGTCAACCTCTTTGTCTGTCACCACTGCTTCCTTCTCCTGCAATTGCTCTTCTTCTTTGGATCCGGAGACTGTAGGGGAAACCGGAGGAGAGATGCTTGCTTGTTCATGGGTCACTTCTTCTGGAGCAGAGGGTCCCAAGTCCTCACTTGTCTGTTCAGGGCTCACTTCTTCCGGAACAGAAGATTCCAAGTCAGCAGCTGTTTCTGCACCTAAGTCCTCTACAACAGGAAGATTGAACCTTTTGAAGGCCTTCCGGAGGATCTCTTCTGTCTCTTGTGCCACTTTGTCAGTCTCACCAAGCATGAGCTGATTCATCCTGGCTTTACTTCTGAACTCATCTCTGCAGTCCTTGAAGATCATGTTCATTGTCTTGGGATCAATTTGAGGATATAGCTGAATAGCTATCTGCTCCCGGATCTCAAGATCTTTGGCATGCGCATTATTCTTTCTTACTTCCATTTCCTTCTCTAGGCTTTTAGGAATGAGAGATATGATCTCAATGAAAGCCTTATTGTATGTGTTCAGATATTTAACTGTGGCTTCCTGCAGAGTCTTTTGGTCTGCCTCACTGAAGTCATCATAGGATTCAGTCATTGGTTGAAGGTTTCCATCCACCGTGACCGACTTGATTATGCTCTCTAGTGACAGAGTGGGCTTTTCAACAGTTACCTCTGCCATTTCCTCCTTGTCTTGGCCTGTGGAGGGCTTACCGGATCCTTTCTTTTTCTGTTTCTTTACTTCTCTTACTCCTTCATCTGATTCTGTCTCCTCTTCATCCTTTTGGCTTTCATAAGCCCTTGATGCTTTTGTCTTGGATCTTTTACCGGATGCCTGGACTTCCGGTTTTGAGCTTTTGGTTGTGGAGGGTGCAGATCTCTTTGATGATCTGGTCCGGGTGGGGGTTTCAACCGGAGCACTTTCTTTGCTTTTCTCTTCTTCCTCAGCCTTTCTCCTCTTTTCCCGGCTGGCATCAAGTGCCTCTTTTGAGATGCCTAGGCCTTGAGCAATGTGCTCTACTTCTTTTCTCACTTTTCTTTTAATCTCAGGTTCCCTGAGTTCTACATGTAATTTCACGCTCAGCTCCTCAAAGGTTCCAAACCTTTCTGCCTTAGGATCTTTGGGCTGACTTAGCATGTGTTGAACATGCAGCTCTACTATCTGTTCATCAACTTCATACCCCATGGGCATGATCCAGACAGTCCTTGGCTCCACTGCCTCCATTAGGCACTGATCAGTGTCAACCATAAAACATACTGAGTCCTTGTATTTCTCAATGAGAGACTGGGGAATTCTCTCTCTTGCTTGCATCATGCTCTGAAAGTTTTTGAAGTATCCCCATAGAGCTGTATTTCTCGCTTTTGCATCCCCAAGTCCATGCAAATAGTCTCTTATCTGGACTGCAACAGGTTTGTCATTCTGCCATACCCATCCACTTGTTCCGGGTAGCTCATTCATGAAGTAAAAGAAGAGACATACAATGAGAGTACCATACTTAAAGGAGTTCTTCTTGTCTTTCTTGATTTTCTGTACATTTTCCATCAATTGGCTTAGTAGTAGTTCACAAAGATCATAATCTGCATTCTTTCTTAGCATTTCATATGCTGTGTATATTGCAGTTCCGGATACAGAATTCTCCCTGCTGGAGTGATAGATCTTGTATCCTATGATCATTGATGCATATTTGATATCCGGATCCGAAATATCTTCAATGGTCATTGCTCTCTTATCATATTTTGATCCGGTGGCTTCAGTTACAACGTTGTTCTTGACAGATTTGAGGATAGGTACCCCCCCGGAAGAGTATAGACCAGTTACTGCTCTAATTGCTTCTTTTGTGATCTTGCAGGGTCTATCTAGCCAAAGGAAGTTGTCATGCATCCTGCTCAGTACATACCGGACCCATTCATCTTCTTCAAAGCTAGGGAAATGAATGAATTGCTCAAATTGTTTCTTCTGGATACCCTTATACTCTGGTTTGAGCTCAAAAGCATTGTCTATCAGTTGCTTGTGATAGAGGTCTCTTAATTTGAATTCCCCAAATTCCTCAATGTTTGCGTGTATGTAAACCCTAATATCTTCAGTATGTAAGACTCCGTGGGGAACACTAGAGAAGGCTCCTAGTGGATCTACCTCCAACGATTTGTAGGGATGTTTCTTGAATGAGGGGCGAGGTCTATCAGAGATCTTAACTATGTTTGGAGTAGCCATTCTTCAAAGATTTGCAGTGAGGCAATGAAAAACGAAGAATACCTTATGCGCCTTCGGTTTGCACGGAGTGGTTGGATTGATTTCTTTATGCAATAGCTTCGGCAGGAGATCCTTGGTGTGCTTGATGATCCTTGTTGCAGAGCTCCACTATTCGCTTCTTCTCAAGTGTAGAATGAGCAGATAACTTTTGAGAAATCCCTTATATTGCTCCGCAAACCCTAATATCTGTCTGCAATAAATGCTTCACCTGCATTATTCCGGTTTACCATGTCTGGACAGCTTGGAGTATCCCGGATTAGTCCTGATCACTGAATATCATCCGGATCTTTAAATCATGAATAAATCTAGGTAACATATTACAAGAACATCCCAAACACTTTGTCCAATCCGCAAGACAAGATCGTGCACTTCCGGATCTCTCCGGACCTTTTTGTAATCCTTTATCATACCGGAGCACCTCCCTGAACAGGTCTAACTTAATCGAACACAGCTTCTTCATAACTCCATGCGGACCTCTGAAAACTTGACTGAAGCATCTCAGGACTTATATCTATAAACCCTTTAATCCGCATCTTGTGCCACATCCGGCACAACTTGTTTGGCTGGGGGAACAGAATCTTCTTTGAGTCTCCCCCTGAGCCTGAGCTCACTTTTTAATTTCCGGAAGAAATATCAGCACCAGAATCTGGTGCGGATCCAACCTCTACATTCTCTAAGCTTTTCTTCACCTAAATCTTGCTCATCTGATTCCTAACTTCATCCGCATTCATCTTTTGTTTACCCTTGTCTTGATTCTGATTATACACCGGACCTCTTTTGTCCTGATTCTTGTTTCTGCAGACTTTAGCATTATGACCGGACCTATTGCAGATTTGACAAATAACATTTCTTTGCATATTTAACTGATATCCCCTTGATCTGCATTGATTAGCCATATGACCTACTCTTTTGCATGTAAAGCATCTACCTTTGAATGATTTGTTTACTTGCATAATTCTGCATTCATGGGATTTGTGTCCATACCTTTTGCAGTTGAAGCACTGTCCGGAGAAGGATGAATTAATCTGATTCATTCTCATTCTGCATTGATTAGCTTTGTGACCAAAATGGTTGCAGCTGTGGCAGTATCCATTGAAGGATGGATATTTTTGAGCATTTGGCTGTCTTACCGGAGGTCTTCTAGGCCTGCTCCTTGGATTTTCTGATCCAAGATTCTTCTGACCGGATCCGGAGCTTTCTCCTTTCTCATATCCCAAGCCATACTTGTCATCTGTCCTCTTTTGACTTCCAAGAAGAACTTCAAGTTGAGCAGAACTTATCTTGAATTTCTCTTTATATTCATTTGCTGTTTGAAGGTCTCTTTTGAGAGAGGCAATTTGATCCTCAAGTTTTCCTTCATTATCTTTGGAATCTTCAAGATCAGATTCAAGGTGTCTGATAATCCTGTCCATCTGGTGGCATTCTTCTGATTTTTCCTTAAGAGATTGTTTTAGATTGTCTTCAGCCTTTCTTTTTTCTTCAATCTCTTGAGTGAACTTTATAGTTCCTGATTCCATTTCATGTCTTAACATGATGACTTCTTTTGATAACTTTTCACATAACTTGGTTTGCTCAGTCAATTCTTCATTTGTATTGCTTTCTTCACTTTGTCTTGCCAACTGTTGGAGCAGCTCCTTTCTCTTTTTCATAGAGAGACTTAATTTGTCTTTTAATTCCCTCATGAATTCATCAGCCTGTTTGAGTCTTTCTCTTAATTCACTGACTTCAGAATTTGACTGTTCAAGATCCTCAAGGGCAGTCTTGAGTTGCTCCTTTAAACCATATGCATCCATTTGAAATCCCAGATCTTCCTCAAGCTGTTAGGCTCTATTAGGAGGAACTTGGCTCTGATACCAATTGTTGATAACTGAGAGGGGGGGGGTGAATCAGTTATCCTAATTATTTCCCTTATTAAACTTTCCTTTTAATTGAAGCAGCATAAAATCAAACACAAAACATAAACCATGAAATAAGAAACACATGACACAGTATTTTTGACGTGGAAACCCTGTTAAGGGAGAAAACCACGGGGTGATTAACCCAAGAATTATTCTCTGTTAGAAGAATAGGAAATTACAAAAATGGCACTTGCCAATTAGGGCTCACTGCCCGAGCACACTGCTCACAAGAGGCTCACTGCCTACAAGAAGACATACTGTCTTACAAAGTGATTAGAATCACAGTCTTGAACTGATTGGAAGCATCTGCATATGCTGGAGTTCAGTTCCGGTTAGGTTCAGTATACTGATCTGCTGCACTTCATCTTTCCTCTGTTCTTTAGTCTGCTGTCCTTTCACATACCGGATCTTTCTTGTTACTTCTGCTCTACTCTGGACTTGTTCGCATATCCTCACATACATTCCCACCTTTTACCACTAAATCCATCCTCTATATATATCCGCACAAGTACTTTCATCATCTTTTTAGTCGGCATCCGGAACAGTCTAGTTTCTTACAAACTTAGTTCTGTCGGCTGAATCCTTGCTCACCAAGCAATGCGGATCAAGCATATACTTGTAGATATCATCAATTATGTCGGCCAAACATGATTCATGCCACCGCAACCTTTATCATCATCTGTAATACATCCGGAAAGTAGTTTGATACTCGATCAGTCAGTTCTTCCTCTGTTTTCACTGTCTCTCAGGAATCCGGTACTCAACTATTCATATCTTTTTCCTTGTCCATCTCCGGAGGCTAAATCCTTGGAATATACTACTCAAGATAGTCCTCTTGACTTCCCCAGATCCGCACTGCACCAAGACACTTCCTCTGAGAGATCCGGACCAATCTGTCGGACCTTGCCACATGCTCTGTTCTTGTTCACCGGACCACCACAATCTTCAATCTGACTTCCGGTAGAGACATATCATGACTTGCGGATATGTGGGATGACCTTTGTTGCCATCAATGACAACAACCATGAATCCATATAGTGTCTCTTGCCAACAGGTTTCACCTTGACTTGCTAATTGCTGAAGTAGATCCTTTCTCTTTTTCATAGAGATACTTAGTTTCCCTTTTAATTCATTTATGAATTCATCAACCTGTTTAAGTCTTTCCTTCAATTCATTGACTTTAGAATTAGATTGTTCAAGATCATCTAGGGCAGACTGAGGTTGTTCCCTCATACCATACATATCCATTTGAATTTCCAGATCTTCCTCAAGCTATTAGGCTCTGTTTGGAGGAACTTGGCTATGATACCAATTGTTGATAACTGAGAGGGGGGGTGAATCAATTATCTTAATTATTTTGACTTTCAATCCTTCTTTAACAATTAGTGCAGAATCAAATCATACAAACGAGCATTACCATGGAAGCAGAAATAACATTAGTACACATGACACAATGATTTTGATGTGGAATTTACCTGGTTAAGGGAAAAACCACAGGGTGATTAACCCAAGATTGTATTCTCTGTTAGAAGAATAGAATAGTACAAAATGGCACTTGCCAATTAGGGCTCACTGCCCAAGCACACTGCTCACAAGAGGCTTACTACCTACAAGAGACTGACTGTCTACAAGAAAAGAAGGTAACAAAATACTTAAACTGATGAGAAGCATCCACACATGCTGAAGTTCAGTCCTGGTTAAGCCCAATATACTGATCTGTTGCACTTCATTCTTCCTCTCCTTGGGTGCTGCTATCCTATTACATTTCAGACCTGTCTTACTGCCTTCACACTACTTTTCTACTATTCTTCACACAAATACCACACACAACACGCACATTCATATCTAAATCCATCTGGTATATATATCCGCACCAAAGATTTCATCCACTTTCTAGTCAGCATCTGGAATACTCAATATTTTCCCAAACTCTGATTTGTCAGCTGAATCTTTGCATACCAAGTAATGCGGATCAAAGAGATGCTTATAGAAGTCATCAATCATGTCAGCCAATCATGAATGATACCTTAGGAAACTTAATCACCATCAATATCTCATCCGGATCAAGGTCTGATGCTCTGTTGGTCAGTTCTTCCTCTGTTTACTCTGCCAAACAGGAACCCAATACTTAGGCGCTTATATCTCTTCATTCTTTCATCACCAGAGGCTCAATCCCTGGAATCTATTAGTCAAGTTACTCATCTTGACTTCCCCAAGTCCGTACTTTACATAGATACTTCCTCTGAGAGATCCAGACCTGATTGTCAGACCTTGCTACATACTCTGTTCTTGGTCACCAGACCAAGTTACTCTACAATCTGACTTCCGATATAGACACACCATGTTATGTGGATGGGTGGGATGAACTGTGTTGCCATCAATGACAACACTTATGAAGCTACAATATTTCTTTTGCCAACAAATTCAATGTATGTGTGATCTATAGCAGAGTTGTGACCAGAAAAAAATAATAAGGGCAGAAAAGTAGAGTAAAAAAAGTAGAGATGACATTATGAAGACATTTGAGTCTGTATACTGAGCTATAAATAGAACTGTACCCCAATATTTTGTAGATGCATTTGTAGTAGTCATCTCCTGGCAGTGAGCCAATCTTTTCTTCTATCTTCTATCTTTCTTTCTCTATGGACAGTGAATCCACCTGCAGTGAGAATTTCTTTGGGTAGTGAGCCTTATGTAATTCGGTATTGCTATCATATTATATTGTGAGCTAACACTCACCACGATTTTTCCCTTTTTGGGTTTTCCACATAAAATCCCAATGTCCATGTGTTATGAATTTGTGGCTACTCTTTTTGTGTTTACTTTGCTTTCATGTTGTTGAATTTAGTAAATGGATTAACAAATGTGTGAATGAAAAGTTTTTTATAATATTGATTCACTCCCCCCTCTCAGTATTCTCTGCTTTCAACATAGTTTCTTTCTAGTGTACTTCTAAAAGGTCAACTTCATTGATAATTGTTGTAGCAGCTTCCTGAACTATTCTATTCTTCCTTTCAACTACTCCATTTTTCTAAGTAGTTCTAGGGGCAAATAATTGTCTCTTTATCCCTTGTTCTTCACAAAAAGAATTAAATTCATTTGAAGTAAACTCACCACCTCTTTTAGATCTTAGACACTTGATTCTCAAATCCATTTAATTTTCAACCATTGCTTTAAATGCCTTGAACTTGTCTAAGGCTTCTATTTTTTTTAAGGAAAGTAACCCAAGTCATTCTTGAATAATCATCAATAAGAAGCACGAAATACCTGTCACCTTGTAAACTTCTTGTTGTTTTAGGACCACACAGGTCTGTATGCACCAACTCCAATAGATAGGTAGAGGATTGTTCCTTACTCTTGAAACTTATCTTTGTTTGCTTCCCAAACTAACATTCTTTGCAAATAGCATTAGCAGACTTCACAACCTTAGGTAGGTCTCCTACATCTTGGACTAAGCTTATTCTCACCATATTATGAATGTTAATATGACACATTCTCCTATACCATAACCAACTTTCATTTCTTTGAGCCAACAAACAATAATTGTTAGTACCTTTCAAATGATAAACATTACCATGAGTCTTCTTACCAGCAACAATTATAGTTCTGGAGCTTTTCCTTATCTCATATCCATTATCCTTAAACATCAAATTGTATCCTTTCTCACACATCTCTCCAACACTTAGAAGATTGTGCTTTAAGCCTTCTACATAAAGAACACCATTTGTATTATGCTTGCCATCAAAAGTAATTGACCCTTTTCCACAAATCTTACTAGTTGCATCATCACCAAACCTAACTAGCCCTCCATCATACCTTTCCAATTTAACAAACTTACTCTTATCTCCTGTAATGTGATTTAAACATCTACTGTCAATAATCCATTCATCTTCCTTTTCAGCATGAAATATAGACAACTCTCATGGACTTCCTTCCTTCACATAGCTTACAAGGCTAGCAGAAACATGTTCTTCTCTTAGGGTAATAAACAAGCATTCACTAGCATTAACATCTTCAAAATTAGGTTCATCATCAGTTACACCATCATCATCTCTAACATAGTAACTCTTTCTTACCATCTTACCTTTAATTTCATTATTCTTGATCTTTAAAGCTTTGTCAAGACATCTTGAAGCATAGTGACCAATCTTACCACAACTAAAACATTTGAAAGGTAACTTACCTCTAAACTTTCCACTACCTCTTTTTATTCTACTTACAGAGTTTGCCTCAAGCTCATCAAAGTTTTCTTCATCTGATTTCACAACATACTTATCTAACCTAGCAGTCTTTTCTTCCTTGGCCTTAAAAGCAATCTCAGTTTTCACAAGGCCATCAGTAGTACCAAATTCTCTCATCTCAAAAGTAGTTAGTTTACCAAGCAATTGATCTTTTGAAATCTTGTCCATATCAAACAATTCTTCAATGGAAAACACCTTGTGACTATAAGATTTGGGAAGAGTTCTGAGTACCTTATCTACAACATCCTTATCATCTATCTTTCCACCAAGACCCTTAATGTTGTCGATAACTTCATCAATATTCGATATGTAACTTGTTATGTTCTCATATTCATACATCTGCATAGTTTCATAACTGGTCTTCAAGTTCTACAACTTATCCTTCTCGATAGATTCATCACCTTCATAGATTCTTTTCAATTTCACCTAGATCTCATGAGTAGTTTCCATATCCACAATGTCACCATTTCAGTGTTAGATAAAGCATTTAGTAGAGCATTTTTATCTTTTCCATTAATCTCATAGGCCCTATTCTTAAGTGCAATCTTCGTACCACCATTAGGTATTTAGTATTCATCTTCAACTATTTTCTAGACATTATAACCAATAGAAACAAGATAAATTTGCATTCATACCTTCTAGAAGGCATAGTCAGATCCATCAAACTGAGGAATGTCTTTCTTGTGCACCATCCCAAATCTACCTTAAGCTATTAGGCTTCCTTCCAAGGAACCTTGCTCTAATACCAATTGTTGAAGGTACAAGACAACTGAGAAGGGAGGTGAGTCAGTTGTATCAAAAACTTTAAATTCTCTTAAACAAAATCACATTCACATTCACTTACTTTAGCCCCTTGATCTATTATAAGGATTAAACATGAAATGTAGAATCAAAACTTAAACACATCAACATTATACACACATGAACACCAAATATTTATGTTTAAAACCCTAAAAAGGGAAAAACCACGGTGAGTGTTAGCTCACGATATAATGTAATAATAATACCGAATAACAAAAGAGGCTCACTACCCAAAAGAATGCTCATTGCAATAGGCTCACTACCAAAGGGTGGCTCACTACCAAGAGGTGGCTCACTACCAAGGGGGTGGCTCACTGCCATGAACTAATATGATAGCATCTACCATATGCCTGAGTTCAGTTCCAATGATGTGGAATACATATCACCATTGCTACCTCACAACACAAACACTTTCATCTTCACAACTTCACATCACAACCACTCTTCACATAGATTCATTACATTTATTTATACCAATCATCAACATTGGAACATACATCAAGGTCAGCAATGCAATCTATAACCTTTAGAATAGTCTCTAAGGTTGACAAACACACATAATTCAAATTAGGTCTAGACCTAAACAAACTTGTAGAGAAAATGAATGAAGGAAGACCACTTCATAGCTTATCTCAGACCTAAACACATCTTCACATGCTTTAGCATGCTTCCATAATCCATGAAGCACCTCTACAAAGAGTGTAAACAACAAGGTCGGCCAAAATAGGTGTTAACACTAGAATCTTTAGGTACATGCTTCAATGAACATAAACTTATCTTGCAGACCAAGCATAAGCCTTCAACATGATCTAGAGACATCCACAAACAACATAAAATCACTTGGGAGCTAACAAATCTATCTACAAGAAGTTTCACTTGAAGACAACAAATCTCACTTGAAGCAAACACTGCCAAGTTCTGTTACTCAATAACTTGCTTTCCAGAGCACCAAATCACAAATCCTTTGGAATGAAGATAGCTAAGGACCTTATAAATATATTTCCAAAACCACATCACTTGAAACCACTTTGCAAAGAAATGTAGAGCAAAATACTTTCTCCCAGACACATCTGTACAACTCAGAAACTCTATCAAATATAGTCTTCAAACTAGTGAACATAACTTCTATTGCACAGTGATCTGGACCACCAAATTCTGGATTTAGTATCTTCAAACACTTCTCTAAAACATATCCAAATCTAACACTCTAGTCTTCAATACAGAAGAAATGCAAAGTAAAAACTTAGATGGTATCCTATAAGCCAGAATACTCTGTAGCACATTATTTCCATTTGAAGAGAAAATTTTCTCAAAAGCACTTGGAAACTCAACAACATGAATAATATGCTAGAATCATCAACACTTCTTCAATTCATCCAAATCATCTTAACATGACAACTCAATAAAGTAACAGTCAATAATATCAGAAGACACAGTTGACACCAATGACAACACAAGCATGTTGACATCAATGACAACACCAGTTAGCACATACTTGCAACAAATTCAAGAGAAATATAGAAAAAGCACATTTTGGAAATAATCTATAGAATCAGTGACAATGAATTAGCATCCAAAGGAATTCACAACCAAATCAATACTTTAATAAAGGTATCATCTATCTTTTAGAAGTTTATGAAGCTAGTTGAAACACATGAATTTTTAGATCAGTCTAGAATAATGTTACAAAATCTACATGGAAAGGTAGAAGACCTCAAATAGGTTGATTCACCAATAGCTTTTGACAAATCAGACTGATACATTATAAAAGGATTGTTTTAAAATGAAGATGGAGGATATAATGAAGCAAGATAAGGACCATTTTCCTCAAAGGCTAGATGAGACAAATTTTTTAGATTCTATCAAACCATTGATAACTTTGAATGTAAGTTTGGATGATATATTAAAGGAAAGATCCACTCTCAATTATAATTGTTAACAAATTTACAAGTTAGTTACTACGAGTTACAACAAATTACACTTCCAACAAATGTATAGTGGAGCATGCTACAAAAGTTGATAAAATTTTTAATAATATGAGTTTCAAACTAAGCATTGTGCAGAGTTATTTTTTAGCAAGATATTGTGATACCTTTATATATTCCTTCATTTGAAAATTAATATAAGACTTAAATTTATTTATGCATTCAAATTATCTCTACTATTCAATTTCTTACTTTAGGAAAACTCTAGTTTCTAGATACATATTTGTTGTATATGCTACTCTTAATGATTAGTATGCATTTAGTTTAATGTCTATAAAATTTCACATAGTAGGTGGGATATTAAATATAAATAAGGAATTACTAAGAATGCTTTGTTCTATAGAGGATGGTCATGTGATGGAATTTGATGGTTTAAGTACAATGTTTAAAATTTAGATTCTAAAATGGAACATTGGAAAATAATATGTTAATTGTTAAATCAAAATTAAAAACTATGTGTTAGTATGCTCATTGTTACAAGATAAATAATACAAGTACAAATAAAATCAAATATGAAAATGATGTTTAAAATTTAAATTCTAAATTAGAACATTGGAAGATAATAATATATTAATTTATTAATTCTTACATAGAAATTGAAAAATGTGTATCACTGATAAACAAATAAAATATCATCAACAACAATTTTTAATATGAAATACAATATAAATACCTACTAAGTGTTAAATCTATTCCATTTTCCAAATCATCTACTCACTCTAACCATGAGGGTCATCCTAATATTGGTCTTTGTTTTCTTTTGTCTATATACTTCCACTTAATTGCATCTCATCATTGCCACTAGGTAAACCCACAATAATGAGTCCCAAACTTGGGACATTAAAATTTTGAATGCAGATGTAGAAAAAATTACAAGATACCTTCGTTCGAAGGTATTTCTTTAAACGAAGGTACCTTCATTCGAAGGCATGATAAAAATCACCTTCAAATGAAGGTGAACCTTTGTTCGAAGGTTTTTATGCATAGGACCTTTGAACAAAGGTCATTTCCAAAAAAGGAATAAAAGGGACCTTCGTTCAAAGATCCCTTTTATTCCTTTTTTGGAATTTCCATAAATGGAATAAAAAGAGACCTTTGTTCTAAGGTCCCTTTTATACCTTTTTTAGAAATTTTCCAAAAAAGGAATAAAAAAGGACCTTCGAACAAAGGTCGCTTTTATTCATTTTTTGGAAATTATTTTTCCCTTAGGTATGTTCACATGAAGGTACCTACGAACAAATATCTTTGATTGAAGATACCTTCGAACGAAAGTCCTTAGCTAGACACTTTTTGTGTCTGCTTCAAAATTTCCTCAGAAAATCTACTTTCAATCCTCAGGTTGGACCTTCAAATGCAATTAACTTAACAAGATAATTTGCAAGATTGTAGTCCTCTAAACGAGCTTTCCAACAAGTATAATTTTGATATATTTTCATTTTATTATGTATTCAATTTTCAATTTTTACTGAACATAGGTTTTTCACCAAACATCAAGTTCTTCATTATACACAGGGTAAAAATAGTAAAACATTGAAAAAAATTCCAAAAAATACCTTTGCACTAGGTATTGATGTCCTTGTTTCACAAAAAAAGAAAGAATTTCAATATATAAACAAGTTATGCTTGACGACATACACCTATGTCCAAAATATAGTTACCCTAACTTAAAAAATTAATTAAAAAAATATGTAACAAAATATTATGAAAAATATTCATGCACTAGATATTGATGTTAAAAATCTATATTTTAAAAATTAGATTTTTATCCTTTCTAGAAAAAAAGTTATGTTGAACAACATAAATGTTACTTTCTGAAAATGTTGTTTACTATTAAAAACTAGTTATTAAAAGAGACGTTGAAAGATTCATGATTTATTTCATATATATATATATATATATATATATATATATATATATATATATATATATATATATATATATATATAATCTACACACAAATCACTAGTTTGCATCATCTTCAAATTCTTAATGGTTTAGTTGTTATAGGTCTCAGAAAGTGAAGATTTAGTTAAAAATGTTGATATCAATGTCCATCTTGGCCAAAAAGTCTGACTTATTATTGTGGGATTACCCCACTACATGTATTATTCATTGTGTCATATGTAATGCCCCGTCATGCAACCCTAGAGAGTTAGATTAACAAGAACAAAATTCCAGAAATATTTTTTTTTTGAAGAAAGTAAATGCAATAACAGTAACCAAAGATTTTATAATACACAACATAAAGAAAAGTGCACTTCTAACTCCTCTAGGAAAACATAACTACATCAGTGAATAGAAAATTAAAACCACACAAGTGACATACATTAAACTGCTACTAAAGATAAGATCAACTTTTACATTAGCAAGATAGTTAATTTACAAAGTTATAGTGCAAGATTACAAGACCGATCATGTCGGTTTATAATTGAATAAATATGAAAGTATACAACAACACTGAATGTGTTATGCAATTCTATAACTGGATCACCTCTGCAAAGGACTCAAACTGATTCTCCAAGAAGACCAATGGATAGCTCTGCCTCCCAACCATGTGGAACCCTGAGGTCCACCCCTCCAAGCTAGGAGATAATGACAAGGATTCCACTAAGCCAAGAAACAACATCCAAAAATAAAAGAATGACAACTGACTTGACACAACTAACCATATCAACAAAACTGTACAAGCCAAGACATCACTCCAGAGGTACAACCAAAAAGTAACAACTGAACTGCGTAAGGAGAGTGTCATCGCATGGTCCTAGCATGGGTTACCCAGGCTATCTATCACCAGAAGTCGTCCCCCATCTATGGTTACCCTGGCAGCCTCTCTCTAGGCACCGGGCCATAGTGTGACACATGCGGAGCCGACAGGTCCTCTCATGGAGACAAGGAGGTCAGCCTTGCCAACTAGGCCTTCTCATCCCATCCTTAGCCTATGAGAGAACTCATGGAATGGGTGAGGTAGCTTACTTATCTTGTTAAGTGTTTTGTTTTCCCAACCCTCTTGATTAAGTTATAAAGTTTTGGTGCAGGAGCACCAAGGTGTCTGGTTTTTACTTGATCTTCTTGTAATTGTTATGAGTCAATAAGGTCTTGGAGACCATCTTCTTAAGGCTTGTAGCCATGTTTGTAATAGGACTTAGTCCAAATGTCTAAATGAATCTAGTTGTAGTCCTAGTTAGGACAATCTTGTTAGTGCAATAGTCATTTAAGTTTAAATGTTTGTTTAGGGAGTCATGTTAATCTTCATGTTTGTAAAGCCTTTAAAAGGCATGTCAAAGGTTTGTAAATGGGTGATAGCCTTGTCCAAGGTTAAACCACATATTAAAAATCTTTATGAAATCATAAAATAGTAAATACAGTCCAAGATTGGACAGTTGCTTAAAACAGTGAAAAGGCAGCAGTTACTTTTGATGAAGAAGCCTAATGGTCAGGTAGTGTGGATCGACCCCAACCTCTCCATGCTATTTTTGAAGCTTGTTTTAAGCCAAAGGTGTGGCCATTGTAACATTCATTCGAGGGAGATGAAATAAAAAAGAAGAAAAAGCTGTTTTTCTGCCTTTTGCTGTCTTTTTCTTGTTTTCTTATGCAAGTTAGAACCCGTACTTCTCTATGGTACGGCACAACCAAGGAGGATGGAATTCTTGAGGGTGAAAGTTGATGGACTAACCACCATTTGATGTAAGTTTGAGCCTTTGAAACAAGAGGAAGATAGGATATGTTTTGAAATACCAAACTAGCTTTTTAAACTGCTGTTTACCTTTGAAATTTGCTATTTTTCTGCATTATTCCGTACATATACGACACTTCCATGGTCTCCATTTGTGTTGCATGTGTAGAGGGGTGAGATGACCTCTAAATGAAATTGGTTAGACATCTTAGCAGTAGATAATAAGAAAGATACCCAAGTTTTCCCAAAACTGCTCTAAGGTGACTATTTTCTAAATTTACATCTTGCAACAGTCCGTACCTTTCAATTGTACGGCCCTGTTATGGGATGCTGACCACTTGGAAATGAAGGTTGGTGGATCGACTGCCCATTAGAGTACATTTGAGTCCTTGAAGTTGGAGGATGATAGGATAGAATCTCCAAATACCCAAACTGCTCTTTAAGAAAATTGTTGTCTCTGTCAGAAAAACCACTGTTTTCTTCCTTGCTCCATACCTGTACGGCTTTGTAATTGCCCAAATTTGTAATGTATAGAAAGGGTGTTGAAGTATCTTGGATTTTATTCTTGTTTGGAATCTTTACAGCAACCTAGGAGTGAGAAAACCATTGGTTTGTAATAAGCTGTCCTAAAACATAGTTTAGGCTTATTTTGACAGTCCCATGGATTTTTGCCATTTCATTGACATTTTTCTATTTTTTACTCAATGGAATGGGTTGTATTTTAATTTTTTTAGAGACTTGTGAGGAATGTGGAGGTAGGGGAATGGTGTAGATGAGTTTGGGCATGAGAAATGACTCTGTAGAAGTCTTATGTGGAAGCCTGAAGGAGGACAGCAACAACAAGGTATTTTTGACATGTTATTACTTTGCAAAGGAAGGCATTATGTTGAATGCATGTTGTAGGATTGGTAAGTGGCAATGAGAATGTGTTTGTGTTGAGGGAGACCATCCCAAGGTGGTTGTGTGACTGTTATTCCAATGGAACAGCAATGCCATGTTAGTCTGTGAGATTACTATCCTGCAGTCCTATATAGAGGAGTTGAAGGGATGTTAGATGGAGTTGACATCTTGGAAGGTGTCTTGGAGTCCTTCTTCATATTGTGTGTGTGTTAAGAGTAAGTTGGAGATGGTGTTGAAGGATGTCTTGAGAGATCTTTGCATGTGAAGTTATGATCATGCTACTGCTGTCCTAGATGCTCTGCATCAAGTTTCCACTTGCTTACAACTTCCATGGGGTTACCCAGGCGGCCTCTCACTAGGCACTAGCCCCACCATGAAAGCCACTCCCTTAGCATTCTCTGATCAAACATACATACCACAACATACAGGTATAAAAGTCACAAATCAGTTCCGACCCATAACTTACGCCATTCACTAGGCCACAATAGTAAGTCCTTAAATTCCCTTCAAGAATTTGAAGCAATACAATCTCGAAACCAAGTTCTATATCCAAGAGGCCATTCCCCATTCATTACAAGAAGGAAAATCCAGTGAACCCATTACATTGACATGCCATAATTTGAACCAAAACCAAGAACTACACCTCTAGAGTTAGGTACATGACCAATGATAAGGTGACCATTATCCAACAAGGACAACTCTTTCACGTCTTAACACCAAGAACACATGACACCCCTCAAGATTCCCAGTTCATAAATAATCCAAATCATAGACCAAACTCCATCCCAAAGTAACAAAATGATCCAATACAAACATGAAGATACGACAAGGAGGGCAACCAAGCAAATGAAATTCAATGAACTCCTAATTCAAACAAGAAGTCAACTTATGAGATTTTAAATTTATATCAAATAACATACAAGTTTACAGAAAAATAATTTCTCTTTGAATCCAAAATCAACCTCCTAACTCATTTCTTAATGACTACCATCTCCTAACAACCATAGTCTAAAAGCCAACAAGAATTTTCCTTTTAAGCTTCACTAATAATACTTGCTACTAAGAACAAATACAATTAAGTATAAAACTTCCAGTGATCACAACTATTTTAAATACATATAGTTTCCTATAAACATAACAGACTTATCTAACATTTTACAATTTCCAACAACTACTAAAAGAACTTTCACAACAATATTAATTCTTTTCCCAAAAGGAACACAAGGATTTAATACAACATTTAGATATGATAAGGATGACAACCCCAAAATAAAATGAGAAAGAATATACTCATTCATTAAGGAAATATTCTAGTATAAGAAAGTATCAATTCCTAACAACATAAGGCATAAACTTCTATCTATTAATTTATTAACTATCAAGCTAAAAGAAAACAACCATAATAAATTGCTAATCAAGAATTCCCAATTAAGGTTACTAATGATATTCCCTGACAGGTACAACCACTACAAAAATATGTATAATCTTGCTAAGATACCGAACTTTCCGTCGATCGTTTACTACCACAACTCTAATAAAGAAAACAACTAACTAATATAAATTGTTACCTACAAGTGTGAACATCTTACCCACTACAAAGTCCTCATGAAACAATTACACTGACACATTTAATTCCTATTAACCACAACTAAGAAAATATATTTTCCCATTTCAATTTCAAATGTAAAAGAACATCATCTATCACTATAGTTTCTTTTAAGTAAACCTACTAACTAACCTTATTCCAATGTCAAATCATTATAAACGTAAATAGTTTAACTTACCATTACTAATACAACATCTATCAGTAATTATTTACAATAAGCATAATCTTTCTTCAACCTTAAACCAACTACAATCATACTCAAACAACTATAATATATACTTCAATATCACAACTTTTCCTCAAGCGTTTTCCAATCTACAATTTCTAATGAACACATCCATGAGAATAGGATAAATATCCTTAATTACATAATGTTACTATCGAAATAGACTATTTACCCCTAACTACTAATCTAAACCTTTATATACCCTTACAATCTTAAACTACCAGCTCTACATTGTTTCTTAAACATCCCATTCCTAAGAGCATAAATATCTCCTAATGACATGCTACAACATCATTCATGAATAGATCTTCTAAAATTACATACATATAGCCACTTTCTAATTCAAATCAAAACATTGAATTTCTAACTAACTTGATACCGTAGATAATTACCAATAAGCATATATAAAAGGAAAGTGTATACATCTATTTCTATTCGAATGAGACACCCACCGAACTCACTAACAGAGATTCTATACAAACACCTAATTCCATATTCTAAAACCACCAAATTTAGTAACAAGAAACAACTATAACTATATAAATTCTTTCAAAAATAATAAACTTCCATTCATCATTTATTTTGTATAACTCTAGTTCTTTGTACCTAAAAGAGACTAGAAGAAAGAATAATAATTTGATTTACAACTAATTTAAAACAATATCTAACATTACACACCATTATGTCATAACCCAAGAACAATATATTTCAAGAACCTAACAATCACTTGAATACAAGGAATAATTTTTTTTTTTTAAATATTGTTTTAACTATGCATAAATACATTTTTCCTATTCCAATTTTCCAATAGTTTCCAGTTTCTAAAACAATAACTATAAGCATAAATTATTAATAAGCATCTACAATTTCAAACAACTCCTATAACCTATAAGATTTCCTAACAATTAACCACTTATAATATCAAATCAAACTTATGTATTTTCCTATGATCATGGATTACCATCTATTATTTTACCACTTAAGATTTCTAATAAAAACAACTACCATGATATCTATTTCTAAAAAAAAGACTTCTTTCCATTATATATAGATTCTAAAATTTCAATTTTCTAAATAACCAAATTACAGAATATCAATAACAAAGTTATATTTAATAAAATGAGCACAACTAATTTATTAAACTTCTTGCATAAACCAAAAGAACAACATTAATTAAATAAATTTAATTCTAAAATTATAAATTACTAACAAATGAACTTTCTAATATCATCTTCTCCCTATTATTGATTTAATAAATCCAAACTATACTCAAAATTTAGAAGTTTCCCTACAAGCAAGATCTCCTCCAAGCCTTCTATTTAAGAACAATAACAACAAATAACTTTTTTTTATGAGCTCAAATTGAAGTAAATTTCAAGATTTCAATCATATGATTTTCATTAAATAAATTTCGGCCACAAAATAAGATACAGAGAACCCAAGGAGGAGGCCAATGTTTCACAAAAATTGCAAACTTACAAGTGAATTAAGAACAACAAATTTCATCCAAAAGAATGCAAGGAGAGGGCTATACGGAAGCCGTACAACATCCCCAAGAGAGGGCAACAAAACTAAAAAAACTAATTTGCATCAGATTTCTCCTACAGCCGTACGGTCTAGGTTTGTCATAGAGGAAAAATGAGCATAAATTTAATCACAGGAAAAACAATAAGGATGGGGTCTCTTATGCCATATGATCAAAGGCAAAAACTGAGATTTTTCTCAGTCTACAACAGCATACTCATACAATCAGAGACTTCTATTTCTCAGGTAATACAATTTGTGTGAATTACTATATAGTTAAATTGATTTCTAAGGAATAAAACCAGAGCTTCAAACTAAGTTTTAAAACTATTGCAAAAGATAAATTAAATGGTATCTTTCAGCCAACAAGAAATTTTAAAGCAGATTGAAGGAAATTGTGAAGAAAACTTCACAAGATTTGGTCAAATTCCTAGACATGCTTGCAGGGTAACTTTCTAGAGGAAGTAGTGTTGGAGGCACAAGATCTTCATCAGGGTTACACAGATAAAAGCAAGGCATCCAAGGTAAAAAGGAAACATGAATAATATGAGAACCAAATCAGTGGTTGTAAGCACTAATAGGTTGCTAAGGAAAATACATGTAAAGACCAAATCACTTCTTACAAGGCATTTCACCTCTATCAGAGACATAGAAATGTGAGATAAAAATGCAAAAATGACAGGGACAAGAGTTTGATAAAAGCTTAACACTGAGTCATCTATTTCACAGGATTGAGATCACAATGTAGGGTTATAGATGATTGAGCTAATGATTTCAAAAGGATTAAGACAAAGGCTAAACTAGAAGAATCCATCTTGGAGGAATCTACATAGATTAGAGCAACATTCGACCTCACAGGGCACACAAGGATAATTTAAATTCCAATTAATTGCAAGTTACATGCAAGTTTCACACACAAGACATGCTAGTTTCACACATAGAACATGCTGCAATAAAATATAACTTACCAGCTACAACAATTGTAAATTCATAGAGAGACAAATCACATACCCAAAATTCAGTCCCACCTCAAACTTTCTCCAACTCCTGTAACCAAATTCTCTGTTCTTCTCCCCAATATCTCTGTGCTCTTTCCAACTCCCTTCCCAACAAAATTTTCCCCATATAAAAATGGTTCAACTCATAAAATTAATGCAGACATGCATCCGTTACCCAACATCCCACTCCAAGAAATTCAAAAATTTGCTATAAAAAGAGATCCCAAATCTTCCAATTTCAAAATTGACAACTCAAGGCATTAATTTCACTTACCAGAAATTATTCTTTACCTAAATATATACTAACTACCCGTAGCTACAACTTATAACATAAATACTCTTGGAAGCAGATAATTTAATTCTAGGCTATTATAAAATTTAACCAAGGTGTCATTCAAAGTTTTAGGCTTAACCAATTGTTATATAATAAACATAATAGAAGCATCATTATTTTAATAATAAATCATTAAAGTGTTATCCAACTACACAAGAGAATTAATAACACAACTCGACGATACTTCCACAACACAAGATTACCAACATAAAAGGCAAGGACCAAGCGACACAACATGACTCGAGACCACAACAGAAGATAATGACCAACCTAGTGGAATAGACCTCACGTTATCTCCCATCACTGATACCCATTGGTGTAAGAAAACACTCAAACATGCTATATCAGCTGGAGTCGAGGTTCGGTACCTGCAGCCTGCATCCAAACAATTAGTTGTATACGATCAAATACATACATGTTAACACACACAAAGAGTCAGAGAGTCACGACATAGTAGGGTACTCGAAGTGAGTAGTACTACACCATCTCTGCTCTTGAAACAATATCATAACAACTTTTATTTGAATTCGAATACCAACAAATCAAATGACACATGATAATATTAATTCGCATCATAACTGGAATAATAATAATGCCATCACAACTCATAACTCATGTCTAATTATATCAGTCGAACATAGTTCATCAAGATCAAAATAAACATAAATCATAACCTACTAATCAAATGTCTCAGAATTGTATCAATGCAATGAATGACTAACAATTATCTCTTACTAACAGAGAGCAATGTAGAACTACCACTATTACAGGTCAACAACGAGGGGGCACTACATCATATGTGCTAGTATTGTTTGAAGTGTTGCACAACCCTCTTCTTTCACATATAGACCTCTAGATTCCCAATGCCCTTTGAAAAGGAAAACTTTGGATATCATATCTACTTGTATACATCCTCAAGCAATTTTCTAAATTCTTGTCAAGTTTGTTTCATATCTTTGATTTCAATAATCCCAATGCACTAAAAACTCTCTCAACCTCCACTGACCCCAACATCATGGTTTGACATAGATCAACAAGTTTGAAAGATTCTAATATTGAATCATGCAATATTTCACTTTGACTTAAGGTTGCTCAAAGTTTATTTACCAATCCATCTTGGAAGTGACTCTCCATGAGTTTAAAATTTTCTATCATTGATGTTGTAAAATGGGTTGATTGATTTGTAAGCTTAGCTTTATTTATAATTCCTTCTATATGTTGTCCATTGAATTCTAAACTTTTACAAAACTAATTGGCTAAGGTCTTTATCTTGTTATGAAAATCAAACGGTTGATAGTTGATCTAGTGTTGAGGATACACAATATATATAGCTTCAAGCAGTTCATCTCAAAGGAATCAATCTCTAATCTGTGATAAAGAGATCTTGCAATATCCTTTAAAATAGTAGTTATAGATTTAAAAATATTTTTCAAAAATTCCCTTGTAATAGGTTCTTCTTTGGTAGTGCAACTAACCTAGAAAAATAGTGCATTGGTATTTCATATCCAATATAAAGACACATAACTCCCTTCTTGTATTAAATTGTAAAACATTAGTAGTATTGTTCACATTTGTTATTTCTTTCATTTAAAAAAAAAAATTGTCTTTTTTGTAAGTTTAGTTGTGTTATCCTCTGGGTTCCTTGGCGGGGTGTTACATATCACCAAGTGCTAGCTATTAAATTTTGGACTTATGAATGACTACTCTATTGATATAGATTATCAAAGGTCATGCATATCATTTTACATAGCTTTGTATATTTTGAAATATACATAGTTCTTTCTTGGGCTTTTTTCACAAGAATGTTCATTTCCTCCAACATGGGAAGAGTAACAATTAAAGTTAGAAGTGTCTATATGTCACTTAATGTTAGGTTCCTAATATTCTATCCTTCTAATATAATAAGGATAAGCACTTGTGGCATTCTTAACCTCAATATATTCATTTATTAGTCTTAGTTATTCCTTAAGATAACTTAGTTAGGATGAAGGGATGTGCCCCTACATAGTTATGCCTATAAATAAGGAAGAGAGAGACTCTTCCAAGGCATCATATATGAATATATTATTTTCTAATTATTGGAGGTCACCCCCTCGAAGTGGTTTGCTATTTTACTAATTTTTACATTTATTTCTAAGAAATATCATAACAAATGGTATCAGAGCTATGATTTGGGCCAATATTTTTGTTTCTACCATAAGTTTCAAACCATTGTGAATTTGGACTTAATTTTTTCTAAGTTTTGAGGTAAAAATAAGATTTCTATCATAAGTTTTAGACACGTTATTTTAATTTCATTTTTTCTCATTAATTAGCTCTACAGGCCGCAAATTTTGGAATTTAAAAAAATACATTTTTAGAAATCTTATGAAAAATTAGGTTGGGTTAGTTCTTTGTATTTTATTAAATTAGAGATAAAATATAGTCCATAATTTAGTGGTCAAACTTAGGTCAAAATATTTTATTATTTTTCTCTATAGTCCACAATTTTTGGAATGATATTGAAAAATTAGGATGTTTTATTTCTTTACAAATTTCTATTACAAAAAAAATAAAAAAAATCCATAATTTAGTGGTCAATATTTTGGTCAAAAAGATGGACATCAAATTTAGTCATAGCCCTTGTTCTAAAATTTTATGGTTACAACTTGCACTAGATATTATCCTCCATTATTTAAGAAGGAAAAATCTAGAGTTCAAAATACAAACACATTAGAAACCATGTCATATGTAGGATTAGACTTTTGTGAATCTAAAGAATATTGTCCAGCACCTAAAATCACGGAAATAATTCCACCAAGATGTGAAACAGTGGTACATTTTATTAAGGATACTTTATTCAACCCACTTGTAACATCCTTAAATGAGGGTTTTTAGAAGTTTAAAGCAAACATATTGTTAGAGTTAAATCCCCAGCAAAACCATCAAGGTGGGCACAAAATCAAGGGATAAGACAACCTTTACAAAGTCCAAAATTAAACCTACCCAAAATAGACATTTGTAAACTTGATGGTATAGATGTAACTTCATGGATAAGTCTCATGGAACAATATTTTAAACTTCATAATATAACAGACAATGTGATGGTTGACATAGCCTCACTGTATTTAGAATCTGAACCTTATGAATGGTATCAATGGATGGTGAGTGAAACGAAAAGAAAAATTCTTAGTTAGAAATAATTTACAAATGACTTAGTAGTCTATTATGAGAAACCATAGAAGGGAAGCTATTTTACCCAACTAACAAATTTAAAACAAATAGGGTCTATAGCTAATATAATGTTGAGCATATGAGATTAGAAATTCAAACTCAAGATGTGACACCTTATCAGAGGCTACAACTCTACATCAATGGACTTAATCACCAAATTAAACATGATGTTCATTTGTTGGAACCTTTTACAGTTAGAAAAGCTATGCAACAAGCATTGCACATTGAGCAACAAAAACCTCATTATCAAAAAATCCACACAAGGTCAAACTATAGGATGGAAAGATAGAAATGTGACTAATCCTATTAACAAAAATGGAGCCAAATTCCTTAACCCAAGACAAATTACTAAGCTCACTCCTCAACAAGAGGTAGAGAAAATAGAAAAAGGCCTATGTTGGCATTGTGGTAGCAAATGGTCTAGGGGTCACAAGTGTGATAATAGTGAGAAGAGATTAATAATTATTGAGAATAAGGTTAAAGAAGAAGGAGAAGTAGCTATAAAGGAACCAAATATGCAACTTGAACATGCAAATTTAGATAAGGAATAAAATTCTACTATCTCCCTACATGCATTGAATGACACAAGCACACAACAAACACTCAAGGTATTTGGTTATATAAAAAAGATCTAAAGGTGACAGTGTTGATTGATAGAGGTAGTACACACAACTTTATTGATAGAAGATTGGCTAATGAGCTCAATTGTTTTGTGTATCCAATCTCTAACTTTCAAGTCATGATAGTGGATGGGAAAAAACTCTCTTGTAGTAGTAAATGTGACCATATAAAACTCTCAATGGGAGATCATTAGCTAGAATCATAAATGTTTGCTATCCCAATTGGAGGAGCAGATGTTGTTTTAGGAGTGCAATGGCTTAAACAATTAGGAATAGTGTCCTTTCATTTTCAAGAATTATTCATGACTTTTAGTGTAAATGGACAAAAATATAAACTTATAGGAGAAAAATCACCACCAAGTCAAATCATTAGCTCTCATAGGATGGAAAAATTCCTTAAGAAAAGTTTTTACATGGCATAATGGCACAACTAAATTTTGTAGAATTACAAGATGTGAAAACTCAACATCCACTAGAACTTCAAAAATCATTGAACACCATCAACAAGTTTTTCAAGAACCCAAGGGTCTACCTCCAATTAGAGAACATGGTCAAGTATCCCTCCTAACGTTAGACATTATCTCTATCCATATGAATAGAAGGCAAAAATTGAAAAATTAGTTAATGAAATGTTGGATTTAGGAATTGTTGGTCCTAGTAAAAGTTTGTATTCATCTCTAGTGGTTATGGTTAAAAATATTGAAGAGTGGAGAATGTGCCTAGATTATAGGGAGCTCAAAAATCTCACTCTTAAAGACAAGTTTCCTATTCATGTTATTGATGAATTATTAGATGAATTGAATGGTGTATTTTTCTTTACCAAGTTAGATCTATATTCAAGTTATCCCCAAATTTGCATGAAGGAAGAGGATATATAGAAGACTACCTTTAGAACACATGATGATCCTTATGAATTCCTAGTGATGCCATTTGGTCTCACAAATGCCCCATCAACTTTTCAAATCCTCATGAATTCAGTGTTCCACCCATTTATTCAAAAATTTGTGTCGTTATTCTTTGATCACATCCTCATCTATAGTAAAACATGGGAAGAACACTTGAAACATGTAGAGAAGAAATTACAGGTATTGGAAGATAATCAAATATATGAAAAATAGTCCAAATGTGTCTTTGGGGTAAAAGAGGTCAAATACTTAGGACATGTGGTGTCACATGAGGGTGTTAAGGTGGACCCTAAGAAGATTGTAGCGGTAACAGAATAGCCAAAACCTAAAAATATCATAGGTTTGAGAGGATTTTTGGGTCTAATAGGATACTTGGTGCAGCAAAAGTGTGGTGGGCCCATAACCCATAGGTCCCAAGTTTCCCACACTTTGGGAACTCTAGGGAATAAACTCTTGGTTGTGGTTAGTGTACGATGCCACCTAGGCATAGACTTGCTTAGTCACAAAACCTAGATGGGAAGCCTCCTTCTCAGGTCCTAGTACCATCTAAACCTATTCAGTCAGAATCTATCTAGTAGGAGCCATTGGAGGCTCAGGGACCTCATAATTTAGAAGCCTAACAAAAACTGTTAGATGTAGTGCAAGCTAGGTTACCACCACCAGATCAAGCTCCTCTTGGGGGTCAGTCTCAAAATTTTGTCAAGCATACTTCCATGCACCATGAGCACAACAGGAGTCCCCTTTCAAACATGGAAAAGTTTTTAGAAAGGGTGGATGAGTCAAGGCATCATGAATCCCATCCTTGGGTTAGACAGATGGATCATTTTGAGGTTTGGGGTGCTCAGCAGGACATAGGAAAATAGATTAGAGAGTTACTGAACACCTCTAACCACCCACTTTTACTAGTACCATGGAGGGTGTGGAGGTTGAGTCTTGGTTTCTAGGTGTGATAGGTGAAATTTTCATGCAAACATAAATGAAAGATAATGAAACAAGTACAATTCACCTTCCTTTGCACAAACAAATCGCATTCATTGATCAAACTTATTGGAGTGCACCCTACTTCAATCAATTGCTCTTTCCTCTTTGATTATTGTGGATAGCTCAATTAAATAGCATAACGTTGTGATGAGAATGATATGATCTAGAATGATTTCTATAGCGTAATGTCATATGAAGATCGAAGAGTAGATGGTTTGGAGAATATTTTATTTATAGACCCTCAGGGATGAAGATCAATGGTTGTCGATGATCTAGGAGATCAATGGCTAAGAATGCTTGAGAGGATGTGCATGAATGAGAGAGTGACAAGTGTCCTTGTCCTCTCATGCATCAAGGGAGTTAACAGAATTGATTAGGGAGTTGACTAAGTTGATTGCTTAGATGACTGAATTGATTGGGTAGTGAACTAAATTGATTGAAGAGTTGACTAGATTGATTGATTAGTTAATTAGATTGACTAATATGTTAACTGATGACTGATTTAGTGGACTAATTTGATTGATTAGTTATCTAAACTGATTGAGAGTGAATATGGGATGAAAGGGAATAATATGAAATTAAATAAATAAATTATTTAATTTCATGCACATGGATAAATAAATAAAATATTGAATTTTATTTATTTTGAAGAAATGGAATATAGCTTTAATTAAATAAATAATTTAAATATGTGGAGAAAAATTGATTTAAGTAAATAATTAGAATTATTTAATCAAATATGGAGGATAAATTGATGGTAAAGTATGACAGATGAAAGCCTGATCTAGGAACGGGTCAATTTTAGGTGTCTACATTTTGCCCCTCTTTGAGATGGTGTTGCGAAGTAACATCATTTCAAAGAAGTTTAAAACATAGTGCTATGTTGGATAGCAGAAGATATTGATTTAGAAGAACAATATGATTGGATTAGAAATGATGATGCCCCAATCGGGTAAAAGAAGTACCTAGTAGATTAATTAATAGGTTGAATGATGCCACCTCGAGTAGATAGCTGAATTGGAAGAATACAGTTGTGTTCTTGAAATGAATGGATATGAAGAAAAGAGGGAGATAGAAGATGGAAAATCGGTGGAAGGAGAAGATAGAAAGATGGATGAGGATTGATGGATTTATGAGGAGTTATTCTAACTTTATTAGAGAAATCCTATAGTTTGATATAGCACTAGACATTATGCACCAAGGTATAAGGACCAAGATGATGATGTGTCATGTGCACCCAGCATAATATAACCTTGTCCAGACGTATGAGGAAGGACACTTAGAGCATTAAAGTCCTAATGTAGTGAAGGTATAATATGACCTTAGATGCAAAGGATAATCTAAAAAGCTATTCCAACATACACAAGATATGAATATTAGCTAGAATGATAAGGACTCGATACAAATGCAAGATAAAAAAGATGACACACACAAGCAAGCAAGCAAGCATATACAAATGATACAAAAAACAAACAAGGTATTGCCCATGTCAAGCTGTAAACTGATGATCAATTGATGGATTGATTCACTTGATGATAGTGTTGTCATTGTGGGGAACGATATATCCCTAGATCAACACAAGGATGCGGGAATGATATATCCCATTGATGATTAAATTGATGATGATGATGATAATGTTGTCATTGTGGGGAATGATATATCCCTAGATCAACACAAGGATGTGGGAACGATATATCCCATTGATGGTTGATTGATGATGATTAATTGATTTAGTTTACAACAAGATTAGGATCAAGACAAAAGGATGTGATTGGATGATTTGACAAGATTGATTGACTAGATTGGTATGGATTATGGATGACTTGCATTTGGTTTAATTACTTGGATTTTTTGAATATTTGAGTTTTTGTGTATTTTTGAGATTTTTTTATTGTTTTTGGATATTTGTGAGAGTTTATGAGTGTTTTTGGAGATTTTTGAGATTTTTTTTATTGTTTTTTTGACATTTTTGTGATTTTTGATTGTTTTTGGATATTTTTGTGATTTTTGATTTTTTTGTGGATATTTTTGTGATTTTTTATTATTTTTTGGATATTTTTGTTTTATGGGATGGCATTTTATTTCAGTTTGGATAGTCTTGTTGTTAGATACCAATGACACGGGAAAATGAGGTTTAGATGCAAGGATGAAAATGGGATTAGATAAGTGGAAAAAATGATGGGTGATAACAAATGGGATGGATAAAAGGGTAGGTGATAGTGTATGGGATGGAAAGCTCATGATAGAGGGATGGATAAAAGGATAGACAATAGTGGATGGAATAGATGTATGTTTCATAAGTGAGCTAGGATGTGATCTCCAAAGACTATGTTACATAGGATTTGCATGCCCCATTGTAGGTAGTATGTGTAGGATTTTACATGACAAAACTTAGGATGAGAGGATGACTAGATTGGTTTGGAAAGGATGAGGTATATCAAGAGATTTTCTAAAGCATTTTTCAATATTTTTCCCCTATGTCTTTATCAATATGAAATGGGGGAATGGAGGATGGATGGATAGATGGGATAGGTATGTTGGTAGAATGGCTAAGGATGGTAAGATAGGATATGATAGGATGAGGTATATAGAAAGGAAATGATAGGGTGGAAATGATGGGTTGGATGAGACAACATGCCCCCAAGTGTAAGACACATAGATAATCAACCTACACATGACACCTATTTTCCATGTTTTCATCATGGTACTTATCCAAGGTGCTTGTTTACCAAGTTTTCACTGTTGGAAGAAGGGATTACTCTTTACTTTTTTTATTTTTTTATTATTTTCATTTTTTTTGTTTTGGATTGGAATACTTGGATGGAATAGGTGGATATGGACAAGAAGGACTCAAGCATCTAGTTCCAAGAAAGGTGATTGTTCCATTTAAAAATGGATGATTTTATGGACCATGTCAAATCTCATTATGCTCATAGATGTTGGTAGGTGATTGTATGAGAGGGAGATGGAGTATCTAGAAAATGGCTTATGATGTGGTTTATGTATGGAAGGATAGTGGATTAGGATGTGGATTATGTATGGAAGGATAGAGGATTAGGATGGGAGATAGTGGACTATGATGTGGATTATGCAAAAGCATGGACCATAGGGATATGATGGGTGAAATATGTAGGATAATGGATTAAAGATGGGGAGATGGAGGTATGTGGAGATGTTGTGGAATGGAAAGGAACCAAGACTAATGGTTGCACACCCCATGATAAACATTGAAGATTTTGATTACATGGAGGTGTAGGAAGTAATGGATGCATTTTCAGAGGGGATGGTTGATGTAGGAATTTAGGTGCCCACACAAACTTAGGATTTTGATGATTTTTGAATTGGGATTTATGGGGTAATGAAATTTGGGATTTTTGGATGAAGTGAGATTTTGGGAATTTTTGGGATGAAGGAACTTGAGATTTTTGGACGAAATGGGATTTTTTGGTATATTTGGGATGTGGATGCTTCATTTGACTTGATTTCATTTTGCTTAGGGACCCAAACCATTTTATTTTTGGACTTTTCTTGTGAAAGTAAGGGCTTGGGTAGCCTTTTGGATAGATTTAGCTTGGACTCTTTTCCTTGATGCCCTAAGGCATAAGTATGTTTAGGAGTTTTTCCTTTATGGGTAGAGGCATCCAAAACTTTATTTGTGAATCCCATGGACTTGGTGGAAGTTTCATGTTTTGTCGATGTGTGCATTTGTTGAGCATGATTAGGAATTTGAGGGGATGTATTGATGGAGGGATTAAAAGTGGATTTGTGGATAAATAGATAAGGGGATTATATGATAGGGATATAAGGTGTTGGAATAAGTGGAGGTCGAGTGGATGGAGGGATATTAGGAGTTGGAAGTAATGGAGGTAAAGTGGATGGAGTAATATTAGGAGTTGGAAGTAATGGTGATAAAGTGGATGGAGGAAGGTGTATGGTCGCATGCTTTTGGGATTGGTAGGATGATGGGTGAGGAATGGCAACATATGTTTTGGGGATATGATGTTTTTATAATAGAAAGGAGTAGATTTATAAGGCATGGAGGTAGTACCAACATCTTGAGATTGCTTTTCTTGGGGAATATAACTAAGGCAATATGATTGTGGAGGGACATTGACATGGATGGGTTCCAAAATATCTTGTTCATGAAGGCCTAAGCCTTTACCTTGATAGTTCATTTTCTGGAGTAGGTGGTGGACAATGGGATTGTGGGTGATTTGGGCACTAGATGTGAGCTCATTATTTGATGGGTAAGGTGAGGTGGTAGATAAAGGTTATTTCTCTCCTAAGGAGGAACATTCATGAATGAAGGTGGTAAGAAAAAGGGGATATGCTGGTGGCTTTGCCATATGATCAATTTTGGAGGACTAAGTATCAATAAGATCATGATAATTACTGTGCTCATTAAGAACCAGGTTATTTGTTTGATCATCTATGAGTGCTTGGAAGGCAAGTGTCTCATCAAGGGAAGTGGAAGTTGTGGGATCAAGGATAGGACTAGGTGGAAGATGGATAGGAGTAATGGAGGTTTCTTTCTTATGGATGGTTATGGGATGATGGAAAGGTGGAGTGACAATCTCTTGACCATGGAATGCATAAATTTGGCTAAGAGGATCATCATGGTTCTCTTTATCATAGGTCAGATCTTGATCATATATAGGATTAAGTGTGATATGGATGTGATCAATTGGCTCATGTATAGGTTCTTCATCAAAGATAATATCTTGATCATAGAAAAGATATAGGTTATGGATGGGTTGGATGGAGGTACTTTGATCTTGATTTGGATAAAGGGTTGATGTTTTCATATGCTTTATAGTATACTCTTGACATAACTCTTAATTTTCTTGAATGGAAGTAGAGATAGAAGAATCATGGATAAGCGTGATAGGTTCTAGATGATCAACAACATGAGGGTAGAATGAATCTTGACTTGGCCTCATGGTAGAAGACTCTTCAACAGGCTTCATGGGTTGTGGATTACATGATGGGGTTGAAGCAATGGACATGTTTGAAGGCTCTTTGATAGGTGTTTTATGACATGGAGGTGGTTGATTCCTTACTAATAGCTATTGTATCACATCCTTCATGAGTGTAAGGGTAGATGGAGAATATAATGGAGGATGGTGTTGTAGGCTTAGGATGAGGATTAGGAGGAGGGATAATAGGAGTGGAAGGTGTTGTAGGCTTAGGATTAGATGGAGGGATAATGGGATTGGATGGATTAGGTATTGGGTTAGCTGGAGGGATAATGGGATTAGATAGATTAGGATTAGAATTGTATGATTTTATAAGGGGTATCTCAAGCAATGTTGTTTGGATCAATTGCTATAGGGTTATCTCTGAGGGATCCTTTGGTGGAATATTGGAATAACATGGGGATGAAGGTAATGAAGGGCTTGATGGATTAGAAGGTTGATGGACCAATGGACTATGATAGGGATTACATGGTGGTGTTGGGATAGGACTAGTAGGCTCTTGTATGGGTATTTGATTAGATGATGAGGTAGGGTACCCATAGGATGCATAAGCTAGAGTGGTGTTTCCCTTGTCAAAGGTACTATAAGGACTTAAGGACACTTGATTTTGATGCAAAGGGTAACTTAGACTTGCGTGTTCTTGTTGTGAAGGAATGTGATAGCCTTGTGAATGAATTTTTTGGTGAGGTGAAATGTTAAGATAAGGAGTTGGATGTTCTTGAGGTATGGATTGATATAGATAGGGGTTAATAATGGAAGAAGTGGGATAGGTTGATGTAGGGGTAACATGATTGGTGGTTGGATTGGGCTGGGTTAGATGTTCTTGAGGTATGGATTGATATAGATAGGGGTTAATAATGGAAGACATGGGATAGGTTGATGTAGGGATAACATGATTGGTGGTTGGATTAGGTCGGGTTAGATGTTCTTGAGGTATGGATTGATATAGATAGGCGTTAACAATGGAAGAAGTGGGATAGGTTGATGTAGGGGTAACATGATGCATGTTAGCTTGTATAAAGTTAAGGGGAATGACACATAAGAGTGAGTGGGAATTTGTTGGTGTTGTATGAGTGATGGTATAGTGGATGATGTGTTCTATGAAGGTTGTGGTTGTTGATATTGGTTTGGTGGTTGTGGGTATTGAGTTGGGGGTTGTTGAGATTGGTTGGGTGGATGTTGGTATTGAGTTGGTGGTTGTTGTATGAGTTGTTGGTCTAGGACTTGTTGTTGTTGGAATTTTTGGTGTGGTTGTTTGGATTGTAGGTGTTGTTGTGGGTAGTGACTTGTTCCTTTCCATATAACCACCTAATTTGAGAAGACATTTTTTTAATACCATACCAATCTTGCTCTAGGTTCATGTTTTATATTGGTGGAATGGGTTCATACATATGTTTAAGTCTTTGTATTTAATCTTGATCCTCAAGATATGCCTCATAATCTACAAGGTTCTCATGATCATTATAGGATCTAGAAGGAGGTACTCTCAAAGTGTGATTTTGGGTTTTGGATTTGACCTAGGTTTGTTGATGATTAGAACCATTTTGACTAGAGATGGACTAGAAATAGAATGATGATATGGAATGATTAGGATATGAGGTGGCTAAGAAGGGTGATTAGGATGATTAGTGTGTATATGGAAAAATGGATTAAATCTAAACTAAATAAAACCAAAGAACCCAATAACATAAAGGAAACCAATTTAAATAAAAGCCATAAATAATCACTCAATGCAATAAAGACTTTTACCGAAATCTGTGTTGTTTCCTTTGGATTGAATGTGGATTGCTCAATGTAGTTGCAAAGCCATGGCTGCAACAAGCAAGTATGTGCTCAAGAGATCAATGTCAAAAGATCGTTATAGTGCTCAATCGACATGTTTTGTATGCTCAAAGCTCTGTTAAGTATGCTTGAGAATACGATCGAAGAGAGAGAGTAAATGAAGGAGATGAGGGGGGTTTATATAGATTTCAAGGAAAATCGATCAACGGTCCAGATAATTCAGAAGAATCAGTGGAGGAGATAAGTTGAGGAATGTGCAACGAATGAGGAGAAGACACGTGTCTTGCTTTCTTTTGCATGAGAGGAGTTATCAAGAATAGAAGAATGAGTTAACTGAAGAGATAAATCAATTAAAAGAATAAACCAATCAGTTAAGTGATTTAAAACAAGAAGAAGAGATTTGCATGAGAAAAGAAGATATTTTGCTTTATTAAATATAGAAATATTTAATTGATGAGCAAGAAAGCTTGGGTTATTTTAGAGATAACTCAAATTAGAAGAAAAAGCAATTTAAATAAATAATTGATTTATTTAAATTTAGAGAAGATATTTTGGAAGAAATAATTAAATAATTAGAATTATTTAATTTAGAAGATTTAAAAGCAAATTAAATAAATAAATTTATTTAATTGTTGTGCATGATTTTGGGAGAATGATTTTTGATTTAATTAAATAATTTAAGAATTATTTAATTTTAGATAAGAGGGAATTTGTTGAATTAATTAAATAATTGGATATATTTAATTAATGTAGATGTGAATTTTGGAAGGTAACAATGATTTAATTAAATAATTAAAAATTATTTAATTGTGGAAGAATATAGAGGAATTTGATTTAATTAATTAAATAATGAGGATTTATTTAATTAATGTCGCAATTTTGTGATTTAGAAGAATTTGGTGAAATTAATTAAATAATTAGATTATTTAATTAATGTTGAAATGCAGGTGATTAGGAAGAAATGATGAAATGCAAGTGATGCGACGACTTGGTCATTTTAGGGTGTCTACATTTTGCCCCTCTTTGATGCAATGCAGCATGTAGCGTTGCGTCAAAGAAAATGATTGTTGAAGATGTAATACAATTTTTTGATGCCCCAGTGTAGGTAGTTGCCCCAGTGTAGCTGGCGTAGGGTGCCCCCTCGAGAGGAAAGATAGGGAAGCGACAGAAGAACTGTGTTGACGCTCGACTAGAAGATTTGTTGGAGATAGGCGAGGTTGGGTTGATGATAGATAGAAGAAAGGAGATAGGAGAGAACATAAGAGAAAGACTGTTGATTGATCTTTGCTGGAAAACTATATAAGGCCATGGAAAAATGGATGGTGTAAATGGATGAGCTTGTTGCAATGGTTTCACATTTGTTTATAAAGAGCAATCCTTATTTTTGATATAGCACGTGGATAGTTTGCCACCAAGGTATAAAAGACCAAGGTGCTGTAATATCCGAGTGCGTGGATGTTGACTCTGCAAGCAAGTGGTTTGAACTTAGATCCCCTTAGACATAATATAACCTTGTTGGAACATGCGAATAAGCCATAGTCTTGAACATAAAATAAACTTCCATACATGCGAATGCAAGAAGAATTATTAATATGTAAGATGCTAGGTCCTAACACACACAAGATAAATAGAATGCTAAGAAAGATACTAAAGATCATTCCTCAAACATGGCACACAGAAAAGCAATGACTATGCCCCAAATCCGTACTGCATCGCAACATACCAAGATTATAGATAAATCAAGGTAGTCTTGAATAGGTATTGGAAAAGAAACAAAAAATAAACCATAACACAAATTGACTGACTTACAAAGTAAACATACAGCCAACATATTCTCTTGCCAAAGAGGTTGCTCAGGATAGATTGGATAGGAAAAATAACAACCTTATCGTAGGAAGTCTGTGTCCGTTAAAGGGTGCTATCTACCTAAAAAGACAATATCTCACTGCAGGAAATGCCACATGTCGTAGGAGACGCGTGTGTTGGTCTCAACAATGGAACACTTCGCAGAAGACAAGCTTGTGGATCTAGGGCTTGGTTAAGCGGTACTTAGCTGATGTTGGCAATCGGTATGCAGGACAGTAGATGACTCTGGAAGGAAGCTTCTTTGCTTCAAGTTTGTTAAGGACTTTTGCTTTGAAAGGATGTGCGAGCTTGCTGCTTGAGTTAGTCAAGTCAAGGTGAACGGATTTTGACAACGGAATACTAGAAGGATGGAATGCTAATGGATTGGGATGGATGGAGAATGATGGATCGTGTGTGCCTGAGTACTGGATACATCCTTCGTATTCCAGATTGCCTACATACCCTGTATCCACGGGATCAAGGCACACTTACGATGGAAGGTGAATGTGATAAATATGTAGTTCTGGATAGAGTGATGAATGGGTCAAGGTGAAAGGAGGGGATCTTATGTACCTGAGTACTGGAAACGTCCTTCGTATTCTAGACTACCTACATACCCATGTCCATGGGATCAAGGTACCTTAAGATTGAGAAGAGATGATATGTAGTTCTGGTTAGTGTGATGATGTGGGAAAAGAGTGGAGAAGAGGTGATCTTATGTACCTGAGTACTGGAAACGTCCTTCGTATTCCAGACTGCCTACATATCCATATCCATGGGATCAAGGTACCTTAAGATTGAAAAGATGATATGTAGTTCTGGTTAGTGTGATGATGTGGGAAAAGAGCGGAGAAGATAACAGCCTTATCGTAGGAACTCTGTGTCCGTTAAAGGGTGTTCCCTATGGAAAAAAGATCGAAGCATGCGTTGCGAACCACGAACAAGGAACCTATCCTAGACTGAAGCTAAGGAAAGAGTTGCCCCCATTCTGGTAGAGGAAACTGTAGGGGTGACTGCCGAAGAAGACACAGAAAGACATGACCTAGGACAAGACGGTGTTAACTGTAGACACAGATCAAGACGTGGGATGACGATGAGGGACATTGACAAATTTCCAAGCTATACTAGATAGGGAGATGGAAATGCAAACAAAGTCAATGGTTTTATTATGGGTGGATGGATGAGGCGCGTTGCGAACTGGACAAGGAGTGGACAGGACTCGATAGACGATGGATGCTGACTCTACGCATAGCGCTTGTTTGCCAGGTTTTCACTATGGTACTTATCCAAGGTGCCTGTTTGCCAGGTTTTCACCAAAGGACAGATTTTTTTGGATTTTTTGATTTTTTGATTTTTTTTTATTTTTTGATTTTTTTTTTGTGGGAATACTCTGAGGATCAGGCATAGAACTTCTTGAGATGGACACTGTTAAGTGGCTCATCTAGAGGAATGCCGTCAGGTGTAGCTAAAGTATAAGCTCCCGATCCATATGCTGCTGTCACAATGAAGGGACCTAACCAGTTAGGCTCAAACTTACCCTTCTTCTCTTGATCTGCTTGATTTCTCTGATTCTCCTTAAGTACAAGATCACCAACTTGAAACCGTCTTTCTTTGATCTTTTTGTTGTAATTACGCCGGAGGCCGTTTTGATAGACATGGAGATGACTAAGGGCGGCAAGACGCCTCTCATCTAGTAGTTCAAGCTCAGCTAATCGAGAAGTGCGATACTCATCTCCACAGATCAGATCCTGCATGGATACTCTGAGGGATGGGATCTCGACCTCTATAGGTAGGATGGCTTTAGAGCCAAAGACCAAGGCATATGGTGTGGCACCAGTGGGTGTTCTGATACTAGTGCGGTAGGCCCATAGGGCGGGATTGAGTTGCAAGTGCCAATCACGACCAGCTTCATTGACTGTTTTCTTTAGGATCTTGAGAATGGTTTTATTGGAAGCCTCAGCTTGGCCGTTGCTCTGCAGATAATAGGGAGTTGAGAAGCGATGTTGGATATTGTATTGTATGCATAAGGCACGAACATCTTGGTTCTTGAATGGTCTCCCATTATTAGTGACAATGGCGTGGGGAATACCATACCGGCATATGAGGTAGTTTAGGATAAACTTGGCTATTTGCTTACCGGTGATATAGGTCATAGGAATGGCTTCCACCCACTTCATGAAATACTCAGTGGCGGTAATGATAAACTTGTGCCCATTGGAGGAGGAAGGGTGGATTTGTCCTACGAGGTCGAGACCCCATTGAGAAAAAGGCCATGGAGTTGTCACAGGTTGTAACTCATGAGCTGGTGCGTGAATCAAATCTCCATGCTGCTGACATTGTAGACACTTCTTAGCAAACTGTGCAGCATCTTGCTCTATTGTAGGCCAGTAATAACCTGTTCTGAGTATCTTCTTAGCAAGATTAGGACCAGAAGAATGTGCGCCACAGACACCTTCGTGTATGTCTCGTAAGGTAGCTTTGGCTTCTTCCGCGTTAAGACATCGTAAGAGGATACCATCGAGACTCCAACGATATAGTGTATCACCCAGAATGATGTAACGAGAGGATCGACGGATAAAGGTTTTGCATTGGGTGGATGATAGGTCAGGGGGAAAGGTATTGTTCTTGAGGTATTCATAGATATCTTCATACCATGGGGAATTGGGACCAACAACTTCGCAGACGATTTTAGTAACAGGAACATCGACGGCTGGTATCAACAATTGCTCGATCAAGAATTCACACTTCTGTGTATTTGCAGGCATGTCAATCAGTGACCCTACAGAAGCCATAGAATCTGTAGCTTTGTTATGCTCTCTTAGAATTTGCTCAAATGTGATGGTAGAAAAATGTGGTTTGTAGGCATCCACTAGTTGTTTGTAGGGGACCAACTTTTCATCCTTTGTTTGGTATTCATCTGTGACTTGGTGAATGACTAGCTGTGAGTCTCCATATACTTGTAATTCTATGATGTCCCATTGAACTGCTGTATTGAGACCTATAAGGAGTGCTTCATACTCGGCTATGTTGTTGGTGCAAGGGAATGCAAGCCGATATGACTTTGGAATGTAGTCATTCTGAGGTGTAACAAATAAGATGCCAGCTCCTGATCCATGCTGCGTGTAAGAACCATCAAAGTACAACTTCCACATTATGGAGGTAGTAAGAGTGAAGAGATTCTCGTCAGGAAAGTCTACTACCATAGGATGTGTATCTTTCATAGGTGCTTCTGCTAGTTGATCCGCGAGGGCTTGTCCTTTGATTGCCTTACGATCTATGTACTCAATGTTGAACTCACTAAGGATCATGACCCATTTAGCTAGTCTGCCTGTGAGAGCTGCTTTTGCTAGTAGATACTTCAGGGGATTAATTTTAGCTATCAGATTTGTGTGTTGGTTCAGCATGTAATGTCGCAAATTTTGGGAGGCGAACACTACTACTAAACAAGCCCTTTCCATTGGTCAATAATTCAGCTCGTATCCCACCAAGGTTCTACTGATGTAATAAATTGCATGCTCCTTTCCTGTGTCATCATTCTGTGCTAGCAGGGCCCCTAAGGTTGACTTTGTAGTGGAGATGTATAAGATCAATGGTTTGTTCGCCACTGGTGGAACCAATACAGGAGGTGTAGCTAGGTACTCTTTAAGTTGATCAAACGCTGCGTGACACTTGTTGTCCCATCGAAATGAGACATCCTTTCGGAGTAAGTGTTGAAAGGGTTGACATTTATTTGCTAGCTGTGAGATGAAACGCCTGATGGACTGCAACCTTCCTTGGAGGCTCCTTAATGCTTTTAGGTTCTTTGGTGGAGGCATCTCCACTATAGCCTTTACTTTCGCTGGATCTACTTCGATGCCTCTATGAGATACAATGTATCCCAATAGCTTCCCTGATGTTACGCCGAATACACATTTCTTTGGATTGAGTCTTACTTGGTATTTTTCAAGCCTGTCGAAGATCTATCCTAAGACCTGTATGTGATCCACTCTAGAAGATTTAGCCAATATATCATCAACATAGTCTTCCATGATGTGATGAAAGAGATCGTGGAAGATCACTATCATTGCTCTCTGATAGGTTGCTCCTGCATTCTTCAGACCAAACAGCATGACACACCAACAATAATTGCCCCAAGGACAAGTAAAGGTTGTTTTATGTTGGTCTTCTTCAGCTATCCTTATCTGATTGTAACCCGAGAATCCGTCCATGAGAGAAAGCATCTCGTGACCTGCTGTCAAGTCCACTATAATGTCAATGTTTGGTAGTGGAAAGTCATCTTTAGGACATGCCTTATTGAGATCTCTGAAATCATTACACATGCAGATGTGCCCATTAGGTTTAGACACAGGTACAATGTTTGAGACCCAATCTGAATAGTCAATAGGTCATATAAACTTGGCATCTAATAGCTTTTGTACTTCCACCTTCACCAAGAGAGCTATCTGTGGGTGCATCTTTCTCAACTTCTGTTTGACTGGTTTCACCTTGGGATCAACTATGAGATAATGAACTACCAGCTTAGGGTCTAGCCCTGGCATATCTGCATAGGTCCATGCAAAGTTGATGGTTCATTGTAAGAAGAAGCTGTTAAGATTTCTGTGCTCTGTGTCAGATAATGATGCCGCTAGGAATGTTGTCTTTGGATTCTGTTCTGTACCTAGGTTGATCTCTGTAGAATCTTCCACTAATAGAGCTGATTTCTCCTGGTACTTAGATGGTAAGGGAAGGTCAAATCCTCCATCCTCCGGTGCCATAGTTGGGTTTTCACCTTTGGATACGTCCTTTATTTTTACTATTTTATGATCAGGAGGTGCCACAATGTGGTTTTCACCTAGAGATCTTTCTTTATTTGCACTTTTGTGACTGGAGGATTTGGCATTCTCACCAAAGTAAGCCGTGGGCTCTAGTTCCATTACAAAACCTACCTTGTGATCACCAAGAGGGATACCTTCCCGAAGTCCCATGAACTCAGCAAGAGCTTCGTCATTCTAAAATACATCTATAACGGGGGCCCCTTGTTGGTCCCAATCGATAAGTTCAGGGTAGACAAGCGTGACATTCTGGGTGCTGGTGGTGGAAGTTAAGGATACAGAGGATAGTGTAAAAATGGAGGATTCTGCAAATAGATTGGTCATGTGGAGGGAAGAGTCATCGGTGATATCCTCTATAGACGTCGTATCGGCAGGAAAAGTGTCAGCTACCTCGTCGAGGATATACTCGATGTCCGAGGCGCGCAGTACCTTCTTACCAAATCCTAATCCTTTCTTGTCTAGCTTCTTCATTACCACAATGGGCTCCATAGTTCCTTGATTCTGTTTCCCAAGGCCACCTTTGCCTTTATAGCCCATATTTTTCACTATCCTTAAGCCATTTCCATATTGCTTGACTGGTATCGTAACTGGTTCTTTCTCCTTGTAGAGCCAAGAAGAGATGTCCTCAATAGTTTCCTCTTCCAATAACCGTCCATGTTGGAATTGGGTTACGAATGTTGGGGGAGGAATAGCTGCTTTTTTGATAACTTTAGCAATGGGTGGTTGGTCGTAAGATTTTGGAGATAGAGGCATCCGCCCTACACAACAAGATTCTGAGATATCATAAGTGCCAAACCCTATATCTCGGACACGAGCTGTGATTTTGGGGAGGGGTGTAGGCTCACTTGTAGAGGCTTGCGTGAGAGTTTCAGGGTCAACATAGAGAGGGGACTCAAGGGCTTTGTCATTTTTAGGCACTTGGTTGCAATTCTTATAGCTTCCTTGCAAGACACGGCAAAATTCAAAAGGATTAGGATCTCCTAGGATGGTGATCTCCGTACCATTGTATGGGAACTTTAGAGACTGATGGTACGTGGAGGGGACAGCTTTCATTGCATGGATCCATGGGCGGCCAAGAATAATGTTGTAAGGCAGCTCAATATCAAGAACTTGACACCTGGTTTCAAGCATAACAAGGCCCAGTTGTATAGGCAAGTGAATAACACCTTCTGAACAGCATTCGGCATCATCATATCCCTTGATTGTAATACTATGATCAGTGTTGACATGATCCTCAGAGTATCCCAATTGCTTTAGTAACTTTAAAGAACAAATGTTGAGACCAGCACCACCATCTATGAGGATGCATTTGATTTTGCACTTATGGATGAGAACTTCAATATGCAGGGCATCGTTGTGACAAGGATCGTGGGAGGGGAGGTCTTTCTCAGAGAAGACCACGTTGTAAGGCGAAGCAATATTACCCACTATTGCTTGGAAATCTGCGACTGCTATGTTGTTAGGAATGGAAGACTCTTGGAGGGCTTTTTCTAGGACCACTCTATATGTAGGTGATGACCGTAGAAGGTCCAAAATAGAGATCTGTGCTGGTGTTCTCCCTAGATGTTCGATAAGATTATAATCAGACTGAACCGGAAGCCTAGGTGTAGGTGCACGGATGGTGACATGACCTCGACGAGTAGTAACAGCACAATCCGTAGATTTGCCTTTGATGGTGAGGGTAGACACTTGACTCTCTTCAAAACGACCTACAATGGAATCGAAAGACGTGGAAGCGTGGTTGATACCTTTACCTCTATCCTGAGGAGGAGGTGGACCATGATGAGGGAATGGTTCCTTGTACATATCTAGATCCTTGTTCGTGTGTTGCGCTGGTGATTCACCCTCAAAAGTGATTTGATTACCGTCGATGAGGTTTTGGATGAGGTGTTTAAGCTTCATGCAAGACGCAGTTTGATGACCTTTGCTCCTATGGAACTCACAATACTCATTGTCTCTGTAACATGCAGTTTTGTAGACAGGTTCTCCATATGGGGGAGCATCAGGTAAGGTGATGAGCCCTTTCTGCAAAGCTTGCTGTAAGACCGATTTGATGGGCACTCCCAAGGGGGTGAATTGACGTCGCGGAGGGTAATCCTGTTGGGGCCACTCTTGTTGTCGTTGCTGTTGGTTGGGATAAGGCTGCCTTTGTTGCTGTTGTTGTTGAGGTAGAGCTTGACTTGGTTTGGAGAGTTGCAGCGGTGTTTGCAACGTTTGGACATGCTTAGTATCGACCACCCCATCGTTGACCACGTTTTTGTTCTTGTTCCAATATTTGGGTTTATCATTCGATTGTTGATGAGAAGTACTATCTTTTGTCTCCTTAAAGATTTTGACCACACCCTTAGCAATGAGGGCCTTCTCAATGTTGATACCCTTGTATGTGATTTCATCGAAGGTTGTAGCACTAAGAATTTGCAAATGGAAACCTAACTCTTGGTTGAGGTTCTGCACAAAGATGCTAACAAGCTGTTTCTCTGGAATCTTGAAAGGGAATTTACTAGCCATTTGTCTCCATCGTTGGAGGAAAGAAATGAAAGTTTCCCCATTTTTCTGTTTATTGTTGCATAGGTCCGTCATGGAAATCTCATGCTCTGCGTTGTAAGAAAAATGGGTGGCAAACTTGTCTGCTAGCTCGTTGAAAGACTTGATACCCGTAGGTAAGTGTGAGAACCATTCTATTGCTTGACCTCCAAGACTGCGAGGAAAGAGACGCATAAGATATGTGTCGTTATGAGAGACCTCGAAGCAAGCAAGATAGAATTCCCTAAGATGGTCTTTTGGGTCACCTTTTCCTTTGTACTTATCGAACTTGGGAATAGTGAAATTTTGAGGAAAAGGGATCATTGGTAATGACCGATCAAAAGGATAAGGACACACTTCCTCTAAAGAGAAAGTCTTTTTGGTGTGGCCAAACGTAAGATCAGATAGCTGTTGTTGCACCTCCGCAATCTTTAGTTCCATAGTCGTGGGAGGGGTTGGTAACATCTCCTGTTGTCCAACAAGCGGTTGGTGTTGCCCATATGGAAGATTATAATGTAAGCCATGCGCACTGGTATTGTAAGGGTCATAAGATTGATTGGGATTGTATGGATTGTATGATTGGTTTAGATTGGGTTGGAATTGGAGGCCTTGATTAGGGAGAGGTGGAGGTGGCGCTAGGTAAGAATGTTGGCTTTGCGATGATTGAAGAATTGTATTGGGGGGAGGAAAGCTAAAGTGCATTTGATTAGGTTGTGATGGTGGCACATAGCTTTGGGAAACCTGATGTTGGGAATGTTGAGAGTGGCTAGGCAATGTATGAAAGAAGTTGAGCGTGGATGAACGTTGTGGAGGAGGAACATAGGTAGAAGTGATTTGCGGCGGTGGTGGTTGATTGAAGATGAGAGTAGAAGAATGTTGTGGTGGAGGAACATAGGTAGAATTGATTTGCGACGGTTGGGGTTGCTTGAGGATGAGAGTAGAAGAATGTTGTGGTTGGGGCTGCGTGACTCCAATTGGTTGAGAGACATGCAGGTGTGATGATATAGGAGGTGGCATATGTTGAGACCCTTGTTGCATGGCTACATAAGTGTTCCCCGGATTATAATTGGGTGGGAAACCTATGCGTGATGGGGTAACCAAGATTCCACTTGCGCTCGGGGTGGACACTTTAGGAGGTGGTTGCACATTCGATCGAGCTAAGGTGGCTTGCTTAGCTAACTTTGCTTGACGTTGGAGAGTTTCTTGTTGGTTTTGATAGATCTCCATAGGAGTCAAAAGCGGTGATATGGGCCTCTCCTCTGTTGGATTTTGGAAAAGGGGATTCCTATACTGCGAGCCTTGTGTAGGTAAGGGCGTAGTTACCGTGGACATGGTTTGTACCGCTTGTATGGTTTCTTGGGTGTTGGTGCTCTCCTTGAGAGTGGACACATCAAAATCTTGAGGTAACTTGGCACCTTGCTTTGCAAGCAAGCGAAAGAAATGATCCTGATTCTCACTAAGGATTTTATCAAAGGCAGCTATAGCTCTAGGATCTTGTATAAATTCATCAAGATCTTGCCCATCTTCTTGAGAGGATTGACCTATTTCAAAGTGTCACTCTTCCTGAGATGGGGTTTGATCTACGATATAACCTTGTGGGACAAAATCAGGAGGCAAGCCTGTGGTATACTCAGGTGCATTAAGCAACGGGGTTCTCTCCTCATGAGGATTGCTTGGTTCATCTATGTGCGGCATGTTTGGAGAACTGATTGGTTTTACCGCGGGTGTACTAGGAGTCACCTTGGGAGTAATGTTGAGACGACCTGATTGTGGTGTGCGAGGGGGTGACTTGTGCTTCTTAGGGACAACTTGCCTAGACTTCATAGTTTGCTGTAGCCTAGTGGTGACCATGGGATACACTTAGGACACAATGTAATGCTGGGAATCTGTGAGATGCTCTGAAGAAACGGACAAACTCTGATGCACAAAGTACTGGACCAAAGGCGCTATACTGTTTGACCAGAGGCGCAGGACTGTGCTACCAAAAGCGTGCTACTGTGGGCCAAGGCGACGGACTGAGCTACTAATAGCGAGTTACTGCTATGCCAAAGGCAAGCTACAGTGACCAAAAGCGAGCTACTGTTATACCAAGGGTGCTGAAGTAGAGTTTTGCCAGAGGCGGGTTACTGCTGACCAAAGGCGATCTACTGTATTACCAAAGGCGAGCTGCTGTAATACCAGGGGCGCTGAAGTAGTGTCTGATGTTTTTCAAAGGCAAGATTTTTCTGTTTCTGATTGGATTGGTTTGGCAAGAGAAAACACAGCAAACAAGTGGTCAAAAAAAGGCACAAGGACTGACACAACAGATAGTGTATGTTCAAGGCTCCAAAGAAGCCCAATGTTTCCACAGGTCCAATACAGTTGCAATCAATAACAAGCACTTTTTATCCCTAGAGACAAGGTTTCATTGCAGTAGATCAGCTCACAGCTTAATACTCCGTCGATAAAAATATCATTCCATAAAGGTGTCAGATATTTAGTATCTTTGCGAGAGACGATAGGTAGGGATATCTCACCCTCCCCTTAGAAAGCTCAAGTAGGTCACAAGAGCTTTATGTCCAAGGGAATACTATCTCTTCTCAAGGGAGCCAATGGTGAGTATCTTAAGGGTTTAAATCGATTTCCCTTGCACTGATGATTACCGCAATGTTCAGAGGTAGGTCAGGTAGTCTCTATCTAAAAATGGTTCTTAGTGACTTTGAGGGACCAACGACTTACGAGCAATGCGACAAGCTACTAAAAACTTTAACCAATCCTACTAAGAGTTTCAAACACTTCGCTCAATGTGAAAATCATTTCCACAAAGAGCTAGTACACCTCTTTTCAGTTTGGCACCACAAGGTAAGGCTGACGTCGGTTAGGACTTGGCTTTCGCCTTATCCCTCTTATATAGCGGTTTAAAGGAAAACTCCACTTAGGGTCGTCCCTTTTGGATGAATCGCAATCCAAAAGCAGGCCCTTCTAAAGGAAGTACAGAAAAGTAAGAGCAAGCACGTCACACAAAGGTTCAATTGTCCCGTTATAAGAAAAATAAGGTGCAACTAAGCTATGCACACACACGATTGTAGTTGTAAATTGTCCCTTATGAAATGAAGTGTTTGGCATTCATGTCCATTGTCCTTTAGAAAATTGAGGTGTTTGTTCATACATGTCCATTGTCCCTTAAGAAAAGCAGTATGTTCCTAAGACTTAGATTGTAAGAAAAGATTTGTTCAATTATCCTTTTAAGCATGCAATGTGTTTCTAAGACTTAGTGAGATAGATCAAGAGGTCTTCAATGCTCGTCCTGCATGAACATGTTAAAAATACCTATTTGCTCTGTGTGAGTAATAAGAAGCTGCAACAAGTGATATTAGGTCCACACAAACTCAAAAGTTAGCAAGTGCTTGAAGTCAGAGATTGAGAATAGGCCGGTCATAAAAAATAAATCTCAGAAAATCTTTGAAAAAATATTACCACTGTGTAGAGGACAGAAAAATACCAACTTTAAAAAACAACATCACCTGAATCCGAGTCCGTTTGTGAAAGTTATGAAGCTTGAAAAGTCAAAAAACTGTGACGAGACAAAGACAGCAGTGAGAAAATCAATTTTCTGAAAAATTAGAGAATCTTGAGAAAAAACTAATTTCACCACGATGTAGATCACGAAATTCTAACCTATTTAAAAAAAAAAGCACTGAAATACGTGTTCGTATGACCAAGATAATGAGGTTTGAAAATCGCCTATTGAATCAAAATGCTCAATGAAGAGGGGCATGTTTTAGCCCCCTCTAACTGGCTCTTGGTCACTGATGTGACTTGCTGCTAAGGGCTAAAAAAAGTTTGTTTTTTTAATTTTTTTTTTTTTTTTTAAAAAAAAAAAACTAAAAATATACTTCCCCTTTACTTTTTTGAGACAAAAATCAAAAATGTAAATTTTGTTTTATTTAAAAAAAAAACTTTTTATAAAAAAAGCTGCACTTTTTCATGGAAGAAAAGTACAGTCCTTTTTTTAAGAGGACAGTAGTACTCCAGCTGGTACGTACCTTGCTTTTGATGCTTTGTTTTTTCTTTTTTACTTTTGATTTTTTTTTTTTTGGATTTTGCCTAGTTTTTTTTTGTTTTTTTATTTTTGGATTTGCTTTTTCTTTTTGCTTTTTTTTTTTTTTTTTTTTTTTTTTTTAAAAGAAAACTTTTTTTTTTTTTTTAAATAATTTTTTTTTTTTTACTGTACCTCACAGTGATTGTACGGCCTCGGGTTGCATGCCAGAGGTGAAAAAATTTTACCTTCACCGAAATAGGCCAAATTTTATATTTTTCTTCGTCCCTCGACCCTTCCGAACGCAACCGTGACCTCCGTTTTTGCCCAGCAAGCTTCCTTTAAAAATCTTTTTTCAAATCTCTCCAAAAAAAGAGTTAAAAAACCTGTGAAATCAAACTAAAAATTCCACAAATTTGATATTAAATCAGGACCAATGGGTCCCACCGGGCATGCCAGAATGTGTATATGGAAAAATGGATTAAATCTAAACTAAATAAAACCAAAGAACCCAATAACATAAAGGAAACCAATTTAAATAAAAGCCATAAATAATCACTCAATGCAATAAAGACTTTTACCGAAATCTGTGTTGTTTCCTTTGGATTGAATGTGGATTGCTCAATGTAGTTGCAAAGCCATGGCTGCAACAAGCAAGTATGTGCTCAAGAGATCAATGTCAAAAGATCGTTATAGTGCTCAATCGACGCGTTTTGTATGCTCAAAGCTCTGTTAAGTATGCCTGAGAATACGATCGAAGAGAGAGAGTAAATGAAGGAGATGAGGGGGGTTTATATAGATTTCAAGGAAAATCGATCAACGGTCCAGATAATTCAGAAGAATCAGTGGAGGAGATAAGTTGAGGAATGTGCAATGAATGAGGAGAAGACACGTGTCTTGCTTTCTTTTGCATGAGAGGAGTTATCAAGAATAGAAGAATGAGTTAACTGAAGAGATAAATCAATTAAAAGAATAAACTAATCAGTTAAGTGATTTAAAACAAGAAGAAGAGATTTGCATGAGAAAAGAAGATATTTTGCTTTATTAAATATAGAAATATTTAATTGATGAGCAAGAAAGCTTGGGTTATTTTAGAGATAACTCAAATTAGAAGAAAAAGCAATTTAAATAAATAATTGATTTATTTAAATTTAGAGAAGATATTTTGGAAGAAATAATTAAATAATTAGAATTATTTAATTTAGAAGATTTAAAAGCAAATTAAATAAATAAATTTATTTAATTGTTGTGCATGATTTTGGGAGAATGATTTTTGATTTAATTAAATAATTTAAGAATTATTTAATTTTAGATAAGAGGGAATTTGTTGAATTAATTAAATAATTGGATATATTTAATTAATGTAGATGTGAATTTTGGAAGGTGACAATGATTTAATTAAATAATTAAAAATTATTTAATTGTGGAAGAATATAGAGAAATTTGATTTAATTAATTAAATAATGAGGATTTATTTAATTAATGTCGCAATTTTGTGATTTAGAAGAATTTGGTGAAATTAATTAAATAATTAGATTATTTAATTAATGTTGAAATGCAGGTGATTAGGAAGAAATGACGAAATGCAAGTGATGCGACGACTTGGTCATTTTAGGGTGTCTACAATTAGTATGACTTGTCTTAGAATGAATGTGATGGAAAGAATGTTTAGGATGATGTTCTTATGTGTTTGTGTTGATAGATTGACTTGAAAAATTTCAAACAAAATATTTCACACATAAATGCATGAATCACAAGACACACTAGCAAGTTTGACTTTGAAAATTAAATGTTGTGATTAGGCAAACACTTGAAGACACATCAGCAAGCCTAATACTAGTCAAGTGGGTGTGGCCAAATAGGTCTTACTCTAGGATGCACAAGTTTGACTAAGGATGTCCCTAATATACTCAAGGTATGGGGGGCCCAATTCCATGAAATGAAAGTGAAATAATGCCACACAGCTAGGAGCAAGGGGTAACCCACCCTTCACCTTCACTTCCCCAAGGTATAAATTTCTTGGGGGCTTAGCCCGAATGACAAGATTTCAACTTCCATGAGGCGTGTCTTTTGATTCACTCCTCACTATTTATACTCTATCAGAACACAAGAGTTGAGGTCATCCCTTGGAGTGGTGTACCTCCAAGCAGACCTCCTAAGAAAGGTGACAATAGCAAATCAAGTGGTGTTTTTGATTTCACACACTTGACTCACACTCACAAATGTTAATTGACCCTTAGAAATAGAAATATGTGTGTGAAAATGAATGGATTAAGGGATACTTTTGATTCTCAAGATCACACGAAGTGCATGAGAAGAGTATACACACCCTGAATCACACTCAAATCCACCAAACAAAGAAAACACTCGTTCTTTTTAAACCCAAGTGCCAAATGTGAGAATGAAGACACAAGTTTATTTTAAGCCCAATGTCAAAGTGTGATTGCAAACAATGGTTTGTTTTAAACCTAACTTGAACTGTGATTGCAAACAAGGTTTTTTTATAAATGAAAAGACAAAAGTTGGATTATGTGCACCTGGAAATTTTAGCTTCAGATCTAATGTAGATGCGGATGTTATGTAGCTCTTGATGTCCTCCTAGATGCCACCAAACAAAAAAAAGACAAGAAACTTGCAAGCCAATTTGTTATGGAAAAATTAGCAATCTGAAAATTTTCTAACAAAGATGATTAGTGACAATAAAATGGATATGATTATCAGATTCTACATGAAATTCTATGTTGTTTTAAAAAAAACACTAAAATCTGATAAGTTTTGCACAAATTATGACTGTTTGAAATTTGCAAAGAAGGGTTGACTTTGAATGATTATATCTAAGAAATTTGAGAAAATTTGTTGATGAAAGTTATACTGCTGAAAATTACATTGAATCATCTTTCCAATGACTATACTTTTGCATGATTCTGATATGATTTGCCCAAGTTGTACAAAAACGAAAAAAAGGCCCTATTTTGGCATATAGGAGGCAAGGACAGACAATCTGGTGGTCAGTTAACCTCTAATGGTTAATCATTTTTCTGGTCACATTGATAGGTTAACTCTGCTAATTAAGTTTGTTGTTTGGGGTGTTAAGCAAGCCCTTGGTCACCCATGTGACCAGGGACTGAGCGAAAAAAATAAAAAACTAACCTAAAAGATAAATGTTAAAAGTTTAAAATTAAATGTAAAATGTTTGGTTGGGAATGTTTTTTTTGTTTTTATTTTAGATTATGATTTTGTTCTTTTGTGTATTATTGTATTTCTTTTTTTGTTGTGTGTTTTGTTTTTGGCAGGGATGTTAGAGTTTTTTGCAGGGAATGGGCAGACTATGTATGGGAGGAGGGAAGCGGCGGGAGTTGGGTGAAGCAGGGATGGGTGAGGAGTGGCAGGGTCAGGGGGAGCAGGGAGAAGGAGGAGCAGAGTGGTGGCTGAGTAGGGAGAAGGGGGTGGGCAGAGGTAGGGAGGGGAGAGCGAGGGGTGAGCGGGTGGTTGGGGTGGGGATAAAGGCACAGGAGAGTGAGGGTGGGTATTTAGGAGGGGCAGTAGGGAGGGATATAGGATGGGTTCTGGGGAGGGATTTAGGATGAGTTATAGAGGGTGGGGTTTAGGAGGGACTGTAGAGGGGTGATAGCAGGGTAGCGTGGGGAAGGGGAGGAAGTGGGTGGGGACTGGGAGGAAGAGGGTGGTAGGGGCAGTGTGCAGGCTACCAAGGTGGGCTGAGTGGGAGGGTGGTGGGGAATTAGCGGACAGGAGGTGAATGGTGGGTGGAGGTTGGCTGTTGCGGCCAATGCAGAGGGCCAAAGGTTGATTAATTTTTTTTATTTAAAAAAGCGTATGACAATTAAAAAAATACAGGTAGTGGGCAGAAAGGAGGTCCGGACTAATGGATAAAATAAAAAAATAAACCTTTAGTATGCACAAAATAAAATGCAAACCCAATGACATTTCTCACCTGCACCAAAATGAATACTATTTGGTAGATACACCCTATGGTCATATGGTACGACCCTATAAAAGGGGTGAAAGTAAAAAAATTTGCAAAATTTTACACTTTCAGAAGGGTCGGGTGTTTTATGTCAAAAGTTATCTGCGAGGCCTCCTAGACACAACACTGAGGTTGGTTTTCATGTAGGAGGCCATTTGTGAAGGGTGATTCTAAGATTTTGTCCAAGAAGACCTGAATCTGCAACAAAAAACCTTAACAAACATTCACAAATAGGAGGGGTTAGAGTAGTGGGCGTACTAAAATATGTTAGGTGAAATTTACATTCAAACATAAATGAAAGATAATGAAACAAGTATGATTCACCTTCCTTTGCACAAACAAATTGCCTTAACTGATCAAGCTTATTGGAGTTCACCCCACTTCAATCGATTGCTCTTTGCTCTTTGATTATTGTGGACTACTCAATTAAATAGCATAACGTTGTGATGAGAATGATATGATCTAGAATGATTTCTGTAGCATGATGTTGTATGAAGATCGAAGAGGAGTAGATGGTTTAGAGAACATTTTATTTATAGACCCTCAGGGATGAAGATCAATAGTTGTGGATGATCTAGGAGATCAATGGCTAAGAATGGTTGAGAGGATGTGCATGAATAAGAGAGTGACAAGTGTCCTTCTCCTCTCATGCATTAGGGGAGTTAACAGAATTTATTGGGGAGTTGACTGAGTTGATTTCTCAGGTGACTGAATTGATTGGGTAGTGAACTGAATTGATTAAAGAGTTGACTAGATTGATTGATTAGTTAACTAGATTGACTAACTTGTTAACTGATTTGATTGATTTAGTTAACTAATTTGATTGATTAGTTATCTAAACTAATTGAGAGTGAATTATGGATGAGAGGGAATAATAGGAAATTAAATAAATAAATTATTTAATTCCATGCACATGGATAAATAAATAAAATATTGAATTTTATTTATTTTGAAGAAATGGAATATAGCTTTAATTAAATAAATGATTTAAATTTATTTAATTAATATGTGGAGAAAATTTGATTTAATTAAATAATTAGAATTATTTAATCAAATATGGAGGATAAATTGATTTAATTAAATAATCAGGATTATTTTTTGTTTGTATATACCCTAGTAGGGGACTAGGGATCCTTTCAAAATCTAGGAAAGCCCACAAGTCTAATAAATTCTTAGAAACTGATACTGTAGAGATTTATACAAACTGAGAGGGAGGCAAATTACCAGGCCAACCCATATGATGTAGAAGAAAACTAGCGACTATTCTGACCGAAACATAAAACCTAAGTGATTTTAACTTTCCTCCTGAATTTTAAGGTCCACAAAGGCATTGTCTTGGTTGCAACTGCATCTGAAGTCTACCTTTTCCTTGATTGCAATCTTGACTCCCACCTTGTCTACTAGCCTTTCCACAATCTTCCTCAGTTGAATCTGTTCCAGCAAGAGTTCATGCATATGGTCTATTACTTTCTTGTGATTGATTTCCGTCTCTCTAGATACCTCTGTCATGTCTTCATGTGCTAAAATGGATGTGGCTACTATGGAGGACATCATAGCTAGGGTGAGGGACCTAGCCACTCCAAAAACATTCCATCTAGATCAAGTGGTGCCAGGGTCCAAAATGAAATTTACCACCGCTTCCATCATCTTCCCACCTCCTCCTCGTCCACGAATTTTGCCATGGAGGTAATCTCTAACATCCCTCCTCAATATACTTGAGTAAACTCAATAATTTACAAGAAAGTAAGTAAACATGGTAAACATGAGAGATAATTTTTTTTATTTAAATAACATATGCATAAACACAAGAAATAGAGTACAACTTTCTATGTAATTTTAACCTTGAAATCATAACATAATCAAATCTAGAATCATAGTGAAATCCTTTCACTTTTCATTTACATTACATAAAATGCACTCGGCATAAAGAATAGTTTTACCTCATAAATTTGATTGTCACAAGCCTCGTCGATTCTTCTACTTCAAAGGGAAAGCATCATCTGAGTGCTTTACCTCCAACCATAGACCTACAGTCTCCTGCACACCTTCCTTCCTGGAAGTGGCCCTACCCTTCACGAAGGGTATAGATATAAGGAACCAACAAGATTTGCCATCTGAGTCCTAGTGTTGAGTTCTACAGTTTGATTTTCTTCATTTAGTAATCCTAGACACAACTTGTCTATACTGTAGATCCATTCTAGTCAATCTGACTTAGAAATAATCCTCAATCTAGGATGTGTGTATATATATATATATGTTTAGGTAATTCTAACCCTTCAAAGATTCCCTCTTTGCATACTTACAACTTCTAGGGTCTATGACCTTCTGTCACTCTTCTCTCTGACTCAAATATCACACATCTTTGGTGCATTATAACTAGTTTCAACTCTATCATAGAATCACTTAAATTTGATAAAGTACTACTAAGACTCTTCCTGTCTTGCTTTATGGTTCTCTTGACCTTTTCACTATCGACCAAATATATAGAAATATAAACACATCACATCCAACATAAGAGTGATGGGTTTCCTAAATCCTTCGGGTCTTAATACTAGGATTTAACTTCTCTAACCCAATGTACGGAAATATCGAACATCCTTGGTTTCCAAAGGTAATAATATAAATATATGAGAAAAAATACCTCTAGTCTTCCCTAGACCACTTGGCATTATTCAAATTCACAATTGACACAACATGAATAAGCATAGTATACGAGGTATGAACTTATCCATATAATATCTTGATGGTTACCTACATTTTCAAACTAGTCTTTTGACCGAGATCATTATATCAACCCAAATAGGTCTGAGTCATAAGATAACAAAATAATTTCAATCTTCTAGTCTACTTAAGTCTACCAACTTTCCATTATGACATGTTATAGACTCATATGTGTATTCATTCTTCAAAACATAATAATAAACTTGTATCAACCATCTATAGCCCAACAATCATGTGGGGTTGAGTTACGAATCTCCCATCATGCCCAACCTGGAACAAATCACTTCTAGTGATGCTCATCCTTGGGCTAACTTTGTCTTCTGTGCACCTAGTACTAGAATAAGTTCTATGGAACAAAACCTATGAGGTCAATATCCTTGCATTTCCTAGTTTTCTCTCACTTGAGATAACATAACATAAGTATTAGATGCTATTAAAAGCTATTTATGTTTCCATATTCTTGGACCACCTTTTATCCTAGATATGCATTACAAATTGACAAAGGAATTCTATTTCACTCAAAGCAATATTTATTCATGTTACATCCTCCTTGCCTCCATGTCATAATGATATTATCTCACCAAAAGTTCATTGAGAAAACTAGCAAGATTTCATCTATGGAACTATCATAGTCTTCAACATCGACTAAAGGACCTATTTCCATTCCCAGAGGTTCCCTTTTTTCACTTAGAATTCAAGTATAATAATGAGAGTATGGTATCCTCTGGTCTTCTCTAGACCTCTTAGGCACTATACATATCCTCAATACTTATATAAAATACAAGTTTACTATGATAATTTAAGTTTACTTGACTAAAGTCAATTTCATTTTCCATTTAGTTTTGAACACAATACAATACTCATAGTTTTAATGACTATCCTATGTTCACTATCCTTTATTATAGAATAGGGTATGTGTTGATGTATGAGATTGCACGGGTTTTAGCACCAACAATGTTTTGCACACCTGTGGGACCTTTCTTGATTATTGATCAAGATCATATGAACCAGAGAACAGGAAGGAGTCAAAGCTATGGACCAACCACTAGAACCCAATCAACTACTAATCCAAGAATATTTTTGCAACCTTTATCAGCCACTCCAGGAAGAAGGGTAAATCAATCATCCAGAGTAGCAGGAATAGCTAAGGTAGTACCTGCTCCACCACAGAGCTTTACAGATTGGAACAAAAATGATCCTCTTATTCTCCCCACACCATCGGCCACCTGGGATCCAATTCCTGCCAATGCTTTGAAAGAATTACCCAAGTTTTTAGGAGAAGATTCCAAGACTCCAAGAGAACACCTCCAAGGTGTGTCAGACGTGTGTGCTGTGCATGTCATCACAAAACAAAATGTTGCTATCAAATTATTGGTAGCTTCTTTCAAAGGGAAGGCTCTAGATTGGTATAGGTCCTTAGCCTCAAATTCAATATCTACTTGGGATCAACTCAGAGATGCTTTCTTTGCAAGATTCAGTGAAAAAGGTGATAGATCATCTCTATTATAGCAATTGATCACCATAAAGAGAGCACCCCAAGAAGCCATAATGGATTTCAATACTAGGTTCCAAAAGACCTGGGATATAATCCCTACCACAACTAGGCCATCAATAGGTATGGCAATTGTATTTTATCTTAAGGCTTTCAATTTTGATATCTCAGTCATGATCTAGTCTTTACAAGGGCAGACCTTACCAACAACATATGAATTATCCGTAAGAGCTGAAAATAGCCTAATAGATGCTAAGAAACTACCCCAAGACCTCCTATACCTATGTTTCTAGAGATTTCTATGCCCCTACCACAAGAAAATACTAATACTCCATCAGTTCCTGTGTCTATGTACACCTTCCCAACACCTCAACAACCCACTACATCAACACTTCCTGCCCCCCATCTAAAATGGATGACGTCAAGGATATTCTTAGAACCTTTTCAAATGAAATTGACAATCTTAAGAGAATAGATTTCTTACCCAAAACCTCCTTACTAGAGATTCCAAGGTAATAGGCCTCCATACCAGCCAAACCAATACCATGGAACACAAAAGCCAAATTATTCCCAACCTTCAAACCAACTAGTTACAGTATCCACACCATTACAAGTTGTCCTAGCTAATTCAAGTAGAGAGATGGTTCCTGGACAAAATAACATAGCAAAAGACTCCAATGCTTGTTGTTTCCCTTGCAACAATGCACATATGCCCATAGATTGCCCTCAAGGCAACTTACAACAGAGGGTAGCAAAGCAAAGAAGAATGGAGGGTTAAGCTATTATGCCTTCAGGGCCCTTTCCTTACCATCACCTAGTGTTCAAAATGTAGTAATGGTAGTACAAATGCAAGGGATGTCAATAGAACAAGAAGAGGAAATTGCCCCAGAGCACGCACTATTTTCATGGATAGAAGATGAAGAGTTAGTGTTTCTAAGTGAGGCATCTACTTCTACAAAACCCTCGTTCAATCTAACTACACCAGGTCAAAGAGAAGAATGGTGGAACAGCCCAAAACTAACTTGAATGAAATGACTAAGGATCCTCTATTCCAAAGTTAATACATCCCTATTTCAAGGAAAGAAGTACTTATGGGCACTCTATATCAAGGAATCTCTAACCCAGTGATGGAAAGAGCAGGTATCCTTACTATCCTAAGACACAAACATTGGGGCCCATGAATGTGGTGGAATAGTTAAAGAAAACCCCTGCACATGTGTCAATATGGGATATGCTAGCTATCGCCGAGCAGAAGATGTTATTACAAGAAGCATTGCAGACTCAGATAGATCCCAAAGATGTTAATACAAAAGAAGGAGGTGTGAACAAAGGAGAACTCAAAACAAAGATACCCCACCTCTACAGACAGTTTCTTTGTTAAATGTTATGCCAGAGGTAAGCAAGTCTAAGCAAATCCATTTTATTTAACCTTAATAGTCAGCAAGAAACTGTTGCACAACTCAATGATAGACTCAGGAGCCAATACTAAAGTTATGCCAAAGCAAGTAGATGATGCTTTAAAATAGAATATGAGCCACTAGCTAAAGGGGTTATATGCAATTAGATGGAAAATCTGTCCAAACCATAGGAATGATCAAACAACTTCCATTACAGTTGTATACTTGTCCTATAACTATCTTGCAATATGTGGTGATCATTAACATCCCCCTGTCTTTGGACTATGCCTATCTAGAGATTTCACTACTAAAATAGGAGGGTACATGTCACTTGATTGGTCACATTTGATCTTGAGAATTAAATATGGAACAAAGATGAAGGTGATGTCTGAACCCCTATCTAAAGAACATATCACTAAAGAACTAGCTCCAAGAATTGAAGCATCTCATGCTATGATGAATAGGGAGGATAGAGCTTTTATTGAAGAAGTGGGAGAATGGATTGAATATGATCAAAATGAAGAAGAGAATAATCAGTTGATGTCCATGATGTAGAGTGACCCTTATGGTAATTATGATTCTACTGGTTTGGGGACTTTTGTAATCTTTGAGGAAGGTCAAGAAATACTGAATATAATGAGTCAAAAGATATCTGAAAAGGAAGATTCTAATAAAGACTCTGAGGTCTGGACATTAAACTTTGATGGAGCCAGGAGCAAGAATGGTGTAGGAGTAGGTATTTGTCTCACTTCTCCAAATGGCGAGAAAATTCTTAGGGCCATACGCTTCCAATTTGCTTGTACAAACAAAGATGTTGAATATGAGTCTTTGGTACATGGTCTTATGTTGGCCAAGAAGAAAGGGATAAAGAATCTAATAGTCAAAGGTGATTCAGAGCTGGTTGTGAAACAAATCAAATAGAAAGTTGTGACAAAAAATGTGAGAATGAGGTCTTATCGCCACAAAATCTGGGACCTGGTCAGTGGTTTTGATGCTTTTAATATAGAAGTTGTACCTAGAATTTAGAATACTGAAGCAGATAGAATGGCACAAATTGGCTCTTAGTTTGACCTGACAAGTGACTTGCTTATCAATAATGAAGTAGTGAAAGTCATTATTAGACCAGTAATCCCTGATAATGTTCAAAATTGGCAATTTTTTGACAATGACCTTCAAGTACTTCTATTTCTACAGTAGTCTGGAGAATTTGCTGACCAGTTGCAAACTAAGATTGAGGAAGCATATGGTGACCAAATTATTCAATTGAAATCTAATAAGCTTCTGAGGGGGTTAATAACGTTGGAGAACCTGTTCGATCTGGATGATGTGAACCTAGATAAGAGGAAGTTTAAGGCAAGCAAAGAAGATTATTCTAAAATTCATGTTAGTGAAGGAAGGAAGTTGAAAGTAGGTAATGCCACTACTCAGGAGGAAAGAGATAAGCTAATTTATTTATGCAACAAATATGATAGAGTGATCGCATTGACCTATGATGAACTACATGGTTATAATAGAGACATCATCCAACATACCATAGAGCTTGCTAAAGGATCAAAGCTTGTTCGCTAGAAACAAAGACTAGTGAATCCTAGAATTGAACATTTAATGGTGGATGAGTTACAAAAGCTTCCTGAGTCTAAGATTATATTCTCGATCAAACACTCAACCTGGGTATCTAATTTGGTGCCAGTGAGAAAGAAAAATGGGGACATTAGGCTCTATGTAGACTTCAGAGACTTAAATAAAGCATTATTAAAAGATCATTATCCTCTTCCATCCATGGAGTAGATCTTACAAATAGTGGCTGGATCAGAAAGATTTTTCTTGCTTGACGATTTTTCAGGATACAATCAGATCTGGCTAGCAAATGAAGACCAACACAAGACAATGTTCACAACAAAGTGGGGAACTTTTGCATATGCCAAAACGCCTTTTGGTCTCCCAAATGTTGGTGCCACTTTTCAGCGTGCTATGGATATAGCATTTAAGGGACTCATAAATAAGATCGTTCTGATCTATTTAGATGATCTCACTATATTTACAAAGAATGCCAAAGATCACTTTGAGCATTTAGAAGCTATTTTTCAGAGTTGTCAAGAGTTTGGGATTTCTTTAAATCCTAAGAAGTGTGTTTTTGTTGTACCTCAAGGGAAACCTTTAGGGCATATTGTTTCAAAGGATGGAATTTCTATTGATCCAGAGAGGGTCAAAGCTATACTGGACTTATCCTTACCAGTCAATAAAAAGGTAGTTCAGTCTTTCTTGGGTACGATTAATTTTGTCAGTAGATTCATATATGATTTTGTAGGGCTAGTTAGGCCCATTACCTTGATGTTGAAGAAGGATTTAGTCTTTAAATGGACAACTAAGGGAAGGCAAGCTTTTGAAGAAACCAAGAAGCTATCTCAACTACCCCAGTACTATGAAATCTTGATTTCTCTAGACACTTCATAATGTACATATATGGAGGGGAACACAGTATTACAATTGTCCTAACTCAGAAAGATGACAAAGAAGAGGAAGAGCATCTAATCACTTTCTTCTCCAAAACACTAAGGGAGTATGAATCTAGGTATAATTTTGTTGAAAAGTAAGCTTATGCCAAAGTTAAGGATCTTAAGAAATTCAGGCATCTAGTAATAGGAAATAAAATCTTTATATTAGTAGCTCACTCAAGTGTTAGAGAATATATTATGGAAGGTGAGATTACAGAAAAGAGGGCTAACTAGATAACCAAGATCTTTGAGTATGATGTAGAGGTAAGGCCTACCATAGAAACGTCAATGTTGGAAGAAATAGAGGATGAAACAGTGTTGAAACTCTAAGAACTTGACCAAAACTCTTAGGTTAATGATAGGATACAATTCATGAGGACTGGTATTTTCCCTAGTGTGCTCTCCCTTGATAAAAGAAGATACTATAGATAATAGGGAAGTCATTTTGTGCTAATTGATCACGTTTTGTTTAAAAGGAATTTTGATGGGATCCTACTAAGATGTGTTGAAAGGGATGAAGCTCAAAAGATATTACATGAAATCCATCATGGAGCCTCAGGAGGACACTTCTCAACAAAAACTACTACCATCAAGATTACACAGGCTGGCTACTACTGGCCCACATTGTTTGCAGATTGTCATCAGATGCTCAAGTTGTGTTAGGTTTGTCAATTCTATGCAGGAAGGAGAAGGAATGTAGATTTACCTTTGAGTCCCATAATAGTAGACGAACCCTTTGCACAGTGGGGTTTAGATTTTATAGGGATGATCAATCCAATCTCAAGTATGGGATATAAGTGGATCCTTATTGCAATTGATTATTTTACAAGATGGAGTGAAGCAGTGCCATTGAAGGAAGCCACTGAGAAGGTAATTCTAGAGTCTCTTGAAGAGATAACTACCCATTTTGGTCCTCCACACAATATTATATCTAATAATGCTAAGGCATTTATAGGTATCAAATTGTCAAAATTTGCTTTAAAGAATGGATATATTTGAAGACTTCATCCAATTATTATCCACAAGGTAATGGCTTGGCAGAATCTACAAATAAGAACTTGATTAGACTAATCAAAAGAATGGGGGTTGATCATTAGAGAGATTGGCACAAGTCTCTCAATTCATCACTATGGGTAGATAGAATTACGCCAAAGCAAGTAACTAAGATGTCCCCATATGAACTGGTTTATGGCAAGAATGTAGGTATGCCATTAAACATAGAAATCCCCACTTTGTAGTTAATCAAACAATTGGAGATAGAGGAGAATCGCCCAATGTGTGTGAGGCTTGCTGAATTGCTAGAAGTTCAAGAGAAAAGAGAAGTGGCGCATGAATCTTTGATGAGGAATCAGTATACCATAAAGAATTGGTCTTATAGAAAGATTTTTGAACCAAAATCTGAAGTTGGGTCCTTGGTTTTGAAATGGGATGAGAGAGCTGCTAAACCAGGTCAACATGACAAGTTTGAATCACTATGGATTGTCCCTTTTAAGATTTGCACCTGCAAGCAACATAATACATTTGAGCTGGAAAATATGAAAGGAGAACCTGAAGAGATACCTGTTAACAGGATCTTCTTGAAACACTTCACATAATTTCAAAACCTAACCCTGTATTATAGTTAGTTAGGTGTCTTTAGGTTTCTTTCCCTCCTCTATTTTGCTTTTCCCACTTTCTTTTTAAATAAGTGTTCTAGGAACATGTGTCTGTAGCGCATTAGCTCTTATAGTTAGCAGTTACACTTCCCAAAGTCGTTAGGCCATTCTTGTACTTCAAAAAGGATAGCTAATCATTTCAAAAGTTTTGGTGTGAATAGGGTTATCACCTAACCAGTTTACCCTTGTGTGGATAATTTACATTATTTAACTATTTACTAGTTAAATAATATTCACACATCACACATAATTCACACATGTTAAGTTGACTTAGTGAGTCTTCTAGATGTCTAGTTGAGTCTAGTTGTGTGTTGAGTTGTTATAGTTCGAGTGAGTTGTCTTATCCTCCACATCTACAATTAGTTATTATCCTCTAATTGTCACATGTTGTAGGAATATCTCCACCTTTCTAGCTCTCACCTTACCTTTATAAGCAAGGCTCTCTTCATGTATTATGTAATTTAATGTAATCTCTTGTAATCTAGTAATCTTTTGCATTCATTGATAGAATAGCATTATTCTCTCATTTGATCTCTCTTGTGCTTTCATGAAGTCCTAGATCCTAGGTGGCTCCAATCATAGCCAACTCTAACATGGTATCAGAGCTCTAGGAAGAATCACTTTGTGTTAGTCATTTTTTGAGAGATCTTGAGTGCAATTCATGGTGGATCTTGATAGTTGAGTATGCTCTTCTCTTGCATCGAATGATGACCTAGAGAATCAAAAAAGCTTGATAGAATACCAGTTTAGTCAGGGTTTCCCTTTCTTTCCCAAGTATTGTAGGTGCATTTCGGTGCATGTTGCTGCAAATCAAACTTCACCATTGTGTCTGGAGCAGATGAAATAGTCAAGATCGCCTTTTTTTTCATCCAAATCAGACATCAGAGGCAAAATTGACGAGGGTTTCAATTTAGGGCTTTTTAGCATGATCTGGGAGATATCAACAATTTTAGAGTAGTTTGGGCAAAAATCAACCCTGCCATCAAACTCAGGACGCTCAAAAACTTATAAATTGACTATAAAATTGTCCAAATCGGACAAAGTTACAGTGAGAGGCAAACATTTTTTGCCTCCTACCTCGTCGTATGGAATCTCTGTAGAGAATATTTTTTGCACAGAGCATATTCCTTGAGAATCTTCGATGGCATTGGTAGATTCTTTTTTATTGTGCATCAGGTAATAAATCTTCATTCATTGGTAATTTTTTGTGTTTTTCTTTTGGTTAAAGAAATTTTTCTGTGGAAATTTTGTACGCTGGTCGTACCCTGTTGTTGCAGGGTACCTACAGATCTATTGTTGTAGGGTACCTGTAGCTAATCAGAATCTAGTGTGGGGGCGCCATGTAGCGTGGGCCCCCACATGTAATCTCTCTACAAAGACTATAATCGGTGGGCATTTTTTATCGACGGTCTCCAAACCACCACCATCGGCGTAGTTTTCACTGGCCAACCTTTAATACTCAGCGGTAAAGACATATCCCTGCTAGCCACTCTTCACAAGCACTTTTTTGGTGATCAACTCAAACCAGTGGTAGTCAAATCAACCCTAACAACGGTCTCTACACATAATTCATCCGACGGTTGCAAGTCAAATTCGGCTGACATCCACGGTCTCTGCGATCTCCCAACGGATCAATAAATCGGTAGTCATTGAAAGTACCCAGAGGGTATAAAATTCCTAGCGGTCTATAATCTAACACCGATAACCCCTTCAAATTCTATAGATTGGCTTCATTGGCATCCGTTAGCCTTACACCTTTTAGGTGGCCTGTTCTATCATTGGGCTTACTTAAACTCTTGCAGCAATCTAAAACCTATGGCATATTCTTCATACAAACAATGACAATCTTCAAAGAACCGGTGGCGTCCATCAAATTCCCACCTGACGTCTGCCAGGCAGCAATCAAATACATGTCAAAAAATTTTATAAACTTGTCATTTGTTCCTCTTGACGAGATTTCACATAGAAAATTCATGCTGAAAATCTTCTAAAGTCATCAGTTGTTACTATGGGAATTGACCTCTCAAATCACCAGTGGATAAATACAGTTGTTTCTGACCTTTAAGAAATCGATCGTTTCCTTCAAAATCGGTGGATTCCACTGCACCTAAATTGGCAATTTTTCACCATAAAACAACCTTCTAGCAGAAATCAAACTAGTGGTTTACTAGTCAAAGGGTGGTTTTGCCTAATAACTGACAGTTTCCCACGCCAGAAGGTGGTTTTGGCCTTAAAAGGTGGTTTTGAGGAAAATAGAGGGTGGTTTCAGGTTATCTAGAATTTTTTTCCTTTTTTGGGAAGGGGCAATTTTTTTTCCAGCAAAAGGGAATATTCTGAGAATACTCTACTGACGTCGGCACTGCATCAGCACCTGGGGGCCATTTTTGCCCCTCAAAGCCCTAAATAGGGGCTTTTTTTCTTTTTTGCATAACTTTTGCCCACAGAGGCAAAATTGAGCAAACAAGATATTGTTGGAAAGCTGATAGAGAGAACTTTGTAGTGGTGTTAGTAGTTTTCTGATATTTTGTTGCAAGCGACTACTACAGTAGTTTGAAGATAGATCTTTATTTTTTTCTTCTGAGCTCATAACTTTTTTTCCACGATCTCCAATTTTCATGATTCTTGTAGCATCAAAATGATATTTAGGTGATTTTCAAATCCATCCATGCACTTTTCTTAGATTCTACTCCAGGTTCATTTTATTCAATTTGTCATTTTTTTGACTTTTGACTAACAACTTGGATATTTTGATACTTGAGGAAGTGAAACTTGTTTTGAAGGGATATATTTGCTGTGATAAATCATTGAGTTATTGTAATCTCCCTTGGATCTCTGTTTTAAGAGATTTTGATGCATTCCCAATTTTTGTCCCTTGTGGACAAATGTAAATCACACTAAGTATAAAGTGCCACAATCATTCTTTTTTGGGGGTGTGATCTCTTTGATTGAGTAACAGAGGGTTGTTCTTGTGGTCTTTTTTGTACTCTTGCATCATGGATCTAAACAAACTTCCTCTAGTCACACCATATAACTATAATGAGTGGAAAACTAAAATGGAGATTCATTTAAGAAGTTTGAAAATTCATAGAGTAATAATGGGTATAGAAATTAAACCAACTGCAGCTACAAAAAAGAGAAAGTGGTAGAATAGATGTGATCGAGCCTATGGAACACTATTCTTGTCTATTTCTCATGATCTTCTTTTTCATATTGAATCTTGTATTACACCTAATGAAGTGTGGACTACCTTAGAAAATCTCTTTGGTAAACAAGATACTATGAGAGGTTTCAAATTGGAGAATAAACTAATTGGTTTGAATCCAACCAACTTTGCAAGCATCCAAGACTTCTTCACGAAGCTAAAATCACTTAGATTGTTGCTCAAACAATGTGGAATAGAGAAAGAGGACACTCAATTGATTCTTTCAATCCTTGACAAGCTTGGTCCTGACTATTCAGTTTTTGTTTCTACCTTTTATGCTACAATGGATGCACTTGGGAAAGCTTTCACAATGCCTTCACTTGATGAGTTTGTTGCATCACTCACAAGGGAGAAAGCTAAGTTAGTACACATGGGCAAATTGAAGTCTCCTAGAAATCAAGCACTTCTTGCTAGTCAAGGAACAAAGGATCAAAAGGCTTCAATTAGCAAAGGCAAGAAATAGAAAAATAAGGATTTCAAGAATAATGAGCAAGCAAAAGAGTCAACCAAATCACCTAAGTCCTCATCCTCTCCCAAGGAGGAATCATTTAAGTAGGAGAGACCAAAATGTGCATATTGCAAGAAACTAGGACATGATGAGCATAAGTGTTATGAGAAGAAAATTGATGAGTTGACTCACATTATTCAAAAGCACAATATCAAAATGCCATCATCATCACCTGGTACATGCTCTTCTTCAACACCATCATCATCTACACAGACAGGGATAGCTGGCATTGCCGATGGGACAATCAAAGGAAAAGGACAAGCACTCTTTGCTTCTACAAGTCTTTAGTCAAAGATATGGCTTCTTGATTCTGGAGCTTCTCATCATATGGCTTCTTCATAGGGAATGTTCTCTTCATTTGAGTCATGTACTTTGCCACCTATTTTGATGGGTAACAATACATACATACATGCAATTGTTAAAAGGGACTATTGATGTTGGAGAGAATACATTCAACAATGTGTTGTGTGTACCTTCCTTGTCAACCAATCTCCTTTCCATCTACCAGATTACTCATTGTAGTGCAGGGAAGACAGTTGAGTTCACTCCTAATTCTGTGATCATACGAGACTTGGAGAGAATAGATATCATTATAGTTGGTATGGCTAATCGTACATCTCACTTGTATACATTCTCCCATTTTGCTTCTTCTGATGATGTAGATCCATTGATTGATATCCACACTCATGCATCAACTGTGAATCATGTTTCTTAGGAGAAGTTTGGTCACTTGAACCTTGGTGTTCTTTCACCAACTTTGGTTCATGAGACTAGTGCTGAGCTTCCATCACCTCAACCTCCTGCTTCTTCAGAGATTGACATCAACATGGTTTCATCTACTTTAGTTGAGTAGGATCATTCCGGTCTTTCAGACACAAATTTGTGGGATACTTTCTTGGCAGGTATATCAGACTTGTTTTGTGAGTCTCATATTGTAGATTTGGAAGACACACTTGAGGGGATATCTCTCCTCTTTGATGACAGTTATAGCACAACTGTTACCCCATCTAATTTGTCTTTGGAGGTTGTTCTTCATGTGTCTACCTAGGATTTTGGATTGGTCACACCTCATTGCATTGTGCCACTCTTTGATTCTAACATGTGGAGACTTGAGTATTTTTTAGGGACATCATACGTCATGAGACTTTTTCCCTCATACCTTGAGATAGATTTTCTTCTACATCAGCCTTTGGATTGGTTTTTTCCTAAGGGGAAGAATGTTGTTTGCAGGTACAGGACACTTTCCAGCATTCATCTTTAGGCACTCACCATCGAGACAGGAGCTACTTCATTATGGGGGGGACCTATAGTCTCATACTTGCTCTCCTATGGGGGGTATTTGATTGTACATATGTGATAGAAGTTGTCCTTGGGGGGTCATGTTGAGTCCTCTTACTATCACTTCTTTCACTTCATTTGTTTTCTCCATTCTCACTTTTGGAGAGGAGTTTTTTCCCATTTGGTTTTCTCCTTTTCTCCACTTGAGATTTTTTGTACATGGGTACCTTACATGGCCTAGTAGCTAGGACCCATCATCCATCATTCCATCTTGCTTTAGTCAGCTACTCCATAAGTTGCACTTAAGGGGGGTGTTGGTGTGAACATGGTTATCACCTAACTGGTTTACCCTTGTGTGGATAATTTACATTATTTAACTATTTACTAGTTAAATAATATTCACACATCACACATAATTCACACATGTTAGGTTGACTTAGTGAGTCTTCTAGATGTCTAATTGAGTCTAGTTGTGTGTTGAGTTGTTGATAGTTGGAGTGAGTTGTCTTATCCTCCACATGTGCAATTAGTTATCATCCTCTAATTGTCACATATTCTAGGAATATCTCCACCTTTCTAGCTCTCACCTTGCCTTTATAAGCAAGACTCCCTTCATGTATTATGTAATTCAATGTAATCTGTTGTAATCTAGTAATCTTTTGCATTCATTGATAGAATAGCATTATGTTAGATTCAAGACAGACAATTGAGAGGGGGGGTGAATCAGTTGTGTAAAAATTTCTTCCAATTAAACACTTAAATCCACTTTGTAATTCAACATCATAATAATAAATAAATCATGGAAATACAATGCATTAAATCAAGAGCAGAAACACATTAACACATCTGACACCAAGATTTTGATGTGGAAAACCTAGTTAAGGGAAAAACCATGGGGTGACTAACCCAAGATTGTATTCTCTATTAGAAGAATAGAAAGAACAAAATGGCACATGCCAATTAGGGATCACTGTCTGAGCACACTGTTCATAAGAGGCCCATTGCCAACAGGAGACACACTGTCTACAAAATAATAAGTATTACATACTTGAACTGAAGAGTAGCATCTTCACCATGCTTGAGTCAGTTCCATTTAAGCCCAATACTTCTGCTCCGCCTTTCGCTCTTGTCCTCTCTACCACACTCTCATCTCCACAAGATACATTTGGAATGACTTTACAATCCCTTATTTATACAAGACATTGACTTAGGAATAATCATCTAAGTTGGCAAACATTACAGAGAAAATACATAAATACATCAAGACTAATTACAAAAGACTTCACGTGGATCAACACACTGTCGGCCACACAGATCTGAGACTTCAACCTTCTTCTAGGAACACGTCAATCTTCACATAACATCTTCAAGATCATCCATAGGATGTGTAACTCATTCAGTCAGCCAGACTTAGGAAGAACACCATCTTCCAGAAGTTATTCTTCAATTGCAAGCTCAAACTCCAATGCGGACCACCAACACGAACTGGACATGACCCAAAGACCTCCACAAGCTTGCCTGAATCACTAAGAACATCCACACTACATCTGCTTACTGAAATCCTTATCTCCATCCAAAACCTCAAGAACACAGTCTATCATCACTGTCACAATGGAATAGATTCTTATGGACCTCCAGACCATGAACCAATTGAGTTGTCACTTCACATGGACTTCTTAAACACTCTACCAAATCCACAGAACATGATATTGCATTCTAGATCTCACCAAACCTATATGTATCACTCTGTCACCTTTGAATATCTGCCAGAACCGGTTTTACTTGAGCCGCTACAACTTCTTCAGATCTTCATGCGGACCTCTGAAATATTTACTGGATCATCTTAAGACACATATCTACAAACCCTTTGATGTGCATCCTTTGATCTTCATCTTATCTTAGATCTTTACCTTACTGTCTTCACTGTTCTTCTCTATTCCTGATATGACTAATTTTCTCAATATCCTCAGCAAATAGTTCATCCAATCCTTATCATTAATGCAACAGGAGTATGTTGACATCAATGACAACACCGGTTAGGCCCATACTTGCAACAATCTCCTCATTTGTCATTGATGGCAACATATGATGTGAAAAACTATTTTGACCATCAAGACAATAACTTTTGCTCACAAACAGAACTCCCCCTATCAACAACAACCATTCACATGTCTTCTCTTCCTTTATTGCTCCCCCTTTGATCAACAACCACTTGTTTTTCACATGTCTTCTCTCCCCCTTTGACATCAATGGAAAAGGGCACATACTCGCAACTTTAACACTTCAGAATCATACCATCTGCTCCCCCTGAGTAGCAGCTTCCCAAACATCAATCCAAATCACAAGATGTGACTATGATATCCACCAAACTGATGCACATCAGTGCATCTTAGTTCATCACCGGAGGGGTAATAACCCCTAACTTCTCCCTGAGATACTCAAAAGAGTCCTTAGGTAGAGGTTTAGTAAAGATATCTACAATCTGATCCTTGGAAGGCACAAACTCCAATCTGACCCTATTCTTGTTCACTTGCTCTCTCAAAAAGTGAAACTTGATGGATATATGTTTGGTATTTGAATGCAACACCAAATTCTTAGATATATTTATTGCACTTGAATTATCATAGAAGATTATGATAGGCTCCTCATACTCCACTCCCATGTCTCTTAGCATTTGTTTCATCCACAAAACTTGAGTGCAACTACCTGCTACTACAGTATATTCTACTTCTCCAGTGGATAGAGATATTGCCTCTTGTTTCTTTCTTAGCCAAGAAACCAATCTCTTTCCCAAAAAGAATGCTCCACCACTGGTACTCTTCTGGTCATCCACATCTCCTACCCAATCCACATCTGTATATGCATGAAGAGAGAAATTATGATCTCTAGGATACCACAAACCATACTCAACTGTCCCTTTTAGATACCTAAAAATCCTCTTGATTGCCATGACATGAGATTCTCTAGGATCAGCTTGGAATCTAGCAACAAGACCAACAACATTCATAATATCAGCTCTAGTTTGAGTGAGATACAACAATCCTCCAATCATTAACCTGTACTTTTTCTGATCAGCCTTAGGAGAGTCATCATCTTTGCTCAATTTACATCTGGTTGCCATGGGAGTACTCATTGGTTTTGATTCTTCCATCCCAAATTTCTTCAACAATTCTTTCACATATTTGGTCTGAGAAATGAAGATTCCTTTCTTAGTTTGAATGATTTGTAGACCCAAGAAGAAATTCATTTCCCCAAGCATGGACATCTCAAATTCACTTTTTATTTGATTTACAAAAGTTTTGCACATACTATCTCTTCCTCCAAAAATAATATCATCAACAAATACTTCAACAATCAAGAAGTACCATTGTTGAAACCAATCTTCAAAAGATGCTTATCCAATCTTTCATACTAGGATCTTGGGGCTTGCTTGAGTCCATACAGTGCTTTCTTCAACTTGCAGACCATATCACCATGATTAGATAATTGAAATCCACATGATTGCTCAATGTATAGTTCATCTTCCAAGTCACCATTCAGGAAGGTAGACTTGACATCCATCTGATATACTTTGAAATCCTTGAAGGTAGCAAAAACAAGAAATAATCTGACTGCTTCAATTCTTGCCACCGGAACAAAAGTTTCTTTAAAATCAACTCCTTCTATTTGAGAGTAACCCTTGCAGACCAATCTGGCTTTATTTCTGATTACTTCACCAACTTCATTCATTTTTTTTTCAGAAGACCCATTTGGTTCCAATCACATTCTTGTTTTTAGGTCTAGGAATAAGATCCCATCTGTTATTCTTCTCAATTTTCTTTAGCTCTTCCTTCATTGCTTTAGTCCAGTTTTCATCATTACAAGCTTCATTCACTGTCTTAGGTTCAACTTTTGAAATCAGACAATACTCTTCTAAATCTTGAGCAATACTTCTTGTGTGTACACCTTTGTTTTTATCACCTATGATCTGATCTTTAGAGTGGTTCAGTCTTACATACCTGGGAACTTTAGGAGTTACTTGCACTTCTGATTCTTGAACAGGTTCAATCAAACTCATCTCTTCTACCTGATTGACCTGATCAGTCTTAATTTGAATTTCAGAAGGAGCTTGGACTCCTTGAATTAGAACATCATTCTAATCATCTTCATCATATTCATAAAACCTTGAGGGTTTTTCAACTCCTTCATCAACCTTTACATTTGTACTTTCTATAATCTTTCTCAATCTCTTGTTATAACACAGGTATGCTTTGCTTTGAGTAGAATAACCCAAGAATATTCCTTCATCACTTCTAGCATCAAATTTGCCTAGATCTTCATCTCTTCTAATGTAACATTTTCTACCAAAGACTCTGAAATACTTCACAGTAGGAGTGATGCCAAACCAAAGTTCATAAGGAGTCTTACCGGTATTGGTTCTGATTTGAAGTTGATTAAGAGTGTAGACTGCAGTGCTCACAACTTCTCTCCAGTAGATCTGAGGAACATTTGCTTCCATCATCATGGTTCTAGATGCTTCTTGGATGGTCCAGTTTTTTCTTTCCACTACTCCATTCTGTTGTGGAGTCCTAGGGGCAAACAATTGTCTTCTTATTCCATGCTTCTCATAGAATTCTATGAACTCACTAGATGTGAATTCTCCACCTCTATCAGACCTTAGACATTTTATGTTCAATCCAGTTTCATTCTCCACCATAGCCTTGAATATTTTGAATTTCTCAAGAGCCTCTGATTTCTCCTTCAAAAAAGTTACCCACATCATCTGGGAGTAGTCATCAATTAATAGCATGAGGTATCTATCACCTTGTACACTCCTGATTCTTGTCGGACCACATAAATTAGTATGAACTAAGTCTAATAATCTGGTAGAAGACTGTTCCTTACTTTTGAATGTAACCCTGCTCTGTTTGCCTAACTGACATTCTTTACACAAGCTATTAGAAGGTTTCACCAATCTTGGAAGATCTCTTATAGCCTGAGTGTTGCTTATCTTGATGATATTATCAAAATTTACATGACACATTCTTCTATGCCACAACCAACTTAGATCAATTTGAACAAATAAACAACTTTTACCAGTACCAACCAAGTGGAAGATATCACCTTTAGTTTGAGTACCGGATGCAATCCCTGTTTCAAAATTTTCAAAGATCTTGCATTTTCCATTCTTGAATCGGAGATCATAGCCTTTGTCCACCAATTGTCCAACACTGAGAAGATTGTGCTTCAAACCTTCAACATACAGTACATTACCGGTTTTGTTCTTTCCGTCAAAATAAATAGTTCCTCTACCTCTGATTCTGCCAACAGAATTATCACCAAACTTTACCACTCCTCCTTCATACCTTTCCAAATCTATGAACTTATTCTTGTCACCTGTCATATGGTGAGAGCATCCACTGTCAATGACCCAATCATCCTTTTTTTCAACTTGGGCAGCCAGAGCTTTTTCCACAATTTTGTGATTGACAGATTCAGAGGCCATTGGATCTTCTTCCTTGATGGCAATAAACACCCAATCACTTCCAGATTTGTTTCTTGTCTCAGATTCATCATCTATTACTCCATCATCATCATCATCTTCATGAACGTAGTAGCATTTCTTTTGGAACCTTGATTTGTTAGGGTTTGGCCTTGAGAATCTTTCCAGACACCTTGAGGCAAAATGACCAATCTTATTGCAGTTAAAACACTTAAAAGGCAATTTCCCTTCATACTTATTGGATCCTCTTGGTAGTCTTTTTGCAATAAGGGCTTCAAGTTGAGCAATTTCTGCTTCCTCCTCTTCCAGGTCTTTTCTTGCTTTTTCATACCATGATAGTTTCCTTGAAGAGTTCTCTCCTGAATCAAATCTTTATTTACCTTTTACAGAGGCACTAGCTTTGAATGTAGATTCAGTCTTGGGGGGGGCATCTCCAAACTCGGTCAATTCAAATGCAGCCAATTTACCAACCAATTGAGCTCTTGTGACACTTGAATGAGCTTTGACTTCTTCAATGGCAACAACCTTGTATTTGTAAGAATTAGGAAGAGATCTGAGAACTTTGCCAACAATCTCATCTTCATCCAAGACTCCACTAGCACATCTAATGCCACAAACAAGCTCATTTACTATGGGCATAAATGTAGTGATATTTTCATCTTCTCTCATCTTCAAGTTTTCAAATTTTCCTTTTAGACTCTATAGCTTGGCACATTTCACATACTTGTCTCCTTCATGCAGAAGTTCCAATTTTTGTCAAATCTCATGTGCAGTTTTTAGATCAACAACATTTGTCAATTCTGAATCAGATAAGGCACTTAGAAGAGCTTCTTTAGCTCGTAGATTATTTTTAGTATCTCTAATTTCATCTACGGTTATCGGACCATTCTATGGAGGAGTATACTTCTTTGAAGCAATAATCCAATATTGCATTCCCATACATTGCAAGTGGCATTCCATGTGACTTTTCCAAAGAGTGTAATTGGTTCCATCAAACCTCGGACTATCCTTCTTATATGACAACATCCTAGATCTCCGCAAGTGGTTAAGCTCTTTGAGAGAAACTTAGCTTCGATACCAATTGTTAGATTCAGGACAGACAACTGAGAGGGGGGTGAATCAGTTGTCTAAAACTTTCTTCCAATTAAACACTTAAATCCACTTTGTAATTCAGTAGCATAATAATAAATCAATCATGGAAATACAATGCATTAAATCAAGAGTAGAAACACATTAACACATCAAACACCAAGATTTTGACATGGAAAACTTGGTTAAGGGAAAAACCACAGGGTGACTAACCTAAGATTGTATTCTCTGTTAGAAGAATAGAAAGAACAAAATGGCACATGCCAATTAGGGCTCACTGCCCGAGCACATTGCTCACAAGAGGCCCACTACCTCTAGAGGACACACTATCTACAAAATAATAAATATTACATACTTGAACTGAAGAATAGCATCTTCACCATTCTTGAGTCAGTTCCATTTAAGCCCAATACTTCTGCTCTACCTTTCTCTCTTCTCCTCTCTACCACACTCTCATCTCCACAAGCTACATTTGAAATGACTTTACAATCCTTTATTTATATAAGACATCGACTTAGGAATAATCATCTACATCGGCAAACATTACAGAGAAAATACATAAATACATCATGACTAATTACAAAAAACTTCACGTGGATCAACACACTATTAGCCACACAGATCTGAGACTTCAATCTTCACATAACATCTTCAAGATCATCCGCAGGATTTGTAACTCATCCGGTCAGCCAGACTTAGGAAGAACACCATCATCCAAAAGTTATTCTTCAATTGCGAGCTCAAACTCCAATGTGGACCACCAACACAAACTCGACATGATCCAAAGACCTCCACAAGCTTGCCTGAATCACCAAGAACATCCACACTACATTTGCTTACTGAAATCCTTATCTCCTTCATCCAAAACCTCAAGAACATAGTCTTTCATCACTGTCACAATGGAATAGATGCTTGCAGACCTCTAGACCATGAACCAATTGAGTTGTCACGTCACATGGACTCCCTAAACACTCCACCAAATTCATAGAACAGGATATTGCATTTCTAGATCTCACCGGACCTATCTGTATCACTCTATCACCTTTGAACATCTGCTAGAAATAGTTTTACTTGAGCGGCTCCAACTTCTTCAGATCTTCATGTGGACCTCTAAAATATTTACTGGATCATCTTAAGACACATATCTATAAACCCTTTGATATGCATCCTTTAATCTTCATCTTATCTTGGATCTTTACCTTATTGTCTTCACTGTTCTTCTTTGTTCCTAATATGACTAATTTTCTCAATATCCTCAGCAAACATTTCATCCAATCCTTATCATTAATGCAACAGGAGTATGTTGACATCAATGACAACACCGGTTAGGCCCATACTTGCAACACATTATTCTCTCATTTGATCTCTCTTGTGCTTTCATGAAGTCCTAGATCCTAGGTGACTCCAATCATAGCCAACTCTAACAAAAAGATCACCACCTTTAATGCTAATTTGACACAAAGTCCTATGCAGGTTTGGAATGATGCACTAGTAGTCATTTTGGCATGTCTATTAATGACATTAATTAGATGTGATGGGTCATTTAATACATTACTTAATACCTCCACCGAGCCAAGCTTTTAAGCCTCTCAAACAGTTACAGTTGTTATTTCTTATTCCAAAATCCTTTGAATTCCCATTGCTTGTGTCAAGAAGTTTCAACTTCTATCATCAGTTCTAGCTATAGTTTGAGTTCATTTGTAGTCTCTAAAGCTTCTCAGGAGATACAGAGATGGTAGAAGGGTAGTCACCACAAAAGGGTCTATTCATTTGCTAGAGAAATGGAAGGGTAGTAAAGCTTATGCATCTACCAAAGCATAGCCAAGAATCAACTATCTGAGGACCAGAGCCTTAGATTAGGGGGTTAATGTTGACCCTATGTAGGTGAAAGTTAATGCATATGCCATCTTTGACACCCAGATGCCCAAAAATCTAAAGAATCTGAGAGAGGGGAAACATATGAGATGTCTCTGACAAGCAGAAAGGGGAGAATCTGAAACATTTGGCATGAGGATTTGGACTTCCCAGTTGTCTCAGTTCTTGGTCCCTACCATTCACCCCTACTCCAAATTGATTTGGATGTGTGCAGAGCTTTTTGACCCACAAACTTCAATGATTCATCACAAAAGATTTATGCTCCAAATAACTCCCAAGGCAATTTGGGACATGTTGGCCCTATATCATGACAGGAATGCCACTTTTGCTACCATACCCAAGTTGTAAAATATATGGAATGGGGTCCATAGTAAGGTTAGGTTTTTAAATACTGAGATGCACTTGGATGAAGACAATAACCAGTTGCCTCCACTACCCACCACCAAAGGTCGTTTCAATATTGATGTGCAAGATGCCCTCTCTATGTTGTCTTTCATTTTCGGTCAGAATGATGATGCAAACATATATGACTGGCAATTGGTAGCCATTTTAGACTAAAAATGTTGGATAAGTCTGTTGAATATATATTCAACTTCTCAGAGCATATCTCCCAAGCCATTATTGAGTAGCTATCCAAGTTTTCTCAGGAACAAACTTTCAGGTATTCAGCCTATCTTTTCCATTTAATTTTGTATCAAAATTATTATCTCTTCTAGAATTATATGTGTCTTGATATGTATGACCCTGAGGCAAGCAATAAAAGAACTATCCCAATGTCTGCATGGACTCATGTCCTCTCAGAGACTATAGACCCCTATGAATTTGCTGAGTGTTTTGTGGCACCAGTCTTTGAACAACTAAAGTCTGAGGTTGTTGAGAATAGGATGACAAATAGTATGAGAGCTCTCTTGACCAATTCTAAAATCCCTTGTGATTATTTCTTTGGTTCCCATACTACAATTATTAGGCTTCATGGCTTTGCTAGTGAGCCTGTCTTTCTCCCAAAGGTCTTAACTCCTAGGGTCGCAGCCTTGGAAGTGGGTCACCAAATGTCTATTATTAACAATAATTTTGGTAAAAATAAAAGAAACAAGAAATTTTATGACATCCCTTGGAGTAAGGGAAAGATTACAATAGAAAAAAGAGAAACTAAGCATCTCTTGTTAAGAAAAATGGCAGTTTATGGTTTTGTAATAGTCCAAGATAAATGGAACTATGATCCTGATGATTTCTTGGCATCTTGGATAGTAAGTAACAAGGTTTCTTTTGTTTTCATCCATGAGAAACAACCTTTTTGGGAACAGAGAATATCACCATAGCAGGATAATCCAATCTTCTATGTGGAACTCAAAGATCTACCACCTAAGGGTCCCAAAACATGGGAAACTTTCTATAAGAAACAACAAGAGTATGATCCTAACAAACTTATGACACATGGTTTGAGCCAAACTCTAAAGAATAAAGATTGGAGTAGTGAAAAGATAGTGGCCTATTGGAAGTATAGGCAGGAGATTGCTGAATTCACCCACACTTTCAGGGGAGTTCCAATAGATGAGCAATGGGACTAAATCTGGGATGAATATCATATGATCCCTACATCAAGCCCAGACACAAGCAATATTTCAAGAAGCTCTCAAGAGGAAGAGGAAGCAGAGATGCCAGAGAAAGCTCAAGGGGCAGAGGAAACAGAGAAAGCAATTACATAAGCCCCTAGGACCCCATGGCCTCAACCTCTCAATGCCCTTATGAAACAAAAAGCTGCACTATCACCGTCTCATGAGACCCATATAGCTTTGGCATCAAGGGGTCTTGGAGTGATAATCTTTCAATAGGCATTCATAGCATTACAAGAAGTATCAGAGGAAGAAGACCTTGAGGATATAGCAGAAAGGCCCCTTAAAAGAAGGCATAAGTTAGTATTGCAAAAAGAGGAGATTGAAGGTGATGTCTTGGAGCCCTACAACAACAAGTTCTCATGACTACAGTAGTGGCCCAAGTAAGCATCCTTCCTCCTATTTCACCTTCTTCTTCTTCTTCTTCTTCAATAGGGTTGACAACCCAAATGACCTATTCTTCCACGTCTCCTGCCACCTCTGTTGTGTCGTTACAATCTTTTGCCCCTACTGCTAGTTCACTGGCCTTATCATCATAGGCCATTTCATTGCCTTTGTTTTCCCCATCCACACCCAGGTAGGCTTTGCCTCAAGTTGATCTGTAATGTACCAAACTAAAATTATATTAATAAAATTAGATCTGAAATTAAATTTGAACAACTCCACCAAAATTTCATTAAATTTTGAGAAGACTAGCTAGCTAGTCTTACATAGAAATAACACCCAAAAGCATGAAACTTCTCCAAAATATTTTTGCATTGAATTTCTGATGTGATAACATGTAATCAGGTCTGAGACACTGATTTACAACAGCAACAAGCAATATGAGTTCTTACAACAATTTTTATGCAAAACCCATAAAACTAAGAACACCGAATAACACCCAAAATCACTGCAAACTCCATAAACTAAATTTATTTGAAATTTATGTTGTAAACACCTAATAATATGTCTGATACATCTGATAAACATAACAGCAAACTTCTGCAACAAATAAAATAAAACCCACAACAAACCACTCAAACTACGCTGAAATATACACTAGGAAAATCACTGAACACTGCCAAAATCACCACAACACCTCCCAAATGTGCAAGGAATGATCTCTGGCACCTAGAATAGATGTAAAATAGAAAATATACAGAAGCACACATGAAACACAACAGAAGTACCAAACAACACCTCTAGAAGCACCAAAACTACAACAGAACAACCTGCAAACACAATACTGCAAAACTACTGAAACTGCACAATCCTTTGAAGCCCAATACAATCCCTGGATGGAATTACTCTCTATAACCAAATGGTTTTCATCCTCTGATCACTTGAGACTGATGATTTTTCATCCACAAGCCTCTAACTCGAATGGGTTTCCGTCCACTTATGAAAATCTAAGCACAAGTGCTCAAATTCAGAAATTTGGGTTGTAAAATGATCAAAAAGCCCTTCAGAAAGAAAATACTTGCATATTTATAATAGATAAAAATTCAAACGTCCCTCTCTTGGAAAATAAATTAAAATAATTTAATTTCCAACAAATTCCCTCAAATGGTGCTTACGTGTCATAATCCATGCAAGATTCTTGGCCAAAAATAAGAAATAACTCCCCTCTTACAAGTTATAAAATTAGCTATTTTTGGGAACCTGTCATAAGATCTCCTAAAATCACTCTTGGAAGTTACAATTACACCTCATATTCCCCACTTGTGCAAATAAATTAAAATATTTAATATTTAATTGCTTCTGAAAATAATAAATCCTTAATTTACGGGATTATATTAAAATATTAAATAAAATATTTTCCCTTTTGATTTACATTAGCACATGGGAAAATAGGAATGGACTAATAATTTCACCAATTTATTTTTACTATAAAGGGGACATGGCAAATCTCCCCTCCTCAGAATTGCCTGTCCTCAAGCAATTAAAACCATGATGCTTCCAAATTATGTTATACTGCACAAAAAGCCTTGATCCCGTACCTGTGAGATGTTGCAATTCTTGCCATAGAACACCGTGAAAACCTGAAAACTCATTCATTTCTACCAATACCATGAATCAAACAATAATATCTATGCAATCTGAGCTCTTGGATATGTAAGCATTTGATGCATTCTTTTTCATACTCTAGTTGATCCACATATTCCCACAAAGATTTAGTAAACTTGTCAAATGCACTAGCATGGGATAAGACAAACTTAAAACTCCTACAACTTCTCCCAATGATATAAATCTTATTTTTATAGTGTATGGGACTATTATAACATTCCATGCATCCTCCATAACAGCAAATAAATAGTTTTGAAACAATTACCTCTTTTACCTTCGGAAAGTGAAGATACACCTTGCTGAAAACAACACTAATTGTTCCATACTTTGCCTCAATTTGAAGAATGGTAAATACAACTCCAGGACCTGCTCTAGAACAACAATGGTATAGTTGAGGAACACCAATAATCTTAATATAATAGAAGCAAATAATCTACCAAACTTTGGATCTCAAATCTACAAACAAAGGCTCATTCTAATGGAAGACTATGCACTCTCTGAGTCCATCCAATAGAACAAATTGTTCACCCAAAGGTAACTGCAAAATGAAAGCAGAAAATAAGTTTATTTTATCCTCTACTATATTATGTGACTTACTAATGTGCTTGATACTTTCCACCTTGAAAAACTTACAAGACAATCTACCACAACAAGTTAAATAGAGTCTTGGATCTCTAGCTAGGAAAGCACCATCATTGGGCAACTTGTACCTGAGATTTCTAATACATTGGGTGATGTTATGAGTCTGATTTTTTCTGCTATTAGGACTGTTATAACAGCCATTACATCCTCTACCACATCCATTACATCTTTTGCAAAAATATCTTCCATTCACCCCTTCAGTGCTGAGATACATATCAAGGAAATGCATAAGATTAGACCCATTCATTACCTCATCTTGTGAGAAGTCATTTTTAGCCTCTTGAGTTGGTCTATTGGATCCAAAATATAGTAATAGGGTGATCATACCGAAGAAACATTTATTCCATGGCACTTTGAGCTCCATAAAGAAAATTGGCAATTTATTTTGTTCGAAGATGTATTCCCTAGAACCATTCATTGGCATATACTTGAATTTCTTCACAAACCCATTTAAAGTGTTAGAGACAAATGCATCGTCAACAAAACATAACATGAGGGAAAAACTTTGACCTTCATGGATGGTAAGGAGATACCAAGAAGAAAACATCCTGAAAAGGTTATCTAGCCACATCACTTGAAATACCCCTCTTTGTGGCCCCAAACTCCCATAGTACCAAACCCAATAGATTCTCCATTCAATGTAATCCATCACATGGCTATCATGAGCAAACTGAAATTTGAATATTTTCAAAGAAAGACTGATTTTAAACATTTTAAACATCTTATCACATGGCTATCTAAATCACCTTTTTTAGCATGCTTTCCATGATGACAAGAATTTTGTAGTGACATAGAAGGAAAAAAATCTGAAATATCTTCGTACCTTGGGTTGCAAATAAAATGTTCATCCTCATTTGTTGAAAGAGAGTTCATTGAGATATCCTCAACAACTCCATTTTTGTGACTCAAAACCCTTGAATTAGGGATGACTAAAATATTTTTCTGAAATTGTTACATCCCTCTTTTTGGAATTTATAATGCTATTTACTTTTCTTGCAAATTTCAGTTATATAATATGTTGTGAACGACATGGAAACTAGTGATGTAAATAGACAAAGTTAGTTCTATGAAATTTTGAAATCTATTGATTATGATCAATGTGATATTATAAACTAAACTGTCTTTTTGTTAAGAGAAAATGATGTTTGGATATATTATGCTTTGATTTGGAATATAGGTGCTTTGACCACAAAAATTGTATGTGAGACTGTCGTTGTAGGAACAGGTGGACCATGTTCGATAGGAAGAGAAAGTATCTTTGAGAGAGAGTATAGACTCTGGAAATTAACCATGGGTGTTTGTACTAAAAACGCCAAGCAGGTAGATAAACCTTGAAGCCTTAAATTTAGTCATGTTTATGACTGAGATAGTTTAAGACTAGATGTTGACATCTGAAGATAAGGTTTAACACCTTTCGTAAGTCATCATATTAAATTTTTGAAATCGACGTTGTTGTCACAAGTCCACTAAAGCAAGTCATCTTATATAGATGACTAATATTTCGTTTATAGGTAAATAAATAAACTTAATTGTGGTGGATTTGTGAGTCACATCTCGTAGTCAAAAGACACGAGAAGTCATAATTGTGCGTCAAACGATTTAGAAAAATTGTTTTGCGTTACGCCCAATCTGTCGTGATTGCCGTAAAAATGCTTTGAACATGTGTTGTGAATTTTATTCCTTTTTGAAAATTGACGGAAGTCAAATTTGAAGTTGAGATAAGCTATAACTTGTTTTGGTCGTTATTTGGAAGAATATTCCAAAATTGCCTTAGTTATATCTTGGTTAACGTGAGGTATTTTCGTTAGTTTGTATGATGTTGGTCTTCTTGTCAAGTCAAGTAGATTTACGCCCAAGCTCTGTCATTTTGGACATCTACTAGTTTGAATCCACCTTTTCCCTTTGAGGTTAAGACTTGAGTTATCTTTAAACTAATCTATATTTTCTTTATTTAGTCGGTCTTGATTCTTTCTCTCTTTTCGACCTTGGAGATTCAATATACATTTATTGTTCATCACCTTGTAAGAGTTTAATTCCACTAAGCGATGTTAGTTGCTTTTTTAGAGGTATAGAAGCCTTCTTGTGGAGTAAGTGGACGAGGTTGTTGTGCCATGTCACCATAAAGGAGCCTCCACCTTGTATAGTGGTCGTTGTAAGTAAGGAAGTCGGGTAGCATGCAGTTTAATCGACCTCCTTCTGTTTAGGCATGGAACCGAGAGTTAAATGCCTTATGCTTCTTTGCCATGAGGAGAGGGGGGAGGTTGTTATTTGGTGGAAAAGAAATTAAAACGGCAGAGTTAAATGCCATTAATCTCTTTCACCGTGGGTAGGTTTTTTTGGAGAGGTTGTGTTTCTGTTAAGAAGAAATTGAAAACAGGAGGAAAAGGCCTTATCTTTCTTCTCCGTGGGAGTGGTAGACAACACCTTCCTTGAAGAGGACACGGATAGGAGTGCTATGGGTCGAGTGACTGTGGAAAGAAACCTGTGGACGTCACTAAGAGCTCAACAAGGATGAGCTAGAAACAGCGAACTCTTAGCACATCGACAGGTTTTCCACTCTTTTCCTCTGTGCAGTATATATCTTTGTTTGTGTCATATGTCTACAGTGATATCGTAGAGTTGCATAATGTATAAGATATGTAAATAATGTCATCTTACTGAAATTTCTGTGTGAGGTTATTTACAATGAATACGTTTCATTGTTGTCTTCTTAGAATTTGAAATCATGGCTGTCTTCTCAGAAACATTATCATTACATATCATGAATGAAACCATAATGATAATAGAACACAATTTTTCAAATTTATACACACCAATGTTGATAAAGGCATGATGCATGATGTGAATGGTATTCTACTAGCTGTCGGCAAGATGTATGCATTGAGTTGATCTTATACGACTGTAACATAGCTCAAACTATCTTTTGTACACTTGAAACATTAGATACTTAGTGAGAAGCCACATTGCACTACATGCTTGCCATGAAGGAGTTTAAAAACCTCAGATCTAATGCATGTTTTTGATGTAGTTTTAGTTTGTTTGACAGCCAGAGGTGTAATTGTAACTGGTTGTGGTGTCGGGAGAGAAAAACCAAAGGAGGATAAGGTTTTAAAACATTTATCTGTCCAAATAGATAAGAATCCTGAAAACAAAGACAATGAATACTGACAAATGTATTTATTTAGTTTCTATTTCGGTTTTGGATCTTCAGTCAGAGGTCGACAAATGTGTTTGATCATCTCTAGTGTCTTAAGATAGATCCCAAGTCATTTAATATCTTATTTTATTACTCATATCTCATTGAACCATGTGAAACCATTTGTTTTGGAAGGAGGTCTAGAGTTGAGGTATAAGTAATTATTCTTGGTCGATAACCGTCATGCTTTTGAAAAGAAAAGATAAGGGTGGGTATGCTTAAGATAATTAAATTTCATGCAATGATCCTTGTGTCGCTATTATCTTGAAGACCTTTATGAGTCTAAAACTTAAAAACTTCAGGCTTACGGGTAACGGTATCATATACTTGAGTATGTTGTATAAACTTACCGAAACCGTATAGCCAAGTTAGAGACCACTTAGGAGTGGATATTATTAAACAATGTTTTAGACAGTTATGGGATTATGATTGCATTACCAATGCTATCCATATAAACAATGAAATAGAAAACCCTTTATACATCGTGTAAATGGAGATGAATCCATAAACTTGAAAATAGAGTAAACCTTTGCGCCATGCGCTATTGCATGAGGAAATTTAAATACCTTGAGGTCATCGAGGTCAACATTTATATAAACCTTACAAATAGGAAAACTATAGGATTGCGATCAATTCAAGTTGAGTAGGGTGGGTGAACTATGTTCATGCATTCATATAACACTATTTAAATACAAATCCTTTGGCCAAGGTGATGCACGATCCTCAAGTGCATTGAATGTTCACTGTGACTGGATGGTGTTTCCTGTGGAGAGTCATGCATGACTAGAGGGTATCTAGGGATCTGCATGACAACAAGATACGTAAGTTACAACACCAGAGCTCAGATGGCAAACACCGATGGTTATCCTAAGTCTATCCTCTTGAGTAAGGTAGGGCCACTTCTGGTTAGGAAGGAGTGTGGGAGACTGACGGTCTATGGTTGGAGGTTAAGCTCCTTGAAGATACTTTCTCTTCCAAATATTGAGGATTGCCGAGTCTTGAATGTGATGGGTCGACAATCGAGATGCGGTGATAATGGTATGTTTCCAATATTGTATTTGTTTTAAGAATATTTCAAATTGTGAGAAAACAAAATTTTTATGGTTTATCATTTCTTTTAGCTTTGTGAAAAATGAAATCATGTTTATTGTTAAAGAAAAGAATGTTATACTTAATAGTAGTGAAATTCTTTTATGTTGATTACAAAAAAAAAAAATATACCTATGTTGAAACCTAGTTTTCAAGTTAAATCAAATATGGATGTTACATATGGTATCAGAGCTAACCAGGTTCAGCACTAGGGCTAATGAGTCCACTAACCTGATTAGGAAATCAACATTATGCGGGTAGCTAATGATTTGATTTACTGTGCTAGGATGGTACGCATCAAGAAAACTACAAGAAAATCCTTCGCGGGTAAGGAACGTTATCTGCAAGCTAAGCAGAAATGGCTTGCGATGATCAAGACCATTTAGAAAACTAATGATGAAAATGACATTTGGCTTGATGATGTGGAAACCTTTGCCAATGCCTTGTCATGACTTAAACGAATGAGAAGAGAACTCCTAGAGGTAGCGACGACGGAGGCTTGAATCATGATCAACTACTGCCCTATTATTGTACCTAATAGTGTACCTATTAGTGTACCTATTAGTATACCAATGATCACTAGGGATCCTTGTATAGCACCTAGAGCTAAGATCATTGAGCTATCATCTGATAGTGAGTCTGAGGGGTATACACCTCATGATTTTGTGTCGGACAATGAATCCGAAGGGTACACCCCACTTGATAATACTGAGTAAAAACATGAGATATGTCTATCTCTATTGATGTAGGAACAATTTTGCAAATTGAATGAAGACAAATTTTTGGTTTGAGAACAATTATGATTATGATCAATTGTTGTTTTCTTTTTGATGATATATAATATGATAAGCATAAAATTGATTAGTATATGTTTAATTAGGTGAGAAACTAAACCATCATGGACCAGTCAGAGTTTAACGAGGGGGAAGATCGGGAAGGTCATAACTCTCGGGAAAACTCCACTGACAAGTTCGATAGGATTCTAAATATGCTTACTGAAACCAAGGAAAGGTTGAGCAAACTGGAAAAGAAAATGGATGAAACTAGGAACACAGAGGGTGAAAATGAGAACTCATATAATGCAAGCAAAAGTAAACATTGGGAAAATGGCACATCAAGAGGAAACCTTGACGACATTGAAGTTCAAAGAAAAACCAAAGATAAACTTGCATCAGAATTATCTAAGGATATGAAGGTTAACCCTCCTAAGTTTGATGGAACAAAAAATGGAGATGCGGCAGAAGCATGGTTAATGGAGATGGAGAAATACTTTGAGATCAGAAATTACTCTGAGGTTACTAAAGCAGTGTGGGGAGCATATCAACTATCTGGGGAAGCATCCACTTGGTGGATGAATAAGAAAATGGAGCTGGAATTAAGTCCCTTGAAGGTGACAAGGAATGAGTTCGTGGAACTATTCCAAAAATGGTGGTTACCTCAGTTATATTTTGATCAAAAGTTAACAGTTTCCAAAACCTCAGGCAAGGTGAACTATCTATGGTTGAGTATGTAAAAAATTTACTAGACTACTGAAGTATGTTCCTCAATACCAAAAGGATGAAATATTTTGAATCAGAAAATTCATCATGGGACTCAATCCTCAGATTGGCGGTGAGGTGGAGGTGCATGGTTCAAGCACAATGGATCAAGTATATGAGAAAGCAATTAAACAGGAGTAGAAGATCAAATCTATCTCTACTTACCGTGATAAGAAATGCAAGAAGTTTGATAAGAACTACAACGATCAGTCATATAAAAGGAAGAATGAGAAGGGATATGGAAACAGGAGGTTTGATAAAGGAAATCGAAAGAATCAAGGGGGATTTGGTAATGAGCGAAGAGGTGAAGATTATAAGAGAAATGTTAATTTTAAGAAGAATGATGATTCTACAAGTAGGCCATCTGAGAAGCGAGGACCTATAGGAGGATTCTTTTCTTGTGGAGGAGATCATTATGCCAACCGTTGCCCTAACAAGAAGCAGAATGGGAAGCCTAGGAACATGGAACTTCCTTCGCAATAGGAAGCATTTCAGCAAAAGATTCATGCCGCTCTTGACAATCGACAAGTAGAGTATCAGATCACCCCTATTGAGATGACAGGTACCTTATTTGGAGTTCCTGTTTCTATTCTATTTGATACTGGTGCAACAAAAAAATTTGTGTCACCTAGAGTCTTAGGTAAATTTTCTAGAAAAGCTAGTTTTATGTCAAACCCATGGACAGTTGAGTATGCAAATAACTCAAAGGCTCAGGTAGATCAATGTTTGTTCGAAGCTAAGATTGATATTTCTAACTTCACTACTGAGGCAAATTTATACGTAGCACCTTTAGGGTCCTACGATGTCATCTTAGGAATGAATTGGTTGTGGAAACATCGAGCCAAGGTAGATTGTTTTCATAAAACAATTGAGTGTCTGGATGAGAAGGGTAATTCTGTAAATCTTCAAGGAATTCAAAGGGAAATAAGGATTAGATCCATTTCATCAAAACAACTAAAACGGGCTAGGCGAAAGGGATGTCAACTTTTTACAGTCAAAATGGACCTAGTAGAGGAAACCTTGGAGAAACAAACATTTGAGGAAAAATATCCATATCTTTGCAATTTCAGGGATGTATTTCCCGAGGAGCTACCAGGCTTGCCTCCAAAAAGAACATTTGACTTTGGCATAGATATTGAACTAGGATTGGAGCCGATCTCTAAAGCTCCATATCGTATGACCACCACTGAACTTATGGAATTAAAAGCTCAATTGCAGGAGCTATTGTCTAAGAATTTAATCAGGTCAAGTGTATCACCATGGGGAGCCCCAGTTATATTTGTCAAGAAGAAAGATGGAACTCTAAGGATGTGTATAGATTATAGGATGCTTAATAAGGCAATAATAAAGAACAAGTATCCCTTGCCACGTATTGATGATCTATTTGACCAAATGCATGGTGCATCAGTCTTTTCTAAGATAGATTTGAGATCTGGATACCATCAGTTAAGGTTGAAAGATGAAGAGATTCCTAAGACAGCATTTAGAACGAGATATGGTCATTATGAGTTTATGGTGTTGCCATTTGGATTGACCAATGCACCTGCTGCTTTCATGAATCTAATGAATAGTGTTTTCAGAGATTGTCTTGATAAATTTGTGCTAGTTTTCATTGATGATATTCTGATTTATTCCAAAAATGAAGAGGAGCATAGACAACATCTTCAAATAGTCTTGCAATGATTAATAGAACACAAATTGTATGTGAAACTCTAAAAGTGCACCTTCTTTCAGAAAGAAGTGCAGTATTTGGGGCATATAATATCAGCTGATGGGATATCAGTTGATCCGGCCAAAATAAAATCTATTATGGAGTGGCCTGAACCTTCCAATGTTTCAAAGGTACGAAGCTTCATGGGATTGGCCAAATATTACAAGAATTTTGTGTTGAATTTCTCGAGCATTGCTAGCCCAATTACCTCCTTGCAAAGAAAAGGAAAAAGGTTTGTTTGGATGGAAGAATGTCAAAAGGCTTTTGACTTGTTAAAAGAAAAATTAACAACCACTCCAATTTTGAAAGTTCCTGATCTTGAGGGAGATTTTGAGGTTATTACTGATGCCTCGGGGGAAGGATTAGGAGGTGTGCTTATGCAAGATGGTAGGGTAGTAGCCTATGAATCAAGGAAGCTAAAAAACTATGAGCAGAACTATGCTCCTCATGATTTAGAAATGGCAGCAGTGATTCACGCCCTTCAGATGTGGTGGCATTATTTGTTGGGAAAGACTTTTATATTAAAATATGATCATCAAAGTCTTTGCTACATATTTACACAACCTAATCTCAATGCAAGGTAGAGGAGATGGCTGGAATTAATATCAGATTATGACTTTGAGATTTCTTATATCAAAGGCAAGGAAAACAGAGTAACTGATGCCTTAAGTAGAAGAAGGCACATAGCTTCTATAATCTCCATACATGCTAACTTTAAAGATTTAGTAATGCAAAACTTATCTAGAGATGAGTATTATGAGCAAGTGAAACAGGCTCTGCACTTAAACCCTGAGGACCCAAGATATGATGGATTCAGTATTGAATTGAATGGATTGATGAGATTCAAGGGAAGAATCTACGTTCCTGATTCAGTAGAACTTAGAAACCTTGTGTGGAAGGAAGTTCATTGTGCCCCTTACTCTGGACACCCTAGTGTAACAAAACTATTAGTTGATGTCAAGCCGCTATATTTCTAGAAGGGAATGAAAAGCGACGCTGCAAAGTTTGTAGCTAGCTGTTTGGAGTGTCAGAGAGTTAAGGCGGAACACCAACATCCTGCTAGATTGTTATACCCACATGATATTCCAGATTGGAAATGGCAGGTTATTAGTATGGATTTTGTCTAGGGGTTACCAATGTCTGAGAATAGGCATGATGCAATATTGGTTGTTGTGGATAAACTAACCAAGGTCACACATTTCATACCGGGAAATTTGACAGATGGAGCTCATCTTTTGGCTCAGAAATTTGTGCAGGAAATTTTTAGATTGCATGGTGTACCTGAAAAGATTATATCTGATAGAGATGCTCAGATAACTTCATAGTTTTGGCAAACCTTATTTTCTGCATTAGGTACTAAACTTAATGTGAGTACTGCTTATCATCTTGAAACTGATGGACAAACAGAAAGAGTGAATCAGGTATTAGAAGACCTTTTGAGAATGTATTGCATGGATCAGCAATACAGATGGGAGGAATATCTACCTCTTGTCGAATTTGCCTATAACAACTCCATATTACGATGGCACCATTTGAAGCATTATATGGAAGGAAATGCAGAACTCCTATAAGCTGGGATAAGATGGAAGCTAGAATAAGCATTGGACCTGAAATGCTTGCTGATATGGAAGAAAAAGTGAAAATGATTAGGAAGAGGTTGGCAGAAGCCAATGACAGGAAAAAGAGTTATGCAGATCGCAAACAAGTGCCTAGAAATTTCTCTGTTGGTGAGAAAGTGCTTTTGCGAGTGAAACCCCATAAGAGTTCAATAAATTTGGTAAATCATCGAAATTGGCTCCTCATTATGTCAGACCTTTCGAAGTTCTTGAGATTATCAATTCAGTTGCCTACAAAGTTGCTCTACGTCCAGCCTTGTCCAAGATGCATAATGTTTTTCATGTTTCATATTTAAAGAAATATTTTGTAGGTAATAACCACATCCTTAACTAGAATTCCTTACAGATGCAAGAACCTGGGGTGGTTTTGATCGAGCAACTCAAGGTGCTCGAAATGTGTAAACTTCGTTTACGTAATTGAGAAGTTTTGCAATGCAAAATTTAGTGGGACCAATATGGCGAGGATAGCACCACTTGGGAAGACTATAAAGACATTTACCAAAGTTTTCCTAAACTTTTCAAAGACATTAATGTTGAACTATAAAAAGTTTGTTTTAAGTTTAATTTTTTTTTGATAAACTCAATCATCGGGGATGATGATTTTTAAAGGGGAAGGATATGTTACATCCCTCTTTTTGGAATTTATAATGCTATTTACTTTTCTTGCAAATTTTAGTTATATAATATGTTGTGAACGACATGGAAACTGGTGATGTAAATAGACAAAGTTAGTTCTATGAAATTTTGAAATCTATTGATTATGATCAATGTGATATTATAAACTAAAATGTCTTTTTGTTAAGAGAAAATGATGTTTGGATATATTATTCTTTGATTTGGAATATAGGTGCTTTGACCACAAAAATTTTATGTGAGACTGTTGTTGCAGGAACAGGTGGACCATGTTCGACAGGAAGAGAAAGTATCTTTGAGAGAGAGTATAGACTCTAGAAATTAACCATGGGTGTTTGTTACTGAAAATGCCAAGCAGGTAGATAAACCTTGAAAACTTAAATTTAGTCATGTTTACAACTAGGATAGTTTAAGACTAGATGTCAACGTCTGAAGATAAGGTTTAACACCTTTCGTAAGTCGTCATATTGAATTTTGGAAATCGACGTTGTTGTCGCAAGTCCACTAAAGCAAGTCGTCTTATATAGATGACTAATATTTCATTTATAGGTAAATAAATAAACTTAATTGTGGCAGATTTGTGAGTCACGTCTCGTAGTCTAAAGACGCGAGAAGTCGTAATTGTGCATCAAACGATTTAGAAAACTTGTTTTGCGTTACGCCCAATCTGTCGTGATTGCCATAAAAATGCTTTGAACATGTGTTGTGAATTTTATTCCTTTTTGAAAATCGACGGAAGTCAAATTTGAAGTCGAGATAAGCTATAACCTGTTTTGGTCGTTATTTGGAAGAATATTCCAAAATCGCCTTAGTTATATCTTGGTTAATGTGAGGTATTTTCATTAGTTTGTATGATGTTGGTCTTCTCGTCAAGTCAAGTAGATTTATGCCCAAGCTCTGTCATTTTGGACGTCTACCATTTTGAATGCACCTTTTCCCTTCGAGCTTAAGACTTGAGTTATCTTTAAACTAATCTATATTTTCTTTATTTAGTCGGTCTTGATTCTTTCTCTCTTTTCAACCTTGGAGATTCAATATACATTTATTGTTCATCACCTTGTAAGAGTTTAATTCCACTAAGCGGTGTTAGTTTCTTTTTCAGAGGTATAGAAGCCTTCTTGTGGAGTAAGTGGATGAGGTTGTTGTGCCACGTCGCCATAAAGGAGCCTCCACCTTGTATAGTGGTCGCTGTAAGTAAGGAAGTCGGGTAGCATGCAGTTTAATCAACCTCCTTCTATTTAGGCATGGAACCAAGAGTTAAATGCCTTATGCTTCTTCGCCATGAGGAGAGAGGGGAGGTTGTTATTCGGTGGAAAATAAATTGAAACGGTAGAGTTAAATGCCATTAATCTCTTTCACCGTGGGCAGTTTTTTTTGGAGAGGTTGTGTTTCTGTTAAGAAGAAATTGAAAATGGGAGGAAAAGGCCTTATCTTTCTTCACCGTGGGAGTGGTAGACAGCACCTTCCTTGAAGAGGACACAGATAGGAGTGCTATGGGTCAAGTGACTATGGAAAGAAACCTGCGGACGTCACTGAGAGCTCAGCAAGGATGAGCTAGAAATAGCGAACTCTTAGCACATCGATAGGTTTTCCACTCTTTTCCTCTACGTAGTATATATATTTGTTTATGTCATATGTCTATAGTGATAGTGTAGAGTTACATAATGTATAAGATATGTAAATAACATCATCTTACTGAAAGTTCTGTGCGAGGTTATTTACAATGAATACGTTTCATTGTTGTCCTCTTAGAATTTGAAATCATGGCTGTCTTCTCAGAAACATTATCATTAGATATCATGAATGAAACCATAATGATAATAGAACACAGTTTTTCAAATTTATACACACCAATGTTGATAAAGGCATGATGCATGATGTGAAGGGTATTCTACTAGCTGTCGGCAAGATGTATGCATTGAGTTGATCTTATACGACTATAACATAGCTCAAACTATCTTTTGTACACTTGAAACGTTAGATACTTAGTGAGAAGCCACATTGCACTACATGCTTGCCATGAAGGAGTTTAAAAACCTAAGATCTAATGCATGTTTTCGACGTAGTTTTAGTTTGTTTGATAGCCGGAGGTGTAATTGTAACTGGTTGTGGTGTCGGGAGAGAAAAACCAAAGGAGGATAAGGTTTTAAAACATTTATCTATCCAAATAGATAAGAATCCTGAAAACAAAGACAATGAATACCGACAAATGTATTTAGTTAGTTTCTATTTCGGTTTTGGATCTTCAGTCAGAGGTCGACAAATGTGTTTGATCATCTCTAGTGTCTTAAGATAGATCCCAAGTCATTTATTATCTTATTTTATTACTCATATCTTATTGAACCATGTGAAACCATTTGTTTTGGAAGGAGGTGTAGAGTTGAGGTATAAGTAATTATTCTTGGTCGATAACCATCATGCTTTTGAAAAGAAAAGATAAGGGTGGGAAACCCACATATTATTCTCAAGTGCATTGAATGTTCACTGTCACTGGATGGTGTTTCTTGTGGAGAGTCATGCATGACTAGAGGGTATCTAGGGATCTGCATGATAACAAGATACGTAAGTTACAACACCAGAGCTCAGATGGTAAACACTAATGGTTATCCTAAGTCTATCCTCTTGAGTAGGGTAGGGCCACTTCCGGTTAGGAAGGAGTGCGGGAGACCGATGGTCTGTGGTTGGAGGTTAAGCTCCTTGAAGATACTTTCTCTTCCAAATATTAAGGATTGCCGAGTCTTGAATGTGATGGGTTGACAATCGAGATGCGATGATAATGGTATGTTTCCAATATTGTATTTGTTTTAAGAATATTTCAAATTGTGAGAAAACAAAATGTTTATGGTTTATCATTTCTTTCAGCTTTGTGAAAAATGAAATCATGTTTATTGTTAAAGCAAAGAATGTTATACTTAATAGTAGTGAAATTCTTTTATGTTGATTACAAAATATATATATATATATATATACCTATGTTGAAACCTAGTTTTCAAGTTAAATCAAATATGGATGTTACAAAAATGCATACCCATCCACAATGCTACTGTGCAAATCAAACAATGGCTCACCATTTGGAAGTTCAAAAGATAGTGTATGAATTGGTGCATGTCCATCCATCTTGGGCTCTTCACAACTAACAAGAGATGTATTTTCCTCCTCAACTTCATCAATATTTTCTTGACATGTACAATCATTAGAATTAAAATAAACACCTTCTATTTCCAAACAATTTTTACCTTCAAATTGTATGGTGGATTTCTCCAAACTTTGCTTCATTTCAATTTCTTTCAAATCTGATTTTTCTTTATGCTCCACCTTCACCATTTCTTCCTTCGCCTTTTGTGGTTTTGATGTATCGATAACCTCTTCTGGTTCTATGGACTTCTTTTCTAACTCTTCTAATTTTTCTTCAATGTTCGCTAGTTTTTTCTTCAAAAATATTTTCTTTATTTCTGGATCCTTCATTAATGCTAATAGATTCTTCTGAGATTTTTTAAATTCTTGCATCATTTCCGTCATGGATTCCTGAAATGTCTTCATCTTTCTGTATAAAAATTAGCTTTATACCTTACAGCCTGGCAAGATCATGCTCTGATACCACTGTAATGTGCCAAACTAAAATTATATTAATAAAATCAGATCTGAAATTAAATTTGAACAACTCCACCAAAATTGCATTAAATTTTAGAAGACTACCTAGCTAGTCTTACACAGAAATAACACCCAAAAGCATGAAACTTCTCCAAAATATTTTTGCATTGAATTTCTGATGTGATAACATGTAATCAGGTCTAAGACACTGATTTACAACAGCAACAAGCAATATGAGTTCATACAACAATTTTTATGCAAAACCCACAAAACTAAGAACACCGAATAACACCCAAAATCACTGCAAACTCCATAAACTGAATTTATTTGAAATTTCTGTTGTAAACACCTGATAATAGGTCTAATACATCTGATAAACATAACAGCAAACTTCTGTAACAAATAAAACCCACAACAAACTACTCAAACTACGCTGAAATATACACTGGGAAAATCATTGAACACTGCCAAAATCACCACAACACCTCCCAAATGTGCAAGGAATGATCTCTGGCACTTGGAATAGATGTAAAATAGAAAATATATAGAAACACACATGAAACACAACAGAAGCACCAAACAACACCTCTAGAAGCACCAAAACTGCAATAGAACAACCTGCAAACACAATACTGCAAAACTGCCGAAACTGCACAATCCTTTGAAGCCCAATGCAATCCCTGGATGGAATTACTCTCTGTAACCAAAGGGTTTTCATCCTCTGATCACTTGAGACTGATGGGTTTTCATCCACAATCCTCTAACTCCAATGGGTTTCCATCCACTGAAGAAAATCTAAGCACAAGTGCTCAAATTTAGAAATTTGGGTTGTAAAATGATCAAAAAGCCCTTCTGAAAGAAAATACTTGCATATTTATAATAGCTCCAAATCCAAACGTCCCTCTCTTGGAAAATAAATTAAAATAATTTAATTTCCAACAAATTCCCTCAAATGGTGCTTACATGTCATAATCCATGCAAGATTCTTGGCCAAAAATAAGAAATAACTCCCCTCTTACAAGTTGTCATAAAATCAACTATTTTTAGGAACCTGTCATAAGATCTCCTAAAATCACTCTTGGAAGTTACAATTACACCTCATATTCCCCACTTGTGCAAATAAATTAAAATATTTAATATTTAATTGCTCCCGAAAATAATAAATCCTTAATTTATGGGATTACAATTAAAATATTAAATAAAATATTTTCCCTTTTGATTTACATTAACCCATGGGAAAATAGGAATGGACTAATAATTTCACCAATTTATTTTTACTATAAAGGGGACATGACATGATCCTAGTCAACAAATTACCACCACCGTATGGCTTTCCACAAGGTTACCCTTTTGCTGGAGGACTCATTGCCTCCCCACTCACCTTTCAAACACAAGCAGATACTACAAGGAAAGCTAGAGAAGCTAGAATGGAAAAGAAAAGGAAGAAAGAAAGCAAAAGCCCTGCTACCCCCCACATGAAAACATTATTTGATCCCATTCAATAGTCTCTGACTATCACCCACTTGACTCCTAATGTAGTCAAGCCTGTAGAGCAAATGAAGCCAGAAGACTATACCACGAATGCAGTGGCTATGAATTTAGCCCACTTTAGGCCACAAGATAAGGTGGAGCTAATGAATGAAATTGATACAACTCTCACATTTGATTATCTTAAAGTGAGAAGAAAGCTGCAGAAGCCGGAAGCAAACTTAGCAAAAATAAAAGCCACAAATAATAGCCTTACAGCAGAAATAAGGGCTAAGGACAAGGAAATTAACACTCTCAAAAAAGATATGTAGTATACTGTATCTTTGGAGATATACCAAGCATCCCAAGCTCAAGTTGCAAACCTATAAACTGAAATAGCATAGGTGAGGACTACTACAGTCGCATTGAAGTAGGAACATGCCATTGCTGAGAAGAAATATCATGATAAGATGCAAGAAGTGTCACAATTATAGCAGACCCTGCTGCAGGAATAGAATCAAAATGGTGCTTATCAGGCTCAATTCATGGCTGAAAAAGAAAAGACTAAGCAATTCACTATTAAGCTGAGTCAGAGGCCTCAGAATGCAGGAGTGTTGGCGATGGTCAAAGAGTTTTATGTGTTTGTGTGGCAAAGAATTTCTGAGGAGATTTCACAGCTTAAGCCTACCCTCAGTTTCCTGCTAAAGGCTCAGCAGCTGTGTGAAAGGGTAGAGTCTTTAGTTGAGGCAACTTTATCTACTATTTCTTTGAGAGTCTCAGATTGTCAACTTTTGTTGCAAAAACTCTATGATACAATAGATGAAGCCTTGTTATCTGCAGGGGTGAATGAGAGAATGACTGTGACAAAAAAGGTGAATGAAGTCCTAACCTGCAATGAAGCTTCTATGAGTTGCAAGACACTTTTGAATGTTGTGAAGGATGGTGTCAAAGGCATGAAAGGACACATTGAGGAGTTGGTAAAGTTGGGACTCCCATCTCCTTTCCCAGATGATAGCATAGTCTTAATGACTGATGATATTAAGGCCCTCCTGTTGACAAAACAAAATGATTTGACTATTTTTCAAAGTCTAAGTGACTCTTCGAGTGTGTAGGAGGTGGAAATAGTTCTCATTCCCATGGCCCGCCTTGAGTTCCAGTTACATGCAGTGGTGTAGATTCTTTAGTCCTTTTCTCATAAGGACATTATTAATTTGGATTTCACTTTCTAGAATTTATAGGAAAGACAAGGCTTGTTAGACTCAGAGTGGTCTGGGTATCAAGCCGCTTTACAAAAGTTATGATTTTCTAGGTGGTGGTGGTGCATTTTTGTTTTTGATCTTTTTATATTTCTAGGTTCTTTCTATACAGGCACAGAGTCCCATATGGTCGCCAAGAATTGTAGAGTTAAAACTCTACATTTTGTAGCATTGATTAGTAGTAGCTATATTATTTTACTTTCAGTTTGTTTGTGTTGCAAATATTGCCCAAGCATACAATGCGCCAAGTGTCAGCATGATGGGATTTTGAAGAAACAAACGGACGATGCTTTCTTAAAGCCGCACAAAGAAGACACATGACAAGGTGTTGTAGAGGAAATAATATTAATGTCTTTTCTTAGTCCACAGCCTCATGAGTCACAAAGATGTGCCACATATTTTGGGCCCACATTTTCCCTTAATGTTTAATAAAATTTCTAACTACGCGGAATGTGCCAAGTGTTGCTACCACGGGGCCAAAGGGAGAAACTTTTGCAAGAGATGGTGAAAAGACGTGCCATTGTGCCACATGTCCTTTGTTGCAAATATGTGGAGTCTGTTGTGTGTCGCTTTTCTTTAATAAGTTTTGAGAAGTGTCAGAGTACAATACGATGGGCCCTGGGATATTATAAGTATAATTTCTAAGTGAAGCGGACAGTGCCAAGTGTCTAAACCATGGGTGATTGGGGAATAAGAAACAAAAGAAACTTTTAAAGGAGTACCAGTTTTCCACGTGTCCTAGTTTTCAAACTCTCATGTGTTGCCATGTGTTTTGATCAAAGTCAAAAGTAAGAGGAGGTGGAAAGTGCCAAGTGTCAGTATAGTGCGCATTCTCACTATGTTATAAAAGAAACAATGCCTAATGAGCGTTGATGTGCCACGTAGCGATTTTGGAGCCGTTTGAAAGCTTGCGGAGGAAGCCATCTATCCCAATAGAACTGATAGTTATTAGGCTGCATTTCTAGTGTTAGTTGGCCAATCAGAGCATGAGGATAATATAGGTACAAATTTAGAAATATTTCCTATGCGCAATCAGTTCCAATTTGGTTGTAGGCGGTTAGGATTCTTAATAGCTAGAGATGTTTTGAGCCCCATTTTTCTTCTATAAATTAGGCAATTTTGTAACTAATATAGAGAAATATAGAGAGATATTATAATGACTGGATATATCATTTTTCCTTCATAGTTGTTTCAAGAAGAAAGCATATAGATCTATGCATGTTTCTATGCCTCATGTATTCTTGTTGAATCCATTAATGAAATAAGCTTCTATTGTGTGCCATACGGTGATATTTTCTATGTCTTTGTTATAATTTCTTTATGTTCAGCCTCTGGTTTTAAATCTATTCACAATCTGTCTATATTGATCATGCTCATTGCTCCTTAATATAGCTGAGATTTTAAAGGTTAGTTACTGTGCTGGTTGTTGAAACACATATAAATTTGGTGCATCGCCTTAGCAGTTTAGTTTTATATTGTATCTATAATCTTGTTTTTTCTTCCCTTTCCCAAAACCCCATTGAAAAAGGAAGAGCCAGCTTCTGTAGAATCTAGAGGTTGCTTCAAGAGTCAATCCCACATTCTTGAAGTTTCCCATGTTGGTGCTGAAACCCGTGCAATTTCATACATCAACAGTATGAACTCTTGCATGATACCAATCGAGTATAATAGTTTTAAAATACAAAAGTTGTAATATAAGATTAACCTTGGATTTTAATCAAGATATCAAGATCCTTCTATTTTCTCTTAGTATAGGGCTATCTAACACAAATCTTATGATCACAATAAATAAAAAATCTCTGAGATTTAAACAATCTCTTTCTAGACTCATCTGTCTACGATTACTAAGTCTAAGTTGTGTTCTTGGAGGAGCTTTCATTCTTCTAAGGTTTAGAAACCCAAGATAGTAACTAGACTAGAATCATTTACCCTTGATCTACTACAATTTAAGACCTTATAGTCTATATAGATTTACTATTCCATAAACTAAAGATAAATCATATATCCCAAGCCTTCTAGGAGTTTAAGAAATAAAGAAATACCACCTCTATGAAACAATGTTACACCTTTCGGTGAAAAACTTAAGATACAATATTATCTAATCATAGACCAAAAGGTTAGAGTGCAAGGGTTATTCGGCCTTATATAGAGTTTACATCGATAACAATGGTCTTTCGATCTCTTACTTAACCATAATGGTAGTGAGGTCTTTCGGCCTTATCTATACATAGAGATAAAAAAAACTTTATACAAGACAGTGATATCATAGCTTATACTATGATAACATAGTGATATGAAAGCTTATATAGTGATAAAAAGTTGTTATAGTGATAACACAATGTTATAAAATATTATATGGTGATAACAAGTCTTTACAGCGATAACACAGTGTTATAAAAACTTTTCAGCCTCAAAGCTATATTTTACTTCTATTAGCCATATATAAACAAATATATTTACTTCTTGTATTATATCTACTCAAAACATTCATTTACTATTCATATAACTTTCAGAATAGGAAAAGTGTTGAAATTAAGGCAGAAAACTAAGTGGGGGGTGAATTAGTTGTCAGAAAACTTTTATCTTTTATTGCATTTAATCTTCTTTACCACTTATTAAAAGATTAATGATACAACCATGAAAGCATGAATCAACAACACATGAGAAGAAACATAATCAACACACATAACACCAAGATTTTTACGTGGAAACCCAGTTAAGGGAAAAACCATGGTAGGGGTTAACCCACAAGATCTATTTTCTATTAAAAGAATAGAAAAATGGGAAGGCACTTGCCTTCAGTGTACTGCCAAGAGCTCACTGCCTACAGAAAAATTCACAAGTTTAATACAGAAAGATTGAACTGAGAAACAACATCTTCTTCATGCCAAGCTTAGTTCCATTGAAGTGCACAACACCTCTGCTCTACACCCTTAATACTTCCTCACTACCTCCACATCTTCACTCACATCCTCACATTTTCATGACTTCACAACACTTATGTATACAAGTCATCAACTTTGGAATGAACATCAAAGTCGGCCAAACAATCATCTGTCTGGAACATTCTCCAAGATAGGCATTACAAGCAATTACAATCACAAGAGCTTCATGTGAATCATCACACTATCGGCCAAACATAGCTGGGACTTGAATCTTCCTCAAACAACATGCCATGCTCCATATAACTCCTCTTAGATCATCTGCAATACACACCAAGCATCCGGTCGGCCAAGACTGGAAAGAATAATAGCACCCAAGGAGAAATCTTCAACCACGAGCTTAATCCTTAATGCAGACCATCAACAAAATAGGTACATGATCTAGAGACCACCACAAGCACAATGAAATCAACAAGAACAACCGCACCACCTCAAATCACCAGAAACACTTGCATCTTCATCTGAGAACTTAAGAACACCAACTGTCATGACTGTTACTCTAGAGAGATTGCTTGTGGACCTCTAAACCATGAACCACTTGAGTTGAGGATACACACCAACATCCCAAACATACCTCTAGAACCACAGACCATAATATTTCAATGCAGAGCAATCCAAACCAAACTTCTATCACTATGTTACCTCTGAACAACTGATAAACCTGGTTCTACTTAGATGGCCATAACTTCATTAATCCTTCATGCAAACCTCTCAAATCTTGACTGGAGCAACTTCAGACAATCCTCTACAAACCCTTTAATCTCCAGACTCTGATCTCCATTTCACCGAGAGTGTAGAGCAATCTACTTCACTTGAACTCTACTGTCTTCACTGTCTCTGACAGAGAGATATGTAACTCACTTGTTTCTTTCGGAGAGGCTAATTTTCTCAATATCCTCAACATATAAGTCTTCTAAACAAGTAATAGAATAAGGTACAGTTGACACTAATGACAACAAGGATATGTTGACATCAATGACAACACTAATTAGACACATATTTGCAACAAAAAGAACCTAAATAATGATCCCCTCATGTTATTGTTTTTCTTCATGTTCATTGATCTTCAGACCTCCTTGTGGTATTCTAATACAACAATCCCTTCATGATCTATGCTCCTCTCGAGATAACAATAGAAACTCTTCTCACATATATTTTGTTGTCAAGAGACACTGTGTGGCTTCATAAGTGTTGTCATTGATGACAACAAAGTCTATCCCACACATCCGCAGGACATAGTATGTCTATACCGGAAGTCAGTTTGAAGATTGTTTTGGTCCTGTGAACAAGAACATAGTATGTAACAAGGTTCAACAATCAAGTCCAGATCTCTCAGATGGTGTAACTCAGTAAGTTGCGGACTTGGACAAGTCAAGAGGGGTATCATGACTACTGTATTCCATAGATTTAGCCTCCGGTGATAAAGCATGAAAAAGATATGAGCATCTGAGTGTTGGGTTCCAATCAGGCAGAGCAAACAAAGGAAGAACTGACTGGCAGAGTATCAGACTTCAATCCGGATGAGTAAAAGGCATTGATCAAGCAAATTGTGGGATTATACATTATTGGATGACATGATTAATGACTTCTATGCCTATGTTTTTGATACACATCACAAATCAAGCATGGATTCAGTCGATAGATTAATTACTTGCAGTGTTCTTGATGCCGACTAGAAAGTTGATAGAAATCCTTGATGCGGACATATATACCAGATAGATTTCAACATGTAAGCATGTGGTGTGAACAAGTGATGAAATAAGGTGCGAAGAAAAGTAGGGATAAGTGTGAGAGCAGCAATTCAAGTCCGGTATGTGACAGAGAAACAACATTAAAATAGAGGAAGAATGAAGTGCATCAGATCAGTGTATTGTGCCTAACTAAAACTGAAATCTTGCATTTGCAGATGCTTCTCATCAATTCAAACACTTGATTATCTTTTGTAACTTCTGTAGACAGTGAGTCTCTTGTAGGTGGTGTGCCCCTTGTGAGAAGTGTGCTCGGGTAGTGAGCCCTAATTGGCAAGTACCATTTTGTACTCCTTTATTCTTTTAACAAAGAATACAATCTTGGGTTAGTCACCTCGTAGTTTTTCCCTTAACAAGGTTTCCACGTAAAAATCCTTGTGTTATGTGTGTTGATTTTATTTCTATTCTTATGATTACATATGCTTTCATGTTTTGATGCAACACTGATTATTAACATAAAAAAGAGAAAAGAAAGTTAAGGAAATTGTTAGATAACTGATTCACCCCCTCTCAGTTATCTACCTTGTTTCCAACAATTGGTATTAGAGCCACGTTCCTCTGAACAAAGCCCAACAGCTTGAGGAAGATCTGGGAATCTCAATGGATGCATATGGTATGAAGGAACAACTTCAGTCTTCTCTAGATGATCTTGAACAATCCCACTCTGAAGTCAATAATTTGAGAGAAAGACTCAAACAAGCTGATGAATTTATAAATGAGCTGAAAGAAAAACTTAGTATTTCTATGAAAAAGAGAAAGGAACTACTTCAAAAATTAGCCAATTAGAGAGAAGTCAATGATACTAATGAAGATCTGAATGAGAAAAATAAGCTATGTGAGAAGCTATCAAAAGAAGTCATTATGGTAAGGCATGAAATGGAATCAGGAGTTATGAGATTCACCCAAGAAATTGAAGAAAAAAGAAAGATTAAAGATAATCTAAAACAATCCCTCAAAGAGAAAGTAGAGGATTGCCACAAAATGGATAGAATAATCAGGCATCTTGAATCTAATCTTGAAGAAGCTAGAGACAATGAAGAACAACTTGAGAATCAGATAGACACTCTTAAACAAGATCTTCAAACAACAAATAAATACAAAGAGAAATTCAAGATAAGCTCAGCCCAACTTGAAGTTCTTCTTGAAATCCAAAAGAGGGTAGATGATAAGTGTGGTTTGGGATATGAGAAAGGTGAAAGCTCTGGATTTGGTCAGAAGAACATTGGATCATAAAATCAAAGAAACAGGACTAGAAGACCTCTGGTAAGGCAACCAAATGCTCAAATATATCCATCCTTCAATGGATACTGCTTCAATTGCAACAATTTCTATCATAAAGCAACTCAATGCAGGAGGAGAATGAATCAGACTAACCCATCCTTCTCTAGACAATGTTTCAACTGCAAAAGGTATGGTCACAAATCTCATGAATGCATAAATATGCAAATAAACAATTCATTCAATGGTAGATGCTGTCATGCCCACATTTTCCTTGTGGTCACAACACACATCGCACGTGTCATAGCCACATCTGTCATGTGGTTATGACACGAGATATGAAAAACTTTTCTCACACTGTCCTAAAAACTCCTTTCGCATGCGTACGCATGCTCAACGGTGTTCTCTCATGGCGAAACACTATACTCATCGGCGGAATACAAGTACAATGGCGTGCAACCAGAAGCATATAGATCAACAAGAGGGTCTATACAACGCTGCTAACGTCATTGCAAGAGTGAGATTACCAAAGTTCTTAAATCGAATCCTCGGCAATGTTCGGTAGCAGAATGCCTTACGGCGTTAGTGGGAATTACGCTGCACTCATTTACGCCCGTGGTTCGCTGATAGAGGAACCACTCCCCACGACGCCTTGTTCCGACTAAACCGGCTAGTGATCTCCCTATTTAGTCATTTTTCAGCCAGGCACGGTTGTCTGTCTCCTCTCTTGTTCCCTGAAACATACTCCTCCTATGACTTAGCATTTTCAACAAGGCGGTTTGGTTGCCCTCTCTTCCCTTTCCACAAGTTCTTAAGTTGGATTATATCTTTATCGCCCTTACCTTAACTATCTCTTAGTTCATTTAGTGTGTTTATATTTCGGTCTCTCTCTCTCTTTCATTTTCTATACTTTCTTTATGTGCATCCTGTCCTTTCTTCATGATTTACATCAATCAGGGTTATCACTGCAGTTATTGTTGATATTAAACCTAATTTCAGGATGATCTAGGTCACAAAGGCTGGTTTACTATTTCGCTGGACTCGGTCTCCTAATCTTCCCCGATCTAGGTTCCTCCTCTTCGTAAATACTTAGTCAACTTGTTCGTAAGCACAATTGACAGAAGGGTCCGTCAACTTAGTTCTCTTATCCCGTGTGAGAAAGGTCGCGCATTTTCTCCTCTGTGTTTTCCAATGTTAGTTTTTCCTTCTTCGGAACCTCTTACAGGTTTACATATGAGATCGTTTGCTACAGTTGAGATTAATATGGCCACATGGATTGTTAGTGGTGGCTTCATAAGTTTATTTCCAGTGTTCTTTTGAGCAAAGAGTTGTGTAATTTTCCTCTTCATTTTCCGGGTGATTATTAGTACGTTAACAGTTGAAACTTCCGAGAAACTCTTTCCAGAGTATCACTGAATATTCCTAAACTCTCTTTACATTATAATTTTATTTTCTCTTGTTTAGAATTACTGTTGTTACTGTTACTCTTAATTACGATTCATACACTGATTGTAATTCGTATGACGTTGTCAATAGATGTAGGTGGTTCACCACTTTATAAAACTCTGTTCATGGTAATATATCTTCTTTGGTTGTTGTGTTCAACACTTAATAACATCTACTGTGAGAATATAATTGTTATATATATTTTTTTTCTCTATATCCATGAGACATAGTTTATAACGATTTTAAACGAGGGCCCAATAAATTGGTTCAAAGATTTACTCCTATGCATATTATATATATATATATATATATATATATATATATATATATATATATATATATATATATATATATACATACATACATACATATATATAATATATTTATTTTAATGTCTATATAATGGACAAATTGGTTTCCCACAACTTATATACCTATATCTTTATCTATATATATATATATATACAGATATATAATCATTATTATATTATATCTATATAGCTATATACATAGACATATATAGTATATATATATGCCTATATATATAAAGCTATATAAAAAAAAAACTGTATTTATATTACAAATACACCACTCATATGTTAGGGCCCAAGCCCTAACATTCTTTATAGCTTTAGATTCACAGCAGGCGGCGGCCATGGGCGGCGGTGGCCGCAGAGACAGAGGAGCAGGGCCGGTGGTGGCCGCGGAGCGGCGGACAAGACCTGCGGTGGCCGCAGAGCGGCGGACGGATTTCGCAGTGGCCGTAGAGCGGCGGACAAGATCCGCGGGAGGCATAAGGGTTTGGAGGGGGGGGAGATGTGGAGTGGGGCGGAGCCCCACCCACATTCCCACGACGTGGGGTGTGGGTGGGGCTCCGCCCCACTCCACACCTCCATATGTAATAACAACTTGCGGTGGGGTTTACTCCCCACCGCCCATATAAAATTTCGACTGTGTTTTTTTTTAATCCGCGGCTTACATGTTGACAGTCTTTCACCATTCGTTGGTTATTATCAAAAATAATATATTAACAAGTATATATATATATATATATATATATATATTTATATATATTCATATATAAATATATATATATATATATATATATGTATATATATCAACAATAATATATTTGTATATATATATATATATATTTCACATATATATATATATATATCCCCTTTTTTTTTATATTGATATATAACAGTTATAATTACTTTCAATTACTCTATTATTTTCTAAAATGATAATTACTCAAAATGAGAAATATATATATATATCTCTATATATATATTTATAAATTATTTAGAGAAAAAAAGACTCTTTATATATTTGTATAATTCCAATTTCTACAATTTCTCAAATTCACTACTCTATGCATTTTCTCCAAATCAACCTATTATAAAGAAATTGTCATAACAATTATATATATATATATATATATATATATATATATATATATATATATATATATATATATATATATGCCAATTTCACCAAATGGTAAATAGCTATCCCCTTATTTTAAGTATAAATTTCCATTTTCATAAACATATAAGACTTGTAAATTTACAAACAGATTATATTTACATGCTAGATTTCCTCTAATCCTTCTAAATTAACAGAATCCATTAAATATGGAGAATAACTCAAATATTTAAAACTGTCTTTTCCATTTTAATATTGAACTATAAAGAAAAATAGCATTTCAACCAGTGAAGCAATTCCAAACTTTCAAATGTAAACAACTCAGATTAATTTGCAAAAAACGAACTTTTTTCTTTTCAGTAATACTTGAAACACAAAAATTGCTATTGAACAAAGATTACAAACATCAACTTAAATTTTAAGCACATTCATATTACAGCTTCTCAATCATGAACACCAACTTCCCAGATATGAACTTTCTCCTCCCAAACAGTAGACAACTGAAAACTATGACAACCAATAAAAGTCCAATAATAACAAGATCAGGGAGGTGATTTTCTTCACTCCCAGAATATCATTAATTTACAACATTAACAAGAGAGGTGTTCTCTCTTCATCTCTATGAAATGAACCAGGCCTAATTCTCATGACAAGAAGATAATCTGTTTCTTCATAAATAGCCAACCAGAAGCTCCAAGAGAAAAACCTGCGTATCAAAGACAAACAAAGAAGAAAATACCACTTGTCTAGCTCTCCTCCCTACCGTAGACCCGCAAGAGGGTCACCCCCGAGCTAGGGAGACCATACTCACACCTGGGTACTCAAACACTCCACTTCACAACAGAAACAACAACAATCCCAAAGCACACATACACCCGTGGCTATTTTACACAATACGGAAACTCAACTACAGTGAGTTTCATAAGGGGCAGGAGAGTGGATACACTCGACTCCAGAGTGTCACCCTGACAGATAAATGAACTCATATAAATTTCTCTTGGTCTCAACCAAGTGTGATCACAATTTGTAAGAAATCTATATATGACTCTCAAGTCAAAAATACAGTCACAGATACATGCCCTCAAGGCTTTCAACATCCCAAAAGATGGAACAGGTATGCACCTGAGGAGGATCTCTCCTCCCCTACCCCAAACTTGATGAGCATTTCTCCCAAGTGGGAGACGCTCTGTCAAACACCCGACAAGAACCCCACAGAAAACAAATTTAAACACATATTTCACACACATTTCATACACATTTCAGTTCTACCAAAACAAAGGTAAAATTCAGACCAACCTTGCAAAGCCCTCCTGGAATGAAGTTGTTGCAGAGTCCACAGAGTTCACTTCCAAGCTTAGCCACCAACTCCCTCTCTCTTCTCTATCTTCCAAACTAACTTCTCTATTTTTGGTAAGGCCAAAATGAAAGATTTTCCCCAAAATTCAACTAACTCCCTCTCATCCCAAAATTTGAAAATAAATAACCCAAAATTCTCTTTCTTTCTAATTTTGAGAAATGGGGAAGTGACACTTGTCACCTCCTCACCCTTCCCAAAAATCACTATTCTGTCCAGGTGGCTTATGTCACTCTCCATTCCCAAGGGTACTCCTTATTCCTTTCATGTGACTCCACTTTCTCATGGGAAAAATAAAAAAAAGAGTTAAATGGGAACAAGACAGGTGACCCATGCCTCTTTCTCCTTTCTTCACATGGGTGTCCCCATAGTACATGGGGGAATCTTACTAAAGAAGAGGTAACTTTTACTAATGGATGGCATCTCTTATCTAGGGGAAAGTAGAGGGGATGGGTTGAGTGTTGGTACAACCCATCATGTCCCCTCCTACCTCCAATTTTCGCCACTTAACTTCAGGGGAAGGTTAAGTTGACTAGATGGAGGTTACTCAAGGGTTACCCATGCCAAATGGGCCCCTGGACCCATGGGGTAGAACCCAGGGTCAATTTTAACCCATACAAGACACCCCAGGTCAAGGTAAAGCACAAGAAAAAGGGCCTCATAATTTAAATAAAAATAGAAATTTCAAATTCAATCTCTTAACAACACTTACTTATAAAAATAATGTTACATGAGGGTAACCTAACCCACTCGACCATACGAAAGACCACATTACATCATGACATCAAACACAAAGAGATCTTGGTTCTTCGTGGAACCAGATCGGCTTAACAGGGAATAACAATTAACAAGGTGTGGAATGATCTCCGAAATCTGTGGTTTGATTAGTAGTCCCTGCACACTCAATTACAAGATCAGTAACCACATAAATTCATCATAGCCGAAGCAACTTAAATAACACATGCATTCTCATGCCTTAGTACAATTTAACATAATTAAAAATCATATTACAATTTTCCATCATCCCTAATTCATTTTTCTGAAAAGTAACTTATCCAAACATCACCCAATTAGTTTTTTCGAAAACATAATAAAGTTAAATAGTCTGACAAATTTCGGGAACTGCTATCCCACAAATATGAAAGTAACAATAACAGTACTGTAAATAGTCATAACAACAGTAGTAAAAAGGGCGGTCCTCACAGATGCTTTGTATGCAATAGAATGAGACATATGGCTAATCAATGTAGATCAAGAGGATATCAATCAAATAAGAAAAGAAATATTATCTGTTACAATTGCAATAGATCCGGTCATATTGCCAAATTCTGTAGAAGCAGAAATCAGGATAGAAAAGGTCTAGTGCAACATAATTAGAAACAAGATAAGGGCAAAGGTAAAGTGAATGCAGATGAAGTTTAAAAGGAGATGAGCAAGATTTGGGTAAAGAAGAGTACATAAAATATTGGGGATGGATCCGCACCAGAACCTGGTACTAATATTCCTTTCGATAATAAAAAGGTGAGCTCTAGCTCAGGGGGAGTCACAGAGAAAAAGAAATTCCCCCAGCTAGTCAACTAGTGCCTAGATTTGGCACATGGAATGCTACAGAATAAAAGGTTTTCAAAAAAACCTTCAAATAATCTTCAGTCAAAATGTGAAAGATCCACATGGAGTTTTGTAAGACTTATAACTGCTCAAGTTAATCTAGTTCTAATAGCCATCCGATAAAGTAGAATTTTATAGACAAATCCGGTATGATTTAGACTTGAAATGATTTGATCTACAGACCTATGGCATGATTGTAGAAAAGAAGATACATTGTCAATCCTCACTAACAATGATTCTAAGTTCACGTAGTGATTCGAGAAGATCTCTCTCAAAACAGGGCAATTGGATAACTTAAGTTGTGCATTTATTACAAAAGGAAATTAGGGTTTGCACAAGAATAAAAGGATTCTTTCACTCATTATTTGCACACTTACACTCACAAAGAAGAAAAGAAGAGCTCTATAACAAAGTTTCTACAATTCACTCAAGATCAACTGGAAAATCGAATTCAACCATCGATTTGTTCCGGCTCCTATTTCAAACCCTAAGGCATGAAAAGGTACTTCCATTCTAAAAATCTCTCTCTAAATCTATTGCAAAATGGCTACTCCAATGGTTGTCAAGATCACTGATAGGCTGCATCCTAAATTCAAGAAACACCCTTATAAATCTCTAGAAGTTGATCCTTTAGGTGCATCTTCTAGCATTCCGCATGGGGTATTGCATGTAGAATATGTTAGGGTCTATATCGATGCCAACATTGAGGAATTTGGAGACTCAAAATTGATGGACATCTATCACAAACATCTAATAGATGAGAGTTTTGAACTCAAACCTAAATTCAAGGCCCTCCAGGATAAACACTTGGGACATTCCATACACTTTCCATGTTTTGTAGAAGATGATTGGGTCTAGTATGTTCTAAGCAAGATGCATGATAATTTCATGTGGCTAATGAGGCCCTTCAAGATAACTAAAGATGCCATCAAGACAGTGACTGGACTTGCATCCGGTGGGTTACCTACACTTAAATCCGTGAAGAACCAAATAGTAACTGAAGCCACCAGATCCAAATTTGACAAAAGAGCAATGACCATAGATGACATCATAGATCTAGATGTCAAGTTTACCTCAATGATAATCAGATACAAGATCTATCATTCCAACAGGGAGAATTCTGTGTCTGGGACAACAATCTATGCAGCATATCATATGTTGAGGGAAGATGCAGATTATGACCTGTGTGAACTTCTCCTAAATCAACTGTTAGAAAACCTATAGAAGATCAAAAAGGATAAGAAGAATTCCTTTAAATATAGTTGTCTAATACTGTGTCTATTCTTCTATTATATGAATGAGCTACCCAGATCTAGTGGTTGGGTTTGGTAAAATGATAAACCGGTTGCAATCTAGATTAGAGATTATATGTATGGACTTGGTGATGCTCAAGCTCAAAACAAAACCCTCTGGGGTTACTTTAAGAACTTCCAAAGCATGATGCAAGCCAAAGAGAAAATAACTCAATCCATAGTTGAGAAATACAAGGACATAGTGTGCTTCATGGTTGACACTGATCAATGCCTAATGGAGGTAGTTGAGCCCAGAACTGTGTGGATAATGCCTATGGGATACGAGGTCGATGAAAAAATCTTGGAGATACATATTCAACACCTGTTGAGCTAGCCCAAGGACCCTAAGACAGAAAGGTTTGGAACCTTTCAAGAGCTAACTGTAAAAATACATGTTGAGTTAAGATAGCCAGAAATAAAGAGGAAAGTAAGAAAGAAAGTTGAAGAAATTGCCAAAAGATTTGGCCTATCAAAGGAAGTTGTGGATGCAAATAGAGAAGATGGAGAAGTATGAAAAAGAGAAACAAGAAGCAAAGAAAGGAGACACTCCGGTAGAAGCCCCCTCCCGGACTAGATCTTCCAAGAGCTCTGCACCTACCACTCCTAAAAGCTCAAAGGCTTCCAAACTAGAAGTCAAGACATCTAGAAAAGGAGAAAAGAGGACAAAGACCAAACCCATGAGGTCATATACAAGCCTTAAAGATGATGAAGAAATAGAATCCAATGAGGAAATCAAGAAAATGAAGAAGAAGAAAACATCTGAGAAATTCTCTGCTAGTAAAAATATGGAAGAAAAGGTAGAGGAATTTATTGAAAAGCCCACTCTTTCCATTGATGACATCATCAAGGAAGTTAGTGTGGATGGGAACCTACAACCAGTAACAAAGTTCTATGATGAATATAGTGATACTGACAAGAGAATTTTTGAAGAAGCTATTGTCAGGTACCTGAACATTTACAATAAAGCTTTCATTGAAATTATATCCTTAATTCCTAAGAGTCTAGAAAAAGTACTTGAACTGAGAAAAGAGAATGCAAAGGCAAAAAACTTAGAGATTTAGGAACAAATAGCAATTCAACTTTAGCCTTCTATCACTCCAAAATAAATGGACATGATCATTAAGGACTGTAAGGATGAATTCTGGAGTAAAGAAAGAATGAATAAACTTATGCTTGGAGAAATTGACCAAGTAGCAAGAGAAACAAAAGACATCCTCCAGAATGCTTTCAAAAGATTCAATCTTCCTATTGTAGAGGAAACAGATGAAGAACCTTCTACCATGGATGTTGAAGGATTAAATGTAACCAATGAAGAATCTTCTGACAAAGATGTAGAAGGATCGAAAGAGTTATCTGAAGAGAAGTCTAAGGACTTGGATTCCTTTGTTCCAGAAGAGGAAGTTCATGAAGCAATAAACATTGGTGAGATCTCTCCTCTAGATCCCATTACAGACATTCCATACTCTGAAGCTGAAGTTGAAGATAGAAGAGAAGAAAAGGTGATTCAAGAAGAAGAAGTTAAGGGAAAAGAAGAAGAACAAGTAGAAAAGACCAATGATGACTGTTCTAATATCCCAAAAGAAAAGAAGACTCAATCACTAGCAAGAGACACTGCAGAGGTAGTAAAGAACTTCTTAAACAAAGAAATGATGGAGATAGATGAACTTGAGCTATTTCAAGGGCCACTGAATTTTGACTCTCTCTGTGGTTCAGACAATGAAAATATCATCTTTTGCTCAAGCCAAAGCAAAAGAAAAACTCCTAAAATCTCACATGGAAGACTGTGAACTATTGGAGATTGCATCCAGGATGCTTGAAAAGATCATGCCATCCTTCCAAAAGGATCCTTCAGCCTCACCATCTGGTAACTTGAAATCTTTGGTAAATTATGTTAGCACTCATTTTGAATCTCTAGAGAAATCAGCAGAAGCAAAGGTCCAGAAGGCGTTTCTAGGAAAAAGATTCATTGAAGTGCAAGGACTGGTTGCTAATGATAGGAGGACCCTAGACATTGGAATAAAGAGCCTTGAGAATGCTCTTAAATATGGTGGGGACATATACAAATTTTGTTTATCTTGGCCCAAAGTGACAAAGGACATTGAGAAAAAAGTGAAAGAACAAGAAGAAAAACTATCAAATTTATCTCAGAATTTTGATCCCCTTACTACCTCTTTAATGAATCAAGAATGCCAGGCTATTTTCATCATAAATGAAATAAAGAGGCTAACAAAGAAAAGAAGAACATAATAAATAGTATGGGTAAACTCAGAGGGATAATTATCCCTAAGCTAGAGGCAATGCATGAGGCCTTGACAGATGCTCAAACCACAGCCTAGATGAGTGATCCAGCAAATTTAAGAAGGATAGAAGCATATGTATTTTTGTTGAGTGGTCACATCTCCATTTTGGATAGGATAAAGCAGAGTTGGGCCACATAGTTTGTACAGTTGAAGGCCACTTTTGCGGATATACTTAAGTATATGTAAGTATAACATATATTGATACTTATGCGGCCATGTATAGGACAATTTTTGTAAAATTTTGGTATGTGGATTCCGCCCTTTGCCATTGATGTTAAAGCAGGAGTGAGGAGTAGTGAAAAATGTAGAATCCAGCTAAGGGGGAGCTCCGGTAAAACAATGCAAAAGACAAAGCATCATCGAAGGGGGAGTTTACTACAACACTTAGCCATTTTTAACTAAGTGTTGCCATCAATGCCAAAGGGGGAGATTGTTGGCAAGAGACACTGTACGTCTTCCTAAGTGTTGTCATTGATGGCAACAAAGTCTATCCCACATATCCACAGTACATAGTATGTCTATACCAGAAGTCAGTTTGAAGATTGTTTTGGTCTGGTGAACAAGAAGAGAGTATGTAACAAGGTTTGACAATCAGGTCCGGATCTCTCAGATGGTGTAACTCAGTAAGATGCAGACTTGGACAAGTCAAGAGGGGTATCATGACTATTGTATTCCAGAGATTTAGCCTCCGGTGATAAAGCATGAAAAAGATATGAGCATCTGAGTGTTGGGTTCCAGTCAGGTAGAGTAGACAGAGGAAGAACTGACCGGCAGAGTATCAGACTTCAATCTGGATGAGTAAAAGGTGTTGATCAAGCAAATTGTGGGATTATACATTATTGGCTGACATGATTAATGACTTCTATGCCTATGTTTTTGATACGCATCACAAATCAAGCATGGATTCAGCCAACAAATTAATTACTTATAGTGTTCTTGATGCTAACTAGAAAGTTGATAAAAAACCTTGATGCGGATATATATACTAGATAGATTTCAGCATGTAAGCATGTGGCGTGAACAAGTGATGAAATAAGGTGTGAAGAAAAGAAAGGATAAGTGTGAGAGAAGCAATTCAAGTCAAGTATGTGACAAAGGAACAACATTAAAACAGAGGAAGAATGAAGTGCATCAGATCAGTGTATTGTGCTAACCAGAACTGAACTCTTGCATTTGTAGATGCTTCTCATCAGTTCAAACACTTGATTATCTTCTGTAAGTTTTGTAGACAGTGAGTCTCTTGTAGGCAGTGTGCCTCTTGTGAGCAGTGTGCTCAGGTAGTGAGCCCTAATTGGCAAGTGCCATTTTGTACTCCTTTATTCTTTTAACAGAGAATACAATCTTGGGTTAGTCACCCCATGGTTTTTCCCTTAATAAGGTTTCCACGTAAAAATCCTTGTGTTATGTGTGTTGATTTTATTTCTATTCTTATGATTACATATGCTTTCATGTTTTGATGCAACACTGATTATTAAGATAAGAAAGAGAAAAGAAAGTTAAGGAAATTGTCAAATAACTGATTCACCCGCCCCCCTCTCAGTTATCTGCCTTGTTTCCAACATATTTTCATTATCCTTTGTTCTCCTCATTGTCGTTTCTATCATGGCTTCTCCTTAGGAACCCAAATTTTCTTACTATATAAATAAAGGCATGTGAATCCAACCAAGAAATCATCCAAATAATCCATCTTGACAGTGTGTGAATCGTAATAAAAGATGAATTTGCACAGGCATGAGATAGCTTTCAGCCTTCGGGCCAATAAGAGAATATGTGTCTTTTTTTTGGAACAGAAATCATGCATTCTTCCTTTTTCAAGTATTCCCTCTGATCCCTTTTCCTATCTTCTATTTCCTCAGATTGCTATAAACTCTACCCTTGAAGCCCAAAACCATTCCTCCCAAAATAGTTTCTCCTAAAATCCAATCCCACTCCACTTAAGAGTTGTGAACATATTTCTAGATAATGTTAATGCCAAAACCTATTGATCATTACATCCAAAAGAACTATCATAAGCCTAATTATCATAGGCCAAAACTTTGCCTAAACTCTAGCTACATTAGCATGCAATAGAAGTGGAGCGATGAGTCTTTAAAGATGACTTTTTTGTTTAATAAAAAGCTCCTCCACTACGGTAGATACCCTGAATCAAAACAAGCCACTCCTTTAACTAACTTAACATGAAATTTCATGTAGACCCAAGGGATAACTTCACAACCATTCCCATCTTAACCTCCATTAACGAGCCTATATGGTGCAGTCATGGTAGGAGGGTTCACAGAGTGAATTGTCCAGACCGTACAGCAAGAGCAAACACAATGGAAACAACTCAAAGATATGAGATAAAAACAAATTCAATCATTCAGTATATCATAGAATTCAAATACAATCTAGCCAGCATCATGCGGGCTTACAATTAGGGCTCAAAGGCCTGATTACAAAATATCAAAGTATGCACAAGATATAGCTTTGAAGCTTTTCCACATCATATCTAAACTAAGGATTATCAATCAATCACTAACTCTCTAATTCTATTTTCCAAGGGATCTATTACATCCTTATATATCATCTTTGGTACAAAAGATTCCTCCACATTGGCCAAGGAAGGTCATAAAATCCAATGAAGTGTTGTAACATGTGTACATGGATAGGTAAGACCTAATCATGTAGAACATGTCCATAAATGAATGGAATGATGTGTGGATCTTGGGGAAGGTCAGCCATGAACCAAAGATCATTGAATGATGTGTCGTTAGGCTCTACAAGTCAAGGAATGTTCCACAAGTCTTCTCCTTTAGCTGATTGTCAGAGACTGTCAAGATGCTCTGTTCTGAGAAAATAATCAATCTTCTGATAGCGATATCTTTCTGGTACTTAATACAAATGCTTTGATTTTTGGTATGATGTAGATCAATGAATCTAGATGTTAAGCCCAGCTCCGCAAGATGTGAAATGTAACTATGACAAAATGCAGACCAAAATATAGAAACTTCTACTAATTGAACTGAACTAGAAAATGAAAGGAAACAAATTGAAATGCAAATGTTTTTGGTTGATGCAAGATTGCTCTTGAACTAGGGATGCTCTTGCATCAGACATCTGGGGTTATTGAAAAAGTGAGTCTCTCACTTTGCTGGGGCTAGGGAAGAACCGAGACAATCCACCTTAGCCTAAGAAATCCATGCTAAATCTTCTTCTAGTCTGTCTTTCCACTTCACAAGGTATTCTTTGTATTGCCTTCCTCTGGTGTTGTGTCCAACTCTACTATCCAAGATGTCTGTAATCTGCTCCGGTGCTTGTTGTGGTACTTGCTTCTTCAAGTCTTCTTCCATGTTGTCACTGAACTCTGCCTCATGATACTGATAAAGGTCTACAATGTTGAAAATAGGTGATGTACCCAATGTTTGGTAATTCCACTTCATGTGCATTTCCTGAAGCAAATTTCTTGAGTATCTTACAAGGTCCAAACTTCATCTTCAACCTGTTATATGTCCCTATTTAGAGTAAAATTTGGATTGTTTAGTTTAGTGTTTAAATCCTCCTTTCACCCGTTACATTCAAGGACCTTCAGATCGAGTGGCAGAGCACTATTAGGTCCTTGGTCACTTACAAATGTAGAGAAATTGGATTAGGATATTTGATTATCAATTTTCCTTCTCTTATGCTCAATTATCCATCAAAACCCTAATTATGTGAAAACGACAGTAAACAGATGAATAATGGAAAATGCTTCTGTAGAAAGCTGTAAAATTACAAATGACTGTGCATCTATTTTCAAGGTTCTAAGACAGAAAAGTCAGGGACTAAAGAGCAGGCACACAAGTCTAGTGCCCTGCCTTTTGTCAGGATCTGGAAACAAGGTCTGCAACTTGTATCTACTATCCCAGAGATTTTTGGATCATGGAATTTTGAGGACTAATGAGCGGGAGCCGAAGTCCGAGGTGCTCTTTTTCCTGTTATTCTACAATTCAGACACTTCAACATACCCTCCTACAACTTCACTTTGTCTGTATCATCAAACTATAACCTGCAATCATGAAAACTTTGGGAGGGGGTTGTGGTGTTTAGGAGCTTGCCTCAATCAAGCCCTGGAAGGACACTTAAGTCTTCCAAACACCTTTGTCAGATAGAGAGTGCATGCCCTTGTGAGGCAGAGGCAAAATCCAAATGAATAAATGATCACAAACATAATAAATGTCACCTTGTAGTGAAGATCTCATGGGAGGAAGATGCTCTTCATTCCATGAGGAAATGGATGCTCAAATCTACAAATACAAACACATAGACAACACAAATCTGCTCTTCCAACACAATGAAAGCCTTGAATCACCTTTAGGATACCAAAACCACATGAACATAATCTCTAGTTTACAAATGAATGCCTCAACATGATTTTATATGCAACTACAAACATTCTCGCCAAGATTTTGTAAATTCAAACTTATCATGTCATCCTAGGGACCAAATAACGGTCATAAACCAACACTAAAAATTTGGGCCTAACCTAAAATAGGGCAGGACTAGGGCACTGACGCCCAAGTCCTCCCCCTTATTTTGGGTAGGGTTAAGCTCAAGGGGTCCCCCTAGGCCTCATTTGTCATGATATCTAGGGTTCACTCCATCAGGATGCTAAATTATGATGCAAGATGTCCTAAATGCACACCAAAGACCCGAGAGCTAAACCTAAAGAGGGAAAAGCCCCCAAGGGGACATTTTCTGACATTACAGTCCCAACTGGAAATCTCTCTTTTCTCAAGTACACCATTACTTCATCTCCCACTTCAAATTCCTTATGTCTTCTCTTCTCATCTACCTGCTCTTTATATTTTCTGTTCATCTCTCTCAAATGCTTCATTACCTGATTATGCATGGTCTTCATATGTTCTACAAATTCTTTTGCTTCTACACTTCTCTTTTCTTCCATACCAATGTCCCTCGATTCTGCAACTCCTCTAGGTGACTCCAGTAACAATCTCAAAAGGTGTTCTTCTGATACTCCTATTTACTGAATTATTGTATGCAAACTCTGCTTGTGAAAGAATCAAATCCCTGTTGGGAAGAGACACTATATGGGTTCATGGTTGTTGTCATTGATGGCAACAAAGGTCATCCCACATATCTGCAAGTCATAGTGTGCCTCTACCGGAAGTCAGAATGAAGATTATTGTGGTCCGATGAATAAGAACAGAGCATGTGGCAAGGTCTGACAGACTGGTTCGAATCTCTCAGAAGAAGTATCTTGGTGTAGTGCAGATTTGGGGAAGTCAAGAGGACTACCTTGAGTAATAGATTCCAAGGATTTAGCCTCCGGTAATGGACAAGGAAAAAGATATGAATAGTTGAATACCAGATTCCTGAGTAACAGTGTGAACAGAGGAAGAACTAACTGACAGAACATCAGATTGCTTTCTGGATGTGTTTCTGATAGTGGTAAAGGTTATGAAGACATGGATTATGTTTGGCTGACATGATTAATGATTTCTACAAGTATATGATTGATCCGCATTACTTGATATGTAAGGATTCAGCCAACAGAATATAGTTTGTGAGAAGATAGACTATTCCGGGTGCCGACTACAAAGATAATGAGATCACTAGTGTGGATATATATATAGGATGGATTTAGTTGTGAGAAGAGTAGTTGAGTTATAAGATATGTAAATAAGTGTAGAGCAGAGCAGAAGCAGTAAGAAAGATCTGGTATGTGAAAGGAAAGCAGAATACAGAGAAGAGAAAAGATGAAGTGCAGCAGATTAGTGTGCTGAGCCTAACAGGAACTAAACTCTAGCATATGTGGATGCTTCCAATCAGTTCAAGTATTGTATAACATTCTTTTGTAGACAGTGTGTCTCCTTGTAGGCAGTGGACCTCTTTGTGAGCAGTGTGCTCGGGCAGTGAGCCCTAATTGGCAAGTGCCATTTTGTAATTCCTTGTTCTTCTAACAGAGAATAATCTTTGGGTTAATCACCCCATGGTTTTCTCCCTTAACAGGGTTTCCACGTCAAAAATACTGTGTCATGTGTTTCTCATTTCATGGTTATGTTTGCTTGCTTGAATTAATGCTGAATTGATTAATAAGAATGTTCAAAAGAAGAAATAATTAGGATAACTGATTCACCCCCCCTCTCAATTATCAACAATTGGTATCAGAGCTAAGTTCCTTCTAATAAGAGCCTAACAGCTTGAGGAAGATTGGGGAGCTAAAATGGATGCATATGGTTTAAGGGAGCAACTCAAGATTGCCCTTGAGGATCTTGAACAGTCAAACTCTGAAGTCAATGAATTAAAGGAAAGACTCAAACAGGCTGATGAATTCATGAGAGAACTAAAAGACAAATTAAGTCTCTCTATGAAAAAGAGAAAGGAGCTGCTCCAGCAATTGGCAAGACAAAGTGAAGAAAGTAATGCAAATGAAGAGTTGACTGAAAAAACCAAGTTATGTGAAAATTTATCAAAAGAAGTCATTACGGTAAGACATGAAATGGAATCAGGAGTTATAAAGTTTACTCAAGAGATTGAAGAGAAAAGAAAAACTGAAGACAATCTCTCAAAGAGAAATCAGAAGATTGCCACCAGATGGATAGGATTATCAGACATCTTGAATCTGATCTTGAAGATGCTAAAGATAATGAAGAAAAACTGAGGATCAAATTGTCTCTCTCAAAAGGGATCTTCAAACAACAAATGAATATAAAGAGAAATTCAAGATAAGTTCTGCTCAACTTGAAGTCCTTCTTGGAAATCAAAAGAGGACAGATGACAAGTGTGGTTTAGGATATGAGAAAGGAGAAAGCTCCGGATCTGGTCAGAAGAATTTTGGATTAGAAAATCCAAGGAACAGGCCTAGAAGACCTCCGGTAAAACAGCCCAATGCTCAAAGATATCCATCCTTCAATGGATACTGCCATAGCTGCAGTCACTTTGGTCACAAAGCTAATCAATACAGAAAGAGAATAAATCAGACTAATTCATCCTTCTCCGGACAATGCTTTAACTACAAAAGGTATGGACATAAGTCTCATGAATGCAAAAATATGCAAATGAACAAATCATTCAATGGTAGATGCTTTACATGCAATAGAGTAGGTCATATGGCTAATCAATGTAGATCAAGAGGTTATTAGTTAAATATGCAAAGAGATGTTGTTTGCCAAATAGGTCCGATCATAATGCAAAAGTCTGCAAAAGCAAGAATCAGGACAAAAGAGGTCCGGTATATAGTCAAAATCAAGACAAAGGTAAACAAAAGATGAATGCGGATGAAGTTAGGAATGAGATGAACAAGATTTGGGTGAAGAAAAGTTCAGAGAAGGTAGAGGTTGGATCCGCACCAAACTCTAACGCTGATATTCCGTCTGAAAATTAAGAAATGAGCTCTGGCTCAGGGGGAGACATAAAGAAAACCCTGTTCCCCCAGCCAATCAAGTGGTGCCAGATTAGGCACAAGATGCGGAGTAAAGGGTTTGAAGATATGAATCTTGAGATGATCCAGCTAAGATTTCAGAGATCCACATGAAGATGTGAAGAAATTGTGATCGATCATGTAGAACCTGTTCTAGGAGATGCTCCGGAATGACAGAAGATTACAAAAAGGTCTGGAGAGATCCGGAAGTGCATTGTCTTATTCTACGGATTGGACAGAGTATTTGGGATGTCCTTGTGATGTGTCATCCTGATTATTCATGGTTGGAAGATCCGCATGACATTCATAAATCAGGACTGATCCGGTTCTTCAAGTCATTTGAATAAGGCAAACCGGAATAATGTAGGTCGAGCATTTATTACAATCAGATATTAGGGTTTGCGAAGCAATATAAGGGATTTCTCATAAATCACTTGTTCATTCCGTACTCAAGAAGAAGTGAAAAGTGGAGCTCTGCAACAAACTTCATCAAGCTCACTGAAGATCTCTTACAGAAATCAATCCAACCACTCTGTGTAACCGAAGGCACATAAGGTATTTTCTGTTTTCGATATCTCACTACAAATCTTTTGAAAAATGGCTACTCTGAATATAGTAAAGATCTCAGATAGGCCCCGACCTGAATTTAAAAAACACCCATACAAGTCATTGGAGGTAGATCCCTTAGGAGCATTCTCTAGTGTTCCTCATAGCATTTTACACATGGAAGACATTAGGGTTTACATACATGCAAGTATTGAGGAATTTGGGGAATTTAAATTGAGAGATTTCTATCACAAACAACTGATAGACAATGCTTTTGAGCTTAAACCAGAGTATAAGGGTATCCAGAAGAAACATTTTAATCAATTTATTCATTTCCCCTACTTTGAAGAAAATGAATGGGTCCGGTACGTATTGAGTAGAATACATGACAACTTCCTATGGCTGAATAGACCCTGCAAGATCACAAAAGAAGCAATTAGGGTAGTAACTGGTCTATACTCTTCCAGAGGGATATCTATCCTGAAATCCGTCAAAAATAACATTGTAACTAAGGCCACCGGATCAAAATTTGATAAGAGGGCAATGACCATTGAAGATATTTCTGATCCGGATATCAAGTATGCATCTATGATAATAGGATACAAGATTTATCACTCCAGTAGGGAAAATTCTGTATCTGAAACTGTAATATATACTGCCTATGAGATGCTGAGGAAGAATGCAGATTATGATCTCTGTGAACTTCTCTTGAGCCAATTAATGGAAATTATACAGAAGATCAAAAAGGACAAAAAGAATTCTTTTAAGTATGGTACTCTTATATTATGTCTATTTTTCTACTTCATGAATGAGCTGCCCGGATCAAGTGGATGGGTATGGCAGAATGACAAACCTGTTGCAGTCGAGATCAAAGATTATTTACATGGGCTTGGGGATGCCAAAGCAAGAAATATAGCCCTCTAGGGATACTTCAAAAACTTCTAGAGCATGATGCAAGCAAGAGAAAGAATTCCCTAGTCCATTGTTGAAAAATACAAAGACTCAGTCTGCTTTATGGTTGATACTGATTAGTGCCCAATGGAGGCAGTGGAGCCAAGGATAGTCTGGATCATGCCCATGGGGTATGAGGTTGATGAACA